>OY728139.1:1270475657-1271675657 GCA_963277665.1 Viscum album | reverse complement strand
TTTAGCTCTGATAAAGGTTTCTTTTATGAGTTCCTTTTTAGTACTGATAAAGTACCCTTTTATCTGCACTCAATAAGCGCTGATAAAGGGGACCCCCCCCCTTATCAATGTAGAGGTTTACAGTGATTTTTTAGTGCTGATAAATCCCTTTTTGAGTGCTGATAAAGCCCGTTTTTTAGTAGTGATAGTTAGAACCTTTTGTTCTAATACCAATTTTTATGCCCATTAGGATTGTGCAGTCACATTGAGTGGTGGGGTTGAATAAGTATGAACCAATTTTACTGAATTCTTTTCTATTTTAATTAAATATATTAATATTATAACCACCAAACCTATTAGGGTGAATGGGTCTCATATGATTTAATCAATTCATTCACAATTCATGTAAGATAAAAATAAAAGTGAGTATGACACATAATATTTTTATAAGGTTGGATCCCAATATGGTTATCTACTACTTGTTGTGTTATGGGAAAGTCAAAGATGTAAGTGCTTTACTAATATGATTAAGTGAATTCACATAGGGAAGGTATCATCATTTAACCTTAAGGATATCTCCTGAAAAGCCTTTACTATCACCCAACTAGTTCTTTATAGTTACTCCCAAAAATTACAAAGTGTCTTCCCAACTCATTAATTAATACGATCTTCAATATACTCCAGGATGTCACAAAATCACCATGGTAAAATATTATTCCTTAAAACATTATTCGACTATTGATTTGTAATTTACTAAACTTGCATGTAATAATTCCTTGTTCTTATTACCTCAATATTATAATGATTAATGTATGAATATATCAAGTACCTTTACATTGTCTTCACCCTCACCAAAAAAAAGAACTTCAATAGCTAATAGAAGTTCTATAAGTAGCAGTATGTTAGTATTAAACACTTAATGTTATTATTATTCCTTATATTCTACCTTTGAGATATAATAGTATCATATGGAAGGTATTATATTATTCTTTCTTTTTTATTTCTTTTTATTCTTGAAAAAACAAGATTTACTCTCTCTAAATAGCTTCAACTCCTCTCTCACTTTATTTCTTCAATACACAGTATCTTCAGAAAAATAAAATATAAGCTTCTTATATCTCACACACTCTTCTACACACTTATTTTTTTCTCCTTATTCTTATTTTTTTCTTATATTCTCCTTCTTAGATAATCACTCGGTTTTACTCCATGATCTTTAATCAATAACTACTCACATGTGAATATTCCCATGATCTGGGACCCTTCCCAATTTGTTGAGATTCTTCAATTGATCTTCTAAAAATACTTTCACCAATTATAATATTTCAAGTGTATATGATCATATTTGGAATATTATCCTTTAATTCTCATTTAAAAGAGGTCAAATATTCCTTCTGATAAATCCTCTAGTTTTGATCTTCATAATTGATTAAAAAACTTTTTATTTGAAATCCCAAAATTACCACACCAGGATCAACTTAATTTATTATAATTTATTTATCCTTCAATATAATCTTAAATAACTATTGAATATCACATAGAATCATGATATTTAATATTTTAATCTCAAAAAAACATCACTATTCTCATTCTCTAGAGTTATCGGATTTTCCAAACTAATAAGACTTATATAAAAATAGAATATCTAATGTATAAATTCAGTGAGCTCAAATATCTTACATATCCTCACGAATATATTATTCATGCTCATGGGGATCTTACATATTCTCATTAGAATATTACTCATGCCTCTAAATATCTTAGGTATCAACCAGAATATCTTATGAACCATAGTAAGTGAGATAGTTCTCCAAATTTCTCTCTGAAACATCTTATATACCACTTATGAAATATTATATATTGACATTGAAAATATTTCATATTATTTTAAATATATTACATATCATAGTGTGGTCTTTAATTTTTCAGATTTCACTGTGAACTTTAATATATATCTTTTCTATACACTGGGATATATTATGTATTATTAGGAAAACAGTGCAAACCATATGATATATGTTATGTATCATAGTGTAACTCTCAAATTTCCTTACATATCATCCAAAGACTGTGAAATATCATAGTGAGCTCCATTTATTTTCCAATATTCTATTCTAAGGGATATTTTGTATGCCTTTTTCAAATTTTCATCTCAAACTTATAATTCCAAAACTTTATTAAATTTAATTAAAACCTATTCAAAAAAATTATAGAATATCTCGTTACTCCAGAGAATAAATCATTGTGAAATACCTTACAGGGTTATATCCTAAACCCACATTTCACCATCCATAATTTCCAAGTAATATATCATGAATAAAACACATAGAATCTTTCATCTTCAACCCATAAACATGAGCATTAAAGTTAACCCCAATGAATCAAGTGAAACAGGTTAACTGGTTAATTTTTGATTGGAAAATAAATGATACGAATTGAATATTGATAAATTAAAGTAAGAATATGATAAAGAAAAATCTAATAAAACATTAGGAAGAGAGTTGAGAGAAATACTTAAAAATATTTAAATTTAAGGTTTAAAAGAAACCACTTAATTTATTCTAAGATGTTTCTATGAGACCTTTCCTATATAACGATAAATTTTAATGTTTTTTTAGTTTATTATAACATTAAAATTAGTTTAACATATAATTCTAAATGGTTATTTTAATCTACATAATATCATTTTGAATCAAATTTAAAGTTCCATGCACATGATATTCAGTGGTTGAAGTTCAATAGTCATAGTGGTTTAGAATTGTAGGTAACACCCCAAGATTTTACCGTATATTTATTTCAAATAAAATTAATCGCTTTGATATATTTTGGTATATGAAACCTTGATATTTTAAAAGAAGTACATTGTAGTCGATATCGTATATGACACACAACATCAAGCTTAAATGAACTTCAAAATATATTATTTAAATATGACCATTTTAACTTAGCCGTCGAATTATAGGGTATGAATAAGACCAAGTAAATTTATGAAAATTATATGGTAAATAAATTTATTAATTAACAATTGATTATAAATAAAATAATCATCATTTTAAAGAAAAATAAATGTCTTCTAAAAACGGTATTTTTCTAAAAGTTTTTTTTATCGCACATTGTGCACATACACTGCAATTAAATTTTAACACTATTAGAAAAATTATTTTAAAAAATTAACTTAATTTTTGAAATTATCATTTTAAAATTACCTTAGAGTTAATTTTTGATAATTTTCTGAATATATTAATTTTTTGATGAATGGTGAAAAATACAAGTTTTTATTGAAAAATGAATTTTCGTTTAAAGAATTTAAAAGTTAATTTTTGATTTAAAATTGTTTAGAATGTAAAATTAGTTCAATTATATTATAATAAATACAATTTATGTCATTTTAATAAAATTAATTTTATTTTTTATTTTAAAACATTCTATACTTATGAGAATATTTCTATTTGGGAAACTGCTTCTTTTTCACATCTACAGATTTAATTTTAAATTAAACTATGCCACTTATATGAATGGAATTTGATAAAATTGATTCCATATTTGGAATCAGAATAATTAATATTATTTAATAATTTCAACTTAATTATTTATCTTAATGAATAGTAAAAATAGTAAAAATTAACTACAACGATCAATGTTAAAATGAGTTTACCGTGAGGTTAAAATAAAAAAAGATAAGGGTTAAAAATAACCTAAAACATGTATAATTTATATTATAAATCCATATTTCTAACCTTATCACCTTAGTATCTATTATTATGAGTTTTTTAAATAATTTTCCATAAAATTCATCTATATAATAATTTAAGTAAAGAAAAAGATTAAATATCACACACTTGATTTTAAATTTTAATTATGTGTTCACATAGTAAAAAAATCAAGTTATCAATAAATATTTATGGTAATTTTGAGATTAATGATTTTATTTTTATGAGATTGTTTTATTTATAATTTTTAATAATTATATAATTACCTTAAATGCTTACGCAATATCGATGTAGTAATTATTCAACTAATAGAAAAATAAAATAAATGGTATTAAAAATGGTTAATTTAATATAAATTGAATTAATTATTATGTTCCATGAATTATATATATATATATTATATGTGTTAAAATAATATATTATAATTTCATCATTTTTTTATATTTTTAAAGTCAAATCAAATTAATAGTGTCAAAATTGACATTAATGTAATTTTATAATAAATAATATTTTATTAAATGATTAAAAATTTATAAAAATGATTTCTTCTTCCAAGTAATTTTTAAATGTTTTAAAATTTCAATTATGTTCTTTTCAGGGGACAATTTTTCTTTTATAGTGAATATATTTACCCCTAAAGAGTAAAAACTTTATTGTCATAGTTAAGGTTAAAATGAGGTTTTTGTGTGTTACATGTGCTTGTGTTAAAATTAATTTTCAAAACACGTATGATTTTTATTTGATAAATTTTGATTTTATTTTTAAAACCATTGGGTACAAATTATCTAAGAGTATTATTTTATTTTTAGTCTTAAAGGATAAATTACCAACGTAGAATAACTAATTACCGTGGTGAAAACTAAAATGGTAAAAGTGAGGAAACTTAAAGGATGGAGAATAACATGTTTAAAATGTGTTTTTATCTTTGTTTGAGTTGTGTTTTGACATTTTATTACCTACACTCCATTATTTATCAATTTTTTAGGCACTTTATGTGAGAGTGAATTCCCATTATTGAATATTTTTGGGTATTTACAAAAATTCCACTCCACCTCAATTATAAAAGGACACTCTCTCCCTCCTCTTCATCACACCTTTCATGCCATTTGGCTTGACCAAACCCTTACAATATATATCTCCAAAACCATTATCCAAAATATTTATATTATTTTCTTCCAAAAAGACCAACTCTAGTGTCCTTAATAGGATATCCAAAAGAGGTTTCCCAAAGAGAAGGTAATCATCTTAACGAAGATCTTTCTTTTTCTATATTATTTTACAAAATTAAATAATGTCTTAACAATTCCAATGTAATAACACCATTATATCTTATATACTGATATTTTATTATGTTAATTTAATAACATATATCCATCTCTTATTCCATCAAATGGGAAACAAAATTGTTGATTGTGTGTACGGCGGACCACCGCCTCGCGAACAGATGTGACTCGCTTTCCATCAACACCCCTCGCTATTGGATATAATGATGGATTTGATGTAAATATATAATATTTAGGATATAATTATACTTATTTAATTTTAAAATCTCACATACCTTATTACTTTACATTTCTTTTAAAATATGATAACATCAATCCTAATCCAAAGGTGGGGGACATAATCAATAGTCTGAGAAACAACTTGTCTGAGCATAATCAATATGAGAAGTTTGTTCCATGGTAAAGGGTTACCATTTTAGTTGATCATTTTTAGTATTAGGTCTTTTCTTCTAAGATTCCTTCTTACATAGATGTTTCCTGGATTGGAAATGGACTTGAGACAGTGGACAACAAGAGTCAAAAATCTTAAATGTAAGAATTACCAAACGATTTGGGGAAGTGGGTGAATATTGGGGGAAGATAAAACCAGACACTAATCATGTCATTTATTAACATTAGTAATCATTTCTATGTTTTTGTATCTAATACTTTTGATCAGGATTCAATTGGTTCAGGGTGTTTCTCAGGGCTAGAGTCGGGAGGGGGGAGAGTGATGGAAAAATCCTAGAAGATAATGAAAAGGGAGGATCCAGCAGAGGGATTCAAAGTCCAAGGAGTGGGGAGGGATATAAAGAAAATAGGGACCCAGGTATTTGTATTGTGATCAAGAAGAAAAAATCCAAAGGTCACAAGTACTACTCATAACTTCCAAGACCTATGGAGACAAGATCAACTAGAAAAGGAGGGACCAATGTAATGGAGGGTGAGTCATCTAAAAATGAATAGGTTAAGGAGGTCAGATTTAATTTTATGAGTGGAATTGAAAAGGTTGAAGTTTGTTACTCTAAGTATCATGTTCTGGAGAAGAAGGATTATAGGATTGAAGAACGGTCTCAGATCTAGGAAGACTCGATTATTTGTTATGATCCCTGAACTGCTCCTCAATAGAAATCAGGAGAGATGGCCGATGTTGGTGAAGTTTCATTGGAAAAAATGGTTGGATTGTAGTAATCTGTATATGTAGAGACCATAGAGACCATGGAAAATCATGGGACCTTTTTATGCACTTGGAGGAAGAGATGCTGGAGAAGGTATTGATTATTCATTCTTCAAATGAGGTTGCCGAAAGGATAAATGGGATACTGATTAAAGTGGACAAAAACAAAGAGCATGGTGATTGGATTGATAGGAAACATTTAATCCTAACCAGAGGATTCAATACTAAGAAGATATTAGGGGAATATTTCTTGAAAAAGTGGGACAAAGTGGCCTATCAATTTGAAGATATTATCAAAGATGATCCAGATAAAAAGGTAATAAAACTTTCTTGGAAATTATATAGGGAGGATAGATCTAATATTTTTAAGTTTACCTTTAACAAATATGTCATCTTCTATAGTGTTTGAATTTTTTTTGAACATGATGTTTTTACACTTCTTCCATAAAAGTGCTTTATAATAAAAATTTAACTTTCTGTCAGTTTTGTAGAAGACTACCATCTCATAAAGTGATGTGATTTTTTTCAATTAAAATTTATATGGAAGGTAACATAGATAAATTTAATTTAAATTTGGGATATATATATATATATGACATGATATTGATCCTAGAAAATTAATATATCACTCACTTTATTACCCTTTCATCAATTAAGGAAATGATAATGTCACTCATGCGTATGTATGTCATACTATCTCCATGAAGCGATGAGATCCATTATCCTTTTCCAACTTTCAATAATGATTTTAAAAAATTATCTAATGAAAAAATTATATTTATATCATTAATATCATTCTGGAGATTATGTAAATATATAATATTCTCAAGAATAGAAACTTTCATGTTAAAACATGCATGAGAAAACAGAGAATATATAATATAAAAGAATCATATAAAAGGATCATATATGATATTATAAAT
Organism: Viscum album; assembly: GCA_963277665.1. NCBI lineage: Eukaryota > Viridiplantae > Streptophyta > Magnoliopsida > Santalales > Viscaceae > Viscum > Viscum album. Next base: position 1,271,668,606 of record OY728139.1, on the reverse strand, counting down.
ACTAATATGGTTCTGGTATAAGTTAATAATATGATTAAAAGCACTATACATAAGTTTAAAGGAAGTTCAACCAAAAGAAAGTGTGAGATAAGGGATTTTGTATTAATTTCTTTTCATTAAGGCATATTGTAATGTTATACACCTAATTTCTTATATATGGTGTATATATTACTCATTTTACATGTAATATCATTAATACTTACTACTTAATGGTATTTTAATTTTCAATTTTAATTATCTCATTCGATGGAATATCACTTGAAATTTACCAAGTGGTAAAGAATTTTATAACTAAATTTCTTTTCATGGCATTATATTTCTTCCTAATTGTCTTTGGTATTCTTAGATTATGTGTGTAATTAATTTTTATTATATTATGTTGTATTTACACTTATTTTATGTGTATTTACATTTGATACATATAATTGAATCATTGATTAATTCTCACTTCAATGTTATGATTGTTGTAAGGTTTTCCTATCTCAAATTTTCTTCTTTGGGAAATATATCATGTTATACACATATCTTATTTTTTTAGTTGTATCTACTACCCCTATAATATTTTATATCATTAATATATTTATATTAATGATATTTAATGTTTTATTTGATTTTATTCCTTTTATGGGGTTAACAATTCAAAATTTACCAAAGTGGTAAGAGATTTATGTTTTAATCTCATTTTAATTGGGATTGTTTATACTTGAATTCCCATTGAAGGAAATTATTTGATCATTTTCTAATAAACCCATTTAGTTCTATTGTCCTCTGGATATACATGATTTTTTAAAGTAATATTACAATTTTACTCTCTTTGGTACTTAAAATTATTGACAATTTTTTTTAATAAAATCCAACTTCATTTCTCTATTTGGTCGAAAATCCATTTTCTTCAAAATCCATGTTTTCTAAAAATGTTTTCAAAATATTTTACTATGATTTTTTAAATCCATTTTTTCCCATGAATGGTTTTTTCAAAAAAAAATGAACCTTCCTTTAATTTTTCTGAAAAAGGTACTTTTTGACCTTTTGTACAAAATGTGAAAGGAATATTTATTTTTAACATACTTGGTATAACATATCCTTCCACCCTCATAAACACTCTCTTATTTGAAGCTTGCTTTAAAAGTCTAAAATTTTATTTTTAAAGAAAATTGTTTTCCTAACATTTTTTAAGTTATTTTCAAAGTGGAAAGGTCATTTTCCTCAAAAATATTTTAAATTTCTTCTTATGATATTTCTATTCATAAAAAACAACAAAAAATTATTTTACATATACTCCATTAGAGATATATTTTAATGATACCAACTTTATCCTTTCTCTAGATCGTTTATGATCAGTTTGGATAGAGAAAGTATTTATATTAAATTTCTTGATTAATTTTGTATTCATTAACTTTCCATTAAAATATTCACTTTTATGTGATCATTAGACGTTATATTTCCCCTAAATATCCATATTATTTGTTATGGATATTCTAATTAAATAAATTGTATATCATTTCTATATATGATATTTTACTTTGAAAGTTATATGATTGACTAGAGAAATTATTGTTAATATGTATTCATTACTCGATAAGGAAATTTATTTTAAGGAATATTTTTCAGGAATTAAATAGGTCATTCAATATATTAGGAATCCATTGGAAATGTGGTTATGGGTGGGGCATAGTTATAGATAGCCACTCGATTCATTGGAATCTCAGGAGACAAATTAGTTGGATATCCTTATTTAAATTTATTTCTGGTGTATTCCTACCTATCAAATAACCATCTTGTGAAAGGTCTTGACTGTATAAATATCATTATGTCTCAGATCATGGAACCCAATATTAAGAATTTCCTTCATTAGAAATTAAGTTTTTGTTATTGTTGTCGATGATATTTTTTATTGATATTATCTTTGGATGCATTTAATTATCATTTTTTTGATTAAATGGAAGAAAAATTAAATTATTTACCTTACCATATTTCTTATGCCTTATCTAATCATGATAGTAAAGTTATTTATTAAATGGAATGTGTGTTCAGATATTTACATTAACATATTGATTATTCCTTGTTGATGATGATATATTTATTCATGATAGATTCCACTTTATGTAACTCTTATTGAGAATTTCAGCTCACCCTTATTTTATTTCCTTTACCAAGAATCCAGAAAGTGTAGTGTGAATGATTTGTAAGGATATTCTAGATGGAATAATGATATTCTTAAAAAATTGTAATTTTTTCATTCAAATTTAATGTCGGAATCATGTATGTATCGAGTTTACCAAAACTAATAAACTATTTATTCTTTTGGGATGTGGTCACTTGTATCATGAACCAATGTAATGAAGTAGACATTGGCTCTGGGCTACTGGGGTGGGGTTCATTACAGTTAGAATCTGAGAAAATTTAGTAGAAACCTTGGGAACTAGACTTATAAAAACATAGATCAGGGAACATAACCCTATGAAAGGAGTTGGGGATAAGTATAGAATAACATCCTAAAGTTTTAGTAAGGTAGATATTGTGTGGTTTTTCTATAAATACATCCATGTTTGGATACTACAAGTGGAATTGGATTTTACACAGATGTATCTAGAGGTAATAACCCAAAAAATAGTTGGTTGAGTATATATCATACATCATTATAGTTCACGCTAATTGTTCCCTTACTGTACACCTATTTGGGCACTATTGTGGGATATTCTTTGGTAAATTAACATTTTATCTATGAACTATTATGATAAATGAATGAATAGAACCTATGGAAACCTATGATTTTCTATATTGATATAGGAAAATCCTAAATTGTCTTGGGATGATAAGTCTAAATTCAATCATATATTTAAAATCATAGATAATTATTCTAAGTTTTTAAATGATGGAAGTTAAATATGATTTTGAGTATTTTAGGATACATACATGGTAAAAAAAACCCTTGGAACTAGTATGGGATTTAATAAAAAGTTATTCGAGGAATAATGCCTTTAAATTTTATAGAAATAAGTTTAAAGGTATTGATAACCTATAGGTTTAATATGACCATTGATGTAAATTCAATTAATATTCTATGACTTTTTGGAATCATATGACCCTTTAGAATTTGATTTTAGTGCTTCTGTTATAAAAATTCATCTTGAATACTCATTATTTAGAGTGAAAAATTAGATTGTTGTAGAAATTGATTAAAGGATGAAATTCTACTTATCAAGTAAAAATATTTCATTATGTTCTTGGTCTATATATTAAATGAAGCCCAAAAATTTAATAAAAATATATTAAAATAAAAAAATATTAATTTTTAATAATTATATAGTCTCTTCTCTCACAAAAAAATGGTATAACATTATCTCATAAATGGATCCTATTTACAAATCCATATTTTCACTTCCCAAAACTTTTATCATACATTTAATACTAATTATCTATTATTTCATATAACCTTTTTAATACCCTTTCCCTCTTTTAAGAGGATGCTCTATTAACCCTTAAATATCAAACCCTTAATTTTTTAGTGCAAGTCCAAATTATGAGGATGCAATTTATTGATGGTGGGGAAAATATAACACCCCAATATTTTACAATATATTTATTCTAAATAAATTTAATCTCTTAGGTATCTTTTGGTACACAAAAACCCTAATATTTTAAAAGAATAACATTGTGTTCGATAGTATATACGACATGCAACATTGAGCTTAAACAACCCATAGAATATATTATTTAAAGATCACCAGTATAACCTAGCCATTTAATTAGATAGTATGAATAGGAAAAACTAAATTTTGAAAATTATATGGTAAATAAATTTATGAATTATAATTTATTATAAATAAAATAAGAATCATTTGAAAGAAAAAGAAATTTTTTTCCTAAAAAACTACATTTTTCAAAAAATTTGTTTCGTCGCGCTTTATGTACATGTTTTAAAATTAATTTTTACCATTATTATAAAATTTATTTTAAAAAATTAACTTTATTTTTTAAATAATAATGTAAAAATTATCTTAATTATAATTTTTTAGAGGTTTCTGAAAAGATTATTTTTTCAATGAATATTGAAAAAGTATTTGTTTTTATTGAAAAATGCCATTTCGTTTATAGAATTTAAAAGTTAAAAATTGTTTTAAAAGTAAATTTAGTTCAATTATATTATAATAAATACAATTTAGGTCATTTAAATCAAATTAATTTAATTTTTATATTAAAACTTTCTATACTTATGACAATTTTCTTTTTTGGAAAATCACTTCTTAGTCACATCTATTGGTTTAATTTTAAATTAAATATTTAAAAATATATGAATATAATTTGGTAAAATGGATTCAATGTTTTTTATAATACTACTTAATATTATTTAATAAGGTAAATTTAATTTTTGGTCTTAATTAATAGTAAAAACAGTAAAAATTAATTACCACAGTTAAGGTTAAAACAATTTTACTATGGGGTTAAATTTAAAATATAAGGGTTAAAAATGACGTAAAATTTTTTCAATTTATATATTCAAGAACTATTTATAACTTTATCATATTATAATATATTTTTATGAATGTTTTGGATGATTTTACATGAAATTTACCTATATAATTATTTATGAAGAGAAAAAGACAAAATATTACTTTCTTGATTTTAAATTTCAATAATGTGACCACATAGGGAAACAATAAATTCATCAATAAATATTTATTTCAATTTTGACCTTAATAAAATTATTTTAATGTGATAGTTTTATTTTTAATTTTTAATAATTATATAATTACCTTAAATGCATACGCAACGTTATCACGGTAATTATTCAATTAATAGAAAAATAAAAAAATGATACTAAAAATACTAAATTTAATATAAGTTGAATGAATTATTGTGTTACATGCATTTTTTAGATAAATATATCATTTAATATAGTTTTAAAAATAATATATTTTAATTACATGATTTTATTGATATTTTTAAAGTCAAATTAAATGAATAGGGTTGAAATTGACATTAATGTTATTTTATAATAAATAATATTTTATTAAATGATTTAAAATTGCTAAAAAACATGTCTTTTTTCAAGTGAATTTTAAATGTTTAAAAACATAAACTATAGTACATTGATGGTCTAATTTTTCTTTTATAGTGAATGTATTGACCCTTAAATAGTAAAAACAGTATTACTATAGTTAAGGTTAAAATTGGGTTTTTGCAAGTTACGTACGCTTGTGTAAACATTAATTTTAAACACATTTAGAATTTTTATTTGATAAATTGGATTTAATAATTAAAACTAGTGGATAAAAATTATCTAATAAATAATAATTTATTTAGGATTAAAGGATAAATTTCCAAGATAGAAAAATTAATTATCATGGTTAAAACTAAAATGGTAAAAGTGAGTAAACTTAAAGTATAAGGAATAACATGTTTAAAACATGTGTATGTTTTTTTTGGATGATTGGGAAGACCATATATTCCCTCCACTCCATTATTTATCAATTTTTGAGTAAATTTAGGTGATAGTGACTCCCCATTATTGAATATTTTTGGGTATTGACAAAAACATCACTCCTCAATTATAAAAGGGCACTCCCTCCCCACACTTCATCACACCTATCAAGCCATTTGGATCAAAAAACACTAAAAAATCTATAAACAACACCATTAACCATATTATTGGATTTATGTTCTTCCAAAAATACTAACCCTAGTGTATTTAAGAGGATATCCAAAGGAGATTTCTCTAAGATAAGGTAATCGTCTTAACGAAGCTCTTTCTTATTCTTTCTTCTTTTACAACCTTCAATTATGTATTAGAAATTCCAATATAATAACACCAATATATCACATATACTTAAATTTTATTATTTTAATTTCATAACCTGTATTCATATCCTCTTACATCAAATGGGAAATGAAATTTTTAACCGTGTTTACAGTAGGCTACAACCACACGAACTGATGTGACTCATTATCCATCAACACCTCTCACAATTGGATATAATGATGGATTTAGTGTATATAAATAATATTTATGTTATAATTATATTTATTAATTTTAATATCACGTATAAATTATTACTTTTCATTCAGTTTAAAATATGATAATGTCACTTGTGTGTTCGGCGGACTACCACCTCACAAAACGATGTGATTCCTTTTTCATGTACGGTTTATATGGAAGGAAATAAGGATAAATTTAATGAATATATGTTAAATATATGAAATGATATTTATTATTTATAATTAATATATCACCCAATTACTTACCCTTTTACCCATTAATAAAATAGTATTGTCGCTCGTGTGTGTGTACGACCTATCATTTCCACAAAGCGATGTGATCCATTCTCCATGTTCAAGTTTAAATAATGATCCCAAAAATGTATATAATGAAAAAAATATTTATAAAATTAATATAATTTTATAGATTATGGAACTATATAATATTCATAATAATATAAACTTTCACTTTAAAACGTGCATGAGAAATCAAGACAGTTAACACCTGAAAAAAGAGTAATAATGAAATATTATTAACAAATGAGTGATAAGATATTATAAAAGGGTAATATATAATATTATGAATATTAATTTGGTTCTGGTATAAGTAAATAACATGTTTAAAACCAATATATAATAGGTTAAATCATGTTAAATCACAATTAAGCGTAAGGTAAGGCATTTTTGTCTCAATTTCCTTTCATTGGGGCATATTGTAATGTTATACACCTAATTTATTTTATATGGTGTATACACTACCCCTTTTACATTTGTTTTCATGAATCCTTACTATTTCATGGTATTTTATGTTTCAATTTTAATTATCTCATCCAAGGAGATTTGACTTGAAAATTATCAAGTGGTAAAAAATTTCATAACTCATTTTTTTCATCGGGCTATATTACTTATTCATCATCTTTGATATTATTAAATTATACATTTAATGAATTTTTATTATATTATATTGTATTTACACTTGTTTTATATGGATTTATATGTCATAAACATAATAGATGCATTTTTTAATTCTTACTTCAATGTTATGATCATTGTAAGGGTTGTTCATCTCGAATTGTATTCTTTGGGACATGTGTCATATTATACACCTATATTATTTTATGAGGTGTATCTACTACCCCTTCGATATTTTATATCATGAATATATTTATATTAATGATATTTAATGTTTCATTTTATGTTATTCCTTTCATGGGTTTTATGATTCAAAAGTAACTGAAGTTGTAAGATATTTAGGTTTCAATCTCATTTTAATTGGGATTATTTATACTTGAATTTTCATTGAAGGAAATTATTTAATAACTGTAAAATAAAGCCCTTTAATTTTCTTCTCTTTTAATTATTCATGATGTTTTTAATTAATAGTAACATTTTCCTCTCTTTGTAACTTAAAATTATTGAGGGAATTTTTTTAATAAAATCCGACTTCATTTTTCTCTTCAGTCAAAAATCATTTTTCATAAAAAAATATGTTTTATAAAAAGGGTTTTAAAATGTTTTACTCTAATTATTTAAAGAAATTTTTACGCATAATTAAATTTCTATAAAAAAAATTAAAATTAATCTTCTTATCATTTTCTAAACAAGGTACTTTTTGACATTACTTATAAAAATGTGAAAATAATCATTATTTTTAACATACTCAGAATGAACAGAACCTTTCACCGTTATGAAAATTCATTAACGAGAAGCTTCCTTTATAAGTTTAAAAGGTTATTTTTAAAGAAAATATTTTTTGTACTATTTTTTAATTGATTTTCATAGTGAAAAGTGTGTTTTATTTTAAAATGTTTTTAAAGATATTTTTATGGTATTCTATTCATCAAAAGCAACAAAATTTTATTTTATATATAGTATAATAGAGATATGTTGTAATTATGGCATCCTTTTCCTTTATCTAGATGTTTTATGATTAGTTTATCTAAGGAAACTCTTGACAGTCACTTTGTTGGTTGATTTTGTATTTATTAAATTTCAATTTAAATATTCACATTCATGTGAACATTGGATATTACATTTCTTATAAATACCCATATTATTTATCATGTATAATATTATTACTAAAACTGTATATAATTTATATATATGGTATTTTACTTTTAAGTTTATATGATTGACTGGGGAAATTATTTTTAATCTGCGCAATACAAATTTTTTTATAACACATATTATTCATTAATTAAATCGATCATTCAATATATAAATAATTAATTGGACATGAATTTATATGTGGGGATTGATTATATATATCTCCTTGATTCATTGGTCATATCATGAGATTAATCAGTTGGTTATCCTTATTTAAATGGGTTTATGGTGTATACTTACCCATCAGTTAAACCATCTTATGAAAGTTCTTAAAGGTATATATACCATGATTTATGTGATCATGGAATCCAATATTAATCATTTCCTTCAACAAATTTTTATTTATTATTATTATCCATGATATTTTCACATTGATATTATCTTTGGATTCATTTCATTCTCATTTTATTGATTAAATGGAAAGTTTTTTCAATTATTTACCTTGTCATGATTTTTTATTCCTTATCTAATCATGATAGTCAAGTTATTGATTAAATATAATGTGTGATCATATATTTACCTTACCATATTAATTATTCCATATTTATTATATTTTATTTATTTATGATAGCTTCCTACTTATGTAACTCTTACTGAGTATTTAACCTCACCCTTATTTTTTTCCCTTTCCCTTGAATCTAAAAAGTGTACTATGAATGATATATCAAGATATTCTAGAAGGAAGAATGATATTATCAAATAAATTATGTTTTAATTTGTTCATTCAAATATAATATAGGAATCGGGTATGTATTTAGTTTACCAAAACTGTTAAACTGTTCTATCCTTTGGGATGTGATTGCTTGTATCTAACACCAATTTAATATAGTAGACACTGACTCTTGACTACTGGGGTTAGGATCATTATAATTGGTATTAGATAACTTTCAGTAGAAACCTTGGTAAGTAGATTTAGGAAAACATATATTGGGGAATATAACCCTGCGATAATAATTGGGTATAAGTATTGAAGAACATCCTAAATTTTTGGTAAGGTATATATTATGTAGTTTTCCAAGTAATACATCTATATATGGATACTACTAGTGAACATGTTTTTGGTACATTATCATCTAGGGGTAATAACCAAAAAAATATTTGGTTGAGTATATCTTGAACATCATTAGAGTGCATTGTGTGTGTTCCCTTACTAAGAACCTGGTTTGACACTCCTAGGGGATATGATTTGGTTAATTAATATTTTCTCTATGAACCATTATGATAAATGAAATAATGGAACCTATGGAAACCAATGATATACCATAGTGATATGGGATAAACCTAAAGTTTCTTAGGAATATATATATAAATTTAATTGTATATTTAAAATCAAAGATATTTCTTTTGAGGTTTTAAATTATGGAAGTCAAAGATGGTTAAGAGTATTTTGGGAGATATTTATGGTAAAATAACCCTTAGTATTTGTATAGGTTTTAGTAAAAACTAATCTGGGGAATAATTCCTTTACATTTTTAGGATGTAATTTTAAAGGTGTTGAAAACCTATAGGCTTAATATGATCATTGTTGTTAATTCAATTAAGATTATCTAATTTTATGGAATCATGTGATTCGTTATAATTTTATTTTGGTGCTTCAAAAATAAAAAATCATCTTTAATACTCATTATTTTGAGTAAAAGATGATATTGTGGTGGAAATTTATTAAATGATAAAATTATAATTTTAAAGTAAGTATATTTCTTTATGTTTCTATTCTAGATGGTAAATGAAACTGTTGAAGATTTTGTTGCATTTGTTATCACGGTGTGTCAATATATATTTGGTGAGTGTGTATAAAGTTTTCATTCCTAGATAATTATTATGGATCCATATTATAGCACTACATTTCATTATTTTAAAATTATTCTTGAAATAGAATTGGATTTCACGCTTGCACAATTCTTCTTGAAATGGCATTGGATGCCATGCTTGTACAGTTCTTGGTATTCTAGTTGTGATGATTTTTGTGCTGATATTAATGACCAAATACATGTGTCACTGAAGATACATTATTTACATAAAGTATATAATATTTTAAGGAATATGAATTAGGTATTTGAGGAGTTGATAGTAACTTGGAATTTTAAATTGATAAGTCTTTTTTAAGAATTTTTCTAAGTAATACAGAGGAGTCTTTCTTAAAAAATAATCCAGCCCACTAGACCAAACAGGTTGAGCTTGACCTCAGCACTATGGGGACTATAGGTTAACTATTCTCAAGGAAGTAGAATGGACAAGACTATGGGTGGAAGAGTTCCCACAAGAAGTGGGTGAGCCCATATATAGGGAATGTGGAGTGCATTCCCACTAGTGCACATGGGTTGGGCAAGTAGGCCATGGAGAAGAGGCAGCACCACCATGTGGGGAACCACAGTGGTAGGGGGTTGATATTTCTGACCTAAAAATGACAAGGATTTTCTTATAAAGCGGAGAAATCTGATTTTAGGTTTCCATGTGGGATGATAGTATGCAGATAATGTTCACCCTCCAATTAAAAACAAAAACCTAATATCAATCATCTGATCTGATCTTTGGTTTTAACATGAACAGTATAATATCACATAAGATCTCTTCTTCCTACCAAGAATTATTTATTTTTTGATGAGAATCCCGCATTCAAGGGTTTTGTATATTGAGCTCCCACAATATCGGGCTCCATACAGGAACTTCCAAGACACATCGAAAGTTCTAAAAATGGCTAAGGATGATTTCCATAAAGAAACAAAAATGATTGAAGATGATAAACACCTCACGGAAGAAGGAGATGATTCCATTCTAGTTAGTACTTTTTGGTGGATAAAAATATCATGATCATCCAAAAATGACATGAAGTTTTCAGATGATTCCTTGCAGATAGTGGTTTGTAGATGATATTGCTTTGCGGTGAAGTCCTTTACAGGTTGACATGCAGTTCTTGATGACAGTGCCTTATGGATAGTGGTTCACAGTGAAGTCCTTTGCAGATAGATTCATATCATGGTTTATCATTCGGTGATTCTTTATTAATAATTATACGAAGTACTTGAGTCAGAAGCCAATCAGTATGTGTCCATTTGAATATTTTTGTGGAGGATAATAAATTATGAATTGTGGATGATGTGTTTCTAGGTAGATATGTAGAGGTGAACCACTTTCAAATTTCTATGCACATTTATAGTGTTATCATGTGATAAGTATATAAAATAAACAATAAATTTTTTCTTATAAATATCAGTTTGATACATGAATGATGAGTGTTTCACAAGTGTGTGAAATATTTTGAGAAACATAGAGAAGTGAGTAGTGGTGCTAAAGACATAGAGAAATTTTTGAGAAAATTATTTTCCAATCACAGAATTGAGATGTTTCTAATAAAGAAATGAAATTTATTTATAGATAGTATGGGGAATTGTATCTAAATTCATACATCAGTTCATGAAGTAGTATATTTTTTCGCAAAATAAATCACTAAAAGATATATATTTTGTGCCATAATTATTTAATACACATAAATATAATTTGGCATATTATATGAGCATAATTTTATTGATAGGTTAAGGTATATAATTTGAGTAAGAACTTGTTTAGTGAAGTTATTTAGTTTTTGATAATGTGATATTTTATTTATCTTAAAGGCTCGAGAGAAATATGTTCTTCAGTTGTTGCGGAACTATTCAACATTTAGAAGTGATCCTTCTTGTGTTGTTATGTAACCATTTTTGTAACAAGACAGTGTCAAAATATTATTCCATTGGGACTCTGGAAATAATATTGGGGCTCTATTACAGTGAATAAATGTATGTTATAACCACTTGTAATTATAGTGGAGAATCTATAATTGTGGAGTTTAACCAATCACAGTAAGGATTTGTATCATTTTTAGACTGAACCTTTCAAAAATATTTTGTACCTATGTAATTTATTTTTACTGCATTTGGGAGAGGCTAGGTTATCATAATAGTGGATCAGATCCTAAGAGGTCAACATAGGTTAATTTCAAAAGAAATAAAAATTTAAAAAATCACCATTGATTCACCCCCCCCCCAATAGTGAAACTCCTCCTAGGAACTTCAATTGGGTTTAGAGAACTAGGTTCCCACTATCAAGATCCACAAAGTATTGGAGATGGATAATCTAAATTCTATTAATGGTAAGGGTGTTACTACTTTCAATGTCAAGAACTACCATAGTTAGAATAATAGGATGTTTCCTTATATTCTATCTCTTGGTCTTAAAGTTAAACATACATTTACAGTTGGATCCCTACCTATTATTGATAAAGATTTTATAAATATTATCGAGAATGGAATTATGGAATTTGAAGGAAAATATCAAAATTCCATTTTGATGTCTCTTTCATAAAAAATTTACACAAACGTTATAGGACTAAAAATTTACAAGGAAATTTTGGATAAATTAGAAAGTAGTTATGAAGGAAGCATGTAAATCAAGGAGAAAATTTTAAAATTTGGATAAGAAAATTTTAAGATATAAAGATGGGTGAAGAAGAAAATATTGATGACTATTTCATAATATTCAATGTAATTGTCAATAATATTTGATGTTTTGGAAAAAATCTAGATGATTCAACTATTGAAAAATTAATAATGATAAATTTTCTTGATAAGTTTGATCCTTAAGTATCATATTTAGAATATAGACATGATATTACTCTTAATTAATTACATAACATACCCATTTCATATGAAATATGAAATATCTGATTCTTTAAGAAAAATATCAAATATTATATGGCTTTTTAATCCATCTAAAAGATCAAAATCAAAGATGATGAAATTTTAAAATCAAGTGAATCTGATGTTGAAAATAAAGATGAAGATTTCAATAGAATCATTTCTCTAATGTCGAAAAGATTCAAGATGTGAAATTTTACAGGTAAAAGTAAATTACCTCAAAGTTTCTACATTTTTAATGACATTATAAATCATTCTAAAAAGAAGTTTTTGGAACTTGATACAGATGATGAAAAAACAGAGAAAAAGATATAGGGGAATATCTCAAAAAGAACAATAAAATTTGATTGAAGTAAGAAGAAAATTTTTAAAAGTAAAATAAGAATTTTAGTGATCAAGAAAGATGAATTTAACTCCACTACAAGTATCTAATAAGAATATGAAACGAATTTAATAACTCATGTTGAAAAGTGGTTTGACACTTCAGGAAGTGAAGATGATAAAAGTGAATGAACAGAGCAAGAGAATATGTTGAAAAATGAATTAGAATCTTGCCTTGATCTAAACCCTAAGCTCAAGAAGGATAATATATTGTTATTTAAAGAAAAAAAGAAATAAAACTTAGAAAAAGGAATAATGTGCAAAGAAAGAGATTCTTTACATTGAAAAATCAAAAGGTACATACTAAAAGTGGATGAAATGGAAAATATAGTAAAGGACCTTTAAGAAAAAATCTCTATAAATGGATAATAATAGTTAAACACTCAATATAAATTTATTGAAGCATAGAACAACTTGAAAAATTTTAGAGAATATTTTAGCAAGGTTGTTGACATTAAGGAGGAATCATCACAAACTGATGAAAAGAGAGGTTCAAAAAAGCAGGTTTTTTCAGAACTCTATTAATCGTAAAATAAATCTATTATCTCTAAAAATTCAGGTCCAAAGGTAAATTCTGAACAATTATGGAACATGAATACTTTTGAAAATTAATATTCTAATTAAAAGGAATAAATAAATTCTCTAAGATGAGTTTTTCCTCTAGAACAGAGACAATCTCATTATATGAAAAGACAACAAAAACAATCTTTAATACGGGGCTATTATCGGCTAGAAAGATCAAGATTCAAATGTCACTTCTAGTTTTTTAGAGTTCTGGGGGAAAAATCATATTCATGTTGGTATAACATGTCCATACCATAAATGAGACATGAACCAAGGGGGGCTATTATGAGAACATGAGAGAAAATTTTTAAAGTAAGAAAGTCGTTATCAGGAATTCATCATATCTACCAACATAGAACATATTTGACTATTTAGAATAGATATTTGTAATATGTGATCAAAAATTTCATATTGATGAAAAGTGTATGAGTATTATCCTTGAACAAACATCCAAAATTATGAAAGGGAAGGGAGTTAAAAAAAATTAATGAATAAAAGTTAGGTTTTGCTGATGTTTTTTTAAAATCTAGTAGTAAAACCAAGGAATGAATTCTTGATAGTGTATGTTTATCACACATGGATGGTGAAACAAACATTTTGAGCGATGTTGATAATCGTGAAGGAGTATAAGTGACCTTTGGAAGTGATTATTCATTGAAAATTAAGGGAGATGGAAAATCAAAGTTTCAAGCCCAAAATCTAAAGTCAAATAATGTGTTATATATTAAAGGGATGAAGCATAGTTTTCTTAGTTTCATCTAACATTGTGATAATGGACATAAAGTTTTGTTCAAAAAGGATTCATGTATAATCAAAATCAAAAAGGATGGAAGAATTATAACTCAAGTACAAAATAATCAATGGAAATCTATTTTAAATTGGTGATTCAATCAATTCCTATTATTTGAGTGCCAAGGATGAAAACAACCTCTGGCGTAGAAGGATTTCCCATATTGATTGAAGGATTATTAAAACAACTCTTAAAGCATGATATTGTGAGAGGTTTTACCAAGATGAAAATAGAAAGGGATAAAATCTCTTAAACCTGTTAAAAGGAGAAATTGGCCCAATATTCACACAAAGGGGTAGATATCCTATCTTATAGACCCCTTGAACTTATTCATACTGACATATGTAACCCAGTGAGATAAAATTCTACTAGAGGTTAACTGTATTTAATTACATTTATTTATGATTATACATAGATGACTAATGTCATGTTTATCAAACACAAGTAATAGGGAACTAAAATGTACAAGAATTTTAGAAGGAAAGAAAAGAAAGGGATGGGTCTCTATATCTGTTAGAACCTAGACCTTCTTTTCAGGTATGTTTTTCCTTTTTCTGGAGTTTTTGAGAAAAGAGTAGTTTCTGGAAATTTTTGAAGTACACGTCGTGTACTTCGTCGCCGCTCGAGGCCGTGTATTGGCTATGTCATAGCCACACACATGGCCATGTAGGGGTGACATGGAGGCTGCCTAAAGTGGAGTACGGAAAATCCTAGTACATGTCATGTACTCTAAAATTACACGTCGTGTACTTTCTTTTTTTCATTAAATGGATTGGGGTCGCGTCTTAACCCCAGAACCATCTTCTTCTCCAACTTCATTGACCGAAGTCGTTCCGTACATCTGCGACACTCTTCCAAGCCCCCGAGCCTCCGTCCGTTCTCCGAATCGACCGTCGTCGATTGAGTTGGAACCGTAACGGTAAGCTCTTCCTTCTCCTAGAGCTTTGTCTTTCAATTCCTCCTCTTTCTCAAGTTATCGTAGGTTGAACGTTTTAGACGTTTTTGCAGATCTACTCCATTATAGGCCGATTCGCGGGCCGAGTTTCAAGTATATCGATCTCCTAGGATCGGGGTAGGTGGTTTGTTTCCTTACGTTTAATGTCTTTGAGTTTTTGTGTAAAAGTGACGGATACCCATGTATCAGGTATCTCGGGTTAGGGTTTTGATCCTGCACTATTATATGCCTTAGACTGCTTGTATTCTTGTGGCTGTTAGATGAATAATTATTTCTTGTTAGCATGTTTGAGGATCACCCCATGGGTGTTTCCCTTGTTTTGGATGTTTATCACTGTTTGTCTTAGGTTGCCTGTGAGGCAGACCTTGTTGCATTGATTGCCTGCCTTGATACAATTGATTGCATGTATTGACTACTGTTTATATGCTTTTTATGCATTGTAGCTATTGTCCAAGTATTTTTTGAACATACTTAGGGCTACTGATATTTGATTACGCACAACTAGACTACTCATGGCTGTGTGAACCTGGTGCGGTAGACTATAGAGGGAATTGACGATTAAGGGCTTCCCTAGAGAGTCAGTTATAATTTAGTATCGTTCGCAGGACCTACAGGAATTGGACTTTGTGCTTCCTCAGAGTGTCCTTAGTTATGTATCGAGTCTACAGGGGGGAATTAGATGTAAGTGCTTACTCAAAGAGTCTTTAGATATCGTTGCAAGACCAGAGGGGAATTGATGGTGAGAGCTTCCCAGAGTGTTTGTGCCTTGTGTGATTACTTGACTAGAGGGGTCTGCCAGTGTGAGACACCTAGAGAGTCAGTGTGAATATTGTTTGGTTGGTTGTGATGAGTCCACCAAGCCAAAGAACAAGCTTGGGTTTTTTACTTCTTGTGTTTAGGTAGTCTGTTGAGATATCTGTTGTGTTACTTACTATGCCTTGGGAATATATAGTTGTTTGCTAGATTCCTTGGTTGATAATTAAATGATTAAATTAAATTAATAAATAAATGTAAATGGATATTGGTATGATTGTTTACTTAGTGTGCTCCTGTTTCTCTGCTGCATTTTTTTTCCTTTACTTTTTCTATATTGCTCACTGATAGTAGGGAAAAGATCTTGTGGTGGTTGCCTACTGGGATTAGTCTCACACCCTGTTTGGGTCCAACTTTCCAGAACAAATAGGTTATATGGGGCAGGTGTGGATAGGGACTGTGGCCCCTCTACTTCAGGTACATGATTGCTGGTTGGAGCTGGAGAGAATACGACTGAGCTTAGGCTTGCGATGTTGTTGGAGTTGTTGTTTACTTTTTGTACCTTATTTCTCAGTAGTATTTTAGCTCGTTGTTGTGTTTTCTATTTTCCTTATATACGTGTACATGCTGCATCATTATCATCATTACTATATATTCATTGCTTCCGCTATTTAGTTTCAGTTATTTTATGTTTTTTACTGCTTCCACTGTTGACTGTTTTTTCCTTTCCCTTGTATACCTTACCAAATGAGGGCATAGTTTCCCCCAATGACTCACCAAGGCCCTCGCTGCTAGTCGGCAGCCTCTGTTGTTTGGGGAAATGCATTTGAGGTCATGTGGAAAACTGTGTACGGGGCACCAGTTTGGTGGCTCCGGATTCGGGTCATTACAATATCAAGAATATGAGATTAGATAATGGTAATGAGTTTACAGTGACGATTTTGAAAGTTATCTTTCCAAAAAAGGAATCAAGCATCAATAAAACACAACACATAATCCACATTAAAATGGGGTAGATGAAATAAATAATTGAATTATAGTTGAGATGGGTAGAACTATACTAGCTAAACAAAACATATTGAAGTATTTTTTTAAGATAAGTTGTAATTAATTCTATACACATAAAAAATATATGTATATTGAGATCATAAAAACAAAATATAGTATATGAAATGTTCTACAATAAAAATCAACTATTAAATACTTCAATTTTTTGGGAGTCCTTGCATTTTAAAAATATAGAACATCAATATGGAAAATTTTGAATAAAATCAGATGAAGGAATTTTCATGGACTATTTATCTAATGGTAAAGGCTACAGATGTTGGAACAAATGGATGAATAAGCCAGTTTACTATAGTGATATCAAAATTATTGAGAACCAGATCAAATCAAATATCATTGTTGATGATGATTTAGAATATTAAGTAGAAAATGGAATAAAAATGGAACAATATAATGATGAATATAGTGAAAAAGATCCAAATATTATTGATATTGATTTTGGACATAATAGTGATAAAGATTAATTTGATGAAAATAAGATAAAATGGTATAAAAAATTGAAGAAACATGTTGAGACTGAAAATATCATTGTAAATCAATAGTCTCTAGTTAAAAATGGAATAATATTGAGAATTGAAGATCAAACATCACTTATTTATCAAATTAAACCTCGTAAAGTGGAATAAGTATTTGGGCATGAGGAATGTATACAAGCTATGAATGATGATCTTTATTAGATTGAGAATAACCCCACTTGGTATCTTGTATCAAGACCTAAAAACAAAAATATTATTGGTACCAAGTGGGGTTTTAGA
Organism: Viscum album; assembly: GCA_963277665.1. NCBI lineage: Eukaryota > Viridiplantae > Streptophyta > Magnoliopsida > Santalales > Viscaceae > Viscum > Viscum album. The sequence continues at coordinate 1,271,650,585 of OY728139.1, read as the reverse complement.
AATAATATAAATAAAAAATGTGAAGTATCAAGAAACAAATCTAGACTCGTGTGCAAAGGATATTCTCAAATTGAGAAGAAACTATTTAACCAGTAGTAAGACTAGAAATAATTAGAATTTTTTTTTAAGTAGCAACACAAAAACATTATAAATTTTATCAAATATATGAGAAATATGAATTTATAAATGATGATATTTAAGAAGAATTCAATATTGAACAACCTGATGGTTTTTTTTAGAAAATGATGGTTGTATGGTATGCAAGTTGAGAAAATATTTGTGTGGTTTTAAATAGGATCCTAGATACCGGTATTCCAAATTGGATGTTTGTCTAAGGGATATGAAGTTTGTAAAAGGAAAATTTAACAGTAACCTTTATGTGAGAGAAATGTATAAGGGTACTATCATAGTCATTATTTATGTAGATGACATCATATTTTCAAGTGACAATGAAGCTCTTTGTAAAGAGTTTTTAATGAAATGAAAATAAATTTTGACATTTCCATGCTTGGTCAGATGAAATATTTTCTAGGATTCTAGGTTGAGTAGAAACCAAATTTAATATTTCTATCATAAGAAAGATATGTCATGAAATTTATAAAAAAATTTGGAATGAAAAATAGAAAATACATTTCAATGCCCATTTATGTTGAAATTAAATTATTAAAAAATGAAACTAGAAATATTTTTAATTAGAATAAATTCATAAGAATCATTAAGTATTCTTTATCCCACAACATCAAGGCCAGATATAACTTATTCAATGACTCTATGTGCAAGATTTTAGAGTGATCCAAAAGAATCTCACTTATTGGAAGATAATAGAATTTTTTATATGTGAAAGTAACTCTGAACTATGGGTTTTTATACAAATACAGTGTATACTTGAAACTATTAGGTTTTATATATGTTGATTGGGAAAGTGATTGTACAAATAGAAGATAAACCTCGGGATGAACTTTCTTTCTAGGAGAAGGATGTGTCGGTTGGTATAGAAAGAATAAGAATTTAGTAAATCCAAGAATGGTTGAGGATGAACATGTTTCAGACACACATGCATGTACACAGATGATCTGGATGCAAGTAGAGTTGGAGGATTTTAAAATTAAGACTGAGATACTATTGAAAATTTCATGTGACAATCAAATTGATATTGGATTATCATAAAATATAGTACAAAATTCAAGATCTGGGAATATTGATATCAGGTATCATTTTATCAAAGAAAAGGTAGTAGGTGGAGATATCAAGCTAGAATACATTTCTAATAAATATCTGGTTGTAGATATTTTCACCAAAGTAATTCCAAAAGATAGGTTTCTTGAGTTAAAGTTGAAACTTCATGTTTATCATTCTCATCTCACTTGAATACTTTCAGGAGTCACCTCCTTATTCATTATCCTTTTATGTATATTGTGCTAACAAATAAGGGAATTGAAGGATAAGTTTTGTTCATTGTGAATTTCAATTAATTCCATGATGATGAAAGTGGATGCATCTCTTGAGGGGGATCATTTATAAGGTTTGAGTTAGAAAGTCACACTATTAAGTCATTATTACTTGAATTTATTCAATATGAGTGCTTGATTGATAAATTTTGAGGAAAAGGGAAAATTATTCTTGTGCACCTGAACTTTCAGATGTGCTTGATAAAGTGTGTGTGGGATCTTTTATTTCCTTTGAGAATTTGTAATATTGACTTCACATGCCTATATATTTACAAGAAATCTTAGATACCCATGGTTACATCTCTATTATTTTCTACACTGGGTATACCCACATAGATTTAGAGGTAATTAATTAAAGCCACTTTTCCATGTATCATTAGATTTCATTCATTATTTTAAGAAAATAAGAGATGTTTTTTGGGAAGATATATGAGTTTATAAGACCCCACTTACCCTTTGAATTTTATTTTCATTAAGGGGGGGTAAATATGGTACACACATATTTAATTTTTTTGTGATAGGATATATGTGAAGAGATATTGACAAAAAAATATAAAGGAGATATTTTTTAACCTTAGTGTTTCATTTATTGTCACAGTGTGTCAATATGTGTTTGGTGAGTTTGTATAAAGTGTTGATGCCTAGAGAATTCTTATGGATCTAACTTATAGCATTGGATGTCATGCTTGTACAATTATTCTTGAAATATAATTGGATGTCACACTTGGAAAATTCTTCTTGAAATGGAATTGAATGTAACGCTTGGATAGTTCGTTTTATTTTAATTATGAAAATTGTTGTGATTATCTTAATGACCAAATACATGTGTTGTTGAGGACACATTGTTTGAATCAATTGTAAAAGGTTTGAAGGAAGGTGAATTTTGAATTTGAGGAGTTGAGAGTTTCTTGGAATTTTAAATTGATAATGCATACTTAGGAATTTTTCTAAGTAACACAAAGGAGGCTTATATAAAACATTAGTCATCCCACTAGACCAGTTAGGCTGAGATTGACCTCAACATTGTGGATCCCATAGGCCAACCATGGTCAAGGAAGCAGTCTATCTAATCTTTTGGGTAGTAGAGAACCCATAAGAAGTGTGTGGACCAATGTATAGGTCTCATGGAGCATGCACATGGGCTGGGCCAGTATCCCAAAGAGAGGAGGCGGAGCCACTGTGTGGGGTGGCAGAGCGGTAAGGGGGTCGAGTTTCATGACTGACCCATGACATGGTCTGGTCTGAAAGTTATGTTTTATTATGAGAACCTTAAAACCGGGGATACACGTCATGGAGGACGGAAATAATGAAGGCCAAGTGATTCCTTCCGGATCACATTAACACACTCGAACGGAAGAGAGTTAAGACTATCATAAACTATCAAAGTCTCCACTGGCCTACCCCCACGAGCCATTGCATCGGCCGAAAAGTTGGATTGCCTCACACTATGATGGACCATCCTTCCCTGGTTAGTCTCCACTTTGTACCTTCGATAAATATACACCAGATCCCAAGAGATGTCACATTTTCCTTGAAGAGATCTGACCAGAACCTCCGAATCAGATTCTACCTCTGTCACCAGGAGTCCTCTCCTCCTGCAAAGAGTCACACCTGAGAGAAGGGCTATAAACTCCGCACCCATAGAAGTGCCCAGTCCATAATATGCACTGAAAGCAATATGAACTAAACCCCAACAATCCTGAAGAACACCACCACCCCTCATGATTCCTCCCAAACATGATCCATCCACATTCAGTTTCAACCCATTAGCTGGAGGCTGCCACCTTACCCATCGCCCTCTCTCCGAGATCTGTGTACACTGTCTTTCAACGAGGTTTCCCAGTATACCTGCATGCACTCCATTCTTGAAAAGGGAGGATAGTTCTACAATGAGAGATCTCATCCGGACCTGTAGAGCTAACAGAGATCTCCTGCCACCTAACCGCACCTAGTTTCGTGCTTCCCAAATTGTCCAGCATATAGATATCAGAATGATAATACCTGTTGTACGCTCCCCTGTTCTGTTACCAAAACCAGAGAACCATGTCATAAGATGATCCCGAACCGAAAGACACTCCCCATATGGAAACTTTTATTGAGAAACTGAGACCAAAGGAACTCATCCCATCGCCCCTGAAAAAACAAATGCAACGTTGATTCCGAGCACGACCTCTCACAACAGTAGCAATGCGATGCCATGTAGACCCCTCTTCTCTGAATATTTTCCTCAGTGGGTAGAGCTCGGTTTTGGATCCGCCACACCAGAAAATTCATTCTCGTTGGGATTTTATTACACCAAGTAATCACATCTCCTGCCACCCCGTTAACATTCCTCTGGACAATTCTCCTGTAACCATTCAAATTAAAACACCCCGACCCAACTTCTGTAAAACAACATATGTCTTGTTCATCGCTCATAACAACACTTCTAAAGAAGTTTAGTTGCGATGGGTCAAGGTTTGCATGTATAAAATCATACCTCCCACATGCCTCCCTAAAATAAATGTCAGGAAGAGGACATCCCTCATACCGAAGCCTCTCCTCCGTCCATGTATCCTCCCAGAAGTTGATCTCCCCACGGCCAATCACCCATTTGTTATGGGCCTGCAGCACCTCTAGATGAGAAACCATGCACTTGGCGAGACCCGTCACACCGCATATGCAAAAATCACCATGCCAACCATATCTTTCTCTGAAAAGCTTTTCCCAGAGGGATTTACTAACAATCACCTCCCAAGCTAATCTGTCTTGCAGCCCCCAAATAGATTCATGAATATCACAAAGACCAACCCCACCCTCCTCCACTGGCTGTACCAGTCTCTTCCAAGAGGCCCAGTGGCATCTCCCCTCTCTTTTCACATCCCAGAGGAAAGACGTGATAATATGCTCAATCCTTTCCACCGTGCCCTTCGGGGGATTTATGATAGCAAAGACATGCATAGGTATAGACAGAAGAACACTATTGATAAGCATGATCCTACCCCCAAAGGAAAGCATCTTGTTATTCCAGTTGAAAACCCTTCCCAAGATACGATCCACAGTTCCATTGAAATGGTTCTTCATAATCCTTCCACTCGATATAGGAACTCCTAGATAAAGAATAGGTAGTTGCCTCTGCCCACAACCAAGGACATCCTGTATAATTATACACCTTCCTCCCGAGCATTTGTTGGATAGAAACAGGTGACTCTTCAACTGGTTGATCAACTGCCCACTTAGTTTCCCATACTCGGTCATAATACCCTTAAGAGATTTCAAAGATCTTCTCCCGCCATTCATAAATAACAAAATATCATCGGAGAACATCAGGTGTGATATACTCTCTGAATTCCTTCTACCATGAAAAGGCCTCAAGCTTCCCTCTGTCATGCTCTTCTTCAGGTTTTTGGATATAGCATCTTGAGCGAGAATGAAGATGATAGGAGAGATCAGGTCCCCCTGTCTAACTCCCCTCATGGATTTGAAGAAACCAAAACATCTCCCAAGAAGGGAAATAGAAATCCATGGTGAAGCAAAGCACCTGAAACAAAGATCACAAAACTTCTCCTGGAACCCAAAACCCCTCATGACCTGTAAAATGAAGCTCCACTCCATATTATCATAAGATTTATTCATGTCCACTTGCAAAATAATATTATAACCAACAGTTCGTTTGATCAGATCGTGAACCAACTCACTTGCAATCCCCACTGCCCCTTGTATACTCCTCCCTTGGATAAAACCGTGTTGTTCTTCAGAAATTAGCTTGGGTATAACATTGTCCAATATCCTACCAATAACAGTTTCCAGAATTTTAATGAGACATTACACAGGAAAATCGGTCTGAAGTGGATGATAAGAGAGGGGTCTTTGGTTTTTGGCACAAGAACCACCCTTGAAGCAGATATCCCCCTACTCAAGGGATCCCCCCTAAAGAAATCTCGGATAGCCTCCACCACACACGGCCCCATGTACTCCCAAGACGCACTGTAGAATGAAGCCGGGAAGCCATCAGGCCCAGGTGCACTCTCTTTAGGCATGCTTCCCAGAGCCTCTCTAGTCTCCCTCTCCTGAGGAATAGTGGACATGCACTCATTCTCGGTATGAGTTATCATCAAAGGTAAACACTCCAAAAAGCTAGATCCCTCAAAGGAATCTTTGTAGAAACAGAAGTATTCTCCCCCACCCACAAACCCTCGAAGTTTTTTAAAGAAAATTTGTCGGCCACCATCACGTCTGAAGTAAAAGATAAATCCTCCACTTTAATATTAATCTTCATGTTTCTCCTCTCTTTGATACATGCCTGGAAGAAAGTGTTGTTGCGATCTCCCTCCCTAAGCCACCTCACTCGGGACCGTTGCATGAAGACCCTCTCCATCTCTAATAGCTTCTCAGCCAGAACCACGTTTTTATGACAAAGGATAGAGAAAATATCCTCATCCCAGGAAACCTGAAGAGCCTCCTCTAGCCTGCAAACCTCATCATGTAAGCTGGTCACCCCATTATGCAAATCTGGTTGCTCCACCAGCCACTGTCTAATGCCCTGTTTGATCCTTTTGAGGCAATTAACAATCCATCCCCAAGATCCCTCCCGCTCTTCCTCCAACCAAGACGCCCTCACAATATTCATGAAACCAGTGTCTTTATGCCATTCACTCGAGTAATGAAAAACCTTTCCAACCACAGCTTCACGTTTAATTTCTAGAAACAGTGGAGAGTGATTCGATAAAATACGTGGAAGGTGAGTAACAGAGGTTTTTGAGAAAATATCCAGCCCATGCAAGTTGATAAGACACTTGTCCAGCCGACTCCATATCTGGTTCTAGCCTTTACGGTTATTACACCATGTAAACTTCGTCCCTATGAAGCCTAAATCCAATAGGCCCGTATGCAGCAAGCAATCCTTGAAATCCATCATGCCATCCATATTACCTCCCCTTCCTCCTTGCTTCTCTGAGACATCAACAACAGTATTGAAATCACCTCCCACGAACCACGTCAAAGGGCCAGATTGAACAGACTTTAGGTGGGTCTAGAGCTCCTGCCTCTCCATCACCTTATTGCTCGCATAAACAAACGAAAATAGAAGGAAAAAACCACCCAACTCAATCTTCATGTCAATGCACTGATACGTCACACCTACATTCTCTACCAAAATATTATTCTTCTATCCAACCCAGATTTGAAAATTAACAGGTCCACCATGAAAATAGTTCGAGAAACCCATTTTCTTTACTATCCAAGGGAGCTTGCATGCATCCTGCTTCGGCTCTAAAATCACAATCAAGGAAGATTTGGCTTTCCAACCCTCCAAAGATATAAAGGCTCTCTTAGCCTGGGCACCTAGACCACGAGCATTCCAAATAATGATGGAAAACATCACTACACAAACTTACGAGTTTTCTGGACCGTTGATAGATCCTGATTGGGGTGCACCAACACACCCTTCCCCTTGTCCATTGAGCGGGTAATAGGCCCTAAAAATCCATCCTTTCCACTACTTTGTTTCACTGATAAAACACCTTCATTACTCAGAACATCCAACTCTTCCAACTGTGGTTTCCTCCCTGCCTGGCCACGAGGAAAAGATTCTGCACCCATCTCTCCCTGGAACAAAAAAAACAACACTCTCCTTTGCGGACATAACATGTACATAACATCGACCATCTGATTTGATCTCTAGTTTTAACATGAGTCGGCCGATCTCATGAGATATCTCTTCTTCCTCTCGTGAACGATTTCTTCACAAATGAGCACCTCACATAAAAGGGTTTTGAATACTAATCTCCCTCAAGCTTAATTTCCATGTGTAAACATTCAATACACTGCAGCAGTTCACAAAATTGTTAAGTATGATTTCCACAAAGCAACAAAAATGTTTCACGACGATAAATGTCTCATGAATGAAGGAGTTGCTGACATACAGTTTAGTGCTTTACAGTGGATAAAAATCACATGATTATCTAAAAACTACATGAATTTCATGGATGATGCCTTGTGTAAACTGGTTCTAGGATGATATTACTTCATGATGATGTCCTTTATGGGTTTCCATACAGTTCCAAGTGATGGTGCCTTGCATACAGTGGTTCGCAGTGAATTGCTTTATAGACAGCTTCATTTTTTGGTTGAGAATTTGGTGAAGATTCTTTACATATTGTGTAGAGTACTTGAGTTAGCATCCAATTAGTATGTGGCCATGATAATATGTTTATAGAGATTAATAAATTTTGATTTGAAGATTTTTTTTCTAGGAAGATATTCAAAGACAAACCACTTACAAAATATTTTTCATATTCATAGTGTTATCATTCAGTAACTTTATAAAATAACTAGTGAATGTTTTATTATAAATATAAGGTTAATACATGGATGATGTGTGTTTCAAAAATATGTGAAGTATTTTTAGAAATATAGGGAAGTTAGAATTGGTGCTAAATACCAAGAGAGTTTTCTGATAAAATTATTTTTCACTCACAATGTTGAGATATTTCTCACAAAACAATAAAATTTATTTGCAGATAGTATGCAGCACTATATATGAATATAGACACCAGTTCACGAAGTAGTGTATTTTTATGAAAATAATTTTCCAAAAGATATATATGTTATGACATAATTATTTAATGCACATAAAGATAATTTGGAATTCTATATGAGTAGTATTTTATTGATAAGTCAAGAGACATAATTTGAGGAAGACCCTGTTTATTAAAGTTATTCAGTTTGTGAGCATATGATATTTTATTTATCTTGAAGTCTTGAAAAAAAATTCTTCATCAGTTTTTTCATAACAATTCAATGTTAAAAAGTGATATTTCTTGTGTTATTGTATAACCATTTGAGTAACAAGGCGGTGTGAAACTGTTGTTCTGGTGGGACTTTGGAAAGCATAGTGATACTCTATGCTAGTGAAGAAATGTATGTGGTAACTGCTTGTGGTTATAGTGGAGAATATGTGATTGGGGAGTCTAACTAATCAGAGAAAGGAGTAGGCTCATTTTGAGACCGAACATTATAAAAATATTATATACATGTTCTATTTATTTTTACTACATTCGGGAGAGGCTTAGTTATCATAAGAGTGGATCAGATCCAAATAGGCCAATAGAGGTTAATTTCAAAAGAAATGAAAATTGTAAAAATCAGCACTGATTCAACCCCTCCCCCCTTCTCAGTGGTGAAACTTCTCCTGTGCACTTTAGAAATCCTCAACTTTATGAAAACGGTCTTGAAATAAAAATTTTGTTCTTTTTTTATAAATCTATGGTCTCTTCTCTCACAAAAAAAAGTATATAAAGTTATCTCATAAATGAATCCTCTTTCCAAATCCATATTTTCATTTCACACCAATTTTATCCTACATGAAAACCTAGTTATGTTTTATTAAATATGACCTTCATAATACCCTTTCCCTCTTTTAAGGGTAATTTTTATCATCACATTTTACAATGAGGGTTGTCAAAAAAAGAATTTTCAATTATCAAACCATCGATTTTCAAGTGCTATTTCAAATTGAGAGGATGTAATTTATTGAAGGTGGTGATAATGTAATGTCCCAATATTTTATAGTATATTTATTTTAAACAAATTTAATCTCTTTGATAAGTTGTGGTAGATGCAACCCTAATATTTTAAAAGAATATTTTGTTTAATAGCACATACGACACGCAACATTGAGCTTAAATGAACAACATAATATATTATTGAAATATGACTTTCATAACATAGTCCTTGATTTAGAGTGTATGAATATGAATAAAAAAATTATAAAAATTATGTGGTAAATAAATTTACTAATTATCAATTTATTATAAATAAAATAAGAATCATTGAATGAAAACGAAATGTTTTCTGAAAAAATAGTATTTTTCTATAAGGTTATTTCATCGGGCTTTACACACATACTTTAAAATTAATTTTTACCACATTTATAAAATTTATTTTAAAATATAAACTTAATTTTTGAAATGATAATGTAAAAATTATCTTAGACGTAATATTTGAGAGTTTTCTGAAAAGATTATTTTTTCAATGAAAAGTGAAAAATACTGGTTTTTATTGAAAACTACCTTTTCATTTAAAACATTTAAATAATAAATTTAAATTTAAAATTATTTTAAAAGTATAATTAGTTTAATTATATTATTATAAATAAAATTTATATGATTTTAATCAAACTTATTTTATTTTTTATATTAAAAGTTTCTATACTTATGAGAATTTTCTCTTTGGAAAACCGCTTCTTTATTTCATCTGATGGTTTATTTGTTTAATTAGTTTTTTCTTCTTATATGAATATAATTTGGTAGGAAAGATTCCATATTTAGAATTATAATATTTAATATTATGTAATAATTTAAAATTAACTTTTATTCTTAATTAATAGTAAAAATAGTAAAAATTAATTACGATGGTTAAGGTTAAAACGAGTTTGGTGTGGGGTTAAACTAAAAATATAGGAGTAAAAATGACCTAAAACTTGTCTAATTTCTATTTTCTAGCAATATTTTGACCCTTATTACATTAGGATAGATTTTTGTATTTTTCGAGACACTTTCCCATAAAAGTAACCTATATAATAATTTAAGTAAATAAAACGAAAAAATGTCATCCTCTTGCTTTTAAATTTCAATTATGTGTTCACATAGGGGGAAATTGAGTTATAAATGAATATTGATGGTAATTTTGAGAATAAAGAAATTATTTATAATGTATTATTTTATTTATAATATTTAATAATTATATAATTACCTTAAATACTTACGCAACACCGATACAGAAATTATTTTATTAATAGAAAAAAATGATTCTAAAAATATTAAATTTAATATAAATTGAATGAATTATTGTGTTCCATGAATTTTTTAGATAAATATATCATATTATACATGTGTTAAAATAAGAATTTTATAATTCCATTATTTTCTTAATATTTTAAAGTCAAATTAAATGAATAGTGTCAAAATTAACATTAATGTTATTTTATAATAAATAATAGTTTATTAAATAAATTAAAATTCATAAAAATTATATCTTATTCCAATTTATTTTTAAATGTTTATAAATATAAACTATGTTCCATTAATATAAAAATTTGTATTTCATAATGACTATATTTACCCTTAAAGATTAAAAACTTTATTATTGTTGTTAACGTTAAAACGGGGGTGTTTTCACGTTACATGTGCTTGTATTAAAATTAATTTTCAAGACACGTGGGATTTTTATTTGATAAATTTTAATTAATATTTAGAACCAATTGGTACAAATTATCTAATAAGAATCATTTTATTTTTAGGATTAAAGGATAAATTATCAAGGTAGAGAAATTAATTATCATTGTGAAAACTAAAATGGTAAAAGTGAGTAAACTTAAAGGCTAATGAATCACATGTTAAAAACATATGTTTTTTGTGTATATATGGATTAGAATTATCTTCCATTCACTCCATTATGTATCAATTTTTTAGGCACTTGATGTGATATTGACTACCTATTATTTAATAGTGTTGGTTATTTAAAAAATTATCACTCCTCCTCAATTATAAAAGAGAACTCAATCCCCTCACTTCATCACACCTCTCAATACATTTGGATTGACCAAAACCTAAAAAAATATCTTACAAACACATTTATCCACATTATAGAGCTACTGTTATTCCAAAAATACCAACCCTAGTGTTCATAAGAGGAGATCCAAAGGAGGTATCTCTTTGAGAAGGTAATCGCTTTCATGAAGGTCTTTCCTTTTCTTTCTTCTTTTACAACCTTCAATTATTTATTACCAATTAAAATATAATAAAAAAAATATATCCCATATAATTATATTTTATTATGTTAATTTCATAACCTATATCCATCTCCACTTCCATCAAATGAGAAATGAAATTGCTGATCGTGTGTACGACAAACTACCTCTCCAAGAACCAATGTGACTCATTTTCCATAAACACCTCTCACGATTGGATATAATAATGGATTTAATGAATATATATATATATAATATTTATGATATAACTATACTTATTTAATTTTAATATCACATATACCTTCTTACTTTTCATTGCATAAAAAAATACGATAATGTCACTCGTGTGTACGGTGGACTACCGTCTCACGAAGCGATGTGATTTGTTTCTCAATTACACTTTACATGGAAGGAAATAAGTATAAATTTATTGAATATATGTTATATATATGACATGATATATATTATTTAAAATTAATATATCACCCACTTACTTACCCTTTCACCCATTAAGGAAATGATAACATCGCTCGTGCGTACATACGGCCTACCATATCAATGAAACTATGTGATCCATTATCCATGTTAAAATTAAAATAATGATTATAAAAAATTATATAATGAAAAAATATGATATTTAGGAAATTGATATAATTATATATATTATGGAACTATATAATATTCTCTAGAATATCAACTTTCATGTTAAAACATGCCTGAGAAAACAAGGCAGTTAACACCCAAAACAATAGTAATAATGAAGGATTATTAACAAACGAGTGATAAGATGTTATAAAATGATCATATATGATATTATAAAAATTAATACGATTCTTTTATAAGTTAATAACATGTTTAAAACCACTATATATGTGGTTAAAACACGTTCAACCAAAAGGATGTGTGACGTAAGGGATTTTGTCTCAATTCCCTTTCATTGAGGCATATAGTAATGTTATGCACCTAATTTCTTTTATATGGTGTGTATAATTCCAATTTTACTTATAATTTCATGAATCCTTACCAATTTATTGTATTTTATGTTTTAATTTGAATAATCTCACCCAAGGGTATTTGACTTTAAAATTACTAAGTGGTAAATAATTTCATGACTTTGTTTCTTTTTATTGGGTTGTATTACTTATTCTTTGCATTTGATGTTATTAGATTATGTGTGTAATGACTTTTTCTTATATTATGTTGTATTTCCACATGTTTTTTGTCTATTTTCATTTTATTAACATAATCATTTCATCGATTAATTCTCACTTCAACATTATGATCATTATAAGGGTTTCTCGTCTCAAAATGTCTTCTTTGGGACATATGTTATATTATAAACCTATATTATTTTATGAGATGTATATATTTCCCATTTTATATGTTATATAATTAATATATTTATATTAATGGTATTTAATGTTTTATTTTATTTATTCCTTTTATGGGGTTTATGATTCAAAAGTTACCAAAGTTGTAAGAGATTTATGTTTCAATCTCATTCTAATCGAGATTGTTTATAATTGGATTTAAATTGAAGGAAATTATTTTATCATTATATAATAAACCCCTTTAATTGTATTCTCATCTAGTTATTTATGAATTTTTTAGGTAATAGTACCATTTTACTCTCTTTGATACTTTAAATTATAAAGAAATTTTTTTAATAAAATTTTACATCATCTTTTCTTCAGTTGAAAATATTTTTTCTTCCAAATATATGTTTTCTAAAAATGTTTTCAAAATATTTTACAAGGATTGTTTAAAGTAATTTTTACCCATAATTGTATTTTTATAAAAAAAAATTAAAAGGAATATTCCTATCATTTCCTGAATAAGGTACTTTTTGACTTTTCTATAAAATTGGGAAAGGAATCTTTGCTTTTAACATACTTGGCATGAACGAATCCTTATTCCATCATGAACACTCATGTCATTTAAGACTACTTTAATATTTTAAAATGTTATTTTTAAATAATTTTTTTTCCTAATATTTTTGAAATTTCTAGTTTTTAAGTGATTTTCAAAGTTAAGTGGTTATTTTCCTCAAAAAAATTTTTAAATATAATTTTGTGGCATTTATATTAATAAATTAAAAAACCCTTTATTTTACATATACTGCACTGGATATATTTTGTAATGATACCATACTTATCCTTTCTCTGGATGGTTTATGATCAGTTTGATTAGGAAAAGTATTGACTTTCACTTTCTTGATTAATGTTTTATTCATTAACTTTCTCTTGAAATATTTACTTTTTTTTATCATTAGACATTACATTTCCCAGAAATATCCATATTATTTATCATGTATATTCTTATTACTTGAATCATATATCATTTCTATATATGGTATTATTATATTAGACCAACAACTCCTTATTTTAATGATCTCTAATCATATTTATATTGTTATTTATGATTTTGATGTTTTATGTTAGTAAATGTTTTTTAAGACAATTGTAAAAATGGATAAGTCTAGTGCTTACCTTGTCACATTAATATATGAAGGTCAATTGATCGTGTCTCCTTACCGCATGTTATACTTCACCTTGTTTTATGTACAATCAACCTACCTACCGCATGATAAAATCAAGCTATCATTCCAAGGTATATATAATTTTTCATTAAGTAATATACTAATTGTATCTATTATTGCAGTGAATTCATAAAGAAACAACTTAATAAATGATGTCATGAATCCACTACAAGATCAAATGAATTGAATGCATTAAGTAATGAATCGACTATGACATCTTACCAAGCCAACTAACCGTTCAATGCCTTCAGTAATCGGCTACGTGAAAAAAGAATATGTTATCATTCGGCTATGTCGCAGTATTGCCTACATCAACGATATCGATTACACATAAATAATAAATGGGAATGAACTGGAAATGTGTCTTTCCTTTACAAAATGCATATGTACCCATCGGCTGCATGAATCTTTATTTGGTTATGGAAATAATCAGCTACATCATTCTTTTGGACCATTTCAAATCTCCAATGGATAGTTTTGAAGTATTAAATACATATCCATCACATTAATTAAGAATTATTATTCTTTAATAGTTAGATAAGAGAAGATATCTCTTTAAGTTGAAGTATTCTCAAGTGGATAGATGGATAAGGAAAATAGTCACACGCATATAGAGATCTTGGAGAACAAAATAATATACACTGTACATTCTGGTGAAAATTTCTTCTATAATACTCTATTTTCCAGGCTCTTTTGGAAAAATTGATTTAAAGAAATTCAAAGATAAAATAATGATTACTGGTCCACTAAAGCTGATTATACTGATCTGAATGAAATTTATATTATTTTATTCTCTTTATCTTTCTATTTATTCTTTATTTTGAAGTTGTGTTTTAATATTACTTTTTATATCTATAAAAAAATCTCATTTATTAAACTAGAGAGTACTTGATACTCTCCCAACTCTTTTTCTATTATTCCCATGAACAACCATGGAATAGGTCATGTGTGACTTGTACTCATTTTCAACCCATGTATAACTATAAAAGAGGCTTTGTTCCTAGATAGTCCCATGTAATTTTATTTTTAAAAACTAATCTGGTTGTTGATTTATTTATTTTATAATAAAATTCATGATAGTAGGTGATTTCCAAGTGGAGGGGATTAAGTCTTGGCTTAATACTGAACCCCTTGTTAAAAAAAATTATGTGTTTTATCTTCTTTGTTTTCTTTATTTTAAATCAAAACTTCTTTTATATTATTTACTGTTAAACAAAAATTTACTCTAATAGTTAATCTTAATTTGTGTTTTATATACTATTTTTGGTTAAGTAAATTAGTTTCAAAATTTGAAGTGCTTTCAAAGTTATTTTAACTGAGCCTTGATCCCTTTTTGGAGAACCTATTTGAAAAATAAAATTATATATTTCAATAGTTTTTATTAAATATATGTTTTTATTAACTTGGGGGGTTTTGTTTTTAATTTTTTTTTTAAATTGAAATTTATTAGTAGCTAAATGTACCCCCTTATTGAGTTTTCCACTCCAACTGACATTTGGTATCAAAGGCCACTTTCAAAAATATTTTTTTAAAAAAAAAAATTTATTGTGATATAGTCTTTTTTAAAGATACTAAATTTCTATTTTATCTAAATTTAATTATTTGTGGATAATAATAGAAAATAAGAAACTACCAATATTCAGACTTTTTATTTTGATGGAAATAATTATGCTTAATGGAAGATCAAAATAAAATTCACTTAGAAAGTATGGGGTTGATATCTGGACGGTAATAGAAGATAAATATTAAAAACCTCAAGCTACTAGAACTACTTTGAGTGATTCCACTAAAGCAGCATATGATTGTAATTTTAAATCTATGGATTATTTTTATTATGTTTTATGTGAAGATGAATTTAATAGAATATATTCTTACGCTACTAATTTTGAAATCTAGGATACCCTTTCTATATCTCATGAAGGAACTTCTAATGTTAAAGAAATGAATTTAAACACTTGCACTATTAAATATGATACTTTTATGATGAATCTTGTTGAATCTATCAGTGTTATGTATCTTACATTCAAAGATATTTTCAACATGATGAATTCCTTGGTAAAGATAATTACTGACAAGGATCAAGTGATACAACTTCTCAAATGTCTTTCAGAAATATGGAGAGGAACATTTATGTCCATAAGAGAGTCTTGTGGCATTATTACAACACTAGTAAAGGAACTAATTGGAAAGCTAATTATGTATGAATAAAAACATAAAGTAAAAAAAGAGGAAGTTAATAACACAAAAGTAAGTTAGTTGTGTTTAAGACTTTTTACTTTAAACAAAAAGAGAAAATCAAAGCTGAAAGTTCAAATGATAAAGAATCGCCTACTAAGAGTGATGAAGAAATGAAACATTTGGAAATACATTTAAAAATTTTGTACAAAACTAGGAAGTTCTTACAGAAACCCAATTATAGAATTAATAATGAAAAAGGAAATTGTAGAAATGATTAGAGTAAGGATTATTCTACAAAAAAAGTAATCTTCTATGAATGTAAGAGAAAAAGACACATTAAATAATTCTATCCCAAGTTGATGTATAAAAATAAATATGAGTACAAGAGAAAAAATTTAAAAGGGGATATGAAGGAAAAATGTATTTCCTTATAGGATAGTACAAGTGAATCATATTCAAGAAGAGAATATATAAGTGATAAATGTTTTTCTGGAGTCTCCTGCTCATATTTCAAATCATTATGATACTGAAAATGGTGCTAAAAATATATCCAGTAATGAATTATTTGAATATTATAACATGTTTTAAGTCACATTCAATTAATTAAAAGATAAATATAAACATTTAAATAAGAAAGATACATTTTCTTCTCACTTTAAAACTGATCTTATAATGAATAAGGACAAGAATTATCAATTTATTAAAGAAAATAATGAGATGAAATTATCTAATAAAAATTTAAATAAAGATCTGGATAGGTTCACTAATAGAAGAAAAAAACTTAACCATATTTTTAGTAGAGAGATAACTCCTAAATACACCAATATAATTGGATACCAACTTAGACATATAATAATTTATAAAAACAATTTTTTCCCAAGTTCTAGTTCTGATAATTCAGTTAGTAGTTTTTATTCTAATAGGCCTAATAAATTATTAATTTATAAAATTATAATATCTACTTATAGTAAATTAGTAAGATAATAGTGGATTCATAAAAAACTTATTACTAACATCTTTAGAACTAAGAAAATATGGGTACCAAAATCATTTTTGGTTTAAATATATCTTGTAGGAAACCTTATTAAATATTTATAGTAAAAAACTATAGTACCTAGACATTGGATGTTCCAGACATATGATTGGATCCTACTCAAGCTTCAAAAACATGATTAAAGTGGATGGTGTACATGTCACTTTTGGTGAAAATTCCAAAAGGAAAATAATTAGTCTCTTCCAAATCAGTAGCTTTAGTATAGTTTAAATTTGTAAATTTTTATTTTCAAATGAATTAAAATATAATATTATTAGAATTTAAAAATAGTATGAAGATGGTTTTCATGATAAGTTTGAAAATAATGCTTATAATTTTTTTATGCCAAACATACTTTAGTTTTTACTTCCATGATAATTGAAAATGTTTATGTTATAGATTTAAATTCTTTGTTTTCTCAAAAAACAAATTTAAGTGTATTTCACAATGAATCTTGGAATTTATTAATTGCAACATTCATTCAATTATAAAGATAATTATAAAAGTTATGGTTAAGGATATACCTAAACTATAATTCCCAACATAAAAATTTTGTAATCCCTATCAAAAGGGAAAGTAGTATAAAATATCTTTCAAACCGAAGCTATAAGTCTCAACTTCTAAACCTTTAGAGTTGGTTCATATAGACTTGTTTGAACCCTATAGATTTTCTAGTTTATAAGAAAATCATTATGATTATATTATAATGGATGGTTACTCAAGATATACATGGGTTTTTTTCCTCTCTCATAAAAGTTAAGCTCATTCCTTTTTTCCAAATATGCTAAATATATACTGAGTTTTAGTGGAATTATAATTAAGTCCCTAATAAGTGATCATGGCTATGATTTTAAAAATCATAAGTTTAAATATTTATCCTCACAACATGGATATAGTTACAAATTTTCTTCTCTTAGGACCCCATAATATAATGTTGTTGTAGAGAGAAGAAATATAAGCCTTCAATAAATTTCTTGAACCATGCTCAATGAGTATGATTTACATGGTTAGTTTTGGGAAGAATCTGTAAAAAAACTTGTTATATAATTAAGAGATTTTTAATTAGACCTCTCTTAAAGAAGACCACTTATGAATTATGTAATGGTGGAAAACAAAAGGTTAATTACTTTAGAGTTTTTGTTTGTAAATTATCCATACCCAATACAAAAGATAATTTAGACAAAAAAATTCCAAGAGTGATGGAGGAATTTTCCTTGGATATTATACATCTATTAAATTATATAGGGTGTTTAATAAAAGTAATAATCCTATGGAATAATTTTTACAAGTCAAATTTTATAAAACAAATCCACATGAGCCTGATACATCTTTATGAAATCTTGAGGATGACATTTCCAGTATGGTCATTAGTGCTAAACTAGGTGATAATTCTACCAGGCCTCCTATAAAGATCTAACTCAGTTCTAAAGAATATATTGAACCCAAACCTATAGTTGAGAATGGGTTTTCAAAAACTTATATTCCTAGATTTATTAGGACTCATAGATATAAACCCTTATATGTTGTTGTAGGTGACCTAGACAAAGGATTTTAGACTAGAGCTTCTCTAATAAATAAAGTTTAACATCAAGCTTTCTTATCATAGCTTGAACATAAGAACATAAATGATGTAATTAATGATGAATTATTGGAAATGGATATGAAATAAGAGTTAAATCAGTTTAAAATAAATAGAGTAATGGGGTTATTTTAAAGACCAAAAGACTACTTAACTATTAGAACTAAATAGGTGTTTAGAAACAAGGTTGATGAATCAAGCACAAAAGTTAGAAATATATCTATATTGGTTACACAAGGATATAGTCAAGAAGAATGTTTTGACTATGAGGAAACATTTGATCCAATATCTAGACTTAAATCTATTATAATATTGTTTCCCTATGGATCACATTTGAATTTAAAATTATATCAAATGAATTTCAAGAGTGCATTCTTAAATAGTTATATTATTAATGATGTTTTTGTTGAACAACCCTATATATTTCAAAAACCAAACTTTCCAAACCATTTTTTTAAATCAAAAAAAATATATTTATATCGTTTAAAACACTATCCGAGAGCTTGGTTTTATAGGATCATCTCATTTTTTATTTCCAAAAGTTTTAATAAAGGAATAGTTGGCCCTAATTCATTTACTACAAGAATTTACAAATATCTTTTAGTAGTAAAAATATATGTTAATGATATTATTTTTGAATCTTTAATAAATTATTTGTATACTAGGTTTTGAAAAATGATGAAAAGTGAATTTGAAATGAGTTTTATGGGTGAACTTAAATTCTTTCTTGGTTTTAAAATTTCTCAAAAATAAATAAGGACTTATTTTAAATCAAATTAAGTACACCAAATATCATTTAAAACATTTTGGAATGGGTAGTAGAAAATGTATTGATACTCACATGAGTACTAGATGCAAGTTTAATCTTGATTAAACTAGGAAACCATTTGATCAAACCACTTACATAGGTGTGATTCAAATAATTTTCAAATACCTCAAAAAATAAAACCAATTTAGGATTTTTTTTACTCTAGAGTAAAAGTGTTTGATTTGATTAGTTATTTATATGATGATTTTGGTGGTTGTGAGTTAGGAAGAAAAAAAACTTCTGGAACATGTCAATTTTTTTAAAAGTCTCAAGATTCATGGTGTAGTAAGAAATAGAACACTATTGCATTATCCATTGCTGAAGCTGAGTACATATCTAGAGGTAGTATCTATGCACAGATTCTATGGACAAAACATTCCTTACTAGATTATGGATATCAATTATAAAATGTCCCTATAAATTGTGATAATAAAAGTGTGATAAATATTTCTAATAATCTTATATCATATTCTAGAACAAATAATATTTATATAATACATCACTTTCTAATAGATAATTTCTAGAAAGGTGATATAACTCAAGAATTCATTGGTACTAAATATCATCTTGTTGATATATTTACAAAAACTTTGAATATTGAGAGAATAAATTATATCATACATGAATTGGGAATTGTAAATTATTTATAATTATTTTAATTTAGTTTTATTTATTAATTCATATGTCAAACTGTTTAACTTCTGTTCTATGAACTTTTTTGAAAGTAACCGTGAAGTATAATTCCCACGATCAGTAGGCCAACTGTGATTTTTTGTTCATGTGGTTAGTATAACTACCATGAATACTTATTCATGTGGTTACCATACTTACCATGAGTATTTAACCACATGATCAATATTCTTATCATGAAAACTTGGTCATATGGTTAGTACTTAGTAATTGTGAACTTCTTAGACGTACGGTTGGAATACCTACTGTAAGGTTGTGGTTAGGATGCCTATCGTGATTATATTATTATAGATTATTGGTTAGTATACTTACTATGTTTATTCACTTAGATTTTTTCATGAAATATTTTGAATCGCATTTATTTTATTTTTATTATTATTTTAATTCCAAAATGATTTAAAAAATAATTTGAATTTGAATCCAAATACTCTCACATATTTTCCCTAGAATCTATTCCTTCTCCAAAATCCTTACCCTTTTTTAACCCCCTATATTTTCTTTAATCTCCATATCTATCTCTTAAGTAATAACCTCCAAAGATCTTGAATCGAACCAAAAATTACGAAAGTGAAATGCACCACTGATATCATACCTCTTTTCGAGTTGACTCCTGCTAAGAAATCAAGGAAATCAAAAGGAAGTTCTAATTCATCTGTAGATCTGAAGAATTGGCACTTAATTGATCATCCAATTTCAATATAAAAATAATCCAATGCATAATGGTTTAGATCAATCATGTCATTAATTTGGAATGTGATTTAAAATTATGGATGGGATTCTTGGTTTAGCGAAAATGGTCGGTCTTTGATCCAAATATAGTCAAGTAATTTTTTGTACACCTAAATTTTCTCCCAGGTGAAAAAAAGAGATGTCATCAGAACTTTGGTCACTTGTGACGTTATGGATCTTTCCTTGAAACAGTGATCAAAATTTTTAGTTGTTCTATATAGAGGAGGGTATGATTATTATCTAATCTCTTATCCTATTAATCATGCTCATTTAAATTTTTAGAATTCCTTGAATGAACTAACTTGGAATGGAACCCCTAGGAGACAGTTTGTTGTTGAGTTGAATAGAGAATCTAGGTTACTAGTCAAATTTATCTAGCACCTAATATGTCCAGTAAAAGGGGATTTCAACATACTAAGGCATCGAGATCTATTATTATAATTTTTGATAAAGAATTATTTTCAAACTAGTTTTTACAGCTATGTCATGAGATATATGGTTGATCTGTGAAAGCTAGCTTCAAGGTTTAGTTCTTTACCATATCCTAAGATCATTTCATCATTGCAATAGTACAATGGTTTTTTTCTTCATGGAGGGGAAACAATTACTTTATATGATTTATTTTTTATTACTCAAAATATTTGTAAGTAAATGAAAGTTAACTGGAATACATGGAAGTAGGAATGGGTGGCTCACACATAGATACTGTATGAACAGTTTAACCTAGTAAAGTATCCTAAAAGACCTAGGGATCTTGTGTACCTAGGTATCAAACATGATGAAGTTATGGAGTATTTATGTGATAATGTTTCTCCTTCTAAAGAATCAGAAGATGAAGAGGTTGTGGAAGAAAATTAAAGGACCATTTTGGGATATTCTTAACACTGAGAGGGGGTGAATTGGTGTGGGGGGCTTTTTAATCCAAATAAAACTTGGTATCCCTTATCCTCCTTGACCTGTTAGGATCTTGATTCTCTTATTAGTTTTTCCCTGTCACATACAAGTATATGAAAGCATTAAATTATACCATAAAGAAGTGCCTCTGACCAGCATCTCCCCCCACCCTCCCACGCGTCTAGGGTTTCATCTTTGTTCTCTTCACCCTTCCCCATCCAGAGCATCGGTTTGGCTTAGCGTCGTCACTCAGGATATCAGCTAGGTGTCGGAGTGGTCTGTAGATGCTTCAGGTTCATAGTTTGGCATCAGCGTGGTCAGGATCTCGACGTAGTGGCCTCTATTGGTCCGGATCTCAGTGTCGGTTTCTGGCGGATGGATTTGGATCAGCGTCGCGCGATTAGATTTCGGGCTTCGAGGTCTAGGCTTGCATTTGGCACACATTGGCATGGCTTGTAGATGGATTCTGGACTCCGAATCTGGTCTCGATTGACCTTGGGCTTCAGGTGTGTTGTGGTGTGGCTCTACAACTACTCTGATGCGATTTAGAGGGGGGAGGTATGTTTTTGCTTAATTTGTTTTGATTTAGTGCATTGGTGGTGTTCTTGTGGTGGTGGCATCACTGAGGGGCCTTTTCGCCCTCGTTGGTCCCTTCTTCCTCCTACGGCTCGACCATTTTAGAAGTCGATAGGGGTTTTTCTGTAGTTTGGTTCAGTTCCAGCCCAGATTATCATTGTCTGCTCAGAATTTCTCACCTCCCCTCATTGGTGATAATCCATCGATGTGGTGTTGGATCTTCTAGTCCTAGGTGATAAATATTTGGCTCTTTATCCTTGGTTTGTCCTCCTTTTTGGGTTTCTACAGATGTTTTTGATGGGTGCCTTGTGGTTGATATGAGGTTCTTCTTATTTCGGTTCTAGTGGTGATTGTTGTGGGAGAGTTCGACTTGGATCTACCCTTTGGTTTTTCTTTTGGTTTCTTCTGGTAATTTGGATATGGGTGATTTCTGGATCTCATCCTTGATGGTTTCTATGATTAATGTATGGTGGAAGCTTTTTTTTGATCCTAGAGGTGGGAAGTTAGTGCAGTTGGAGGGGATCACTTGGAATAAGCCTAGAGGAGGATTCAGAGTTGGCATTTCATCATTATAGTTCTTTTTGGATTTGGTTGTTTGATAGGGTATGGCGTCATCCATTGGATCGGGATTGTGCTTTGACATAGGACACTTGCTTGCCGATTTGCATCGTAATATTGGAGTGCTTCAACATCTTTTTATGCTGGTAAGGGGATGCTTTGGTTTTTCAATTTGGTTTTCACTCTTTTTTCCTTCAGGCGTGATTTTCTTAAGTCCATAAAGTCTTTTGGGTTATCCCCCCTTCTTCCCTTAAAAGGGGTCTTTATCAATAAATAAAAATATTTGAAGGCCTTCGGGATGTTGGATGGATTAAAAGATACCACACAGTATTTTTACAAGGTTCACTACTCAATAAGAGTATCTAGTCCTTGGCATGGTTTGTAAATAATACTTACCAAAAAACAACTTAGAAAACAATACTTTACACTTGTTTACAGCAAGTGGGATAAACCCTTTTACTTTTAATGCACTATATTAAATTGACAGTGTATATTTTATATCTCTTAGATGGATATTTATATTACCCCTAAAGACAATATCCACCTTGTTGATAAGGCTATTCATAATGATAATAAAATCTTCCTCCTGTTGAGACTACTGTTGTATGTTATAGTTCTTCTTTGTTCTTCCATAAACTGTTCTTAACTTGGTTACTTGAAAAGAATTAGGAAATAAACACTTCCTCTTCTTCATATTAGTAAACTGAAATTTTTACTTATGATTATTCTGACTTCAGTCACAGTAATATGAATATGGTGTGGAATGATAATCAAAAAATTATTTCTGACCCAAATTATAATAAAATAAATATTAATTTCACACCAACTCTTATTCTCCTCTTATATCTTCTTTATTTAGTGCAAAAAAACTGGGTTGAATCTTCTTCTACATATTCATTCTAGAATCAAAAACTTACTTTGTGATTATTAAATCATTGAAGATAAATTCAACACAGCATCATCATAATTAAACTTCCCTTAATAATAAGTATCGTTATTTATCTGGGAACAGTCATTTCTTATTGGCAACATAATAATATGCAATTGTGTAGTAGTTTCAAATTATCTTTCTTCATTACTCAATATCAACACATGGGTGTATCAGTTCACTGATCATTCACACAAACAATATGAGATGGTATTCAATATCAGCTTCTCATTCTGTCAAATGTTCGAGTAAATTGTTCTTCCTTCTTCTTCTTATGAAACATCGAATTCACTTAACTTATATGAAATCAATATTCCAAGTGATGTATACTATATGCAATTGTTTCATGGAAATCTCATTCAAACTTTTAGCACACGCACACACACACATATATATATATATATATTATTTTTATGTGAATTAATCCTTTTGTTTATTTTTTTCTCTTATAATCACATGTTATCTTGAAAAAACATGGTTTAAGTTATTTCAAATCAAGAGTTCATGTGCTCTATGTATGCATGCACTACGTCAAGTGTTTGTGGTCTCTTCTTCTTAGCACAAACCATAGTGAGTGTGGTTATTGATCTTAGATGTGTGCTGGATCTTCTCCTTCACGCAACACAATGAGGTATTCTACACTAGTTTGCAAAACTTTTCTCTATGAAACACTATGAACATGTGATGTTTACACACTTTAAGTGTTTATAGATCACATTCTTCACACAAGCAGAGAGATTCATGGAACAATTTCTTTATGAAGCTCTTCAATTTTAATGAGCACATGTTGAAGGCTCAAAGTTCTCCTCTCTTCACTAAATGGTTCATGGTTCTTCTTCACTCAAAAGATAAATGTGTAACTCTTGATAATACTCTATTCATGTAAATATATAGAAGAAATATTTATACTTTTTAAACTTTGTGGGATTGTATCACTCAGCACTAGATCGTAGAACTGGTTGTCTTAGCGAAGCACGATGAGGGTTTTTGAAGACCAGTCGCGTGTTTGTAGTTCTCCTACACATAGGTTGTGAATAGGTCAACTTCATATGAAACAATATACATAACTCCCCTTATTTTAAAATCCTAGAAGTCTTTTAATACTTATTTCCTTCTCATAAAAAATAATGCTTCAAAAGTACTCTTTTTTTCCAAAAAAACAAGAGAAACCAAAATATGTGAGTAACAGCACTGTACCACATCTCGGTGCCTTGATATTTATTATTAGAACCAATTCCTGGTATCAGTGAGATTAACTGACTCAAATTCCATATTTTATGTCATTTCAAAGACTGATATAAAGAGACAAAGATCTCAACTTTGAATTCTTCAAACGTGTGTATGATTGTACACTAAATATTACATCAATTTTTATTATGCGGTGTGGCTCTCTTAGGTATCAAAAACACCTCACCAGTATGTATTCAAGCGAAGTTACTTTCATGCCTAAGCTCAAAAAATTTCAAAAAGATCATACATAAAAGATGCTTCTACAACTCTGTTGGCGTCTGATCATACCATGTTCATCAAGTGAAAAGTTTCAAACACATCGAAATATGTATGCATGTTAATTTTTTTGGTGTTCGATGTCTCAATATAATGAGAGCTTAATCCTATTGATCTTGGTTCAGTTGTTGAAGATGATCGTTGCTGATCAATGATGGTGAATGTCGTGGAGGTTGAATATGATCGAATAAAATGATTATATAGTTGATATCAATCAAATCGGGAATCCAGTTTATATCTGTAAGTTTTTAAAGTGAATGAAAAGTACCACAAATACCTTTGTCCCACATCTATTTCTTCCTACTTTGAGCACTTCCTTTTATAACTAATCATTTTGTCACCTCCTCGAGTCGGTACTAGGGTCCAACCTAGATACACAACACAACACACCCATATGGTTCATGGCACACATAGTACACGATATTCCTAGTGGGATTCTATCTCACCCTATGGGTAGCTACGGTTGTGATCCATGTGGACCTTACACATGAGCCTACACACACATTTTGGTCACTATCCATGGCTATATACACCTACCTCTATGCTTGGTGTCTCGAGATGACCTCTCATGGTGTGGTTAACCCATGGGTCCCATAAAATACTAAGTTTAGGTTGGATTGGCTATAAAATGTGGTTGGACTATATTTTGTAATATAATACCTTGATAATAACTTAGTAAAATACTAATTATGTAATAGAATCCAAAAAATTCATGAACACCTCTTCTTAACCTTCTAATTACCCCTCATGAAAAAATACTAAGATTTCATGGTTCTTCTTCATGCTAAATAATATTTTGCATCCTCTTTAATCCAACTCTTGTATGACTCTAATTTAATAGAGAAATATTACAATACCTCCTTCAAATATTATTCTATTCTTTTTGGAATATAAATTCCAAAGAGCTTATTAACATTAAATCCACTTTATTCTTTATTGTAAACAATGTATCACCTTTGATACATATATTTTCTATGAGGATCAGTTCACCAATTGAAAAAATTACTAGGATAATTATTCAAGAATTAAATCCAATTTCGTTCACTGACTCCATAATAATTCTCCAAACATCACCTTTGAAACTCAAGGTCTTCAAACCATTTATATGTTTCTTTGGATTATATGACTTGAGCACCTCATTGAAGCTCCATTAACTTTGGAATACTTCATCATATTGAAATCAATGAGATATTCCTATCTCATTGAACATTATTGATAAACAATGAAAATCATTGACAACAAATACAACTCATACACAAAGGGGTATCTTCAATCTATCCTTTGTATTTGTGGTAAATACCTTCAATATTCTTCCCCAAATGAATGTTTCAATATGTGGATCATTATCTTATCACCCCCCCCCCCTTTACTTTTCTGAACTTTCATTTGAATTTATCTAACTATTATTTACAATAAATACAAAGTTAATGGGAAAAGGGTAACATCCTATACTTAAGAAATGTGTCATCCATCATTTTACTATAAGTATACTTGATTTGTACTAGGTGTAGAAAATAGGATGACTTGATTTAGACAACAAAGTTATCCATTACCAACCTATCATGATACAATACGAAATGATAACTCATATACTTGTCTTCAAGTGCTATTAGATTCATTCCAAGTTGAAGATATTAAATGTGAGATGAATCTTTTTAAGAACAATAAACTTGAAACTCCTGCAATCACTTAAATAAATAGATCAAAAACATTCAAGTGAAATATGTAGGACAAGTGAACTTAGGGAA
The DNA here is from genome assembly GCA_963277665.1 of Viscum album. Taxonomy (NCBI): domain Eukaryota; kingdom Viridiplantae; phylum Streptophyta; class Magnoliopsida; order Santalales; family Viscaceae; genus Viscum; species Viscum album. The sequence goes on along the minus strand of OY728139.1, from coordinate 1,271,623,641 downwards.
CTTCCACATTTATTATTCCATTTATTAATTCAATCGCTCCCCCATTGTAAAAAGTTTTTTATTTTTAATAACCAAGGATGAGAGATTAATAAAAAAACATTTTCCAATGACATGATCTTCAAACAATTTTCAAAATAATCAGATTTGATACCAATTGAAATAATTATTCTAGAAGATTATTAATTTTTTTATTTTGTATCCCCCTTAGGGGAAACACTTCACAACATATTCATAATGTTTTTTCTCTTCACGAATATATTTCAAGATTTTTCATTTGTAGAAAACACCAAAATGAATCCTCAACCAAAGCTTGTCTACATTGAAAATTTTTACAACTTCACCAAGGATGATCTTTTTGAACACTTGTTCTTTAGGATACAAAAAATATGATCAATCCAAGATGGTATCTTCTTTATTCTTTCTTTCCCGAATATAACATTACATTATTAATCTTCATAAAATATTACCCTCTATTATATTTTTATTTGAATACTAAATTGATTAATCAATAAAGGATGGTGACTTCTTCATCCTTACTATCAAGAATTGAAAACACTCACCACTTCTCAGGTTATCCCACTGAGAACATAATTCAAATTCAATCCTCTTCATTATAAGAACAAATACAATACTCAGATATTAAGGAAATAATGTGGATCCTTCCTTTCTTCTTCAATGTGAACATCAATGTTGAGACTTTTTTTTCAACCATATTGCTCCATTTAATCCAGTATTTATGCATTTAAGTCTGAACATTTATTTAGATTTATATTGGGGAAGAATAGATCTCTTCGCATCTTCTTCTTCTTTGTGTGGATATCTTTTCTTCATAACATCTTTCATAGATGATACATTCTTTCTCCTCTTAAGTATTTCTTCTTGTACTGGTAAAATGATTAAACATTATTTTCAATTATATCTAGATTTCTTGAATATATCACACAGAAATTCTTTAACACAAGAGTTTCCTATTCTTGATAAATTAGTATGAATTTTTTCTTCATCATGTGGAATCTTTTCATTGAATTTTTCACTGGACTTAACCTGTGAATATTAAATTTTCCTCATTCTTTCTAAATCTTCCTATAGATAACTAACATGTAATTGGGAACTTTGTAAGAAATTTTTGATCTTCCACATTGGTTATTCTGAGTTTCATCCCCCTTAGTAGATTTATTAGATTAACTGCCCTTCAACTTCTTGGATTTTGAATATAAGGACTTCTCGTCATTATTCTTTAATACCTTCTTGGAAGGATATATATTCACAACATGTTTCTAATTTAATCCCAAGGTTTATTCTCCATTTTTAGCCAAGTTTTGTGGTATTATTTTATCATCAGCTTTGGAAGCATGTTGATATGATCATGTACCGGCCTTGTGACCACTAACATTGAATACATCATAGATTTCTTCAATATTTCCAAATATTTTTTCAAAATACAGATTTCTATGGACCTATCGATGTTGATTCTTCTTCTATGGCTTGATCCCCCTTGATATGGGACTTCTTTGTGCTTTAGAATTTTGAGGATTTCACTAAAAATCGTATGCAAAATTCCAAAATCTATTTCAGCACCAACATTGACAAACAAACATTGATCTCCTTATATCTTCTTTATAAAATTGTTGGATCTTATTCATGTCTCGTGGTGATATTAATGGGGAACCAGATTCCACACTTTATTTACAATCCACCCTAGTCATTATGGTAGGTTTCTTATCCCATTTATTCATCCATACTTGTCCATCATTTGTTTTACAACCTACACTATTCATGATAATAGGTTTAGAAGCATTAATAAAAGTTGGTATGGATAGTACTTATTTCTTATCAACTTCTTGAGATGGATCATCAAAAGATTTTATAATCTTCTTATCACATGTTAGAGTTATTTTAACCTTAGAATCCTCTAATGAACATTGATTAGAAATATTAACTATTTCCTTATTTTTTGAAGAATCAATATGGGACTTCACAAGATTTTTCAGCTGAACTTCCAATTATAGAAATTTCATATTGTGGATGATTTTATAATCTTAAATCATAATCATCTCCTCTTCACAGGACATCCTCATTCTTTCAATTTCATCTTCATGAAGCTTAACTTTATTATGAATAAAAGAGTCATGTTCCTTGATATAATTGTATTTTTCTTCCAAATGTAATCCCTTAGCATCAATGTTGTTTTATAATTTCTCTTTAATTTCATGGATCTTTGCTTCTAGAGTATTCTTAACTCTCTATTTCTCTTCAATTTATTTGAGTCATTTTGAGGAACTTATTTCAAGTTTACTCTTTTTTGCTTCAAAGGTTCCAACATTTATGGAGATATTTAAACATTCAATAATTTTTTCTTGCAATAATTTCTCCATTGTATCTTCTTCTTCTCTCGGATGGGTGATCTTTTCTTATATAAATTGAAATACTCCACAAAAAAGGGAGAATATTTCTATAGGAACATCGTGGAGAATATCTCTTAATCTAAAAATTGATATATCTTGACATATTGTATATTGATCATCAACACTTTACTAGGATCTTTATTTTGAGGAAAATTTTCAAAGGTTCTAACACATACCTTTTGTTCACTTGAATATTTTTATTTATATGAGGTAGAAAGGTTTTCATTCTATTTGGTGGAAGCCCGATCCACCTACTCTTTACTTTCCAAGCCTAAAAAATCTTCATTTATATAAATTAATAGAGAACTAGATAATACCTCTTCTTTAGATAATAGGGAATTCTTATTTATCTTTCTTTTCTCTTTATTTTTCCTGTTGATCATGATCTTGGTAGAAATAGAATTCTGCTCAAAAATAACCAAATCTTCACCAAAAATTCACTTCATTGTTAACTTAGGAAAGAAACTCAAATATTCAAAAGTGGATAGCTTTAACTTATAGAATCCAAAATAGGTGAACCTTAGATCTAATACCACTTGAAAGGATTAGTTTCGTATATTCCTAACACTGAGAGGGGTGAATAAGTTTTGGGGACTTTTAAATCTAATTGAAACTTTTTATCCCTTTACCTCTTTGACCTATTAGGATATTGATTCTATTATTCTCTTTTCCCTATCACTTGAATGTATATGAAAACAGTAAAAGATATCACATGATATTTTTATAAGGTTCACTACTTAATAAGAGTAGCTAGTCCTTTCCATTGTCTAGAAATAATCCAAACTACACAACCACTTAGAAAATAATCCTTTAAAAATGGTTATAGTAAGTAGGATAAACCATTTCACTTGCAATGAAAACTAGTAAATTGACAGTGCATGTTTCATAGCTCTTGTATAGATCTTTATATTTCTTCTAAATATATTATCCACCTTATTAATAAGGTTATTTTTAACACCAAGAAATTATTCCACCTATTAAGACTATTGTTCGATGTCACAGCACCACTTTATTCTTCCATAAACTCTTCTTCATTTGGATACTTCTAAAGAAGCAGGAAAATCAACCCTTCCTCTTTTTCATAGTAGTAAATTGAAATATGTACTTATAATTATTCTAACAATAGTCACAATAATATGAATATATTGTGGATTGATAATCATAAAATTATTCCTAACCCAAATGATAATAAACTAAATATGAATTGGTCACAAACTCTTCTTCTATTCTTATATATTCCTTCTTCAGTGAAAAACAAACTTCACTGAACCTTATTCTTCTTTATATAATCATAAACATCCATTTTTATTATTAAATCAATAATGATTGGAACAACACAACATCATCAAAATTGAACTACCCTAAATAATAATTATCATTATTTATCTAGGTACACTCCTTTATTATTGGCAACACATTAATATTCAATTGTATAGCAGTGTCAGATTCTCTTTCTTCAATGATCAATATTGATACATGAGTGTATTGGTTCACTGAACATTCACACAACAAATATGAGATGGTATTCGATATCATCATCTCAGTTAGTCAATCATTCGAGAAAATTGTTCTTCCTTCTTATTTTTATGAAATATTGACTTCAATTAGCTTACATGAAATCAATATTGTATGTGATGTAACACAGGTTTAAATGAATATTCTTTTCAAGAATTTTTAGGGTATAGTTAACTCTGACACATTCACTCTCCTAAAAAGGATGGTGAACACTCATCATACTTTGTTGTTTGTTATTGCTAGAACAAAAATAAATTCTTCTAACAAATATTCTCACTTGTGACAACATAAATACTCTTTTATTAGTGTAATAAAAAATACCACCAATGTTGAAACTCTATGGATTTTTTCACACTTTTCCTTACAGAATGTTAATATCTTCAATGTTTCTGACCAAATTTTTACCTAACACTTTAACATTGATAACTCTTACTTATTCTGCTCCTTTGTTTATGCTAAGAATAGATATCAAGAAAGGAGACCTTTTTGGAATGACATATCATATCTAGGAACCAGTATTAATGATCCTTGGTTTCATATTGGAGGCTTCAATTCCATTCTCAACTCAAGTGAAAAAATTGGTCCCTCCCCTGCTACTATTTCCATTCGATAATTTAAAGTTTCAATTGAATAAAACAATATAATTGAAATTAATCTCACTGGTGTGAAATTTAATTGGTATAAAAGACATTACAATAGAGTGATTTCCACTAAGATAGACAGAGCTTTCATAAATGTTCTTGCTTTAGATAAATGGGACACTATCTCTAGAAAAACACTCTACAATACAAACTCTGGCCATCTTCCCATACTATTCAATGTCTCCAACAAAGGCATGATACCCATGTTACCTTTTGTATTTAACAATGCATGGTTCTCTGCTGATTAATTCACTAATACCATCAAAAACTATTGGTCCTAAATGTCACACAACAATGATGACTTTTCTTGTACTGTTGAATTAAAGCACCTCAAACAGACTCTCAAAAGTTGGTGTAGCTCCAAATACAAACAAATTAAAAATGAAATCCTTATTATTGAAGAAGATCTAAATGAATTACAAAACAATAACTCTAGAACTGATTTCAATATTTATCTAACTCAAGAAATAAACCTTGCGATTAAGCTCATCTCTTTTCTCAATTTTAAAGAAAACATGAGGAAACATGCATTTAAAGTTAAATGGTTATTATATGGTGATATAAATACTAAGTTATATAATTCTCTTTATAGAATCATGAAGAATTAGAGGCCAATAACCTTTATAAAATATGAGGAAAAACTTCTTGACAATGAAGATTACATTTCTCATCACATTGTCTCCTAATATGAATCCATCTTCAATGGTCCTGATATCAAAAAAGACCTCCTTCCTAAGGACATTTCGATAGTGGTCATTGATGAGGACAACAATTTCCTACACAACACTCTACTGGATCATGTAATTAAAGACATTGTCTTTAGTTTGAATATTGACAGTGTTATGGGTCCTAATGGTTTCAATAATGGTTTTTTTTTCTACACTATTGGGATGTGATTCATGTCGATGTTTGTAAAATTGTCAAATCCTTTTTTCCTATGGTGTCCTTACTCAAGATTTTAATGCTCAATTCCTCTCCTTGATCCCAAAAGTTGGAAATTCCTCTGAGAATCATTTGTTTAGATCAATTTCCCTTATCAATACCCTTTATAAAATAATCACTAAAATCATTTCCAATAAACTCTCAACTATCATAGATAAAATCATCTCCTATAACCAATTGGGTTTTATTAAGGGTAGATCCATTCAAGAATGTATATGTCTTGCCTATAAGTGTGTCGATAACTTGAATAAAACTAATAGAGGAGGTAACATTTCTATTAAATTGTACATCAAAAATGATTTTGACATTATGGACTGGAGATTTATCTTCAATGTTATTGATGTTTTTGGATTTAGTGTTTCATTTATTACTGCAATCAAAACGTTGTTCAATTTGGCGTCTATCTCTATTTTAGTCAATGATTCTCCCATGGGCTATTTCAAATGCCATAAAGGTGTCAGGCAAGGTGATCCTCTCTCCAATTATCTTCTCGATAGTGGAAGACTATCTTAGTTGCTTGATCGACCATCTAGTGGACCAGAATAAACTAAAACCCATCCATAAAACTAAGAACGTGAATTCCCCAAATCACCTGTTTTATACTGATGACATCATCTTATTCATTCAAGGTGATAAAATAAACATTCTAAAACTCAAAAAAAACTCTCTCACACAATGAAGATGTTTCTATACAAACCATTAGTTGGAAAAAATCATTCATCATCTTAGGGAAGAACCTTCTTCCAACAAAAAATATAACATTATTAGTGACTTGGGTCTAAAATAAGGTATTATACCCTTTACATATCTTTTTGTTCCCATTTTTTGGGGCAGAACCAAATATTGACACTTTTCTCCAATAGTAGACCAAGTTCTAACCCATCTATCTTCTGTAAAAGTTAAATCTCTCTCTATGGCAGGTAGGATATTCCTAGTCAAATCCACCATTATTTTCAAGTTGGTTTACTCCATGATGGTATATAAATGTCCGGTTGGTCTTATCAAAAAAATTAACACTGTAATAAAAAAATTTATTTGGATTGGAAGCACTCTTGAAAGAAATCTTGTGATTGTACCCTGGTCAACTTTTTGCAAGCCTATTAAAAAAGGTGGTATCAACATAAAAATATTAAGTACTTTAATGAAGCTCTTCAAGCTAGACTCACTTAGAACCTTCTACATAATACTTATGAATCTATTACTTTCATTAAAAATAGATTTATTGAAAAACTTATGATGGGAAGCTCAAATTTTATTAATTTCTCTATCTTTCCATCCATCAGACAATATTTCTCCAATATTATGAATAATTTCAGATGGATGGTCTCCAAGGACTCCTCCATGAAATTATGGTTGGATAATAGGACTGTCACGACCTTAATTACTATGATATCTCTTGATCGAACCCTTGAGAGTAATAACTGCTTTATTAGATATATTCTAAACTCTCAACATTATCATATCTTTAAAAATATTCTAAATGTCATTGAAAACTACCCTTAATTAAATACTAATGATTTCTTACTTTGGGAACCTGCCCATAATGGTATGCTTAACTCTATGAATTTTTACAATCATTACCTTTGTAACCCAGAAAGTGATTTCATTTAGATAAATAATTTTAAAAAGCCTTGGATAAAGCCTTCAAGATTCAATCTCATCTTTCAGCTTACGCACAACAGAGTTCCCACATAGATATGTATTCAATCTTTTGGAATCTAGATCTATTTTAAATTCAAACTATGTAATAACACAGAGAAGATGATAACCATATATTTATTTCTTGTTCAACTACTTCTATACTTTGGAACTATATTCTTGAAATTTTTGGTTATATGTGGTTAGTTCTTGACTTCGTTAAGACTCAACTAGAAAAATGTGCAGAAATGGATGACTCTCAGTAAATTAAGAACCTCCTCCTAGTTGCATTTGTTGAGCACCATCATGTGATCTGGTATGATTAGAATGATATTTTTCATAACAATTACTCACTCGATCAAAATGCAGGTTGGATAAGGATCCTCATTGCCATACGGGAAACCTCTTTGATGTAAAATGGAAATTGCCACAGCATTGTACATGGCTTTGAAATCCTATGACTTCTTCAGATTAATAGAAATTACTAACAACCTCATCACACTCTGGATGTGTTTTGTAGATCTCCTATTCTTGGATGGATTAAAGTCAATATTGATGGTGCCTCCAAAGGAAATATGGGCCCTATGGGTTGTGGTGGTATCTTCAGGAATCACCTCGGTCAGATCCGTGGATGCTTCATGGGTACATATGGCATCGCCACCTCTATTGAAGCTAAGATGAAGAGTTTAACACATTTTATTTCCTTTACTAAGCTCTTTGGTTGGAAAAATATCTGGATTGAAAGTTATTTGACTACCATTGTGCAGACGATTTGGAATTTCATAACACATCTTGCATGGCTGATTGCTACCTATTGGATAGACTTCACCTATTGGCTTATCAATCTCAACTATATTATCACACATGTTTATCGAGAATAAAACATGGTGGTAGATGGCCTGGAAACATGGGTTTAAATCAAGACATTACCTAGTTTGAATACCTTCCTGCTATTTTACTTCCTTTGTATAAAAAAGATTTTAATATGATCCCATATTTCAAACTCCTATAAACTCTTTATTTTATAATAATTTTGCTTTGGTCATTTTGGTCCAAGGCATCATCTGTCAAAAACAATATTGTATGTGATGTATACTTCATGAAATTATTGCATAGAACTCTCATTCAAACTTTTAGTGCACAGAAACACACACACACACACACATATGTATATATATAATATTTCATGTGCATTATTCCTTATATTTATTTTTGTTTCTCTTCTAATCACACGCTTCCTTGAAAAATATGATTTAATGTATTTCAAATCAAGATTACATGTTCTCCATGCATGCATCCACTACCTCATGTATTTTTAGTCTCTTTTTCTTCATGAAAACTATAGTGAGTGTGGTTCTTGATCTTAGATGTGTGTTATATCTTCTCCTTCATGCAACATAGTGATGTATTCTTCAATGGTTTGCAAAATTGTTCTTCTTGAAACACTATAAGTGTGTGATTTTAAAGAGTTGAGTGTCCATAGATCACCTTCTTCACGCAAGCTAAGAGATTCATGGAACAAGTTATTTATGAAGCTCTTCAAGCATGATGAACACAAGTTTTAAGGGACACGGTTCTCCTCTCTTTGTGAAATCGAATGGTTTTCAGTTCTTCCTCACGCAAAAGATAAGTGTGGAACTCCTAATAATATTGGCTCCATGTAAATATAAAAAGTAGTTTTTTTTCTTCATGAAACTCAATGGGAGTATATCACTCGGCACTACATCGTGGAACCAGTTGTCTTTACAAATCACAATGATGGTGTTTAAACACCATTCGAATGTTCACAGTTATCCTTAATGCAAGTTTTTCATAGATCGACTTCATGAAAAATAATTTTTGGAAACCCCTTATCTGCAAAGACTTGAAGTTTTGTGGGAATCTTTTCCTTCTTTTGAAAAAAAAATCTTTGTAGGTGCTCTTTCTTTCTAAAAAAATAAAAGAAACCAAAAATATGTGAGTTTCAGCACTTCACCTCATCTCGGTTCCTCAATATTTATAGGAAGAACCACTACCTTGTATCGGTGAGATTCACCAACTCAAATCCCAGATTTTATACCATGTAAAATATCGATATAAAGAGACAAATATCTTGTCTTTGAATTCTTCAAACAAGGGTATGATTTTATGCTAAATATTATATCACCTTTTCTTATGTGACAAGGCTATCATTAGTTTTGGAAACACCTAACCAGCATACAGTCAAGAAAAGCTGCATGCATTCCTATGTTCAAACTTTTTCATGAATATCAGATGTGTGAGTGGCCTATGAAACTTTGTTTCTATTAATCCATACCATATTCCTAAAGTGAATAGTTGAAACACATTGAAATATATAAGCATGTCCAATTGTATAGTGAAAAATGTATTAACATGATGAGAGCTTGATACCATTGAGCTTGGTTCGGCTGTAGGAGATGATCTCCACTGATCAATGATGGTGAAGGTTGTAAAGTTTGAAGATGATCGAATAAAACATATGTTCGGCCAAGATCAATTTAATTAGATTACCAACATATAACCAAAAGTTTTTAAAGTGGATTAATAGTACCAAATATACTTCTACCCCACATCGATTTTCACCTGATTTGGGCACTATCTTTTATAACTGATCATGCTGCCTCTCGTTCAATCTTGTATCGGGTTGGCACCTGGATACACAGTACAACACACCCACACAGGTCACAGCACACGTGGTACACATGATTCCTTATGGGATTCCATCCCACCTTATTCACGACTATAGTCATTCTCCTTACAGGCCTTACATAGGGGCATGCACTCACGTTATGTCCACTATGCAAAGCCATATACACCTTCCTCCATGCTTGGTGGCTCTAGCTGACCTCCCATGGGTGTGGATGACCCGTGGGTCCCACAAAAGCCTTTTTTGAGGTTATATTAGCTACTAAATGTGGTCGGACCGTATTTTTTAATATAATCCCATAAAAATAACTTAGTAAAATACTAAGTAGAGAAAAAAATATATAACAAATGTAAGGCCACCTCTTCTTCACCTTCTAATAACCCTTCATGAAAAAAATACTAAAATATCATGGTTCTCTTTCATGCTAAATAATATTTTTCATTCTCTTCAAACTAGTTCTTGCATGACTCTCATGCAATATAGAAATATTATATGACCTCCTTCAACTCTTCTTTTGTTCCTTTTTTTAATATAAATTCCAAATAGATTCTTAATATAAAATCTACTTTCTTCTTTATTGTAAATAATGTATCACATTTGATACAAGTATTTTCCATAAGGATCAGTTCACTAATCAACAGAACTACTAGGAGAATTATTCAAGCATAAAATCCAATGTCATTATATAAATGCATAGCAATTATCCAAGAATCACCTTTGAAACACAAAGTATTCAACCCATTTATATGTTTCTTCATATTATAATACTTGATCACTTCATCCAAGCTCTATTAAAATTAGAACTAATTCATCATATTAACATCAATGAGATCTTCTTATCTCATTGATCACCATTTATAGCCAATGAAAATCATTTAAAAAAAATAAAACTCATACAAAAGGTGGGATCTTCAATCTTCCCCTTTGTATTTATTGTAAATACCTTCAAATTTATTCCCCAAATGAATTTGTTAATATGTAGATCATTATCTTATCTCTCCCATTTACTTTTCTATACTTTCATTTGAATCTATCTCCCCATTATTCATAAGAAATACCAAGTTCATTGGAAAAGGATGTTAGTCCATACTTAAGCAATGTGTCATCCGATATTTAACTCTAAGTCTACTTGATCTGTGGTCGGTGTAGAAAATAAGAGGATTTGATTTAGATAACAAAGTTTTAAATTACCAAATGAACTTGATACCTTATGAAATGAGAGATTATATACTTGTATTAAAGGGTTATTCACTTTCATTATAGGTTGAAGATAATAAATTTGAGATGAATATTTTTAATAATAGTCAACTTGAAACTCCTGCACTCACTTTAACAAATAGATCAAAAATATTCATGTGTAATATGTAGGATAATTGACCATGGGGAACTTCCACATTTCTTATTCCATTGTTTAATTCAATTCCCCCCCTGTAAAAAATTTTTTATTTTTAATAACCAAGGATGAGAGATTAAGAAAAACATACCTTTTCTAATGAAATGATCTTTAAGTAATTTATAGAATAATCAGATTTGTTACCAATAAAAATAATTATTCTAGAAGATTATTCATATTTATTAATTTTTTCTCTCCATAAAGGTAAAAACTTTACAACATATTCATAATGATGTATCTCCTCAAGAGTAGATTTCAAGATGATTCATTTGAAGAATATACTATAATGGATCTTCAACTTGTGATTATCCAGATTGATAATTTTCACAACTTCACCAAGTATGATCTTCTTAAACACTTATTCTTAGGGATACCAAAAAAATATCAATACAATATGGTGTTTTCTTTATCCATGATTTCTAAAACAGGAAATCAAATTCTTCATCTTCATCAAATATAATCCTCTAAAAAAATTTATTTGAATACCAAATTTAGGAATCACTCAAGGATGGTGACTTATTTATCCTTGTTATCAAGAATTGATAGCATTCACCACTTCTCAGGTTCTACCCTTGAGAACATGATTAAACTTTAATTTCCAACATTATAATCATAAATATAAGACATAAAGATAAATGAAATAAGGTGTATCTTTCCTTACTTCCTCAATATAAACAACAAGATTGAGATTTTTTTTCTCAACCAAGTTTCTCAATTTACTCCAGTATTCATGCTTGCACATCTAAAAATATTTTATGATTTATGTTGTGGAAGCATATATCTCTTCACATACTCTTCTATTTTGTGTGTAGAAATTTTATTCTTAACAAATTTCATAGATGCTACATTAATTCTCCTCTTAAGTACTGCTTCTTGAACTGGTAAAATGATTAAAAAATGTTTTTAATTATGACTATATTTCATTCATCTCTCATACTGATCTTATTTAACATAAGAGTTTACTTTTCTTGAAAAATTCATATGAATTCTATATTAATCATGTTGAATATTTTCTTTTCCTTTTTCACTAGCCTTATCATGTGTATTTTCAATTTTCCCCATTCTTTCCAAATATTCTGGCTAGATAACTAACATGTCATTAGTAACTGTGGAATCAATTTTGGATATTCCACATGGGTTTTTATGAGTGTCTTCCCTATTAGTATCTCTATTGAATAAAGTACCCTTAAACATCTTGGATTTAGAATCCAAGGTCTTATCACCATTCTTCTTTGATACCTCCTTGGGAGGGTTTATGTTCATAACATTCTTCTAATTTCTTCCCAAGGTTTATTCTTTATTATTAGTAATATTTGTGGTCTTATTTTCTCATAGGCTTTGGATAAATGTTGATATGAGAATTTTCCATCCTTGTAACCACTTCCATTTCATACATCACATATGTTTTCAATCATTACAAATCTGTTTTCTGAATACATATTTTTATGGACTTTTGGATGTTTCTTCTTCTTATCCAGATTACTCCCCCTTGATATGGGAATTATTTTTACATTATAATTTATAGTATTGTACCAAAAATCTTGTGCATAAGTCCCAAATATTTTTCACTACCAACATTAAACAAAAAAACCATGATATTCTTATATCTTCTGTATAAAGTTGTTCGGTATTCATTATGACTTTATATTCTCTTTGTGGGGTACAAGATTACACACTTTATTTCCTATCCACCCTAGTCATAGTGGTAGGTTTTTTATCCCCTTTATTCATCCATACTTATTTAGAATTTGTTTTACAACCTGCATTGTTCATTATAACAGGTTTAGAATCATTAATAAAAGTTGGTAAGGATGGTACCTGTGTCTTCTTAGCCGCTTGAGATGGATCATAAAAGGATGCCATGATATCTTATAACCTTATAATACTCAAGTGAAAATTGAGTACTTGGATCAACTATTTACTTATTTTTTTAATACTCAATATGTGTCTTCTTAAGATTGGTCAATTGAACTTCCAATTCTATACATTTTATAGTAAGAATGATTTTTTGATCTTTAATAATAATCATCTTCTCTTCACAAGTCATATTTATTCTTTAAATTTCATCTTCATGCAACTTAACTTTTTTTTTGAATCAAAGGGTCACGTTCCTTGATCTTTTTGGATTTTTCTTCTAAATTTAATCCATTAAAATCATTATTGTTTCTCAATGTATTTTCAAGTGAATGGATCTTTTCTTCTAGATTCTTCCTAAATCCATATTTATCCTCAATTTATTTAAGGAATTTTGATGAAATTATTTCAATATTCCTCTTTTTTTCTTCAAAGGTTCCAACCTATCTGGAGATATTTAAACATTCAAGAATTTTTTTTCTTGCAATCCTTTCTCCATAGTATCATATTATTTTCTTTGCTGGGTAATTTCTTCCTACATAAATTGAGAGACTCCAAAAACAAGGGATTCTATTTATGTAGGAACATCATGTTGAATATATCTTAATATAACAATTGATATAGATTGAGAGATTGTATATTGACCATCACCACTTAAATTAGGATCTTTACTTTGAGTAAAATTTCCAAAGGTGCTAACACATACCTCATGGAAACTTGAGCCAACTTCTCTTTAATTTCCAAGCCTGACATATCTTCATTATCTTAAAGGCATGGAGAACTAGATACTACCTCTTATTTAAGTAAGAGAGACTTATTATTTAGTTTTATTTTATCATTCTTTTTTTTAATCATGGTCTTGGTAGAAATAAACTTATAATTAGAGATAACTGAATATTCACCAAAAATTAACTTCATTTTTAACTCAAGAAAGAAACTCAAATATTAAAAAGAGAATAGATTCAATGTAGAGAACCCAAAAAAGGTGAACCATGGATCTGATACCACTTAAAAGGACTAGTTTTGGATATTCCTAACACTGATAGGGGTGAATCGGTGTTGAGGAATTTTTAATCCAATTACAACTTTTTATCCCTTTACCTCTTTGACCCGCTAGGATCTTGATTCTCTTATTATCTTTTCCTTATCGTGTGAAAGTATATAAAAGCAGTAAATTATAACACACAATATTTTTACAAGTATCACTACTTAATAAGAGTATATAGTCCTTAGAATGATCTATAAATAACCATAACCACACAACCAATTAGAAAACAATCATTTAAACATGGTTACAGCAAGTAGGATAAACCCTTTAACTTGCAATGCACAATAGTAAATTGACAATGTATGTTTTATAATTCTTTAATGGATCTTTATACTACCTCTGAATACATTTTTCACCTTATTGATAAGGTTCTTTATAAAATCAAGAAATTATTCCACCTATTGATACTATTATTATATATTAAAGTGCTGCTTTGTTCTTCCACAAACTCTTCTTCACTTGGATACTTACACAGTAGATGGCAAGTAGCCCTTATTATTCTTCATAGTAGTAAAATAAAAGTTTTACTTCTACTTATTCTGACTTCAGTCACAATAATATGAATATGATGTGGACTGATAATCACATAATTATTCTTGACCCAAATGATAATCAAATGAATATGAATTGGTCACCAACTCATCTTCTCTTCTTCTCTCTTCCTTCTGAAGTGAAAAAAACTTACACTAAACCTTCTTATTATTATTATTTCTAGAATCAAAAACTTCCTTTATGATTATTAAATCAAGGAAGATTATATCAATAATACATCATCACAAATAAGCTACCCTAAATAATAATTACCATTATTAAGCTAGGCATACACTCTTCTTCTTAGACACACAATAATATGAAATTGTGTAGCAGTGTCAAATGTTCTTTCTTTGATACTCAATATCAACACATGAGTGTATTGGTTCAGTGATCATTCACACAAGAAATATGATATTATATTCAATATTAGCTTCTCATTTAGTGAAGTTTTTAGGAAAAAAATTTCTTATTTATTCTTCCAATGAAATATCGACTTCACTTAACTTACATGAAATCAATATTGCATGTGATGTCCACATCATGAAATTTTTTCATGGAACTCCCATTAAAACTTTTATCATATATATATACATATATATTATTTTATGTTCATTATTCCTTTTTTTTATTCTTGTTTCCCTTCTAATCACATGCTTCATTGTATAAATATGGTTTAAGGTATTTCAAATCATGAGTGCACGTGCTCTATGAATGCATGAACTACCTCGTGTATTTTTACTCTCTTATTCTTCATGCAAACCACGGTTATTGTGGTTATTGATCTTATATGTGTGTTATCACATTTTCTTCACAAAACATAGTGAGGCATTCTCCATTGGTTCATAGAACTGTTCTTCATGAAACACTACATGTGTATAATGTTAACATGTTTTGAGTGTCCACAGATCACCTTCTTCAATCAAGCATAGGGATTCGTGGAATAATTTTTCCCCAAAGCTCTTCAAGTGTGATGAACATAGGTTTAAGGCTCACAGTTCTCCTCTCTTAAAAAAACCGAATGGTTTTCGTTTATTTCTTACACAAAAGATAAGTGTGTAATTCTTCATAATATTGGATTTGTGTAAATATACATAGGTGGTATTTATTCTTTGTGAAACTATGGGGGAGTTTATCACTCAGCACTAGCTCTTAGAACCGATTGTCTTCGAAAAACATGATGAGGGTGTTTAAACACCAGTCATGTATCTACAATTCTTCTTCATACAAGTTTTGTGTGGATAAACTTCGCACAAAATAGTATGTGGAAATCCCATTATTCATTAATCCTTGAAATCTCATGTGACTCGTTGACTTCTTGTGAAAAAGAACACTTTATAGGTACTCTATTTTTTCAAAAAAAAATTGAGAGCAACCAAAATATGTGAACGGTATCACTGCACCTCATCTCAGTGCCTCAATATTTATAGGTAGAACCAATGCCTTGCATTGGTGAGATTCACCGACTCAAATCATAGATTTTATGCCATGTTGAAGAACAATACAAAGAGATAAAGATCTCTTTTTTGAATTCTTCAATCATGGTTATGATTTTATTCCAAATATTACATCATATTTTCTTATGTGATGAGGCTCTCTTCAGTTTTAGAAACACCTAATCAGTATGCAGTCAAGTGAAGCTGCATGCATTTCGAAGATCAAACTTTTTCATGAAGATCAAATGTATGAGTGGCCTATGAAACTTTGTTTTCATTTAGCCATACCTTTTTCTTCAAGTGAACAATTTCAAAAACATCAAAATGTATATATTCATGTCGATTCGTATAGTTCTTGATGTCACAACATACTGATAGGTAAATCCCATTGATCTTGGTTTGGCTGTCAGAGATGATCACTGCTAATCCATGATAGTGAATGTTTTAGAGGTTGAAGATAATAAAATAAAATGATCATGTTCTGAGACCAATTGAATCATATGGCCAGCTTATATCCATAAGTTTTTAAAGAATATGAACAATACCAAAAATACTATTGCCCCACGTCAATTTCAGCCTACTTTGGGCACTGCCTTTATAACTGAACTTCTCATCGCCCACTCGATATGGCACTAGTGTCAACTCCTGGATATACAACACATCACACCAACATGGGTCATGGAACACACGGTCCACAGGCTTCCCTAAGTGATTCCATCCCACCCTATGCATGGCTACAGTTGTGATCCTTGCAGGCCTTACACATGGTCCCACATGCACCTTGTGTCCACTATGCACGACCATATACACTGAAAGCCATTCTTGGTGGCTCAAGCTGACCTCCTATGGGAGTGGTTGACCCATGGGTCCCATAGAATCCTTGTTTGAGGTTGTCTTAGCTACTGAATGTGGTTGGACCATATTTTTAATATAAACCCATAAAAATAACTTAGTAAAATACTAATTATATAATATAGTCCAAAAAATACATGGCCACCACCTCTTCACCTTTTAATAACCCTTAATGGAAAAATACTAATATTTCACAGTTCTTATTTATGTCAAATAATATTTTTCATTTTCTTCAAACTAGCTCTTACATGACTCTCATGCAATAGATAAATATTTTATGACCTCTTTTAACTCTTCTTATGTTCTTTTTGGAATATAAGTTCTAAAGATATTCTTAACATCAAATACACTTTATTCTTTGTTACAAACAATGTGTCACCTTTTATACATGTATTTTACATGAGGATCAGTTCACTAATAAATATAATTTCCATGAGAATTATTCAAGCATGACATCCAATGTCATTCACTAAATCCATAACAATTCTCCAAGCATCACCTTTAAAACTCAAAGTCTTTAAACCATTTATATGTTTCTTTGGATTATAAGACTTGATAACTTCATCCAATCTACATCAACTTTGGAACTACTTCATCATATTGACACCAATTAGATATTCTTATCTCATTGATCACCATTGAAATCCAATGAAAATTATTTACAAAAAATACAACTCATACACAAAGTGGTATCTTCAGAGAAGGAAGAAGAAGAAGAAGAGATAGAAGCTATAAACATTGATCAATAAGCTAGAATAGCTTATAAGGATGATCCATAATGGAATCAATTTTTCAGATCTGATGAAGTTGGGGATATCTCAGAACGATCTCAAATTACTAGGAGGAATCATATACAACCTATTCCTAGTGAACCTGCTAATGGGTAGAAGTACCCCAGATCACTTATTTTGTGCTTAAAATATTGTGATTATGATGTAGATGATCATGAAGGTAGTCCACCTGGACATGGTGGACATGACATTCTCTCTATTCAAATATATATATAGAAGGATCTTTTATTGTTGATGTTGATTATGAAGAAAGTATTGAGTTGTCTTCTATAAGACCTACAAGTGATCAAAATCATCAATACATCTTTGGTTTTACTCCCACCAAGGAAGGTGAGGATTACCATCATGTTTTTCATGAGAACATAGATGAAGATTCTGATAAAGATGAAGTTGAAACCTTTGATAGGATTGAGGATCAGACTATGAGAAATATATCTATAAAATATTTGCCTAATGTAGATTGTTGGCATTAGGTTAATGATCCATATCCCTTAGATCTTGAACCCTCCATTACTTCTAATTAATATTTCACTAAGGATGACATGGTTTTGTTCAAATTAGGAATTATGGATATTTTCAAGGAGGTATTTTTTAATTTTGACAACTCCTTTCAATAAGTGAAAATAGATGATATTTCTAAAGATGTAAATTTATTAATCAATCATATTCATCCTAGATTTAATCTCTAAATATAGATGATGCATAATGAGATTGTATATTTGAGATATTATGTTGGTTATATTTAGGATGATCTATCTAACATTACTACAAATCAGGCCTTTAACAGTTCTAGTAAAATAGATTTATCAGTGCTATATAAGCACTGATAATGTAAGTGATGTTAAAGGGTTAGCTTTAATAGAACTCGTAAAAATCACTGATAAAGGGGTCATTATCATCATTTTATTAACACTGCTAAAGTCCACATTTATCATCATTTTTTTAGCATTGTTAAATTCCCCCTATAATAGTGATAAAAAAACATTGATAAAGGCCCTATTGATAAAGGGTATAATTTTTTTCACATCCCCCCCCCACTTTATCAGTGCTTCCCCCCACCCCTTTATAAGAACTTTAGAAAATATCACCCCCAGTGCATGCCCCTACCTCCAGAGAGTTTCAAACCTGAGACCTCTAACTTATACACCAACTCCTTTTCCATTCCCCTATAATATTTTGTTTTACATTTTATAATATATCAATATATTTATATATATATTGTTATATTATTTTATCCATATATTTATATATTTTTTTTAAATACATATTTATATATATATATATATATTAAAATGGATATTAACTCTAAAACCCCTTAAAACACGTAAAAACATTAAGAAACTATGAAAACCCTAAACCCTTAAAACCATGAAATGACCATAACTTCAGATTCAGGTGTCCATTTTAGCTCTAAAACTAGTCAAATTTAATCTCATTAAATTATTTTCAATATGATATGTGGTACAGGCTAAATGGAGACCCATATTGGAAGTTATAGTCATTTGAGTTTTAAGAAATTAGGGTACCCTAACTAAAAACTCTATTTTGGAGGCCTTTTGGGAATTTTTGGGGGTTTAAAAATAGGAAAAAGCTTCTGAACCTCAATCCTAGACACCATGTGGCATAGATATCAATGTGGGATTTGATTGGATATGTGGTGGATCCCAAATGGACACCCGAATCAAAATTTATGGTCATTTGAAGTTCAAGTTTGATTTTTGACATTTTCGAAACTATAATATATTTTATTCCTTTTATTATAACATGATTTAAATATATTGTGGTTTTATCTCATTTCATATGATTTTATTTGACTGGTTGAGGGGATGAAACGGATTCCCAGATCAAAAGCTATGGTCATTTCAGGGTTTTGGGGTTTCTTAATGTTTTTATGGGTTTTAAGGGTTTCTAGAGTTATTATCGGTTTTTCGGGTTTTTTTGCGTTTGTAGGGATTTTATAGAGTTATAAGCCATTTTCACTAAATATCTTATATATTAAATGTAAATGTCTATTTATCCTTATTTAAAAAATATTTAAAATACATATATATATTATATTTACAGTAATATAAATATATTTATATATTAATATATTAATATATTGTTTTAATGATTTTTTTTTTGAAATATACCCTTTATAAGTGATTTTTTAGAATTTCTAATAAATTCCCTTTTTATTAGTGTTTCATTACTGCGCGGATATAGGGGATTTATCAGCTCTTTTTTACAAGCTCTAATAAAGGGCCCCTTTAATAGCACTTTTTTATCGCTGTTAAAGACCCCCTTTAACAACACTAAATAAAGCATTGTTAAATACTTCCTTTAATAGCATGTTTTATAGTTATGAGAAAGTGGGTTTTTAACAGCACTTTTAGTTAACACTGCTAAAACTCTAATGCTAGATTAACCCATTTTTTGTAGTAGTATGACATGATGATTTAGCTAGACCAGTGGTTTATGAATCCTATGTTTCAAACTACTCATGTGCCTCCAACTTCTCCTCCTAGTAAATAATTTATTGATGAGGAAAAGATAAAACAACTCATAAGATATGAATTTCAAGTTTTTTTTGAATAATTTAGAATACTCGTGAGTCAATGTATGATGGGTTTCAAACCCATGATGCCAATACCCTAGCAGTAGTTTGAGAGGATTCCAAACAGGGTAGTAAAGACTAAGAACCCATCAATAGTGAAATTGATTATTATCTGAGTTTGATCTTTATAAAGTCAAATTTAAAATGGTTGTTTAGATCTCTTACTTTGGACTTGAAGATTCCCCCTGTGACTCAATATTTTAAGACACAAGTTGATAAGATCAGAGATATGAATCTTATTTTGGATGATTTGATAGAGAATAGAGATTATTTTCTTTAGGATATGGACCATGGCTCTCATATTGTCAGTGATTTCACCCGGTTGATGGAACCTTATTTATACACCTCTCGAATAGTTTTGTTATCCCCCAAATCCATTTTATCCATATCTACTACCTCTTCCACCATAAATCCT
Organism: Viscum album; assembly: GCA_963277665.1. NCBI lineage: Eukaryota > Viridiplantae > Streptophyta > Magnoliopsida > Santalales > Viscaceae > Viscum > Viscum album. Next base: position 1,271,602,937 of record OY728139.1, on the reverse strand, counting down.
TTTTTCCTGACTCCTATTCAATCCTTTGAACAGCTTCGACCAATTTCTATGTGTGTAGATATTAGAGACCATATCTCTCCATCTACTCCTAAGACTACTTTTTATCCTGCCACTACTTCCAAAGGAAAGTACTCTATTCCTATTATGGATGTCAAATAAGTTCCTCATTCGAATTTATATTATGATCTCTAATAAGAACCTTTTTGTAACCTTTTTTGTAATCCTTTTGTAATATCTTTTGATATAATAATAGAATACACTATTTTATTCCCATTTTTTTGTATTCTTATTCCTCTTAATTCTTTCATTATTTGAATTTTTTGATAATCCCAAAAATGGGGATTAAATTAATGTGTAGTGATAAATTAAAATAAATTTAATTCATTAGAAAACTTTTCATGATTTTAGAAACTTTCTAAATATCTATTTCAATTCACTATAAATATAATTTTTTTTAACGTCCCGGAATTTCCGTATAATTTTTTTAATTATATAGAATTATTATGAGATTACAAAAATTGATGGCACATGATTCTGAGGCCCAGAGTTCCTGGAATGATCTGTCAGAAAAATGTTAAGCTTTAAATAGCGCGCGTGAGCAGTTTTCCTAAAAATTTGTAATAACTCTTAAATGGGTACTCGGATCAAAAATCCTAGGGAACCATTTTGTTCAGGATGATAGGTTTACCCTAGGCTCTACTTAATTTTAGTCGGCACAGGCCTCTAGTAAGAAAAACCAAACATTCCATAACTATAAATAAAATAATTAAATAAAATTATTTTATTTTTCAAATGCTTATAACTCATGAACGATGACTCGGATTAAAAATCTGATACCACCGATGAGCTCATGAGGGTATTCTTTTCTTAGGTAGATCCTAACATTGGTCGGCGGGGGCCAACAGTGGAAGTTAGTTTTTAACCATAAATAAAATGATTAAGTAACAATTATTTTATTGTTAAATCCATTAACTCTTAAATGGTAGCTTGGATTAGAAATCTGAGAGTACCGTTGAGCTCGTGAGGGCCTGTTCCCATTAAGCATAGCCTAACCTTGACTGGTACGGGTCGAGGGTGACTGTTAATAATTTTTTAACTTTTTTAGGTACATTCAGTAAAAGTGTGAGCAGCGATTTCTATATTTTGAACCAGTGATCAGATTGAAAATTTGAGGGCACCATTGAATTCTTAGCACTAGTATTTTCTTAGGAAAATCTAAACTTTGACCGGAAAGGGTCAGACAAAAAAGTTAATTTTTGGACTTTACAAAAAAATAACTCCATGATTTATTTTATTCTCTTCTCACCATTGAGCGGCAGATAGTGGGACCACAATGTAACGCCAGGCTTGAATAAGAGACATTTAATCATATGACCCTTTAGTTGTGTAACCGAGATTCTCGTAGGATTAATGGATCATTAATTTCGGTTCATTAATGAACCACATTAATGAACACCACGTGGGTGGTTCCTTTTCTTTTATTTAAACAGACCATTGGCATGGGTTTTGGGAACCTATGAGAGGAACCTCTGATGAAACACCGGCGATGACTTCCTCCAAAGAAGAATGGAGTTTTGATCGATGACCATTGGAGGATTCGATCCTGACATTAATGGGTGACGACGAGCGCCAATGAACATGGAACGTCTACAAATGTGAATCTTCTCCTTCGACCGCAACACCATTTCTAAGAAGGTGGTTTACAAGATTTGATGTTCCCTCTCTTTTTGTTCTTGTAAAATACAACGAACATGGACCAACAGACTAATGGGTTGATCCGCATCTTGTCTGTTCTGTGGTTTGTTGCAGGGTTTTAAATTGGGGATTATACTTCCTTTTTTATTATTGATATCACCCCATGTTAGAACACTAACTCGGATGGTGTGGGCCAATCCAAGAAAGTTATAGACCCACCATAGTACTTGGTTTATGATCGTTTCTTGTGCCTGACTGGGAAACATGGTGGTAGGACGTTTCTTAGGGATTCGCAGTGAAGGCGGCAACCTGGGAGGCCCGTAGACGCAGACGAGAAGAAAAACGGACCACCGGAGCATCTCTGGTGGCCTGCTGAGGCAACCGCCGGTTAATGCTATGAGTGCCGCGGTTATGAAATCGAAGGGTCATGCGATTAAACATCTCTTATTCAACCATGATGTTACACTGTGGTCCGGCCATCCACCGCTCAACGGTGAGAAGAGAATAAAATAACTCATTGAGTTATTTTATTATTATTTTTTTTGTAAAGTCCAAAAATTATTATTTTTTTATCTGACCCTTTTCAGTCGAAGTTAAGATTCTTCTAAGAGAATCCTGGATCTGAGAATTCAACGATGATCTTGGATTTTCAATATGAGCACTGGTTCAAAAGATAGACGTTGCTCTCACGTTTACTGAACGTACCTAAAAAAATTTAAAAATTATTAACAGTTACCCTCGACCCGTGCTGGTCGAGGTTATGATTTTCCTAAGGGGAACACACCCTCACGAGCTCAACGGTACTCTCATATTTTCAATCTGGGTCACCTTTTAGGATTTAAAGTATTTAACAATAAAATAATTGTTAATTAATTATTTTATTTACGGCCAAAAACTAACTTCCATTGTTGGCCCGTGCCGACCAATGTTAGGATCTTCCTAAGAAAATCATACCCTCATGAGATCAGTGGTGGTCTTGGATTTTTAATCTGAGTCACCTTTCATGAGTTATAAGGAATTGAAAAATAAATTAATTTTCTTTAATTATTTTATTTACGGTTATGCCATTTTTGGGTTTTCTCACTAGAGGCCTGCGCTGACTAAACTTAAGTCATGCCTAGGGTAATCCCATCATCCTAAACACAACAGTGCCCTTGGATTTCAGATATGGGAAACTATTTAAGAGTTATTCTACTTTTTTAGGAAAGCTCCTTACGCGCGCTATTTAAAGCTTAAAATTTTTTCGAAGGATCACTCTGGGTACTCCGGGCCTCGGAATCACGTGTCGTCAATTTTTACAGTCTCGTAATAATTCCATATAATTAAAATATATATACAAAAATTCCGGGATATTAAATTCTCCCCACCTTAGGACTTTACATCCCCAAAAGCCAAAATAAAGTAAAATTAAACAATCGGGGGTACTGAGTATAAATCTGAGCCTCCCACTCCCTTGTGCTCTCCCAGAGATTCTCGTGCTACCACAAAATTCACATCAGAGGAATTTATCATCCATGAAGGACCTACTCCTATCGATCCTCTATCTCTGTCGGGAACTCTGTAAATGTCACCCCATCCTCAATGCCCATCTTTCCATAATTGATGACGTGTGGTGGATCATGCACGTACCTCCTTAGTTGCGACATGTGAAAAACATCGTGCACTTGGTGCATATGTGGGTGAATATATAGGCAGTATGCTACCTCTCCAACTCCACTCAGAAATAGAAAAGTTCTAATGAACCTTGGAGATAGCTTGTTGCTCTGTCCAAATCTCCTCAATCCATGTCGGGGTGAGACCCGAAGTAAAACATGGTCTCCCTCCTCAAACTCCAAGGGTATCTATCTTCCATCAGCATAAGACTTATGTCTCCTCTGTGTAGTCCTCATCTACTCCTATATGATATGTATCTTCATAGTGGTATCCCATACCAACTCTAAACCCATGACTACTAACTCCCTGAGGTTTTTCCAGCATGGAGTTGATCTGCATGGTTTCCCGTACAAGGCCTCAAATGGTGGCATGCCAACAATGGAGTGATAGCTATTGATGTACGCAAACACCTCCAGTGGTGGGTGGTTCATTTTATTTTATTTAAACAAACCATTGGTTTTGGTTTTGGGAACCTACAAGAGGAACCTCTGACGAAACGCTGACAATGAATTCCTCCAATGAAGAACAGAGTTTTGATCGACGACCATTGGAGGATTCGAACCGGACATCGACGGACGGCGGCGAGCGCCAAAAAACGTGAAAAATCTACGAATTTTAATCTTCTCATTCAACCACAAAATCATTTCTAGGTAGGGGGTATACGTGCTTTGATGTTCCCTCTCTCTCCGTTCTTGGAAAATACAATGAACATGGACCAGCCAACGAGCCCGTACCCAAGTGGTAAGGGCTCTTTCTTGGCATCCAAGAGACCCAAGTTCAAAACTGGGTGGAGAATAATTTCCATGGGTACTTTAGTAGTACTATAGTAGTTCTGTAGTAGTATTGTAGTAGTTATTCTAGCAATTATTGTTCGGTACTGTAGCAGCTGAAACTGCTCACCCGATTTGGGCCTTCGGGCCACCGGTTTGGGCCTACAGGTCTCAAGGGACTTCGGGTCATCAAAGGCCTTAGGACCATAGGGCCTTTGGGCCATAGAGACCATGGAGTAGCCTAGTTCACCTAGAACAGGCCCCATAAGAGGATCATGGCAACAAGAGTAGCATCCACCAGAAGCAAAGCTAACCGAATTGGAAGAATGATAGGGTATGGAAACCGCCATCGGGACTAGGCACCGTGCAGCTTTGTATGGGGAAATGCAAGTCGATCAGCAATGTAAGGTGGGGAGTTAGGTGATCAATGATGCAAAATCTGGGGAGGTTCAGTTCTAGTGGGTTGGGTCTCTGGGTCATGTTATGGGCATCGTATGCCTCTAGGTCTTCGGGTCATGTATTGTGGGTCAGTCGCGCCTTGTGACTTGGGCCTACGGGTCATGTATGGGTTCCCCTTCAACCCTTAAAAGGGGTATTATCCATAATAAAATAAAAAATAAGGACTTTGGGGCATTCGAGAAATGAACATGGACCAACCGACTAACGGGTTGATCTGTGTCTCATCTATTCATCCAGGTGGTTGTTTCGGGGTTATAAATTGGGTATTGTTCTACCTTTTTTATTATTGATATTACCCCATGTTGGAACACTAACATAGAGGGTGTGGGCCAATCCAAACAAGGTTCGTACCCTCCGTCGTTCTTGGTTTATGAGAGTTTCTTGTGTGTGACTAGGAAACAAGGAAGTAGGGCATTTCCGAGGGCTTCGTAGTGAAGGCAGCAACCCGAGAGGCCCGTAGATGCAGACGGGAAAAAAAACAGACCATCAGAGAATCTTTAGTGGCCTGCAGAGGAAACCATCGGCGCGACACCACTGGCACGGCAGCGCCGGCAACCGTCAGCAGTAGCCGGCCGAGTCGGCCGTGTGGAGGAGTGGCACCCATAGGCGTCGTGGAGGTAGGAGTCATGGCCAGCTAGGCCACGGTAGTGGAAGGGCGTAGCACCGACGTGCTGCATGGAGAGGGTATAGTGGCCTGCTCAGGCCACTCGTCTGGACAAAAAAGGTTGGCTGAGCCGACCGTTTCAGAAGAGGGGGCAGCACCCACTGGCACCGCCAACTGGCTGCACCAGACACTCTGCATACAGTCGGTGTTCCAGAAACTAGCCCGCATGTGGTTCAAATTCTTCTAAGAGGGCCAAACCCATGAGTCAGGCTGGGTCCACTAGCTGGGCTAGACCCCTAACAAACCCGAACATGACCGTCCCCATTTTACTAAAACGGATGAATCTTGCATACCGGGCGTCCATTTGATGCGCCGTTAGCGGCGTGAGGACCCTCGCGATGAGGAGGTCCTTTTGAGATACTCCACTTGGGTTTTGGAGAAATTTGGAGTATGAGAGGGTTAGATCGAGCTTGAATCCAACCGGGCCTTCAGTACAAAAAATGCTTATCACTTACATGCCATGCATCTAATTGACGTGTCGTCTGTTTCGTTGGAACCATTATGACATAGAGGTTCTTCGGGTTACTTCTTCATGGGACTTCGTGGTGGTTGAGGTATAACTGATGGCTTGAGGATAGGATCCTCCTGGAATCAAATGTACTAAGTGAGGGAATCCAGTGGTTGGCTGTGACATGAAGAAAGAATAGTGATCCTCTTAGTGGGTCAACAGCTAGCGATCCTCTGAGTGGGTCAGAACCTAGAGATCCTCTATGGGTCTGCACCTAGCGATCCTCTATGGGTTTGCACCTAGCAATCCTTTGAGTGGGTCAGCACCTAGCAATCCTCTGTGGGTCTGCACCTAGCGATCCTCTATAGGTATGCACCGAGCAATCCTCTGAGTGGGTCAGCACCTAGGGATCCTATGTGGGTCTGCACCTAGCGATCTTTTGAGTGGGCCAGCACCTAGTGATCCTATGAGTAGGTCGGTACCTAGCGATCCTCTATGGTTCATCACTTAGTGATCCTCTATGGGTCAGCACCTAGAAATCCTCTGTGGGTTAACACCTAACAACCTTCTGTGGTCCTGCAATAAAATCCTATTGATAGAATAACATGATCTATCTTTATGACTAATCATCTTTATTCATGTTCTTTAAGTTGTATACCTGTTGTGAGTTGTCTTTTACTTTATGATATGTGATGGAGATCATGATTTGTGGTTTTTATTTGTGGAATATTGAGAGAACTTCGGGGGTCTTGGGGTCCCTACTGAGTATTGTTATACTCACCCCTACAAGGGCTTCTCTCGCACCTTGTTATGTCTTGTGCAGACGATGGACAGCTTGACTAAGACTCGGGGAGCCGGGGCTAGACGATGCTCGGAGGTGATTGATAGATGAGGTGAGAGACAGTGATGGAAGACGATGAGTTGTACCTGCCCTTTAGGTAGGATCCTTGGTGGACCATGTCCAGAGCATGTTTTCCCCTTTTTGTTGTTCTGTCATGAACCAACTCGGGTAACCCTGAACTGGTCACCCTAGCCAGGTTGCGACAAAGCCTAAGGGGCGTTCCCGATCCCCACAAGCTGGAAACTAGTGTTGGGCATCAAAATTTTATCGCTGGGAAGAATTTGGACCATAAAGACAAATAAATAAATAGGAATAAATAGAATAGTAAAACTGAACTCGTGCAGTGGAAAAGGAAAGTAAGAAGAACATCTCAACGTACCTCCACCTGACCTTCCAGGTCACCCCTCAAACAACGGCCGACCTTACTCCAATAACGAGCAACTCAGCCAAGAAAACCTGAGCAAAGGAAACCTGCAACTGAAATGAAAAAGATAGACATGAGCATTAAAAAATCTCAGTAGGTTTTCCAAGATAAACCACAGAATCCAACCTATCCTTTCCCGAAACAATCCACTAACACAAGTTTTAAATACAAATATAAAAGTAAGGCTTTCAAATTTAGAAATAAGCAACATTATTTTATCTCATTTAAAAATACAACACATAGAATATACCATTTATAAAATCATTTGTCACTTTATAAACTAAACCCAAAACAAAGTATTCCAAATCCAGGCTAAAGTAGAATAGTTAAACAATGCAAGATAGAAAAATAAACTTGTATAAAGAAAAGTAAACAGGCAATAAAAATAATTCAGTTACCATGGGTGATCCTAAACATTCCAAGAACACCCCTAGATGTACTCTATTTCCGAACAACCTATCATCATATGGTGAAGCTCTTAAGTCTATAACCAACTGGCCTCCCTATAACTAACAAATCCACTGGAAAAGCCCACCTAGCCTAACAATCAATCCAGCGGGTACCAACCCGTCTAATCGGGGTTGATCAGCAACTGTCACTCGATAATCTAAAAGGATCCCAGGAACCCATGGTGGTGATAATAATACTATGTAAGTAGGAAGTCCCTTGAACATGTGGCCTATCTCACCGCACTTTCCTTCCCCAAACATGGATGTTTCCTGTGCAATCACACATAAAGGGTTACCCTAGACAGGAGTTCCCCCAAATGCAAATTTAACCATATCACATTAAAAAAGTGCCAACCGGTCCATCACACCATTTAACATTTAAACCATTTCATAAAATGCTCAAAGTTTCCAAATGGGCATACACTTTCTCCAAAACACAATATCCTTTAAAATTTAGTACAAACATTACCCTTGGGTTAAAAGTTCCAAATGGTTCTTCACGTGACATCATGTCAAAACCATTTTTTTTTCTAAAAACATTTTAAAGCCCTGACCAGACACATACAACTTTCCAAGCCACATCCCTTAATAAGATCTTAGTCAAAAATCACCCTTTTTAAGTTCAAAATACCAAATGATCCATCATCCTTTCTAGACACACACCAAAGTATTTTCCAAGGCCCGATGGGCCAAATCCTTATAAAAATATTTACAATAATTTAAGGGAACCCACACCAAAGACCAAACCTCATTTAGGAAAACATGAATTATTTGGAAAATCAAGGATTTAAAGAAACACCATTTCAAAGGTTCCATTATTATTTGTGAGAACATCCATGTGTGCACCTCATGCACCAATGGATGTGCCAACATCCAATGGCACAATAAAATCCAAAGAGAACATTTGAAAACCAAAACCAAATTCACATTGAAACACCTTGAACCCATGATTCTTATTTCAAACATCATTCACTAAATAATTTATTAATTTAATAAAACCTTTTCAAAAGAACACAACAAAGGCTTACATCATGATTCTATCAACTTCACACACAAATTCCATTTAAACATCCGATGAATTTCCAAACATTTCAAAGACTACTTTCAAACCTTTCAAAACATGACTCATACCACTTGCACAACCAAAATAACTACTTCCACACTAAATAAAACTAACACATAGCTCAAAAAAAGGTTTTTTCCCAAACACACTTCATGCCATACAAACATACTATCAAAAGTAAACTGAACATGAGTTTTATCTTCTTAAAAACTAAGTTTTCATCAACAAATTTAATTGAATAACTTTCTAAGTTATTTAGACATGATAAATAATTTATCAATTCATGATTTTCACAAAACTACTCAGAGTAAATCAGATAATTCATCCAAAAAAAATTTCAACAATTTTAACTAACCTAGAAACACTTTAATAAATTAACTATAATATAAATTATGGTGCGAACAACATATAAATATTAATTCAAACCATGAAAGCATCTATGGGTTATGTGGGAAAGAAAACAGTCATAAATGCCTACCTCAAACCAAGCGCGGATGGGATAAAACTCTGACGGAAGGTATGTAACGACCCGAAATTTTGAATAAATCTTGTTTACTAATTTCATGTGTTATTTTATTTTATTTTTATACTCAACAAAAATGTTTTATTTGATAAACATGATTATAATTAAAATGAGATCAGTGGGTTTTGACTATTATATAACCATCGGTCAATATGACCGCTGTGAACAAAATGTTTTGATTATTGTCTCTAAATATAAGTAATCTTGGTTAATTATTTTAGAAAGAAGATTCGATGGCCTCACCTAGTAGTCTTGGACCGATCGAAGCCCATCTAACAGAGCTTGGGAAAGAGGTAGCACTATTGGGCTTTGCTCTGGATCAAATCCAAGCCGAGCTTCATCATGTGAAGCTAGAACGGAATCGCCTTCGTGAGAAGTTCAAACTGATAGAAATTACTACTCGGGCAATGTTGACTGAGCCGCCCCAAGCTTCTATCACCCTAGCACACCTTACTCTTAGGTCCTATGCTAGTATTATAAGGGGCTATGTAACGAGACCGTAACTACCTTGTGTAATCCTTGTTTTAAATAAAAATTGGGATTTCTTCTTATGATGAAGTTATGAATTTTGAAATGACCGGATAAATATAGTATGCATATTTTTGATGAATTTTAGAAAAAGGATATTTTAAAAATGGTTGTGTAAACCTTAAATAATTAAAAATGTGTAATGATTTTCAAAAAATGGTCTTCTACAAATATGTCCAGTACGAAATTTAGAGTCTAATAAGATCAACTTGATTTTTGATGAATAGTAAATTGTGAATAGTGATTTTACGCTTAGGATTAGTAATGTGACCAAATGGATTAGTAATCTCACTTAAAGAAAGTTTTAAAATAATCTAGGCACCTTGATTAAGTAATGTGATTCAATAAAATGGTTAAATAACGGTTTCATTAATTATTATTCAAGTATTAGTTTTTTCGGGTGAATAGTGTTTTTTAATTAAAAAATTAATTAAAAATATTTAGAAAATTATTTTTAGAAAATGGATTTCATTTTTGAACTCAGAGCATCGATATTGTGTTAAGGTAATTTTTGGGGATTTTTCTGAAAAAAATGAATTTTCGGTGAATAGTGAATTTATTTAAAAATTGAATTAAAAATATTTAGAAAATTATTTTTATAAAATGGAGTTTATTTTTGAAATCAGAGCATTGATATTTGGTTAGTGTGAAATTTTGGGATTTTTCTGAGAAAGTTGAATTTTCAGTGAATAGTAAAAATGCAGTTTTAGGGTTTCGGTATGTTTAGTGACATCATAGCTGTGTCATGATGATGTAATGAGATATTTTGAGGGTTGGCCGGCCAAGTGTGATGAATTATTGTTGTGGGGGCCCCATGTGGCCTAACTCCATGATAAATGCCAAGGGAGAGCACATGGGTTTGAGAAAAGCACATGTGAGGTGTCCTTTGGCCATTAATGCCTTGTCCCCTCACTTTCCCTATAAATACCAAGCCCTCCTCTCATCCATTCGACTCCCCACTCATTCCCAACGAATTTATGGTCTCATTACCTCCCAAGAAGTCCTCCCAAGGTGCCCCCAAGCCCTCAAGGTCCCAACCTTTGAGGTTTAAGAGTTACATTTTAAGGTAAGGGATCCGACCTCTCTCTTTCTTTTCAAGTAATCTCTTTTATGTCATTTCTTTTATACTCCATGTTCTTATGTTGGAGGATGTTCTTTTATATTCATCCTACTGCCTATTTCGTGTTCATATGATGAGAGACCCCCCCTTGCTCTCATCAATTCGTTTTAAGAATGTTTAAGTGGCGCTGTTAGGCTGCCGAATTTTTAAGGGATTCTTTCACCTTCCTCGTTTTCAAGTTCTATTTTCATTCAAGTCTTTCATGTTCCTTTTTATTATGTTGGGGTATGATCTCTAAATTATCATACTGATCTTTTATGATCATATGATGAGAGACCCCATTTTATCGCTTCAATTCAGTATTTTGAAGTTTTAAGTGCCGCCGTTAGGCTGCCGAATTTTTAAGTGGTTCTTCACCCTTCTCGTTTTGAAGTTCTACTTTCATGTCAATTCTTTCAAGTTCCTTTTTTTTATGTTGGGGTATGATCTCTATATCTATCATACTGGACTCTTATGTTCATATGATGAGAGACCCCATTTGATCTCTTCAATTCAGTATTTTGAAGTTTTAAGTGGCGTCGTTAGGCTGCCGAATTTTTAAGTGGTTCTTCACCCTTCTCGTTTTGAAGTTCTACTTTCATGTCAAGTCTTTCAAGTTCCTTTTTAATTATGTTGGGGAATTATCTCTATATCTATCATACTGAACTCTTATGTTCAGATGATTAGAGACCCTGTTTGATCTTTTCAAATCATTTTTGTTGAAGTTTAAGTAACGTCGTTAGGCTGCCGAACTTTCATAAGAGAAATCTAATTCTTGTCTTCCTTCCATGTTTTTCATTTCAAATGGTATGTCCTTGAACTTTCATTACCATGATCATTTATCATTCTTATTCTGTCCATATACTGTTTTATGGGACATTTATGAATGTTTGACCCATTTTCCCTCTCTTTTTAATGTCTTCTAAAACCTCGTAACATAGTCGTTATGCTGCAGAATTTTCGTCTCAAAATGCCTCTCTTTTCTCAAAATTATTTTATGTTATAGAGTGAATACTCAAAGCTCCTATTTCTACAGGGGTATTCACATATGTATTAAAATGTTCTATTTTAAATTCTGGGATTTACATACATGATACCCGCTTCCCTTTCCGTGGGTTTAAAGTAACGTAAAGATCATGTCTTTAAAGCAGTTTTTAAAACGTTATGATTATGAAATGAAACCCATTTATTTTATGCTATATGGGTTATTTATGAAATGTTGATGATGATATATGTGGCTCACATGATAATAAAGGCAAATTTAAGGGTGCGCCCTGATAGCGCTCCAATGCATTGGGTAAAGACTTAATCTCTAGAGATGACCATTTTTTTTTAACGACGCCTTGGTGAATAACCTTGGTAATTTTTAATGACACCTTGGGGATGGACCTTGGTGAAACGAAACGATTGTCAATATTAAATGTTGCAGCCACATCTTCAAGTTAATAAAAATGTTATTTTTCTTATGAAATGCCTCATGATTTCTCTTTCATGCCTTAAAGTTCTTTTCATGACTTTATTGATGTATCTCAAGTTCATATGTAAAATGTTCATCTTGTTTCCCTTACTGGGCCTTTTCCTCACCCTTTCTTTTGATGTATGTCCCCAGGTTATGAGATGCAGTAATGAACCTAGGATGAACATAAGGAGAAGCCTTTAAAGTGTTTAAGAGGAATGTTTTATGTTGTTTTCATGTATTATGTTCCTAGTTTCCAAGACACTAAACCTTAAAGATCCTCAGTTTTGTGTAATGAAATGAAAGTTTATGTTATAAAAAGGCGGGATGTTATAGTTGGTATCAAAGGATGGTTTAGTTATTTGTGGAAATTAGGATATGAAAACTCTAGGAAGAACCCTATAGAAAAGTTTAATATAGGAAATCTTCCTGGTATTTTGGTGAGTATTGAGTAAGGGGTTGCCAAGCAAATACATCCCTGTCTGGATACGAGCAGGTAGAGGTGGCTCTGGCACAGATGTACATAGGGGTAAAACCTGAAAACACCGCTTTGAACTAGACTCGAACGGGAACTGGTACACGACAACGGGCCTTGCTGCACTCTTGGTTACGACACTCCCGGGGGATATGCTTTGGTAAATTCATAAGCTTGGTATGAACCATTGTTAAAGGAACAAAGATAAAATAAAATAAAGGTTCACATAAGAATATATGATCATTCACAACCTATATGGGAACCTAGGAGATCACAAGTTAGGGTATACCTTTCATATACAAGTTATCCTTATATGCTTTCAGTTCCTTTTCATGATTATTAGCTAAGTACTTAAGCCCCTAACTATAGTTTCTTTTCATAGTTAATGGCGGGAAATAGAAGAACATGTCTCAACAACCAATGTGATAGGAAATGCTACGATTGCCGTATTAAGATGACAGAGATGATTAGGGGATTAAAATATGATTTTTATTTTGGAAGACGTTCACTATTTTGGGGACCCTATATGATCGAGGTAAATAGATTACAACGGTATTTTCATTGAGGAGTAAGGTTGACTTATATTTTGAAGAGTCGATGAATTTAAGGTGGACTTATAGTAATTTAGGTTACTTACGGGAATGATTAACCTATCTTGGGTAAAATATGTTTAGGTTAGCTACTTTTGTTATAAGATGTTAGGAGTGGTTGATGTTGTTTGGAGATGAACAATGAAGATTATTTTTGAAGACTATGTTATCAAATCTTTCTTGTATTTTGGTTTGAATCTTAGTTTGGTTTATTTTGAGGACCATTATTTACGGAATGGACTATGATGAACTTTGGGTAGTACCATGGAATTTGATGATTTAAAAGTAGTTTCCATTCCTATGGGATTCTTTCTTTTTGAAGAGTTGTTTTACCTTAACCTTTCTGTTTTTGGGATAATGTTTAAAGATAGAAGAAATAGATAGTTAATCTTTTGTAGATTATGTGATTCTATAGAAGATGATTCTTTTGCTTTTATGAGACCAAGTGTTTTTGAATTCTCATCATTTGGAGAAAAGATTAGTGTTGGTAGGGACTTGTTAAAGGATGAAACTCTACTTGAAGGTAGGTATATTTTCTTATGTTTTTGTTCTATGTAGTAAATGAAATCCTCAAAATTATGAAAAGAAACGTAAAACAAAAATGTTGTTGGTTTACGTTTCCTACTAGGTAATCAAAGACCGTTTACACACATCATAAGTTTGGGATTTTCTCATGGTTAACTTTCTCCTAATCATGTTCTCTATCACTCTCCCTCAGAACTTGACCCTTTGTTTTCTCCTCCATGTCCATGTTTTCCTACATGGAACCCTAGTGTGGGTTAACTCGGGTGACCTTTGTACTTCCCTTTCGTTATTTTAAAGTAATAGTTTTACTGACTCCTTTTCCGATGTGGGACTTTCAATGAAATTTCAAAACCCAAATTTTTTTTTTAAAAATTGCAAGGACGCAATTTCTTAAGGGGGGAAGATTGTAACGACCCGAAATTTTGAATAAATCTTGTTTACTAATTTCATGTGTTATTTTATTTTATTTTTATACTCAACAAAAATGTTTTATTTGATAAACATGATTATAATTAAAATGAGATCAGTGGGTTTTGACTATTATATAACCATCGGTCAATATGACCGCTGTGAACAAAATGTTTTGATTATTGTCTCTAAATATAAGTAATCTTGGTTAATTATTTTAGAAAGAAGATTTGATGGCCTCACCTAGTAGTCTTGGACCGATCGAAGCCCATCTAACAGAGCTTGGGAAAGAGGTAGCACCATTGGGCTTTGCTCTGGATCAAATCCAAGCCGAGCTTCATCATGTGAAGCTAGAACGGAATCGCCTTCGTGAGAAGTTCAAACTGATAGAAATTACTACTCGGGCAATGTTGACTGAGCCGCCCCAAGCTTCTATCACCCTAGCACACCTTACTCTTAGGTCCTATGCTGGTATTATAAGGGGCTATGTAACGAGACCGTAACTACCTTGTGTAATCCTTGTTTTAAATAAAAATTGGGATTTCTTCTTATGATGAAGTTATGAATTTTGAAATGACCGGATAAATATAGTATGCATATTTTTGATGAATTTTAGAAAAAGGATATTTTAAAAATGGTTGTGTAAACCTTAAATAATTAAAAATGTGTAATGATTTTCAAAAAATGGTCTTCTACAAATATGTCCAGTACGAAATTTAGAGTCTAATAAGATCAACTTGATTTTTGATGAATAGTAAATTGTGAATAGTGATTTTACGCTTAGGATTAGTAATGTGACCAAATGGATTAGTAATCTCACTTAAAGAAAGTTTTAAAATAATCTAGGCACCTTGATTAAGTAATGTGATTCAATAAAATGGTTAAATAACGGTTTCATTAATTATTATTCAAGTATTAGTTTTTTCGGGTGAATAGTGTTTTTTAATTAAAAAATTAATTAAAAATATTTAGAAAATTTTTTTTAGAAAATGGATTTCATTTTTGAACTCAGAGCATCGATATTGTGTTAAGCTAATTTTTGGGGATTTTTCTGAAAAAAATGAATTTTCGGTGAATAGTGAATTTTTTTAAAAATTGAATTAAAAATATTTAGAAAATTATTTTTATAAAATGGAGTTTATTTTTGAAATCAGATCATTGATATTTGGTTAGTGTGAAATTTTGGGATTTTTCTGAGAAAGTTGAATTTTCAGTGAATAGTAAAAATGCAGTTTTAGGGTTTCGGTATGTTTAGTGACATCATAGCTGTGTCATGATGATGTAATGAGATATTTTGAGGGTTGGCCGGCCAAGGGTGATGAATTATTGTTGTGGGGGCCCCATGTGGCCTAACTCCATGATAAATGCCAAGGGAGAGCACATGGGTTTGAGAAAAGCACATGTGAGGTGTCCTTTGGCCATTAATGCCTTGTCCCCTCACTTTCCCTATAAATACCAAGCCCTCCTCTCATCCATTCGACTCCCCACTCATTCCCAACGAATTTATGGTCTCATTACCTCCCAAGGAGTCCTCCCAAGGTGCCCCCAAGCCCTCAAGGTCCCAACCTTTGAGGTTTAAGAGTTACATTTTAAGGTAAGGGATCCGACCTCTCTCTTTCTTTTCAAGTAATCTCTTTTATGTCATTTCTTTTATACTCCATGTTCTTATGTTGGAGGATGTTCTTTTATATTCATACTACTGCCTATTTCGTGTTCATATGATGAGAGACCCCCCCTTGCTCTCATCAATTCGTTTTAAGAATGTTTAAGTGGCGCCGTTAGGCTGCCGAATTTTTAAGGGATTCTTTCACCTTCCTCGTTTTCAAGTTCTATTTTCATTCAAGTCTTTCATGTTCCTTTTTATTATGTTGGGGTATGATCTCTAAATTATCATACTGATCTTTTATGATCATATGATGAGAGACCCCATTTTATCGCTTCAATTCAGTATTTTGAAGTTTTAAGTGCCGCCGTTAGGCTGCCGAATTTTTAAGTGGTTCTTCACCCTTCTCGTTTTGAAGTTCTACTTTCATGTCAATTCTTTCAAGTTCCTTTTTTTTATGTTGGGGTATGATCTCTATATCTATCATACTGGACTCTTATGTTCATATGATGAGAGACCCCATTTGATCTCTTCAATTCAGTATTTTGAAGTTTTAAGTGGCGCCGTTAGGCTGCCGAATTTTTAAGTGGTTCTTCACCCTTCTCGTTTTGAAGTTCTACTTTCATGTCAAGTCTTTCAAGTTCCTTTTTAATTATGTTGGGGAATTATCTCTATATCTATCATACTGAACTCTTATGTTCAGATGATTAGAGACCCTGTTTGATCTTTTCAAATCATTTTTGTTGAAGTTTAAGTAACGTCGTTAGGCTGCCGAACTTTCATAAGAGAAATCTAATTCTTGTCTTCCTTCCATGTTTTTCATTTCAAATGGTATGTCCTTGAACTTTCATTACCATGATCATGTATCATTCTTATTCTGTCCATATACTGTTTTATGGGACATTTATGAATGTTTGACCCATTTTCCCTCTCTTTTTAATGTCTTCTAAAACCTCGTAACATAGTCGTTATGCTGCAGAATTTTCGTCTCAAAATGCCTCTCTTTTCTCAAAATTATTTTATGTTATAGAGTGAATACTCAAAGCTCCTATTTCTACAGGGGTATTCACATATGTATTAAAATGTTCTATTTTAAATTCTGGGATTTACATACATGATACCCGCTTCCCTTTCCGTGGGTTTAAAGTAACGTAAAGATCATGTCTTTAAAGCAGTTTTTAAAACGTTATGATTATGAAATGAAACCCATTTATTTTATGCTATATGGGTTATTTATGAAATGTTGATGATGATATATGTGACTCACATGATAATAAAGGCAAATTTAAGGGTGCGCCCTGATAGCGCTCCAATGCATTGGGTAAAGACTTAATCTCTAGAGATGACCATTTTTTTTTAACGACGCCTTGGTGAATAACCTTGGTAATTTTTAATGACACCTTGGGGATGGACCTTGGTGAAACGAAACGATTGTCAATATTAAATGTTGCAGCCACATCTTCAAGTTAATAAAAATGTTATTTTTCTTATGAAATGCCTCATGATTTCTCTTTCATGCCTTAAAGTTCTTTTCATGACTTTATTGATGTATCTCAAGTTCATATGTAAAATGTTCATCTTGTTTCCCTTACTGGGCCTTTTGCTCACCCTTTCTTTTGATGTATGTCCCCAGGTTATGAGATGCAGTAATGAACCTAGGATGAACATAAGGAGAAGCCTTTCAAGTGTTTAAGAGGAATGTTTTATGTTGTTTTCATGTATTATGTTCCTAGTTTCCAAGACACTAAACCTTAAAGATCCTCAGTTTTGTGTAATGAAATGAAAGTTTATGTTATAAAAAGGCGGGATGTTATAAGGTATAACAATCCCTTTCGCACTAACCACACATACTGAATAGCGATAAAAACACACGATACACAACCCGAGATAGTATTAGTTTTTATCCAAATTAAATAAAAACAACAAAGATAAAATTAATGGAAAATAAATAAATAAATAAATAGATAGATAGATATAACGAAGGTGGAAACGATTGCTGGCACGGGGGGAACACAGTCATGTCAGAGTAAGGTAGAGGAGTCGCGCAGGGGTTTCATAGTGGAGAGGAGGCGAGGTGAGGGTTGGAAGGTTGAGACCTGAATGGGTAGTGGGTGGATTCCAGGTGCAGTGAGGGTTGGAGCAGCTTGGTGAGAACCGAGTAGGCCGGAATTCAGTTGGGGTGAAGTAGTGAGCATAGGGTGAGGGGGGTGAGGCTGCTGCCAGATCAGAGGAGTGTTGAAGGGAAATGATGGGCATATATGTGGTAAGGTCGGTGGTGTGGAGGGACTCGGCTGTAGGGGTGAGGCGAATGAATAGGGGCCTGTCTGGATTGAGATGAGGGAAAGTGCGGCCCAGTAGGAGGTGGTGAGGTTGGATCGCAGGATGAGGGCGGCGTGAGGCTGGTGCGGCGAGCATGAAGAAGCCGGAGGCGGGGACCTGGAAGGCGAGGTGGATGCTGGGCGCGAGGAGGGCCGGGAGTGAGGGGTTGTATGAGGTTGGATCAGGGTAGTGAGGGGTGAGTGAGGGTGAGCCTGGGTGAGTTCGGGCTGCTGTGCGAGGGGAAAAGGCGGCTGAGGTCGGGCAGCTAGACGAGGTATGCGGGACCGGGTGCTGGGCGCGGGGAGAGGGGAAGCTATAGGAGGGGAAAATGTAGATAGAAGGCTGACACTGGGATGCGGCGAGGTCAGTTGAGGCTGGGAACCTGGGTGTAGAGCCGCAAGGGAGGTGGGGATTACGGCGTGCCAAAGGTAAGGGGGAAAAGAGGGGACGAATTGTAACGCCCCGACCCCAGTTACCTAGAGTCGGTGCATTATTACATAACATTGTCATGATCACAAAATATCAATTCTTGAAATACCAATTAGTTTAGTAGCCTAGGAAACACTAGATACATTCATAAGTCTTACATTACATCATACAGGGAAAAACTATGACAACATAGTCTCCACAGTCCACACACATATCCCCTCAGACTATCCCTACAGGTTAGTCATAAAATACTTCTTCACATCCTGGGAAAATGAAACATAAGAAAGGGGTGAGCTCAAACGCTCAGTAGGGGTAAGAAATACAACAGAAGATAACATAAATATTAAGCATGGTGAATAATTGAAACCACATGCCTTTACCAATAATAAACATGAATACTTTTATTACAGGAATATGAGATGAGTAAATAATTCCATAATAAAACATAATCATTGGTATTCTACTAGTCTAATGACAACATGAACCATCAATATTATTTTCATAATGAGGGAATGTATAATGTCGGACCTTCTAAAACATTTTGTCAAGGCCTCGGCCAAGACATCTAAAAATGATTAAGGCCTTGGCCAAAATCACATATCAAATTGGGAAAGGGCCCCGGCCAATTCCACGTCTAGTTGTCTCATGAGACCTACCGATGCATCTAGGAGCTATAGAGGGCTCCACCCATCACTTACTAAGTCCAATACATTCCTCATATGAAAAGGTTTAAACATATCATAAACATTCGTATTAAAACTAGCATATGAAATGTAAATACTTTAACCATAAATCAGGAATGGTATAAAAATAGCACATCCATAGTCAAACATATCACAAAACCTTCAATAAAATATGGAAGTTTTGTATCATAAAAAATCAATTTCAAATAAACTTAAAATCCATCAAAGGATGTTGACATAGATGAAATCAAAACCTTTTTTAGAGAAATATCTCTTTTTATTTTGAAATAATTTAAGAGTCAAATAATTATAAAGAAAAAATTTATTTTGAAAATATTCTTATAATATTTTAATGGAATCTTTGATGATGTTATAACGGTGGAAAATAACCGCACCTGCTGTATAAGTTAAAAAAACATTCTTACCTTAAATTTTCCGAAAAGGTCAAAAAGTACCCTGTTTGGAAAATGACAGAAAGATTCCTTTCAAAACACATAAGGTTATAAATGACTTTAACCCATTTTCTAGTAAATAGTAAAAATGTTTTGAAATACATTTTTAAGAAACATGGATGTGGGTGATAAAGAGGTCCCAGTAGACAATTATGTATAAACAACCTCGGATAATGAAGAGATTGTAGAATTAACACTTACATTGTACTTTTCCTTGGTTGAGGGTAGGTTAACCTCCTGTATAATGGTGAAATAATTGTTATTAAATTATATGAGAATCATATACAATAATATGATATCATATATGATCTTTTAACATTGTTTTGTTAATAATATCTTAGTATTATCGTCGTTTCAGGTGTTAACGGATTCATTTTACTTTATATTCTTTATTATCTGAATCATATTTTTTATGTATGGGATGTATCTTATTCATATCCAGAATCATATCAAGTCTTTAAACATTATTTTTAATCATCAAATGAAAATTAGTCTTGAATGGATACGATGGGAAATGAATCTCATTGCGTTCGTGGAGATGGTAATTTGTACGTACACATGAACGATAATATCATTATTTTGATATTAAAATAATATATAATTGGATAGTATATCATATATAAATAATCATTATCATGTTATACTCATTATTTACATAAATTACACATCATTATTATACCCATCCAAATAATAATGTATTGAATAACAATTACACCACGACATGGAGACAGTAATCTGTACGTACGCACGTATGGGGACATGTCATCCGAAGGATAGATAGAATAATGAATATGGTTGTACCATATTTATAATAACATCACAGTATATAGAATATTTTGAAGTTATTATTTTAGAATGGAAATAACAAAGAAAAAAGAAGTGGAAGAATAAAGGAACTTGAAAGAGGGTGGTGAAAACATTACCTCTTTTTCGGGTTCTTCTTTTTTATTTGATCAAAAGGGCTTCTTAGGTTAAATTTCTGATCAAACTAATGACTCTAGGTTTAATTTATGTAAGTTTAGAGGATATTTGGTCAGGTTTTGTCTGAATAAAAGGGCTTTTAAGGTATTAATAATCGGTTATAAGTGGTATCCTTTTATAAGGGGGAGGAGGGTCTCTTTAAGAAAAACTTAAAGTATTATTTTATAATAAATTCATATTCAGTTTATAATGGCTCAAAACTGGATTATTTAAAGTCTAAGGTGGGGATGGGTCTAAAACTACTCAACCAATAGGTTTTATACAGTTTTGGGTCACTATATTAACCTTATCGTTTAGATTTAACTCTTAGTTAATTAGTTTGACATTTACCATGTCTCTTTGTATTTTTATATTATTTTTTTAATAAACATATTATAAACTGCCAAGAGAACCCCAAGTGGTTCATTAATGACATACCTATAATCATATAAGTCCTTTTTCTAAACCTTAGATTTTTTGGAATATTATATCAATTAATAATATAATATTTGTTTTAAAAACTCCTTTATGTCAATTTTGAAACTATTTAATAATTGATTTTTTTTAAAGTCTTAATAACATTATTAATTCAAAAAAAATACATTTAATCAACCCTAACATGTCATAGTAACCTATAAAAAATTTATGGCATTAAAACTTTAAAATTATATTTATTTTAGTATTTATAATATCATTTATTTGATTCTTTCATTAATAAGGAAAATACTGCATTATCATTGTGTCATTAAAAACATTTAATTATTAAATGTCTAAAAATTATAAATAAAATATCATTATGTAGGAAACTGTTTTATCTTTCTAATTAATATTTATAGTTGAAGAGATAAAATTTATAACCCTATGTAAAAATTGTTTTACTAAATGATATATGCTTATGTCATTTTTGTATTTACTTTAATTTAATTAATATAAAGTGTCATTATCACTTACAAGTGGCTCCATGGGGTCCCAAAATCGACCCAAAGATGCCCATGGTCGGACATGTATCAACTAATAGGGTTATGACACGTTTTAGGGTAATTTAATATTATTATAATATTATTTGTTCACCCATATTTACCTGATTTACACTTTAACCATGGTAAATAAAATATTTACCGAAGTAATTATTCAAAATGTCTAAAAATAAAAGTTACCTATTTACACAATTTGGACATCCTGATCTCAAATATGGAATTCATTTTTCTAAATTCAAAATAAAGAAGTTGCAGAAATTAATTTAAAATAAATTCCCGCTGTCAAAACAAAAAAAACGTGTTTTTATGAAATAATAACTAACAAAAGATTGACACTTGTTTATGTCCAGTTTAAATGTGAAATTACGTACAATGACCAACATTGGATTAAATGTTAAATATATAATCTAATTATACTTTATAACCAATCAATAGTATAATTTATCACAACAAATTATTTTGATTAAAAAAGTTGTTTTTAATTAAAATTTAGTATTTTCACTATTTGTCAAAAACTGAATATTTTCAGAAAAATACCAAAACTTCACCCTAAGATAATTTTTATATTCCAAATTCAAAAATGAATTCTATTTTACCAATTTCAAAAAATATAAGTTTCATTTAAAATTAATTCCTGTTGTCAAACCCAAAAAGAGTATTTTTAAGAAATAATAACTAACAAAAGATTGATACTTGTTTATGTTCAATTTCAAAGTGAAATTATTTCCAATGAATAAAATTGTATTAAATGGTAAAAATATAATATATTTATACTTCCAAACCATTAAAATGTATAATTTAACACTACAAATTATTTTGATTAAAAAAGTTGTTTTCAGTTAAAATATAGTATTTTTTACTATTCGCCCAAATATGAAAGTTATCAGAAAAACACCAAATATTTATTGAAACTAAATTCTTATATCTCGATTCTAAAGAATAAGTTTATTTTGTCAAATTGAATATATAAAAGTTTCAAATATTGGATTTAAAAATCTGCCCTTAAAAGGTAGTAAAATTGTATTTTTTGAAAAATACTTCTTTCATCTTAAAAAATGAATTTGTTCTTACATTATGCCTAAGAAACTCATAATATGGACTCTAAAATTATAAGGATTATATAAAGTTCAAAATTCAGTTAATACTATTCATAACCGCTTTTGAACGACTAGTTTGGTAAGTCGTGGTGTGCTTGAACTCGGTGTAACATGTGAACACCTTCATCATGTATTCTTTTAAAACACTGCAACATCCTAAATTACCATAAAACCTTATTGATTACATTCATGCTCCCTTTTTCATTATAGAATACTGGATATACCCCTTCTATCCAAAAAATGTTGTAAACTCAAACAATGATGGAATATACAAATCATTAATTTGTTTCAAGGTAGTCAAAAATATTCAATATAATTTATCCAAATCAAACATGTATTATTCCAAAATCACTACCTCGGTATCAAAACCATATTATGGTTTATCTTTCTCTCAACCTTATATTTTTCAGAAATTTAACCTGATATTGAGTCACTTTTCTTGGTTCCACACAATCTCAAGTCCTTAATGAATTAGTACTGCAGTACAATCATTATATACTCCATAATTATTATAACCATTACATCATTGATACAACACTCAAATGACATAATTATTTAATAAAAACATAAGAACTCTAATCATTCCTCCTCATCTGTGGTAGTATCATAACTTGATTATTATCCAACAGCATCATTTGGGGCATACTCTGATGATTTGGACATTGGTTCGTGTAGTGTCCCAACTCCTTGTAGATGAATCATTGTACATTTGAAACCTTTTTCTTACCCTTGTAGTCACGTACATGGTTTCTTTTTTCTCCACACTTATAACAAATTACCATTCCCTTCAGGCAAGTTCCAGGGTGTTTCTTCCCATATTTATCACATATGGGAAAATTCTTTTTTTCCCTCTTCCCTTTATCCATATTTCTCTCTTCCATACTTTTCTTCTCTTGCTCCCCTTCAAATCTATAGGACTTAGAGAATTATTTACTTATCTTTTTAACACATGATACTATTTCTTCATATGTTGAGAATACATGGGAGACAATTTCCCTTCTCAATGTTGGCTTAATACCAGGAAATATATGATCCTTCTTACTCTTTGGATCATACGTATTGCTGGAGTTCACATTCCTTCTATTGGGAACCATTTCAATACAATGGCATACACTAGGTCAGTTTATGAATTGAAATGAATAATTCCAAACTTCTAAAATACCAAACGTAGATTGAACAGTTTATGGATATAATCCATAATCATAAAAAAAATCTTTGAGGAATTATATACTCATAAACCCTTCATAATGGTTTGTAAAGAAAATGATAATTATACTAAGCATATCCCCTGGGAGTGTCGTAACCAAGAGTGTAGCAAGGCCCATTGTCGTGCACCAATTCTCATTCGAGTCTAGCTCAAAGCGGTGTTTTCGGGTTTTACCCCTAGGTGCATCTGTGCCAGAGCTGCCTCTACCTGCTCGTATCCATACATGAATGTATTGCTCGAAAAAATCACAAAATCTATACATTACCAAAATCCTATGAAGTTCTTCTATACTTATCCTCAAAGCCCATATTAGTTCTATGTGCTCTAATCAGAGTTTATCTAAATCTAGTTTCCAAGGTTTGTACTAAACTTCCTCTGATACCAACTGTAACGCCCCAACCCTAGTTACCCAGAGTTGGTGCATTATTACATAACATTAGAATGATCACAAAAGATCAAGTCTCTAAAGACTGATTAGTTTAGTAGACTTGGAAACACTAGATACATTCATAAGTCTTACATTACATCATACAGTGAAAAACTACGACAAAATAGTCTCCACAGTCCACACACATATCCCCTCATACTATCCCTGCAGGTTAGTCATAAAATACTTCTTCACATCTTGGGAAAATGAAACATAAGAAAGGGGTGAGCTCAAATGCTCAGTAAGGGTAAGAAATACCGCAGAAGATAACATAAATATTAAGCATGATGAATAATTGAAACCACATGCCTTTACCAATAATAAATATGAATACTTTTATGGAAGGAATATGAGATGATTAAATAATGCCATAATAAAACATAATCATTGGTATTCTACTAGTCGAATGACCACATGAACGATCAATATTATTTTCATAATGAGGGAATGTATAATGTCATACATTCTGAAACATTTTGTCAAGGCCTCGGCCAAGACATCTAAAAATGATTAAGGCCTCGGCCAAAACAACATATTAAATTGGGAAAGGGCATCGGCCAATTCCACATCTAGCTATCTCATGAGACCTACCGATGCATCGAGGATCTATAGCGGGCTTCACCCGTCACTTACTAAGTCCAATACATTCCTCATATGAAAAGGTTTAAACATATCATAAATATTCATATTAAAACTAGCATACGAAATGTCAATACTTTAACCATAAACCATGAATGTTATAAAAATATCACATCAATAGTCAAACATATCACAAAACCTTCAATAAAATATGTAAGTTTTGTATCATAATAAATCAATTTCAAATAAACTTAAAATCCATCAATGGATGTTGACATAGATGAAATCAAAACCCTTTTTAGAGAAATATCTCTTTATATTTTGAAATCATTTAAGATTCACATAATTATAAATAAAACATTTATTTTGAAAATATTCTTATAAGCTTGTAAGGGAAGCTTTTATGATGTTATAATGGCGTAAAATAACCACACCCTCCATATAAGTTAAAAAAACATTCTTACCTTAAATTTACCGAAAAGGTCAAAAAAGTACCTTGTTTGGAAAATGATAGAAAGATTCCTTTCAAAGAACATATGGGTATAAATGACTTTAAAGCATTGTCTAGTAAATAGTAAAAATGTTTTGAAATACATTTTTAAGAAACATGGATATGGATGATAAAGAGGTCCCAGTAGATAATTACGTATAAACAACCTCGGATAATGAAAAGATTGTAGAATTAACCCTTACCTTGTACTTTTACTTAGTTAAGGGTAGGTTAACATCCTGTATAATGGTGAAATAATTTTTATTAAATTAAAAAATAATCATATACATTAATATGATATCATATATAATCTTTTAACGTTGCTTTGTTAATAATATATTAGTATTATCATTTTTCGGGTGTTAACGGATTCGTTTTAATTTATATTATTTGTTATGTGAGTCATATTTGTTATGTATGGGATGTATCTTATTCATATCCAGAATTATATCAAGTCTTTAAAAATTATTTTTAATCATCAAATTAAAATTAGTCTTGAATGGATACGATGGGGAATGAATCTCATCACGTTCGTGGAGACGGTAATCTGTACGTACGCACGAACGATAATATCATTCTTTTGATATTAAAATAATATATAATTGGATAGTATATCATATATACAGAATAATTATAATTTTATACTCATTATTTACATCAATTACACATCATTATTATACCCATCCAAATAATAATGAATTGAATAACAATTACACCACAACATGGAGACGGTAATCCGTACGTACGCACGTATGGGGACATGTCATTTGAAGGATGGATAGAATACTGAATATGATTGTACCATATTTATAATAACATTACAGTATATAGAATATATTGGATTTATTATTTTAGAATGGAAATAAAAAATAAAGAAGAAGTGGAAGAAGAAAGGAACTTGAAAGAGGGTGGTGAAAACATTACCTCTTCTTCGGGTTCTTCCTTTTGATTTGATCAAAAGGGCTCCTTAGGTTTTCTTTCTGATCAAACTAAGGCCACTAGATTGAATTTACGGAAGCTTAGGGGATATTTGGGCAGGTTTTGGCCGAACCAAATGGCTTTGAAGGTATTAATAATTGGTTAGAAGTTGTGTCCTTTTATAAGGGGGAGGAGGGGCTCTTTAGGAAAAACTTAAAGTATTATTTATAATAAATTCATATTCCGTTTCTAAGGGATAAAAACTATATTATTTAAAGTCTAAGGTGGTAAAGGTTCGAAATCCACCCCACTTATAGGTTTTAGACAGGTTTGGGTCACTATATTAACCTTATCTTTTATATTTAACTCTTAGTTAATTAGTCTGACATTTACCATGTCTCTTTGTATTTTTATATTATTTGGTTAATAAACTTACTATAAACTACCAAGAGAACCTCAAGTGGTTCTTTAATGACATACCTATCATCATATAAGTCCTTTGTCCGAACCTTATATTTTTAGGAATATTATATCAATTAATATTATAATATTTGTTTTAAAAACTCCTTTATGTCAATTTTGACACTATTTAATAATTGATTTTTTGTTAAAGTATTAATAACATTATTAATTCTAAACAAATAAATTTAATCAAACCTAACATGTCATAGTAACCTATAAATTTTTTGATGGAATTAAAACTTTCAAATTATATTTATTCTAGTATTTATAATATCATTTATTTGATTCTTTCATTAATAAGGAAAATATTGCATCATCATTGTGTCATACATAAATTTCATTATTCAATGTCTAAAAATTATAAATAAAATACCATTATGTAGGAAATATTATTACCTTTCTAATGAATATTTATAGTCAAAAAGATAACATGTATAACCATATGTAAAAATTGTTTTACAAAAAGATATATGCTTATGTCATTTTTGTATTTACTTTAAATTAATTAAGATAAAGTATCATTATCACTTACAAGTGGCTCCATGGGGTCCCAAAATTGACCCAAAGATTCTCATGGTCGGACATGTATCAACCAATAGGGTTAGGAAATGTTTTATGATAATTTAATATTATTATAATATTATTTTTTAACACTTATTTACCGGATTTACCCTTTAACCATGGTAAATAAAATATTTACCGAAGTAATTATTCCAAATGTCTAAAAATAAAAGTTACCGATTTACACAATTTAGAAATCCTGATTCAGAATATAGAATCCATTTTTCGAAATTCAAAACACAGAAGTGGCAGAAATTAATTTAAAATTAATTCCCGCTGTCAAAACAAAAAACGTGTTTTTATGAAATAATAACTACCAAAAGATTGACACTTGTTTATGTCCAGTTTAAATGTGAAATTACATAAAATTACCAACATTGGATTAAATGGTAAAAATATAATCTAATTATACTTTAAAACCACTCAATATTATAATTTAGCACAATAAATTATTTTTATTAAAAAAGTTGTTTTTAATTAAAATTTAGTATTTTCACTATTCATCAAAAATTGAATGTTTTCAGAAAAATACCAAAAATTCACCCTAAGATAATTTTGATATTCCAAATTCAAAAATGAATTCTATTTTACTAATTTCAAAACATAGAAGTTGCATTTAAAATTAATTCTCATTATCAAAACCAAAAAGAGTGTTTTTAAGAAATAATAACTAACAAAAGATTGATACTTGTTTATGTTCAATTTCAAAGTGAAATTATTTCCAATGAATAAAATTGGATTAAATGGTAGAAATATAATCTATTTATACTTCCAAACCATTAAAATGTATAATTTAACACTACCAATTATTTTGATTAAAAAAGTTATTTTCAGTTAAAATATAGTATTTTTCACTATTCACCCTAATATGAAAGTTATCAGAAAAACACCAAAACTTTATTGAAACTAAATTCTTATGTCTCGATTCTAAAGAATAATTTTATTTTGTCAAATTTAATATATAAAAGTTTCAAATATTGTATTTAAAATGGTTTTCCCTTAAAAGGTGGTAAAATTTCATTTTTTGAAAAACACTTCTTTCATCTGAAAAAATAAATTTATTCTTACATTATGCCTAAGAAACTCATAATATGGACTCTAAAATTATAAGGATTATATAAAGTTCAAAATTTGGTTAATACTATTCATAACCTCTTTTGAACAGCTAGTTTGGTAAGTCGTGGTGTGCTTGAACTTGGTGTTGCATGTAGTGCAAGTTATTGAATTACTTTGAAGAAATAATGTACTATGAAATCTTGGGGTGTTACACGAATAGTCTAGGGTTTGTTAGTTTTTTTCATTTTCTTATTATAATAATAATACTAATAATAATAAAACTAAAAATAACCATAATGAGAATAATAATAATATCATTAATACAATAATAATAATTTTAATGATAATAATAATAAAAATTGACATCAATAAAAATAAAAACACCTTAGTAATATTAGTATTATTAATTAAGTAATAACACTATTATTAATACAATTTAAACATTTAAACCATTTTATTTACATAAAATTTTATTTATTTTAATCGTTAGACAATTGTGTGGGAAACCAGGCTAACGACGTGGCTACCGCCCACTATACGGTGACCATGCACGGGTTCGAAACCCAATAAAAATATTAAATGACAAAAAATTTAAGCCGGGACCCATCCCGTACCTTGGCGTGAGAACTTGGATCCAAGAAATAATAAAATAAAAATAAATAAAAAGGTCAGATGTGACAATTCTCCCCACCACAAACACTCTCTTCCCCCAAAAAGTCACTCAGCCAAACAATAGACAAAACAAGGACTCATGCCTGATTGAAACTAAAAGAGACCATAATACAAGAGAATGGGAGAACACGAGAGGGTTCTCCCCACCACAATAATTCAACTAGTGCATAAATTTAACACCCAACCATAGCACCCCAGAAAGGGGGGCGATGCGGGAACTCCCAATCGATCCAAACTAACTTCTATAGCACGAGCGAAACAACACCTCCACTAAAACCTAGAACTCTCCATCCATACCAAAAACCCCCGAACACTAGAGGAAAACCTCTGAGAAGAATGTAGTCCCAGTAGTAAACCCGAGTATAACTACAAGCCTTGACTCATCCATGGGAACTTACAACTCCAAACAAACACAACTAAATTGAGATCAAGCCACACTAGGTTCAAACACACTTTTAAGAAAAATGCACGATTCAGAAAACCACATCCACACAAAAAGGACTGCTTGAGTTATAATAGACTATGTTCATTATAACTTCACAATGAAACAATGAACTCACATCAACTTCAAAACTTTAATAGTATAAATAAATAAGAATGGAAAGACATTAAATGTTCTACTGCCAACACGGAACACAAATCCCAGACCGAGGCTTCACACCCCTGGAAAATCCTGGCTACGCGTGAGCTTCACCCTAAGAACTGTGGCTGGGACTCTGATGACTAAAGCATATCTTGCCTTGCAGTCAGTTACTGAAATTCCTCAGTCACAGTGTCTTCTTCAGGCAACCCTTCTTGAAAAACTTCTCTAAGTGACCCAGACACCCACAATCATGACACGTCTTCGGAGGGATGCAACATGACGGCTTCACGTGCCCAAACTTTCCACACTGGTGGCACACCACTGAACGGTCCAACAAAATAGAATCCAGAACCACTAAAGAGGACTCTTTAGAAATGGGTCCCTCTGGCACACCCTGCTCTCCATATGGGGAACCTTCACGAGCAACTGGATACGCTGGATTTCTAACCATCTGACCTCCATAGACCAACTCAGCTAAGAACGCATCATCCAACAGCTTCTCAAAATGATGGTCCATAGAAGGAAGGACTCGCTCCTTGATCTCTGGGAGAAGTCCCCTGATGAAGAGAGAAGTCTTCATCAAAACATGTTATGCTACCTCCGGATAAAAGTACACGAGTTCCTTGAAATGACCAACATATGCTTTCACCATCTGTTGGCCTTGTTGAATACGCATGAGCTCTTCTCTTTTCCTCATATTCACCTCTTCAGGTATCAACCGTCGGACAAAGACAGATTTAAATACATCCCATTTCATTCTAACTTGCATTGATGGCGGGGATAAAAACTCCCATTCATCCAAATATGGTCCTTCGAACAGACCCAAAACAGCACGCACTCTAACATATTCAGAAGTTCCCAATACTCTGAAGATGTTCTCGACCTATTCAAGAAGGACTTATCAGAAACTCTGGGGACCTTTCTAGGTGGAATTTTCTGAACAACATATAAGACACCAATCTGAAACCGATATCAAAATAAATCATAATTAAAAGTAACATCCTAAGCCAAAATGACCATCTCAAAAACCAAACAAACACAAAAACAACCCAAAATTCCCTTTTCATTTAAGATTTCAAAACTGCCTTCTTTCAAGGCCATTTTCCAAATACCAAACCCACTTTTCAAACCAAATTCAATTTCCAAAATTATTTTCCCTTTTTAAAATCACTTTAGAAAAACAAGGTCAATTATTTAATTCCAAGTACACGCCCCAGTAATCGCATGAACCATTGCACATGTCTTCATCTGCTTTCATCTATAAAAACCAACACACACTTCCCATGAATTCTCTCACATGTGCAAACGTTCATAAAGAGTACCTAAGGTTTTACCCAAACCATATCTCTACCAGTTCCAAGAAGACACCAGATTTTTAGACCAAGAGATTTTGGTTTTAAAAATCCATTTCACGAATTTAAATCCATTTAAAATAAACCATTCTTATTTCAAAAACCCCATTTTTATTTTTAAAAGTGCACTTACACAAACCAAAACCAAGATGACACTCAACATTCATCAAACTACCAGAGTGAGGTACCAATAGTCACGCTTATCCAGGAAAAATGGTAGTGAGTCATGCCCCAAGTAAGCATCAACAACTAAGAGGAACTTAAACCATGTACTTGGACTCCACATGGGTCACTACTCCATGTTAAATCATGGTGTAACATCATCTTGCCTCCATTGTCATCCCTCAATCTAAAACAAACTAGAACGAGACAAGAAATCAATTCCCAGACTACCCCAGGCAACTCGAGTCCTGAAAGTACTACTCTCTATTTACTGGACACCCCAAATAATAAGGACATCCTCTGATACCATTCTTTCATTAACCAACCTGGGTCAACCCTAAACTGGTCGCCCGATCTAGGCCGCGGCATGGCCCGAGGGGCATTCTCGATCCCCATGTGCTGGCAACTAGTGTCGGGCATAAAAATTTAATCATTGGGAATGATTTTTTCCACAAAGAAAATAAATAAATAGGAATAAACGGAATAGTAAAATTGAACTTGAGCAATGGAAAAATAAAGTAAGAGGAACAGCTCAACGTACCTCCACGTGACCTTCAAAGTCACCTCCCAACCAAAGGCCAACCTTGCTCTAATAACGAGAAACTCAGCCAAGAAAACCTGAGCAAAGGAAACCTGAAATTGAAATGAAACAGATATATGTGATCATTAAAAATGATCAGTATGGTTTCCATGATAAACCACATAATCCAACGTCTCATTTCCCAAAACAATCCACTAACACAACTTTGAAATACAAATAAAAAAGTAAGGTTTTCAAATTTTAAAATAAGCAACATGATTTTCTCTCATTTAAAAATCCAACACACACGACATACCATTTCTAAAATCATCTGTCACTTTATAAACTAAACCCAAAACAAATTATACCAAATTCAGGATAAAGTAGAATAGGTAAACAATAAAAGATGAAAAAAAACTGGTATAACGAAAATTAAACAAGCAATGAAAATAATTCAGTAACTATGGGTGATCCTAAACATCCACAGAAGACCCCTAGACATACTCTCTTTAAGAACCACCTTCCATTGTATGGTGAAACTCTTAATTCTATAAACAACTGGCCTCCCTATAACTGACCAATCAAGTGGAAAAGCCCACCGGGCCTAACAACCAATCCAGGGGGTACAAACCCGTCTAATCGGGGTTGATCAGTAACTATCACTCGATCATCTAAAAGATGTCAAAGAACTCATAGTGGTTATAATAATACTATAAAAGTAGGAAGGCCCTCACACGCATGACCCATATCACCACAGTTGCCTTCCCCAAAAATGGATGCTTCCTGTGCATTCACCCATAAAGGGTTACCCTAGACAGGAATGCCCCCAAATGCACATTTAACCATTTCACATTAATAAAGTGCCGACCAGGCCTTCACACCATTTAACATTTAAACCATTTCATAAAATTCTCAAAGTTTCCAAATGGGCATACACTTTCTCCAAAACACAATCTCCTTTAAAAGTTAGTACAAACATTAACCTTGGGTTAAAAGTGCCAAACAGGCCTTCACATCACATCTTGTCAAGACCATTTTTTTCTAAAAACATTTTAAAGCCCCGACCAGACACATACAAATTTTCAAGCCACATCTCTTAATAATATCTTAGTCAGCAATAACCCTTTTTAAGTTCAAAACACCAAACGGTCCCCTATATTTTCCAGACACACACCAAAGAATTTTGCAAGGCCCGATGGGCCAAATCCTTAAAAAAATATTTGCATTCATTTAAGTGAAACACACTAAAGACCAAACCTAGTTTAGGAAAACTGGAATTATTTGGAAAACCAAGGATTTAAAGAAACACCATTTCAAAGGTTCCATTATCATTTGTGAGCATATCCATGTGTTCACCTTAAGCACCCATGGATGTGCCAACATCCAATGGCACAATAAAATCCAAATAGAACATTTGAAAACCAAACCCAAATGCGCATTGAAACACCTTGAACTCATGATTTTTATTTCAAACATCATTCAATAAATCATTTACCAATTTAAGAAAACTTTTTCAAAAGAACACAACAAAGGATTACATCACGATTCTATCAACTTCACACACAAATTCCATTTAAACATCTGATTCATTTCCAAACATTTCAAAAACTACTTTCGAACCTTTAAAAACATGACTCACACCACTTGCACAGCCAAAAAAACTACTTACACACTTTATAAAACTAACACATAGCTCAAAATAAGTTTTCTCCCAAACACACTTCATGCCACACAAACATACTATCAAAAGTAAAATGAACACAAGTTTTATCTTCTTAAAAACTAATTTTTCACCAACCAATTTAATTAAATAACTTTCTAAGTTAATTAGACATGAAAAATAATTTATCAAGTCATGATTTTCACAAAACTACTCAAAATAAATCAGATAATTCATCCAGAAACTATTTTCAAAAATTTTAACTAACCCATAAACACTTTAATAAATTAACTATAATATCACTGATGGTGAAAACAATATATAAATAATAATTCAAACCGTGCAAGTGTCTATGGTTTATGCGATAAAGAAAACAGTTAGAAATGTCTACCTCAAACCAAGTGCGGACACGACGAAACTCTGACGGAAGGTATAACAATCCCTCGCTGACAAACCACGCATGCTAAACAGCGGTAAAAACACATGACACACAACCCATGACCGTATTAGTATTTATCCAAATTAAATAAAAATACCAAATATGAAATGAAGGGAAACTAAATAAATAAATAGATATGCCAGAGGCGGAAACGGTTGTCGGAAAGGGGGGACGTGACCACACCGGAGTAAGGTAGAGGCGCTACGTAGGGGGTTCAGATCGGTGAGGAGGCGAGGAGAGGGTTGTCTAGCTGAGACCTGAATGGGGCATGGGTGGAGGCCAGGTGCGGCGAGGGATGGAGCAGCCTGGTGAGAACTGGGTAGGCCGAACTTCGAATGGGGTGAAGCAGTGAGCGCGGGGCGAGGGGGGTGCGGCTACTGCCAGAGCAGAGGAGAGGCGAAGGAAAATGCTGGGCATGGAGGTGGCAATGCCGGTGGTGTGGAGGGACTCAGCTGTATGGGTGAGGCAAATGTGGAGGGGCCTGGACGGAGTGAGGTGAGGACAAGCATGGCACTGCAGGAGGCGGCGAGTCTGGATCATGAGACGAGGGTAGCGTGAGGCTGGTGCGGCGAGCGTGAAGTAGCCGAAGGCGGGGACCTGGAAGGAGAGGCCGATGCTAGGTGTGAGGAGGTTCAGGAGTGAGGGACTGGACAAGGTCGGATTAGGGAAGTGAGGTTAGAGCAAGGGAAAGCTGGGGTGAGGTCGGGATGCTGTGCGAGGGGCGAAGGCGGCTGAGGTCAGGCCACTGGGCGAGGTATGAGGGAGCGTGCTGGGCACGGGGAGCGGGGCGCGGGGAGGCTACAGGAGGGGAGAATGTGGAAGGCAGGCTAGTGCTGGGATGAGGCGAGGTCGGCTAAGGCTGGGGGCCTGGGTACAGAGCCGCAAGGGAGGTGGGGATTGCGGTGCGCTGAAGGTAAGGGGGAAAAGAGGGGGGCCGAATAGTCTACGGTTTGTTAGTTTTTTTTCATTTCATTATTACAATAATAATACTAATAATAATAAAACTAAAATAACCATAATAAGAATAATAATAATATCATTAATATAATAATAATAATTTTAATGATGATAATAATAATAATTAAGCACAATAAAAATAATAACACCTTGGTAATATTAATATTATTAATTAAATAATAACATTATTATTAATAAAATTTAAACATTTAACCCGTTTTATTTACATAAAAATTTATTTATTTTAATTGTTAGACATTTTCGCGAGCACTCGAGCTAATGATGCGGCTATCGCCCACTGTGTGGTGATCGTACATGGGTTCAAACCCCAATTAAAATATTAAATGACAAAAAATTTAAGTCAAGACCCAGCCCGGACCTTGGATCAAGAACCTAGAACCAAGAAATAATAAAATGAAAATAAATAAAAATGTCGGGTGTGACATGTACTTTCTTTCCAGTTGGACCTGTATACCGGCCCCTTTACTTTCAGTACTTACTTTTACTCTCAGTGGTGGTTTTTAGTAATGGTTATATTTTACCTTTTCCATTGTGTTTTACTTGTATGAAGTGTGCCTTGTCTGTGTGTGTATAGGTTTAAAAGCAATGTCTTCCCTTTTTGGGTTTATCCTTTTCGGTGCTAGTCACCAGCCCCTGGCCTATGAAAGGAGGGTTTGGGGTAGTCACAGCTTAATCCTTAGGGGACGGGTCATGAAATTTTTTATATGCAATTAATTTTAATTTTAATTTCATGATTTGTGATCATCAAAAGAGGGGAATTTTTTGCATAGACCAAAACCTCCTTATTTAAATAATCCAAAATCATGTTTATATTTTTATTAATGATTTTGATGTTTTCTATTAGTAAATTTTTTTCTAGAAAACTCTTGAAAAAATGGCCAAGTCTGGTGCTTATCGTTCCACCTTACCATGTGAAGGTCAAGTGACCATGTCACCTTACCAAACATTATACTTTGCCTTACTACATGTGCAATCAACCTACTTACTTCATGAAGAAATCAAGTTACTATGCTAAGGTGTGCATATTTTTTCATTAGGTAATATACTAATTGTGTCTATTATTGTAGTGACCAAATGAAGAAATATCTTACCCTATGAAGTCATGAATCTACCGTAGGATCAAATTAATTGACCCCATGAATGAATGAACTAACTGTGACATCCTTCAATTCCGGCTGATCATTCCACACCTTCAGCAATCAGCTACATGAAAAAGACATATGTGAGCATTCGTTTATGTCATAGTATCACCTATGTCGATGAGATCACTTACACAACAATTGTCTATGTGAATGAACCATCTATGTGGAATGCCTATAAAAAATCCATATGTACCCATCAATTATGTGAATATCCATTTGGCTATGTGGCCAATAAGTTATTTCATTCTTGTGGAGAATTTCAAATCTTCAACAGCAAATTTTAAGAATTTAATAAAGATCCAATGTATTAATAAAGAATGATTATTCTCAAATTTCTATAGTAGAGAATATATCTCTTTAAGTTGAAGTATTATTGAGAGGACAGATAGATAAGTAAAATATCCACATACATATAGAGATCTTGGAGAATAAAAAAATATACATTGTAAATTTTGATGAAAAGTGATTCTATGATACTCTATTTTTTATACTCTTCCAAAAAACTGATTTGAAGCCATTAAAAGACAAAATTAAATACTACTAATACACTAAATTAGATCAGATTGAGCTCCATGAAATTTCTCTTATTTAATTCTCTTTCTCTTTATTTTCACGATTTATTTTCAAGATGTATTTTATATTACCTTGTATATCCGTAAAACACAGACTTATGTATTAAATTGGAAAGTACTTAATACTCTCTCAAATATTTCTCTTTTATTCCCACTTGTAATTATAAAAGAGGTTGTGTGTGACCTCTACTCATTTTCATCCCAATTATAACTATGGAAGAGGCTATTTGTCTGGGCAGTCATGTTCATTATTTTTTTTAAAACCCAATCAAGGTTTATAATAAACTACTTGGAAGCAAGTGATTTCCAGGTTTAGGATGTTAAGTCTCGTCTTAAGATCGAACCCCTTGTTAAAAATTTCACTGTGATTTAGCTACTTTGTTCTCTTTATTTTAAATCAAACCTGCTTTGATATTATTTTTTATTAAACAAAACATTACTCTGAAAGTTAATATTAATTTGAGTTTTATATATTTTCCTTGGATAAGTAAATTATTTTCAAAGGTTTAAGTGCTTTCAAAGTTATTTTAACTGGTCCTTGATCCCACTTTTAAGAAGCTATTTGAAAAATCAAATTATATATTTCTACAGTTTTAATTAACTGGTGTTTTTATCAAATTGGGGATTTAGTTTTGAAATTGTTTTTAAATAGAAAATTTATTATAAACTCAATTCAACCCCTCTTGAGTTTTCTACTCTGAACAATAGGTATTTTACTTTGAAAGTTATATGATTGACTGGGAAAATTATTATTAATTTGTATTCCTTAATCGATACAGAATTTTTTTGATAATTCATATTGTTCAGGAATTAGATCAATCATTCGATATAGGAGGAATGTGTTGGACATGTAGCTATGGGTGGGCCCAGTTATAGATTTCCCCTTGATTCATTGTTGGTCTCCTAAGATGAATCTGTTGGATAGCTTTATTTAAACGGGTTTTTGTTGTATACATACACGTCAGTTAAACCATATTTTGAAATGTATTGATGGTATAGATACCATGATTTCTAAGATCATGACATCAAATATTAATAATTTCCTTAATTATGAATTCAGTTATTATTATTATCAATGGTATTTTATCATTGATATTATCTCTAGATGCATTTCATTCTTAGTTTTTTGATTAAATGAAAGTTTTTTTCAGTAATTTACATTTATATATTATGTATACCTTATCTAATCATGATAATAAAGTTATTGATTAAATGGCATGTGTGTTCTTATATTTACCTCACCATATTGATTATTCCTTATTGTTTATGCTTTATTTATTCATGATAGCTTCCACTTTAGATAAATCTTACTGAGCATTTGAGATCACCCTAATTTTTTTTCCTTTCCACGGAATCCAATAAGTTTACTATGAATGATATGAAAGGATATGCTAGAGGGAATAATGATATTCTCAAAAAAAAAATATCTGGTAATTTGGGAATTCAAATGTAATATGGGAATCATGTATGTATCTACATTACCAAGACAAATAAACTATTTAGTCCTTTAGGATGTGATCGCTTGTATCTATCACTAATATAACAAAGTGGACACCGACTCCTAGTTATTGGTGTCCAGTTCATTACATTGTAACCATAATAAATTTAGTTTTATCACTGCTTAAGAGTTCAAAAATAATTATGAAATGTGTATTATAGATTAATAATATCCATATTCATTTTTTCACTTATCTATTCGATTCTATCACCCATATATTCTTTAATAATAAATTGTTATTTTTTAAGATTTTACATTTATAGTGTTAAAATTTTATTTAAGTATATGTCACATTTGTACATATGACACTAAGATGGGATGAGTATATACTTATATACATGAGATAATCCACAATGTTTAGTGATATCTCACCCATAGAAATTGAGTTAATCAAAAATAAAATGAATAAAAATAAACTAAATTATTAAAATTACTAAATAGAGACTTAATCAACCCACTATTATATATAGTATATAAGTGTATATTACTCATGGTGAATAATTTTGATAGAACATGGATTTAATATAAAGTTAAATGATTCTGAATACCCTATACATGAATGTAATAGCCTACCTGAAAGTTTCTTAAAAATAAATAAATGAAAATAGAAGAAAAGGAAAGGAAAATAAGAGAGAAAATGAAATAAAATTAAAAGTTATGTATAATAGAGTTATTATTCAGGTTTTTTATCTTTTAAGAATAAAATGGTAAGGATTAAAATATATTTTTTGACATCATATATGTTTTAAATATATTATATCATTACTGAAATATAAAAATAGGAATAATTATTCAATTAAAAAAGAAGGGTAAATTGTACCTTTGTTGATCTTTAAAAAAACTAATTTGATCAAGTTGTTTGGTTGAGAAATGAATTTGGAAGAGTGTATAAAATTAATGGATATAAATTTGGAGGGTTTGTTGAGATAGAAAAATAGAAAATTTATTCATCAAAGGAATGTCTTGTGAAGAGAGAGTAAACCCATTATTTGTTGACAAGATTTGGTGGTATTTTCAAAAATATTTAATATTCAAGAGTTAAGAAGGTAATTTTTAAGTTTAAAGTGAATAATAAATATAAAATAAAATAGATTTTATAACACATGACTCAATTTAAGGTTTTATGATTTTTTTTATTAATTTATAAATCATTTTTCACAAAAAAAACCCCATTTGTATAGATTTTTAGGATTATTTTTGTAATTTGAGTTTTAAAGAATATAAATAATTATATAATTAGAGTTATAATATTTACATAAGTTATTTATAATAATATTTATGCATTAAAATATAGAAAATACTTATCCTTTCTAAATATTATCACTAAGTATCCAGTTTTTACTTTTCCAATGTTGTGTAAGCAATGCATCAGCATCGATAAGCATTTTCATATTTATCTTGACATAAAAATTAATTTATATTAATTGAATATTTTTTATATGATATTTTTATGATTTTATCATGTAATAAATTTTTCATAGGTTTATATAATGTTATATATAATTTTAGATAAAAAAATATAGTAATGGGAGGTAAAATTTCACTCTAATCAAAACTCTTATTTTAAAAGGAGCTCAAATGTTTTACGCAATATCTAACCAATTAAAATTAACCTTTTTACTTTGAAAATTAATATTATATGTATATTAAGTATTTTAATACATTAAAATTTGTTATAAAATTTTCCATACCATTATAGATAAAAATATAATAATAAGAAGTATTATTCCACTTGAACTCAAATTTTTATTTTAAAAGGAGTTTAAGTGTGCTACTCAAAATCTGTAAAATTGGAGTTCATATATTGAATTAAAAAAGGGTATTTTAATAATTTTAAGTATTTTTACATGTTCCATACCTTTCTTAAATGTTTCATAATTTTATAGGCACACTTTTAATAATGGGTTCCAATGTTTGATTTAAACTTAAAGTATTATTTTTTTAAAGGAATTTAACTATATTACTCAAATTCTAATCAATTGGTACTTGAATATTAAACCTATAAATAATAATGTGTTGTATATATAATATTCTTAAACATTCCATATATTTCTCAATTTTTATAAATTAATTAGTAATAGAATTAAATTCAAATTCAAACTCTTGTTTTTTAAAAGGAATTTGAATTCAAATGTGTCAATCAACTTGTAACCACATTGAATTAAAATATTGAATTTCAAAATAAATATTTTTAAATTTTAAAAATCTATTAAAATTCAATAGAAAAATCATTTATAGTCTTTTATTATAATTTTTTATCTAAAAAGGTTATTATGCATCACATTTATTACTTACCACCATATATTGTTTTTATAAATTTTTAATAAAATAATTTCATCTATTTTTTAAATTATGATTTAAAATATGTAATTTATTTTATTAAAATAAATATATAACTATTAAATATTATATTTTAAAATAAAACTCATAATATATTAAAATAATTTTTTTCTTAAAATAACATATATTTCATTTTAAACTGAAAATCACATTCTTGTTACATACCATGACATAATACTTTTCTAAGATATTAAAAATATTATATATCATTACAAATTCATAAAACTAATATAAATATAGATATATAAAATAACTTATAATAAATTATATAAAATAATAAATATTATCAAACCTTTGATTAAATCAATTTCTATGTTATGAAATAATTATTTTTAATAGATATTTATAACAAATATAAGTTTATAATATACACTATAAAACCCAAAAATAAAAAAAAATTAAAAATATTTGGATATTCCACTACCAACCAATGATTCAATCATATATAGATGCCCAATTTTAATCCAAATTACAGTAGTAATAGATTCTTTAGCTACATCATGTAATACATCTTCTTATAAAGACAACAACAATAAACTATTGACCTTTTCTTAGGTTTCAAAAGGCATACCCACATAATAGGTAACACTCTGGGCCTCAAGGTTCATAATAGTGATTGTTTTAGTAAAAAATAAGGCATAAAGAAGCCCTCTTTGATCTAACAGGACACATATTTGAATGCACTAGATGTTAACTTCATTATCACCATCAAAGTTCTCTATCTCAAACTTAATGGAAGCCATAACATTTGGACCAGTTAAATTTGATAACAATTATAATGGTTCAAAAATAAGAATCTAGAGAGACAACCCACATTTTTTATCGTTATTTGGTTGTTATGAAAGTATTTTAGAAAACACTATTAAAAATACACAATATAAACAAAACAAATAACATTTATTGGGCATATCTATCGAAAACCATAAAAGGAACCAAAACATAAAAAATAACTCATATATATTTACATTATTCAATCAATTTTAGATCTATGTGCATAACATGAACACCATGATAGATCATTATTTATTAGGAAAAATAAAAAAAGTGTACAAAGAAATAATGAGGAAAATATAAGTAAATAACTATATTATTTGAATTTGTCACCGAATAAAAATTCAATCACTACCGATAACTCAATAAATTAATATTCATCCCATGGGATAAAATCCAAAAAACACACTCAAATTAAACATATCATATTAATAAAATAAGAAGATAAATAAAAAGTATAAACAAGGTTAAAAACCCAGCTCTCAAAACCTATATTAGTTACTTGCATGAAAATAAAAAAGAGGATCTATTTACTTCAGGATCAAATTATAATCACCATGTACAAAGTTAAAAACACTTCCATAAATCATAAGGTGTAAATAATGAGATTATCTATCAATAAGAACAAAGGTTGAAACATAAAAGAGGGCCACCATCACAAAATAATAATATAGAAAAATTAGGGAGATCCTAAGATTTCCCATGATAAACAAAGTGAGAATGACCATAATGAATCGATGTAATAGTTAGAATGAATGAAAATCTCAAGGTGTAGGAGATGAATAATGATAAACCTGAAGAAATTCAATTTTAAACGATATAAATGTCTTGAATATATCCCCATGTGGTAGAAAAGAAATATTTTGGACAAACACATTGATCTCCTACAATACTCATTAGATTAACATCAATGAACAACTATGATCTTCAATGATAGTCAATTATGAAATAAATTTATGGTAAATATAATGGGTTACAAATAAAATACACACACCCTAGATCCTAAGTTGGTTT
The DNA here is from genome assembly GCA_963277665.1 of Viscum album. Taxonomy (NCBI): domain Eukaryota; kingdom Viridiplantae; phylum Streptophyta; class Magnoliopsida; order Santalales; family Viscaceae; genus Viscum; species Viscum album. Next base: position 1,271,560,944 of record OY728139.1, on the reverse strand, counting down.
TGAACCACCCCCTTAATATTATTCTATCCTCAACAAAAGGCTCATTTATTATTTTTTCTTGACCTAAAGCTTATAGAATAATCATCTATAATTACATCTAAATTTTTTATTGGAATTTGGATTTATCTAAGCATCATCCTTACCCTTTTATTAATTTCCCGAGCTTAGTAATGTTTCCCAACACCCGTATCAGTCATCTTCACCCTACATAATGTTATCCATGAGCATCCCATGAGATATCCCACCTATCCCCCATCACTCATCCCCCCTTACTGATAACCCCATTGACCAGGACATGTGTGTGAATGAATATTCCCATCCCAAGTCTCGAAACTAATAGTTTCAGTACATAAGACTACCCATGCACCAAATTTCACCCAATCCATGTTGATCGTGAAGGTTCTAAAAGAAACAAAAGCTCATATTGGACATAACCAACTCATTTTTTTGTCATTATCAATGAATAATATGAGATGTACATGATAAAGAACAGCATAACCAAAAAAATAAATTAAATATTAATTAAATATTGTGTTGGAAAAAATATCGAAGGAACATCACATATAATTTATAATTAATTTATTTTCATAAATAAAAAACTTACATTGAATTTATTTCTTCATTGATGAATCTAGTGATGTATTCATGTCATGCCTTCATTGCATCATACTAATCAGGGATATATTCCCACTAGAGGAGATATATATGTGCACTACAAACCACCGAGTTTAATTATATAAATCTTTGGTTACTAGAACATAAGATCTTAACGCTTGTGTCGTTTGTTGTTGATCATCGCAAGAATCACTTTGGGTGGTTGTTCTCTTTAGAATCAAGGTGGTAGAGGATAAGGATCTCTCTCCATTCTTGAGGGAGTTCTAGGAAATGATATATATAGAGATTGAGATATTTTATCTATAATTAATTGTGCACAATGATTAAAATGGATAGGGCTTCAAAGAATGTCATAAGTGGGTTCAAATAGAGTTAGGGCTAGAAAATAATAATTACACAAAGGACCTTATTATTATTTTTAATCCCTGATGAACCCTATATCTAATTATTATTATTATTATTATTTACTTGACATGTGTTAAACTCATATAAAAATAAATATTATTTTCTTGAATAAATAATTTAATATTTATTTAAATAATATTTAATATGTAATTTCTCGTTGGAATATTAAACTCAGGCCACCAATCCTTCTTAATATTTATCATCCCTTGAATAATGACTATTTATTTAATAAATAAATATCACTACATTATTTTATAGTAAATAATTAAATATTATATTTAAAAAAATAGTAAATAAATATTTATTAAATATTCAACTCACAAATATTCTCCTGAATAACTCATGACTGAATATATGAAATTAAACTAACATAAATAATTATAAACCATGTATGAGAATAATATTTATCTAACTTGTTAAATTCATATATAATTTAACTGGGTTCTGGATACACTTAGTGTGTGACCCTCTAAGCCTCTTTCTTAGTAGCATTAGGTGGAACTGCTTAAAGTAAAAGGTTTATCTAGAAACAAGAGAGGAACCCATAGAGAAATAATTTAATGTTTTAATAACATACAACTTAATATGAACTCTCATTGTGTAATATATTCTATTTATCTTGATATCTCTAATCTAGAAGGATTTATGCTGGTGTTATCAACCTGTGTGCTTGATGTCTCTATCTTTGACTTTTTAGAAATGAACCTTCCCACATAACACCATGGTCGTGGATTTAATTAGGTTTTTCCATTTTCATAAAATTTCTTGAGATATCAACTTCCATTAAATAAAAAAAGGGATAAATCATTTATCACATTATTCATTAAGCAATATCACTTGTGACACACCCAATGTATCCTACTTCTCCATGAGAACTTGTCATCATGGTTTTTTTCAATACATCAAAGTACATGACTAATGATAAAAATTGATAATAATATTAAATTATATGCATCATTACACACGTAAATGGATAGGAACATGAAATTACACATATAAATATGGATCTCCTATTGGCAGGTCATGTTCTCATAATCTCCAATACTGAAAATTATTAAGGGTGTGAACCATGTGAATGTGTCTCAAAGTCCTGAGTCTCCACCTATGATAGATTTTATCATTTGAGTCCCATTAAATAATAACACCTGGATATAGATCATATTTTAAGAATATTATTGTGACACTTATAGGCATGGTAGTCAAAATCGCGAGTCTACGGTATGAGTCTACCCTGTGAGCCGGGCGAGTTTACACTGAGTCTATATTTTCACACACGAGTTTACCACGAGTCTATGAGTTTGCTACTTATCATGAACAGTAAACTCGCTGAGTTTGACTACCTTTCTTATAAGTTCTCATCATATTAAGGAACCTCCATGAACTTTTACTATTATCGTTATCCTTAATACATTATCATAAACTATGTCGCATATAATAATAATCATGATGTGATAAGAACTTTATTAATATTCAAAAAAAATATGTTTAATCATGAAGTATATAGATTTTGGTTCTAGGGAACCAACTCCAACAGACTCTCCTTTACACTAGATTCAACTACTGACAATATTTATTCTACTAGATCTCACATAATATTCATGCTTCTAATAAAATAAGTCTTTGGTAAATGGATCCTCCATGTTTTTCTATATAGAAACTCTACTCACTATAACATTATCCTTATGAGAAAAACTCTTAAGTATGTGATATTTTGGAGTATGTTCTTTATCATCGGTGTGACCTTGGCTCCTTTATGAGAGTCACCACTGTAGTATTGCCACAATATAATATGATAGGGTCTTTACTGATAGGCACCACATCAATATCTTAGACATTGTTTTTTATCCAAATAGATTATTTAGTTGAATAAAAAGCATTTATATACTCAAAATTCACTATATAATTGGTGGAAACTATATGCATTGAACTTTTTAGCTAAAAACTCATCCTTTGAGACAAAATAAATATCCTTTCTATGAATTGAGATCATTATGGTCTATTTGAAAGCTAGGATATATATAACCCCCGATGAATATCTCCCTATCTCATCTATATACCAAGAACATATCCTTAGTTTACCTTTGATACTTAAGGATATCCTTAACATAAAACTAAAATTATTCACCTGGATCAGTTTTATATCTTCCATGTTTAAGGCATAGTTTGTAAAGACCCCAACTCCAGTATCCTAGATCTAGTTTCTACTTTATTATATTGGTACTTGATACAAGGAATCGCATCTATATGGACCAAATATTTTAGTAGTCATGGTAAACTAGATGTATACATGAATTTCACATACATTTGAAAACAAAAAATATACAGAGCATTTTCTTTTAGAGCACCATTATTCCCCTTAGCATATCCCTTCATATTAATCACAAAAAATTTCCTTGTATCCAGGGTAAAACAAAACATAAGGGATGATCTTAGATGCTCAATAAGGGTAAGAATAAATTGTAAGACATAATAAATAAATAAGTATGGTCAAAATGTAAAGGTAAATAACTGAAAAACATGGAATTTAAACAATAACTTGAGAATAGTATGTTAGGAATAAATTATGATCAAATAAATCCATATAAATAATCACATGATCTTGAAACTTATCCATGGATATTAAAACTAATTTAACAATCACATGTAAATTAATAACTAATATCATAATGATGGAATGCATAATTTCTAACATCTAAAATATAATTTCAAGACCTTTCACAAGAAAATTTAAATATGTGAGTAAAAATCCATCTAATTTTTCCAACTAATTTGTCGCATAAAACCTGTTGATGCATAAAGGGTATATCTATAAATATTACCCACCCATATCATACTAATTTAAATGCATTCCTCATATTAAAGGGGTGAAACGCAATCAACATAAACATTCATATTGAAAAACTAACATATTAAATGTTAATACTTACCATAATCAAATAAATATAATCATAAACCATCTAGAGTAATATGGTGAATGGTAATAAAATTGTACATCCTCCGTCAAACTAACCATAAACATTCATAATAAAGAATAATGATGATAGAAATATAATATATCCCTAATGTATCATAATTATGATAAATGGTTGATGTTTCTAATGAATAGAAAAACCATAAGAATGTCATTAAAAATATTTTCGAGGAAAATAACCTTATCACTTTGAAAATATGTTTTTTTACAAAAAGTTCAAAAAATATTTTGAAAATAATTTTATTTGGAAATAACCTTTGAAACTTATAAATTAATCTTTGAAACATTGATTTTTCATGATAGTAGGTAATTTCGTTCATGATGTAAATGTTAAAATAAATATTCCTTTCCCATATTTGGTAAAATCCAAATGAGCCTTGTTTTGAAAATGAAAAAAAGATTCATTTCAAAAAAAAAGTAAAAAATGGGTAAAAATGTCTTTAATAAATAATTTTTAAAATTTTAAGAAGATTTTTTAACACATTTTTAGAAAATTTGGATTTTTATGAAAAATGATTTTCGAGTGAAGAGAGAAATAAAGTCAAATTTTCTAAAAAATATTTTCAAAATAATTTTATGTACCAAAGAGTGGAAAATTGAAAATTTACTTGAAAATTTCATGAATAACCATAGGATAATGAAATATATTAGTTTATTAAATAAATACAAAATAATTCTCCCAAAGGATAATTAAATAAAAACAATCTCAAATAATGATGAGATTGTGAAATAAACCCTTACCACATTAGTAAATTTTAAATCATAAGACCCATGAAAGAAATAACTTGAAATTAAAATTTACATACCATTAATAAAAATATATTCATGATATAACATATAAAAATGGGCAGTATATACACCAAATAAATTAATAAGTGGTTAATATGGTGTATGTCTTTCGGAAGTAAAAGTGAGACGAGAAACCCTTAACTCAGGTTCAACTTCTTCTGTATGTGTCTGAACATCCTTTATAATAAATATATATTTTTTATAAATATATTAAATAACCATAATAATATATCTCATAACATATATGATCCTATTATAACATTTTACCAACCATTTGTTAATAATATTTCATTATTTTAATTGTTTCTAGTGTTAATTGCCTTGTTTTCTCATGTGTGTCTTGTCATGAAAGTTACGATTATTATACATATAATATAGTTAAACAATATAAATAATGATATTAATGTTATAAATATTTTTTTCATTTGATACATCATTATAACCATTCTTTAATATTGTGCATAAAAAATGATTCACATATCTTAGTGGAGATGGTTTGTCATACGTATGCACAAGTGATGATATCATTCTCTTAATAGGTGAAATCATAAAGAATTTTATGATATATAAATTTTATAAGAATTTATATCATTTAATATATATCTCATATATTCATTAAATTTATCCTTATTAATTTCCATGTAAATTGGAAGTGTAAAACGAATTGCATCGCTTCGTGAGGCAGTAGTTCGCAGTACACCCGAGCGACGGTATCATGTTTTAAAAGGAATATAAATTTAAATGGTATATGTGATATTATAACTCAAAAATTATAATTAAATAAAAATATTATATATATATATATATATTAAATCCATTATTATATCCAACCATGATAAGTGTTGGTGTAAAATGAGTTACATTAGTTCGTGAGGTGGTAGTCTATCATACACACGATTGACAATTTTGTTTACCATTTGATGGAAGTAGATATGGATAAATATTATGAAATAAACATAATAAAATATAAATATATTATATATACTGGTGTTATTTTTTTGTAAGTGTTAATAAATAATTTAAGGTCTTAGAAGAATAAATAAAGAGAAATAACTTAGTGAAGACAATTACCTTCTCATAGAGAAACGTCCTTTGAATCTCTTCGTAAGGACCCTGAAGTTCCACTTTTGGAAATAAAATTAACTATATAATGTGTCTAAGGATGTTGGTTATGGATTTTTTTAGGTTTTTATTGAGTCAAATTTCTTGAGATTTGTGAATAAGTGAGGGGAGTGAGTGCCCTTTTATAATTGAGGAGGAGTGACATTTTTGTAAATACCCAAAACTATTCAATAATGGGAAGTCACTATCATCCCTAGTGCCTAAAAAATTGATAAATAATGTATTGGAGGGATTATATGATCAATAAACAAATCTAACAAAAAAACACATGTTTTAAACATGTTATTCCTTATCCTTTAAATTTATTTAATTTTACCATTTTAGTTTTCACCACGGTAACTTGTATCTTTTTATTTACCTAGGTAATTTATCCTTTAATACTAAAATTAAATTTATGAATATTAGAAAATGTATACCCAATTATTATAAATATTAAATCCAATTAATTAAATAAAAATCACATGTGTGTGAGAAATTTATTTTGACAAAAGAGCATGTAATGTGAAAAATCCCATTTTAACTTTAATCATAGTAATTAATTTATATTGTAATTGTTAATATTTATGAATATAAATTTATTTAAAATTATTACATAATATAAATTATTCTAATTAAAAATATTTCATATATTTAATCTAATTCAAATCATATAAGTGGTATAATTTAATTTAATATTAATCTCAAAGATGCAACAAAAAACGGTTTTCCAAAAAGAAAATTTTCAAAAGAATAGAAAGTTTTAATATCAAAATTCAAAATGAAATTGATTAAAATGACCTAAATTAGTAAAAATTTAATATAATTGAACCAATTTAAATTTAAAATAAATTTATAATATAATTTAACCTTTTAAATAATTTTAACAAAAATACGGCTTTCAATAAAAATCAGTATTTTCCACTGTTAATCAAAAATTAATCTTTTCAAAAAAAAATCCCATAAATTAACCCAAAGATAATTTTGAAATTTATATTTAAAAAATAAATTTATTTTTTAAAATAAATTTTCTAAAATTGGTAAAAAATTATTTTAAATTATGTTCGCAAAGCGTGACTAAACTGATTTTTAGAAAAACACGGTTTTTTATAAAATAGTTCTTTTTCATTAAAATGATTCTTATTTTATTTATAATCAATAAATAACCATTGAATTTATTTTTATACCTTTATAAATCAATATAATTTTAATAATTTATTTAGTCTTATTGACACCTTTCAACTTAACGGCTAGGTTATAATGGGCATGTTTAAATAATAATATTTTAATAAAGTATCGTGTTTCATTTAAACCTGGTATTGTGTGAAGTGTAAGATATCAAAGAATATTTAACTTATTTAAAAAAGAAATATATCATAAATTCTTGGGGTGTTACACTCTCTTATATTCATGTTGTTGTGTTTCATATACTCTATCGAACATGATGTTCCTATTTTAAAATCTCAGGGTGTTACATTCTAGCCCCTTAAATAAATTTCGTCATCACAATTCAATATTGATCTCAGTAATCAATGGTTTGACATTTGAAAATACCCTTCTTGAAATACCACATCATGAGAATGGTTAATAAAATATCCTCTTGATAATATATAAAGGGAAATACGAAGGTCATCTAGAATAACATATACTAAGTTTTCAAATGAGAGAACATTTGTGCATAATAAAGATATGGACATGGAAGAAATATGAAAATACTTATGGGTAGTGATATAGATAATTGATCACAATAAATTGATTTATCTAGAAAATTTAATGACCAGGGATCCATAAATATGAAATGAGTTAAGGGACTATTTTATTCATTATAAATAAAGATTCTAAGATAATATTTTCATTAAATACCCTTTTCCTAGAGTTGAGGAATTCTTTTACCATCTAGACTAATAAAATAAGAAAATATACTTAATTGATATCTTTATATTTTATAGGCACAATTTCATCCTTTTTGTGCTTTTATCAATTCCTACATCATATCTTACTCAAATAAATGAATATCTAATAAGAATATTTATGCCTAAAAAGATAAAATTAACATTTAACAGATCATTAGATCAATAAAAGAATTCCTCCTATCTCAAGATATTTTTCAGAAACAAAATTGTTAGTATAAGTTATACAACAAAATAAATTAATCTCTAATTCCTCAATAGAAACTCCCAAAATTCAACTTAATGCATTTCATAAATGGTTAACATTAAGACTCATCCAAAAATATGTCTGACCAAATTCAAAGTCCAAAAATTTAGAAGGAAAGTCACTAAAACGACATTATATTACACATACAATATAATGTTACTCTTAATGTCACATTCCAAATATTTCAATACCTTTATCACCATAAAACCTTAATAAAAACATGCATGCTTTTAAAAATAAAATTCTATTTTGTTGAATATATGCTATAAATCCAAACATGTAGTAAACTCTAGAAAAGATAACATAAACCATTAAATCACTAACCAATTTAAAGGTCACTAATAATATACCATAAATATAAATTTTTCATTATTATCTTGATATAAAGCACATATTAATGGTTATCTTACCCTAATAATGTGTTTTTCAAGAAGTTTAACTTACCATTGAATTAATTTTCTTGGTCATCAGTTCTATTTAACTTATGATCTCAAATCCTTAAATAAAAAGTACTATAGTACAATCCTTATATATTTAATAATTATTATAACTAGAATATAATTTATAAAATAATACTATAACATAATTATTTAATCAAAATATACTATAACTTTAATTATTCCACTTCATCCATAGTAATAGCATAAGCTTGGCATTGATCCCTTAACTTATTATAAGGTGTATTCCCTTTATACTTGGGGAATTCATTTGCATAGTTCCCCATATTCTTACTATTGAAACACTGGACATAAAAGTTTTACTTATTACCCTTATAGTAATGACCATGGTTTCCTTTCCCTATATGCTTATAGAAATCCATTTTCCCTTCAAGAAAGTACCAGGGTGTTTCTTTCCAAAAATTGTCACATGGGGGGAATATCTTTCTTTCCCTTCTTCCCTTTATCCATTTTTTCTCCATAATCCTCTTATTATCCTACTTCCATTTGAATACATAAGAATTGGATATTTATTAATATATCTTGGTAGCACAAGATACTATGTCCTTATAAGATAAGAATGTTTGGGAGACTAGTTCCCTTTGAAATATTGGCTTAATCCCATTAAGGAAATTATCATTCTTACACTTTGGATTACATGCATTGATATGGTTCCCATTCCTTCTTCTAGGTGAAATTTATAAATAATATAATACACTATATTAGATCATAACATTATGTAATATAACGTATAATCCTAAAACTAGTGGAATGCTTAACATAAATTGAAAACATTATGCATGGTTAATCTCATGATCATAAACATAGTTTCTTTGGGAAATTTTTCAAGCATAAAAATATTTTCAAATCTTTAATAATGGTTTGTAAAGAAAATTTGAATTAACCAAAGTATATCCCCTGATAGTTTCAAACCACGTGTGTAGTAAGGCATGTTTTCATGTACCAGGTAACACTCAAGTCCAGCTCGACGCGCCTTTTTCAGAGTTCTTACCCCTAGGTATATCTCTGCCAGAACTACATCCACTTATAGTATCCAGATAGGGATTTATTTCTAGGAAAACCAGATAATATCTACCTTAACAAACTTTATAATTGTATCCTATAATTAAACTTATCCTTAAATTAAGTTATATTATTATATTAGCTAATATATATAACGACCCTCACTTTTTATACATTAACATTACTTCATTTTTGCGAAATAATTAATACATTACACAAACAGAGGCCAAAGACCATATTATTCTAGTGCCTTTGGAAATATGGAAACATAAAAACTGGTAAATAAGTAAGATAAATTATCTCTCACTTGGTTCTTAAGTACTATCACCCTTATTAGACACATCATACATAAGAAATATCTTCATAACCTAGGGAAAAACATAAAAATAGTTGAGATTAGATGATTATTAAGGTTAAACAAAAGAGATATGTAAGAATAAACATGAGAATAAGGGTATGAGAACATGATCATGAAATTAGAATATCATACCCTGCATAAAAAAATATCATAAACATGAATCATGATAAATATATTGGCAATTCATAAGACATGAATCATATGGGAATCAAAATCATAATCCATAAAATCATAACATAGTGATGATACATGAAATTTTGTCAGACACATAATAATATAAAAATTATTTCCATTGTAGTCAAGGCATCACTGCCAAGGCCATCTTAGTAGTATGGGTTCACTACCCATACCATCTCAGTAGTCATGGTTTACCCTCATGACCATCTTAGTAGTCAAGGTTCACTCCCAAGACCATCTTAGTGGATAATGTCCTTTACTAAACCGAGTTCACTCTCCATTTCAGTCATGACTATCTCATGAGATATAGATCTTTACCTAATGCATTGAAGGGATATATAGTTCCCACCCATCACATAATGAAATCATACATATGTGTGTCACTAGATCATAAACAATCATATCATAACCCATGAAATGAAATGGGTATCATAAACATGTAATCATATCATAACATGTGGAAAAAGTGATAGGTTTCATAATCATTTCATAAAATCATAACACTTTAAAATAAGTGGGTTTCAAAAACATACAACCTGTGAAAGAGAAATGGGTTTCATAAAAATCATGCCATCAAAACATAAACCATTAAGAGGAAGGATGTGAATGGAAACTTTGGATAAATTCCCATAAATGCATGAGTAACACCAAAGGATATCATATTATATGGAAAATAATTTGTAAATATCCTTTTAAAAACATTTATTGAGAAAAATATTCTTTCTTATTTGAAAAAAAATTAGGAAAAAAATATATATATATAATATTTTTGAAAACATTTTTCTTTGAAAATAGATTTGAAAACTTATAAAGGAAGCTTCGAAAACCATAAAAAAAATTAAAATACTTTTTCCTTTAAAATGAACTTAAAATAATATTTTAAAAACATTTTTGAAAACATGGTTTTTTTAATAAAACATATTTCTGACCAAAAAAGAGAAATCAGATCAAGTTTTATTAAAAAAATATTAATTATCTTAAGTACCAAAGAGTTAAAAATGGTACTAATAAATGAATAAATAATTTATAACTAGAGGATAATAAAATTCAAGAGTATTCTTGAGATATGGATCATAAAATTTCATCAATTGAAGTATAATCGTAAAAAATCCCAATAAATTATGAGATTATTGCAATAAACTCTTACCACTTGATAACTTTGAATCATACTCCCAATGTAAGAAAATTAAATTAAATTAATATTAAAACATCATGAAAAGAAGTATATTCATGATATAACATTTCAAATGGAAGTATATACACCTTATAAAAGAATATAGGTTCATAACCAAACATGTACCTCTAAGAAGGAAAATTGACAAGTGATATGTGGAAAATGGTGTTGAACTCTCCCGACTCATGCTCTTAGCTCCAGCTCCTCTCTCAATTTCATTATCTTCCACAGAGAGCTTCAAGTTCTCCCCGTAGAAATGGACATATCCTCCTCTGTTGGATTATTCATCTTTCAGCTTCTCCATCCTCTTCTTTGAGTTTAGTTGTCTCCTTAGTGGTGATGGCTCCTTTCTCCTTTTCCATCTTCTTTGGGCTTCCCCTTCACAGGTTCGATCTCTCTGATTTTTAAGGAGTTGTCACATTTTCCCCTCTTACATCCCTGCTCTACCGATCTGTCCTAACACACACAACCCCATCTTAGTTGGGTGTGTTTCTTTTTCAAATGGGTTTGGGACTGTGGTAGTGGAATCAAGGGAAATCTGGTTTTCTCTATTTTAATGGATTCTTCCCTCGGTTTCTCTCAATATTTTGGGGTTTATCATTAAGGTTTCAGTTTTGGTTTCTTATTAAGGTTTCAATCTCGATTTCCACTTACTCATTCCTATTACTTCTGGTTATGGGTTTTAATATATGTTTTCCTTTAGGTTTTATATCCTAGTTTTTCTCTCTCTCATTCTATGGAGGTTCATTTTCATCCTTTCCCCTACTTTTATGCTCCTCCCTACTCTAGATTTCAGGTCCCTTGATCCCTTCTAGGTCATTTGGGTGCATCATATACCAAGGTATTTTTAGGATATGTATGAGGAGAGGTGAGAGTTCCCAGAAGGCACAATATATTGCGGATTTCTATAGTTACTATGTACTCTCATATTTCTCCTTTGATAATGGCTCTAGTTTTTTGTGGCAGTATTCAGTGTTGTTCATTCAATGGTGGTCTGGTAATCTCTAGTGGATTTCTATGATTTTCATTTCTAGTATGTTGTTTGATGTCTGTGTTAGCAGTGATGATGAGGTTGAAGCGACGATAGTGAGTGTAATACCCCAAGCTTCCACGATACGCTTCTCTTTCAATAATGCAATAGCTTGCATTGTACGCAAGTTCGAGGTTCTAACACACTGTGGCCAATCAAAGTAGCTGTTATGAATAGTAATACCCACTTTTTGAAATTATATAAACTTTATATTTCAGAATTGACTTCATTTTTGGATTCAGAATATCGAAACTAGCCTATGTTGATTTTTTGTTATTTTTCCAAGAACTTTCAATTTTTGATGAATAGTGAAAAATACTTAAAAACAACATTTTTAATCAAAATATTTTATAGTGATAAATTATACTATTGAGTGGTTTTAAAGTATAATTAGAATATAATTATACCATTTTATCCAATGGTGGTCATTTGAATTAATTTCACTTTGAAATTGGACATAAACAATTGTCAATCTTTTGATTGATATTGTTTCTTAAAAACACGCTATTTGTTTTGACAATGGGAATTAATTATAAAATTAATTAATGCAACTTATATGTTTGGAATTTTTTAAAATAGACATCATTTTTTAATTCGTAATATCAATTATAGCTTAGGGTGAATTTTTTGTATCGTTCTGAAAAACTTCAATTTTTGATGAATAGTGAAACCACTAAGTGGTAGTTAAAAAAACTGATTTTTCCATTTAAATAAAAGTTTACCACTTCTATGAATTGAATTTCAAAAATATTACATACATGGTTGTCATTAGGATGTAAAATTTGGTTCAATGGGATTAAAATAATTTTCGGTGAATAGTAACTTTTAAGTTTTATTAATCGTGATTAAAGGTAATTGGTGTAATTTATGGTAAATATAATGTTATAATAATATGAAATTACCTTTACACTTGTCCTACCCTTATTGGATGAGTCATGGCTGACCAAGAAAATCCATGGGTCAGCTTGGGGACCCCATGGATCCACTTGGGTAAGAAAATTACATTAATAACTTTTTATTTAAAGTAAAAATAAAATTGTCACAAACATGTGTTGTTTTACTAAAACAATTATTACATGAGGTTATATAAGTTAAATTTTAGACTATAGATATTCATTGGAAATATAAAAATATTTCCTACATCATGGTAATTTTTTTATAATTTTTAGGCATTAAATAAATAAATTTATTTATGACACCATGATGATGCAGTGATTACCTCGTTAATGAACAATTTAAATAAAATGAAAATATAAGGTAAAATCTAAGAATTACACTTATCTAAAACTTATTATATGGGTATATTTCGAACACTTATCACCTTATCCTATAAATATATCATTGTGGGACCTTTAAAATCCTAAAATCATTTCATAATAAAGTAACATTTCATGACTTTCCAAGAGTGCCCCTCCTCTCCTCTTATAAAAGTCCCCCACCTCTACCACCTTATTCACACCTTCAAATCCATTTGGCTCAGCCAAACTCTACCCCAATACTCTTTAAATTTCCCTCTCTTACTCCTAGAAGCCTCACTTTGGTCAGAAATCTTCCCAAGGAAGCCTTTGGCTTAAATCAAAAAGAGTTACCCAATTTTAAGGTAATGTCTTCTCTTATGTTCTTCTGTTTTATTTTGCTTCTCCAACCCCTTAAACTCTTTTTATTCCTTTATTTTGTAACAAAACCAGTATCTTCAATATACTAGTATTTTTTTATGAGAATTATTTTATTTAAACTTACACACACCTTCGTCTAATGGTTAAAGAACATACTGTTTCTGTGGGTGGTGAATTACTGCCTCACAAAACGATGATTGTTCAATCTTCTTTTAACACCTATCATGGTGTCCATTAAGATGTCACTATATTTATATGATATATATTATGTTTATGTTTTCCTTATGATTCTGTATTTTTCATTTATGTCATACCTTTATGATTTCCATTATGGGTAAACGCGATAATTTCATTTTAGGAAGTGCGGACTACTGCCCCCTCCAAGTGATTTGAATCGTTAATGCCATATGTGGGACGTATAAACGATGGAGTAAATGATATTATATATGATATTATACTGGAATTATAATATACCTTTATATCATTATGATTTAATTCCATTAAATACGAAATAGAAATGAAAGTAGTGTTCATGCGTACGTACGGCTTACCGTCTCCATGAACGGTGCATTTCATTTACTACCTCTAAATGTTATGTAATATTATAAATGAATGTATATACTGGATATATATGATATATATGATATCTACATCATGAATAAAATTCTGGATATAATGGATATTTTACCACATGAACAACTTGTAATTATAATAAGTTTATTTTTTACTCAAGTACCAAAGATCGACAAAACGACCGTTATTAACTTAAATAATTACATAATGTTTATAACAAGGTAATAAGTGATATAAAAGGAATAATGAACTTGAAAAAGGTTCTTAAGCAAGTATAAATTAACTCTAGTTTATTATTCAGGAGGTTAAAGAACGATCGAGTCAAGTCGGACACGAGGTAAGGGACTTCGTCTCAATCTCCTTTCATTGAGGCATATTTTGTTTTATACACAACTTTCTTTTATACGGTGTATAAACCACTTTGACTTTTACGTTTATTTAAAAGGAATCTTTTTTATATGAATAATTTTACTAAATGACAAAAAGGAATGTTTTTTTTGTCTTACGTATGCGGCGACAACGACTTCTCCGCCGCCGTGACCATTATTTGAGTTTCGGCTTCCTCTACAAGCCATAACTTTTTTAAAATGAAAAATAAATACCATTTTTACTTTTATTTTATTTTGGTATTGAAAATGGTTTTGATAATGTTTTTTATTATATCAATGTGTTGTATTGATATCTTGTGATTGAAATGTGGAAATGTTATGTTTCCTTTATGCAGGTTTTATGTGATACGATTATGTTATGGTTTATGATATGTTTAAACCTTTTTATATAAGGAATGAATTGGACTTAATAAGTGACGGGTGGAGCCCAATATAGCTCCTTGATGCATCGGTAGGTCTCATGAGACAAACTAGTGTATTGGCATGAGGCCTTGACAAAATCTTATTTGTAGTCTTGGCACGAGGCCTTGGCTACGTGGTTATGATAGTCTGGCATTATGCATTCCATCATTATGAAAGTGGTTATTGATATTGCATGTGATTATTGGACTAGTAGAATATCCATGTGAATATGTAAATGGAATTATTTAATTTTATTTTTTCCATATTATGTTGAAGTTCAAGTTTAAAAGTCTTTTGTTTTAGTTATACATTGCCTTAAATGCTTATATTTATTTATGAAAGTTTCTGCTATATTGTTATCCTTACTGAGCATCTGATCTCACCCCTTTCTATGTTTTATTTTTCCTAGGATGTGAAAAAATATTTTATGACTAACCTGCAGGGATAGTCTGAAGGTGATATGAATGTGGACTATGGAGACTATGTTATTTTAGTTTTTTTACTTTATGATGTAATGTAACATTTATGATTGTATCTAGTGTTTCCAATGCTACTAAACTAATCAATCTTTCGAGACTTGATCTTTTGTGATCATGCCAATGTTACGTAATAATTCACTGACTCTGGGTAACTGGGGTCAGGGCGTTACAGTTGGTATCAGAATAATTTTAGTACTAACCTTGGAAGCTAGATTTAGATAAACTCTGATTAGAGCACATAGCCCTAAGATAGACTTTGAGGATTAGTATAGAAGAACTTCCTAGAATTTTGGTATTATTGATATTTTGTGAGTTTTCTAAGCAATACATCCCTGTCTGGATACGATCAGGTAGAGGCGGCTCTGGCACAGATGTACCTAGGGGTAAAACTCGAAAACACCGCTTTGAGCTAGACTCGAACGGGAACTAGTACACGACAACGGGCCATGCTGCACTCTTGGTTATGACACTCCCGGGGGATATGATTAGGATAATTCCCATTTTCTTTACAAACCATTATGAAGGGTTTATGAGTATATACTTCCTAAAATAAAACATTTTTATTATTATGGATTATATCCCTAAACTGTTCAATTTATGTTAAGTGTTTTAAAAGTATGGAATTATGTATTTTGATTCATAAACTGATCTAGTTTATGCCATTGTTTAGAAATGGAACCTATTGGAAGGAATGGAAAGTGTATCAATGCACGCACTCCATGTAGGGATTTCCCTCTTGCTCAATATAATTATAGTGGAGCTATTGATACAACTGGTGATGATCAACTTATCACCATACTGGGACAACTCACTCAGGTTATGAATAATAACCTTACTCGTATGGAGCACCCTGATCCGCAACATGGAGGATCAATGTTAGACCACTTCATGAGACAACAACCACCAACATTCAATGGGAGTATAAATCCATTAGTATCTGAGCAATAGATAAATTCCATAGAGAAAATATTTCAGGCTTTGGGGGTAGTGAAAGGGAAAAAGTTGTCATGGCAGTTTATCACCTCACTGGAGATGCTGATCAATGGTGGTCATTGATAAAAAATAGGAAGGAAGATGATGAAGTATCAAATATGGAATGGAGGGATTTCAAAGAGATTTTCTTAGAAAAATACTTTCCTCGTGACCATTGAGCAGATATGGAAAGGCAATTTCTGAGTCTGAGACTAAAGGAGGATGCGAATGTCGCAAAGTATGAGTCTAACTTTACAAGGTTAGCGAGGCATACAGCAGATTATATACGTAACCCAAGAAGTAATATTGATCATTTCTTTTATGGGTTAAAACTGTTTCTCCGTTGAGACTTAGTCTCATAATATTTCTCATCATACGAAGATATTGTCTCATGTGCTATCAATACAGAAAAGGAATTCTCTAAATATTATGACAATAAAGTAAAGCAAGAGAAGAAGAGAATGGTGGAACAAGAGACAGACAAAGGGAAAAAGGGAAAGAAGGATTTTCCATTATGCGATAATTGTGGGAAGAATCACCCCGGTACTTGCCTAAAAGGAATGGGAGTTTGTTATAAATGTGGAGAAAAAGGTCACCAGGCTCGTGATTGCAAGGGAAAGAAAGAGGCTATCAATGTTGAATGCTACAATTGTAGGGAAATGGTTCATTATGCAAATGAATGTCCTAAGTGTCAGGGAAACTTACTTTAGAAAAGTCCAAGGGATCAAGGAAAATCTTATGTTGTTACTACAGTTGAAGTGGAATAATTAATGTATTGGTGCTTTTGGACTCAAGGATTATATTCTGGTTATAATAATAATGTGATATATATATAAGTATTTTACTGCAGTACTTGTTGTTTTCATTAATGTTTCAATATGATGAAGGTAATCATATTTTTAGTATGTTACTATAAGAGAATCTTTACTTTTTTGGGGGAATCTGATGTTACAATTGATTTTGGAATTTAGAGACCTTTTAGAGAAAGTCTGGACAGAGGTATTTTGGATAACTATAAAGGTTGGAATAGATTAATTTGAACCTTGGATGGTATTGTTTAAGGTTAAAACATTTCTGAAGATTATTTTTGGAATATTATAATACTATAGTTTTAGGAAAAGGACAACCTGCAGGTCGGGGGATAACTCGTCACGTCGGACAAAGCTGCAGGAATCGAACCCACAACCATAGTGCGACAGGCCTTTATTACCTACCACTAGCCTACAGGAATTCCCTGGTTATTACAAAATAGTTTTCCTATTTTAAATGGTATGTGTTAATATTTGGAACCTTGTACGATTAGGATAAATATAATATTTTTGATTTCTTTTATCTTTTTGAGTGAAAGTTGAGTATGTGGTAGAAATTAGTTGAAGGTTGAAACTCTACATTTCAAGTATATATATATATATACCTCTCTCTTATTCTATGATTAAATTAATTCTTAAACTTTAGGAAAGGGATATTAAAAAAATGTGTAATCCTAATACCTTATGTTTTGTTGAATTGATGATATTTTAAATCACCATAGATTAAAGGCTTTGAGGCCCTCAATTTTACACTTGTTTGTGATTGATGACCTCAATCACTCCCTACAGATATTTATGTTTTCCCTCTAATTATTTGTCTCTAATTTCCACCAATGTTCTCCTAATCGAGATCATAATTTGGTGGTGACTTTTTCATTTCCTTTTCCCCCTTATTAAGGCTAAATTTTATTAACCTTATTTCTGATGTGGGTTTTCCACAAAGGTATCTTATACTTTCAACATTTTATTTTCGAAGAACAATTTCAAATTGTGAGGATGCAATTTATTGAAGTAGGGTAGAATGTAACACCACAAGCTTCCACAATATGCTTCTCTTTCAATAATGCAATAGCTTGCATTATACGCAAGTTCGGGGTTCTAACATGCCGCGACCAATCAAAGTAGCCGTTATGAATAGTAATACCAAATTTTTCAAATTATAAAAACTTTATATTTCAGAATGGACTTCATTTTTGGATTCAGAATATCGAAACTAGCCTATGTTGAATTTTTGGTATTTTTCCGAGAACTTTCAATTTTTGATGAATAGTGAAAAATACTTAAAAACAACATTTTTAATCAAAATAATTTATAGTGATAAATTATAATATTTAGTGGTTTTAAATTATAATTATAATATAATTTTACCATTTTATTCAATGGTGTTCATTATAATTAATTTCACTTTGAAATTGGACATAAACAATTGTCAATCTTTTGATTGATATTGTTTCTTAAAAACACGCTATTTGTTTTGACAACGGGAATTAATTATAAAATTAATTAATGAAACTTATATTTTTGGAATTTTGTAAAATAGAAATCATTTTTGAATTCAGAATATCAATTATATCTTAGGGTGAATTTTTGGTATCGTTCTGAAAAACTTCAATTTTTGATGAATAGTGAAACCACTAAGTGGTAGTTAAAAAAACTGATTTTTCGTTTAAATAAAAATTTACCGCTTATATGAATTGAATTTCAAAAATGCTACATACATGGTTGTCATTAGGATGTAAAATTTGGTTCAATGGGATTAAAATAATTTTTGGTGAATAGTAACTTTTAAGTTTTATTAATCGCGATTAAAGGTAATTAGTGTAAATTAAGGTAAATATAATGTTATAATAATATGAAATTACCTTTACACTTGTCCTACCCTTATTTTATGAGTCATGGCCGAGTAATAAAATCCATGGGTCAACTTGGGGACCCCATGGAGCCACTTGGTTAAGGAAATGACATTAATAACTTTTTATTTAAAGTAAAAATAAAATTGTCACAAACATGTGTTGTTTTCCTAAAACAATTATTACATGGGGTTATATAAGTTAACTTTTCTAATATAGATATTCATTGGAAATCTAAAAATATTTCCTACATCATGGTAATTTTTTTATAATTTTTAGGCATTAAATAAATAAATTTATTTATGACACAATGATGATGCAGCGATTACCTCATTAATGAACAATTTAAATAAAATGAAAATATAAGGTAAAATATAAGACTTACACTTGTCTAAAACCTATTTTATAGGTATATTTAGAACCCTTATCACCTTATCCTCGAAATATATCATTTTGGGACCTTTAAAATCCGAAAATAATTTCATAATAAAGTAACATTTCATGACTTTCCAAGAGTGCCCCTCCTCTCCTCTTATAAAAGGCCCCCACCTCTACCACCTTATTAACACCTTCAAAGCCATTTGGATCGGCCAAAATCCACCCAAATACTCTCTCAATTTCCCTCTATTACTCCTAGGGGCATCAATTTGGGCAGAAGTATTCCCAAGGAAGCCTTTGGCTCAAATCAAAAAGAGTTACCCGGTTTTAAGGTAATGTCTTCTCCTATGTTCTTTTGTTTTATTTTGCTTCTCCAACCCCTTAAACTATTTTTATTACTTTATTTTGTAACAACACCAGTATATTAAATATACTAGTATGTTTTTATGAAAATTATTTGATTTACACTTACACACACCTTCGTCTAATGGTTAAAGAACATACCGTTTCTGTGGGTGGCGAATTACTGCCTCACGAAACGATGATTGTTCAATCTTCATTTAACACCTCTCATGGTGTCCATTAAGATGTCACTATATTTATATGATATATATTATGTTTATTTTTTCCTTATTCTTTTGTATTTTTCATTTATGGTATACCTTTAAGATTTCCATTATGGGTAAACGCGATAATTTCATTTTAGGAAGTGCGGACTACCGCCCCCTCAAAGTGATTTGAATCGTTATTGTCATATGTGGGATGTATAAAGGATGGAGTAAATGATATTATATATGATATTATACATGAATTATAATATAACTTTATATAATTATGATTTCATTCCATTAAATACCAAATAGAAATGAAAGTAGCGTTCATGCGTACGTACGGCTTACCGTCTCCATGAACGGTGCATTTCATTTCTTACCTCTAAATGTTATGTAATATTATAAATGAATGTATATACTGGATATATATGATATATATGATATCTACATAATGAATAAAATTCTATATATAATGGATATTTTACCACATGAACAACTTGTAATTTTAAGAAGTTTATTTTTGACTCAAGTACCAAAGATCGACAAAATGACCATTATTAACTTAAATAATTACATAATGTTCATAACATGGTAATAAGTGATATAAAAGGAATAATGAACTTGAAAAATGTTCTTAAGAAAGTATAAATTAACTCTAGTTTATTATTCAGGAGGTTAAAGAACGATCGAGTCAAGTCGGACACGAGGTAAGGGACTTCGTCTCAATCTTCTTTCATTGAGGCATATTCTGTTTTATACACAACTTTCTTTTATATGGTGTATAAACCCCTTTGACTTTTACGTTTATTCAAAAGGAATCTCTTTTATACGAAACGTTTTAATAAATGACAAAAGGGAATGATTTTTTTCGTACGTATGCGGCGACAATGACTTCTCTGCCGCCGTGACCATTATTTGAGTTTTGAATTCCTCTACAAGCCATAACTTTTTTTAAATGAAAAATAAATACCATATTTTACTTTTATTTTATTTTGGTATTTAAAATGTTTTTTATAATGTTTTTTATTATATCAATGTGTTGTATTGATATCTTGTGATTGAAATGTGGAAATGTTATGTTTCCTTTATGCATGTTTTATGTGATACGATTATGTTATGGTTTATGATATGTTTAAACCTTTTCATATAAGGAATTTATTGGACTTAATAAGTGACAGGTGGAGCCCGCTATAGCTCTTTGATGCATCGGTAGGTCTCTTGAGACAAACTAGTGTCTTGGCACGAGGCCTTGACAAAATCTTATTTGTAGTCTTGGCACGAGGCCTTGGATACGTGGTTATGATAGTCCGTCATTATTCATTCCAACATTATGAAAGTGTTTATTGATATTTCATGTGATTATTTGACTAGTATAATATCCATGTGAATAAGTAAATGGAATTATTTCATTTTATTTTTTCCATATTATGTTGAAGTTCAAGTTTAAAAGGATTTTGTTTTAGTTATACATTGCCTTAAATTCTTATGTTTATTTATGAAAGTTTTCGCTATATTGTTATCCTTACTGAGAATCTGAGCTCACCCCTTTCTATGTTTTATTTTTTCCAGGATGTGAAGAAATATTTTATGAATGACCTATAGGGATAGTCTGAAGGGGATATGTGTGTGGACTATGGAGACTATGTTATTTTAGTTTTTTTACTTTATGATGTAATGTAACATTTATGAATTTATCTAGATTTTCCAAGGATACTAAACTAATCGTTCTTTCAAGACTTGATCTTTTGTGATCATGACAATGTTACGTAATAATGCACTGACTCTGGGTAACTGGGGTTGGGGCATTACAGTGAGGGTGTTATCTATGATGGATACTGTGGTGGGATTCTCTAGTGGTTTTTGATGGCAATGTGTTGATGGCACCGGTGATGTGATGATGGTGATGGATTGTGAATGTGATGTTACTTTCCTCAAGATAGGTTCCTCGGGTGGATCACTTGATTTGAAATGATGTTTCTATGTCGGGGGTGTTGAATTTTGCTGATGGATTTTGAATTTTTTATTTCCTGTTGTATTTTGTGTGTGATGGTTTTTGAATTTCCCATTTCCAATATATTTTGTGTGTGGTGGACTATTTTTTTTTTGATGATGTGAGGTTCTCAATTATCCTAAAAGTGGTATTCTAAAAAATTTTAAAAAAAATGGTTTGGAAAAAAAGGAAAATTGAGACAAAACTACATTACAGATTTGTTAATTTTTGAAACATAAACCCCATGAAAGGGAGATCGTAAAATAGATATGTAAATTCCTATAAATTTAATTATAT
This sequence comes from Viscum album, assembly GCA_963277665.1. NCBI lineage: Eukaryota > Viridiplantae > Streptophyta > Magnoliopsida > Santalales > Viscaceae > Viscum > Viscum album. The sequence goes on along the minus strand of OY728139.1, from coordinate 1,271,538,404 downwards.
TAATAATATAATATATTCATGGGTATTATATACACCACACAAAATAAATTAGTGGTTAATATGGTATGTATCTCATGAAAATAAAAAGTGAGATGAAATTCCCTTACCTTATATCTTAACTCTTATCGTACTCGTACAAAAATCCTATATAATAAGTATAAGTTTATTATAAAAATATTAAACAACCATATTTTCATATCTAATATCATATATTATTTTATTATGACATTATATTACCCATTTATTAACAATTTCATGTTAATGTTACGCTTTGGGTAATCTCTGCTTTATTTTTCATGCATGTTTTGACTTATTATTCTTGATCCTCTTAATTAGATCATGAATTAATTATTTAAAAAAATTTAAATATGATATAAATTTCATATATATTCAGTATATAAATATTTATAATAATCTATAAAATATAAAATATGAAATATGAAATGGAATACACTGTTCTTGGAGACTGTAGGTTGTACATACGCATGAACGTTGTTTCTATTTTATTTTCATATTAAAATAAATAAATTAAATGAAAAATATGTATATATATATATATAATATCATTCCAGTATAATTAATATTTCATATATATCATATAATTTTACTAAATCTATCCTTAATACATTCCATGTAAAGTGTGAATGAATCACATCGCTTTGAGGAGGCGTTAGTCCACACGCCCACAAATGAAGTTATCGTATTTACACAAAATAGAAAGTATGAATGTATGTTTTATATAATAATTAAAGAAGTATAAAAACATAATAAATATCATATATATCATATAAATACCAATTTTTCATTATAATACCCATCAATAATAGGTGGTAAAGGAAAAACAAACAACATCGTTTCGCAAGGCGGTAGTCCTCCGTACACACGAATGGTAAGTTTGTTACCCATTAGATGGAAATGTGTGTAAGTGTAGATAGAACCATTATAATAAATACATAAAATTATATTTATGATACTAATTTTATTATATAATCATTTAATAAGAATATTTTATGTGGTGGAGAATGAAAGTAAAAACAAAGGAGCTTGAGGAAGGATGTTACCTCTTCTTTAGGTAACTCTTCTTGGTTTGCACCAAATGGATTCCTTGGTTGGATTTATTCCCAAAAAGAGGATTTTAGGATTAATTTAGGTATTTTTATATGATATTTGGTCATATTTTATCCAATACAAAGGGATTTATAGGTGTTAATAAGTGGGAGGGGTGAGTTTTCTTTTATAGTGGAGGAGTGGCATTCATGTAAATTGTTGAAAAGGGAATTCCACCCATGTCTTCCCAATGTCAAGTGTATAAAATAATGGTCCAAAACTAAAAAATGGAATTATATGGTAGAAATATAAACATATATTATATTTTGTACAAGTTTTTAGGTCATTTTGGGCCTTAAGTTTAAGGTTTATTCCTTTATTAAGCTGATTTTTCTCTTAATCGCTGTAATTAATTTTAATCACTTTCCCTAATATTTTTGGAAAAAAATAAGTTTAACTTATTATAAATTATAAATTATGCTGAATAAAAATTTATAATCCATTTTTTTCAAATTATAATTACATAATTATTATTAATTAATTTAAAAGTAATCCCATTAACGGGACGACAAAGTGGTTTTTTTAAGTAAAAATTTCCAAAAGTTTGAAATATTTTTATATCCAATTTCAATTTGAAATTGATTATAATAGACTAAATTGGGTTAATTTATTTAAAAATGATCTAATTAAACTTTAAAACCAATGAAAAATATAATTTAACCCTATAAATTATTTAGATGAAAAAACAGTTTTGAATTAAAATTCAGTATTTTTCACTATTCATCAAAAATGAAGTTTTTCAGATTATTCCCAAAACTTCACCCTAAGATAATTTTGAAATTATGAATTCAAAAATTAATTTTATTTTATCAAATATAATTTCTAAAAGTGTTTAAAATTAATTTTATTATTATTCACAAAAGGCCTAAAAAAGCAGTTCATTTGAGAAAATAGTATTTTCAAAAATATAAAGACATTAATAAAAATTATATGTTTTATTATAAATATGTTTTATTTATATAAAATCATAATATTTAATAATTAGTTATTAATATTCATATTACTAAGTTTAATGTCTAGGTTATATCTATCTTATTTAAATAATTATTATAATAAAGTGTTGTTTTGTAGAAACTCAATGTTGTGTGTAATGCAGGCCAAGACGGTGTTGTGTGTAGCGTAATATTAACTTGGTTTATCATATAATGAAAGTATTACTTAGTGTATTATGTGAAGAAATACATAACATAAATTTAATTTAATCAGAAAAAAGTTCATAAAAAAACTCAGGGAGTTACATTCCACCCCCCTTAAAATGAACTTCACACTCAAAATTCATCATTATGATACAAACAAAATAGGATAATTATAACTCATAATATCATAAAGTTCCCATGTAGCTTCCTATAACTGGTATTTTCTCCATAAAACATTTATTAGGTTAGTGGTCTTTCTTCTTAGAACTTTCTCTGCACGATCAAGAATTTCAATTGGTTGTTCCTCATAAGAAATACACTGCTTAAATGGTATGACCTATGAGTTTAGTACATGTGAAGAATCAAGTATGTACTTTCTATGGAGAGATACATTTAACACATCATGGACTTGAGATAGATTTTTATGAAGTTCCATGTGATAGGCTACCGTCCTAATACGATCTAGAATTTCAAAGGGACCAATATATCTAGGGATTAGTTACCCTTTCTACCTGAATCTCATAACCTTCTTACAGGGAGAGATTCATAGAAACATCATCTATTTAAATTAAAATTCTAGATCACACTGATGGTTATCATTATAACAATTATTCTACCTTTGATATGCCTTGATATGCTGCTGAATGGATCTAACCTTCTCTGCCATTTCTTTATCTATAATAGGTCCCAATAGATTTGTTTCTCCAACTTCATCCCAGTACATTGGAGTTATACACTTATTACCATATAGGGCATCATAAGGATCCATCTGAATGATTGGGTGAAATGTATTGTTGTAATAAAACCCAACTAGAGGAAAGTGTTGATCCCAACCTCCTTTGAAATCTTAATAATAAGATCTCAACATATCCTCTAGGGTGTGAATTGTTCTTTCATACTAACCATACATATGAGGATGATAAGTAGTGATGAAACTCAATTCTATATCAAGTTCTTACGGAATAATTCACCAGAACTTTAGGTAAACCCCAGATCCTGATCTGATACAATAGAGTGTGGAACTCTATGAAACCTTACCACTTTCTTAATTTATATCCTAGAAAGTTGATCCAGAGAGAAGTCTTATTTGGTAGAAATTAAGTGTGCTAACTTAGAAAGTCAATTAACTACCACCCATATATCATTAAACCATTTAGAGGTTTTAGGGATTCCAATGAAAAAGTCCATAGTGATGTTATCCCATTTCCATTCTGGTATGGGTAATAGATGAAACATCCCCTTAGACTTTTTTATTTCAGGCTTAACTTTTTGGATACCAAGAACTGAGATAAAAACTCTACAATATATCTCTTCATTCCATCCCACCAGAAGTATTATTTTAAGTCTCTATAAATCTTCATACTTCCAAGATGAATAGAGAATGAAGAACTATGAGATTCCTTTAAAATATCCTTCTTCAAATATGGTATGGAAAAAATGAATATGCAGTTCCTGAACCTTATCATTCTATCCTAATCAAGGTTAAACTATGGAACATTTCTAACCTTCTTTTTCATCTCTACATATTAGTTCTATGCCTATTTAATCTTCAGTTGGATAAAGGGTTGAACATTAAATTAAGAAAGATAATATTTTTCTCCTTCCTTCAATATTTCTAGATTAATCCTTTGAAAATCTATAAATATTTGATCTTTTTCAATCCTTATCCTAGATAATCTATCATGATCTTTTTGACTCAAATCGTCGTCCAACTTGTTCTCTTTCATAGGGTGGTAATGTATTGAGCAATCATAATCATTTATCAGTTCTAACCATATTCTCTGGGACATGTTCAAATCCTTCTGTGTGGATATATATTTTAGAATTTTATTATCGGTATATATATCACACTTTTCTTCATAAAGATAACATCTCCATATCTTTTATGAAAAAATTAGATAACTCTAAATCATGAGTTGGTTAATTTTTCTTATGAATCTTCAAATGTCATGAGGCATATACTATAACCCTTTTATTATTCATAAAAACACATCCCAATCCCTTCTTGTATGCATCACTATAGATTAAATACCCTTATCCACTAAAGTGTAATGTGAGCACATGTGACTAAACTTCTCTTTAGATCCTTGAAATTTTAATCACATTCATCTGTCTAGAGGAACATGGCACCATTTCAAGTTAACTTGGTCATTAGATTAGATAGTCATGAGAACTTTTCCACAAACCATCAATAATATCTATCTAAACTAAGAAAACTATAGATCTCAATCACTGTGGTTGGTCTAGGCCAACATTCACAGCCTCCATCTTTGATGGATCCACTGCAATACCCTCTCTTGAAGATATATAACCCAAAAATAAAACCTTTTGCAACCAAATTTCACACTTTTTAAATTTTTCATACATTTTATCCTTGCTTAGGGTATTTATTACAATTTTCAAGTGGTCTTTATGCTCTTCCTTTCTCTTTCAATAGATAAGGATATCATCTATAAAGACTACCACAAACTGATCAATGTAATCTCTAAAGACTTTATTCATCATATCCATGAAGATAACAAGGGAATAAGTAAAACTAAAAAGCATCACTATATATTCCTAGTGTCCATACCTTGTACAAAATTTCATCTTGGGTATAGACTCTTTATTGACCCTCAATTGATGGTATCCAGAACGAAGGTCATTCTTGGAAAAGTATTGAGCTTTGCGCATTTGATCAAACAAGTCACCAATATGAGGGAAATGATACTTGTTCTTGATTGTGATATTGTTTAACTCTCGATAATCAGTATATAGTCTCATTTATCCATATTTATTTTTTACAAAAATAATAGGTGCACCCTGAGCTGACACACTTGGATGAATGAATCCCTTGTCAAGGTTTTCTTGGAGTTTCTTCTTTAATTCCCACAACTCAATTGGTGCCATTATATAGGGAGTATTTCAAATAGGTGTGGAACCAAGTATGAGATCTATTGAGAACTCAACTTTATGTTTTATTGGAAGGCAGGGAAACTCTTCCAGAAAAACATCCCCAAATTCCCAAACAATAGGCACATCAATGATGTCAATTTTCTCCCCAACCATTTGAGATAAACATCCCTTATAAATGGTAATTAAGACATATAAATTAGATTTAATCTCCATAGGAAGTTTATACTTATCATCACATTAATAGACAGACATATTTTTGGTTTCAGATATCAAACATAACTTCCCTTACTCGATAATCAGTGTGGGGTTTATGAAGAGAAATCAAATCCATGCTTAATATGAAATCATATTCAACCAAAGGAAGAATGAAAAAAATTAGGAAGCACATTCCCACAAACATCAACCAGAGAGGAATCATAAACATGAGATGCAATCATCATACTATTAGAGGTATTCATTAATAATTTCTCGTCTAATTGTTTGGTTGGAATCTTAACTCCATTATAAAATTATTTAGATATGAAAGAAGGGGTATATTTAGAATCAAATAAGACATTGGCAGTTATAGAGTGGATGGTAAGTGTACCTTTCACCATGTCATTACCACACCTCTCGTTAGAAAATTTGATTGCATGAGATTTCCAATTGTACCTCAGTTTAAGAGGTTGCTGACACCGATCATCATCACTAACCCTTGGGGTTGGTCACGGATTATCATAATTCCCATTCTCCTTACACTTGTAGCACTAAAGCCTGGGAGGTGCATTCTATGCAGTTTTCTCTCCATTTTCAATATTAGTTGGATATTCCCATCACTTCGGTAATAAAATTCCTAATTACCTTCCATTCTACAATTAAAAATTTTATTGTACCCATTAATACAATTTCCTCCATAATTTTTTCCACACTTGGATCATAAAGTAAATCTCATCTTCTTATCTTCATGGTTTTTAGATTTTCCTTTGAACTCTATATTCCTTTTTTGTTAAATCCATGAGATTGATACGTAACTCCAACCTCAATTTCAATATTTATTGCACAACACACAATCTATTCATAGATACTAAATTATATTATGGTCAACACCCTTATAATACTTGGATTTAATCTATCAAAGAACCTATCAACTTTACTTTCAGGTTGGATGATAATATCATAAGCATACCTCGCAAGTCTTGTGAAATTATCCTTATAGGTACCTATAGATTCATTATCCCTTTTCTCTAACTCAAGGAACTCTTTATCCATATTTTTATGAAGAATATGAAGAAATTAATTATTGAAAAATAATTTCTTGAACCCATCCCAATCCATGGATTCAATTTTTTCTTGTTTCCTCATATTCTTAATTAGAGTCTAGCACATGTCTGCTCTGCCTTCTAGTCAAAAAATATCCATAATGACTTTCTCATGTTTCAAACACTAGAGAACAGAGAAAATATTTTCAGTGGTACTGATCCATTATTCATAAACTAGTGGATTAGAAGTCTCACTGAACAAAGTTGTATATTTCCTCATGAAGGAATCAATATAATGTTGTTCCCTCTTTTGGTCATTTGAAATTATAGCATGATTCATAGATTGAGAAATTTTAGTGATCATAGCAATGATATTTTTCATTCCATCTCCCATAACTTTCATATTATCAAGAGATAAATCATAGAATTTTTTTTCACACTCGGTATTGATGCGATTCTTTCGAGTTCCATCCATTAACTAAAACCAAAAAGCATTGAGTAAGAAACAACAATCACATCATAACACCACATAATCAGGAAAAAAACATATAGGGTGTCTAAATTAGGACACCTTATTTAATATATGACACCTTAGGTTTATCCTAGGTTATCCATAGAAAAATTATATTTAAATACTTCATGATTATTTATGAAGAGTTTTTGAATTTCTAAAGAATATCCCTCAGGAGTGTCAAACCAGGTGTTCAGAAAGGACCATTATTTTGCACCAGTTCCCAATTGAGTCTAGCTCAATATGGTGTTTTCAGGGTTGTTACCCCTATTTACATCTGGGATAGATCCATATCCACATGTAGTATCTAGATCAGGATTTATTTCTAGGAAACTACTCACTTTATCATTTACCAAAATTTTAGGACATTTTCCTATACTTTTCATTATCCTTAGACATATCATTAGACGTGTCCTTAGGGTTCTCACTAAGGTTTTCTCATCCTAGCTTCCAAATTTTAACTAAAATTTTTCTCTAATACCAAATATAATGACATTCCCCTTTCATAAATTAAAATTACATCATTTATATGGAATACTTAATATGTTACACAAATAGATTCCCAAATACCATATTAGTCTAGTGCCTTTGGAAATATGGAAACATAAATATTGGTACATGAGTGAGCTAAATTATCTCCCACTAGGTCCTTTATGACTATCACCATTCTTAGACACATCATACATAATACATATATTCATTACTTAGGGAAAAGAAACATAAAATGGGGGGATCTTAGATGCTCAGTAAGGGTAAAAAATTAGATATGTAAACATAAATATGAGAATAAGGGTATGAGAATGTGATCATGACATTATAAGATCATACCTTGTATAAAAAAGGTATTAAACATGAATCATGAAAAAAAATATTGTAATTTCATAAGACATGAATCATAAAGTAATTTAGATCATAAGACATGAAATCATAACATATAAATGAGACATGGAATTTTGGCGTATTCATAAACAAATAAAATGATTTAAATGGTAGTCAAGGTGTTTCTTTCAAGACCATCTTAGTAGTATGGGTTCACTCACCATACCATCTTGATAGGCATGGTTCACTCCCATGACCATATTAGTAGTCATGGTTCACTCCTAAGAATATATAACCCATGAAAGAGATATATTTCTTAATCATTTCATCAATGCATAACCTGTGAAAAGAAGTAGGTTTTATAAATATATAACCCATGAAAGAGAAATAGGTTTCATAAACATCATTCCATGAAAACATAAACCATTCAGAGGAAGAATATGAATGGAACCTTTGAATAAATTCCTAGAAATGAATGAATAATGCCAAAATATGTCATCTTAGATGGAAAATAATTTATAAATATCCTTTTAAAAACATTTATTGAGGAAAATACACTTTCTTCTTTGAAAAATGCTTTTTAGAAAAAAAAACATAAAATATTTTTGAAAATCGTTTTCTTTGAAAATAGATTTGAAAACTTATAAAGAAATATTTGAAAAGTATAAAACATTTTAAAATCAATTTTCCTTTAAAATGATCGTAAAATAAAATTTTAAAAACATTTTTGATTTTTTTTTAAACATGGTATTTTGAATAAAACTGATTTCCAACTGAAAAGAGAAATGAGATTGGATTTTCTTAAAAACATTTTATTAATTATATTAAGTACCAAAGAGTATGAAAATGGTACTAATACATGAAGAAATAATGTATAACTAGAGGATAATAAAATTAATGAGTTTTATTTAGATATGGGTCATAATATTTCATCAATGGAAGCATAATCATAAACAATCTAGAAAAACGATGAGATTGTAGCAATAAAATCTTACCACTTGATAACATTGAATTATACTCCCCATGTAATAAAATGAAAATAAATGAATATTAAAATATCATAAAAATAAGTATATTCATGATATAACATGTCAAATGGAATTATATACACCTCTTAAAATAATATAGGTGCATAACAAAACATGTGCCTCTAAGAAGGAAAATTAAGACAAAACTACATTACAAATTTGGTAACCTTTAAAACATAAAACCCATGAAAGTTATATCATAAAATTGATATGTAAATAAACATAAATTTAAGGATAATAATCATATAATATATTTATGTTAATTATGTACACCACACAAAAGAAAGGAGTGGTGAATATGGCATGTATCTCACGAAAATAAAAAGTGAGATGAAATTCTCTTACCTCTCTTCGTACTCATAAAAAACTCATGTATAATAAATATACTTTTATTATGAATATTTTAAATAACTATATTCTTATATATAATATCATATATTATGACATTATGACATTATATTACCTTTTTATTAACAATTTCATGTTAATGTTACACTTCGGGTAATATCCTCTTTGTTCCGTACATGTTTTGACTTATTATTATTGATCCTCTTAGATCATGAATTCATTATTTCCAAAATTTAAAAAATGATATAAATATCATATATATTCAGTATATAAATATTTATAACAATCTATAAAATATGTAAATATGAAATGTAATACATCATTCATAGAGATGATAGGTCATACGTACACATGAATGTTGTTTCCATTTTATTGTCGTATTGAAATAAAAAAAGTAAATGACATATATGTATATATATAATATAATTATAGTATAATTATTATTTAATATATATCATATAATTTTAATAAACCCATCCTTAATACATTCCATGTTAAGTGTGAACAAATCACATCACTTTGAGGAGCCGGTAGTCCACACATCTACAAACGAAGTTATTGTATTAACACAAAATAAAAAGAATCAAGGTATGTTTTATATAATAATTAAATAAGTATAAATACATAATAAATTTCATTTATATAATATAAAAATATATTGTACATAATAATTCCCACCCATGAGAGGTGGTAAAGGAAAAATGAACAACATTGTTTTGCGAGGTGGTAGTCTGTCGTACACACGAATGGTAAGTTTGTTACCCATTAGATAGAAGTGTGTGTAAGTGTAGGTAAAAAACTTATATTAAAAACATATCAATATATTTTTGGATACTTATTTTATTATATAATCATGTAATAATAATATTTTAGGTGGTGGAGAATGAAAATAAAACAAAGGAGCTTGAGGAAGGATGTTACCTCTTTATTGGATAACTCCTCTTGGTTTGTACCAAAGTGATTCCTTTGTTGGATTTATTCCAAAAATAAGGAATATAGTATGAATTTAGGTATGTTGGGAGGATATTTGGGCATATTTTTTCTGATCCAAAGGGCTTGAGATGTGTGAATAAGTGGGAGGTTGAGTTTCTTTTTATTGTGGATGAAGAGTTGAATTATTGTAAATTTATGAAAAGGAAATTACACCAATGTTTTCCCAAGTAAATTGGATTTAATAATGGTAAAAAACTTATATAAGGTATTATAGTTTCAAAATATAAATATCCAATGGATTTTGGACAACTTTATAGGTCATTTTGGGTATTAAGTTTAAATTTTAGTTCTTTGTTATGCTAATTTTTCTCTTAATCACTGTAATTAATTTTAATCACTTTTACTAATAATTTTGCTCAAAAATAAGTTGAACTTATTATAAATTATAATAAAAATATTTAATACATTTTTCAAAATTCTAATCATATAATTGGTAGAATTTAATTAAAAATTAATCCTACAGATGGGACGACAAAGTGAGTTTTTAAAGTAAAAACGTTCAAAAGTTTGAGAAGTGTTTATATCCAATTTCAAGGTGAAATTGATTATAATGACCTTAATTGGATTAATTTATGTAAAAATTATCTAATTAAACTTTAAAACCAATTAAAAATATAATTTAACCCTATAAATTATTTACATGAAAAAGAAATTTTGATTTAAAATTCAGTATTTTTTACTATTCATCCAAAAATGAAGTTTTTCAGAAAATTCACAAAACTTCACCCTAATAAAATTTTGAAATTATGAATTTAAAATGAAATTTATTTTATAAAATAAAATTTCTAAAAGTTTCTAAAATTAATTTTATTATTGTTCACGGAAGGATATAAAAAGCAGTTTAATTGAGAAAATAGTATTTTCAAACATATAATAAATTTACAAAAAATTATATGTTTTTTATCAATAAGTTTTATTTATATAAAACCATAATATTTTAAAAAATATCTATTAATATTAATATTACTATTTTTAATGGCTATTTTATAACTATCTTGTTTAAATAACTATTATAATAAAGTTTTGTTTCATAAAAACACAGTGTTGTGTGTAACGCAAGCCAAGTCGGTATTGCATGTAGTGCAAGATTAACTTAGTGTAGAGTATAATGAAATTATTAATTAGTGTATTTTGTGACACAATAAATAAAATAAAATTAATTTAATCAAAAAAAATCATAAAAACTCGGGGGTGTTACAATCTATGTTTTTCTAAATTTAGTCTTCAAGGTTTCTATTAAAATTCCTCTGATACCAACTATAAATAATCTGGCCCCATTATCCCGTAGTTGGTGTATACATTATTACATTGAAACTAGATACAAGTAATCACATTCTGAAGTATTTAATAGTATATTAGTCTTGGTAAACTAGTTGTATACTTTAATTTCACATACATTTGAAAACATGAAATACAAAAAGTGTTTTATTTGAGAACGCCATTATTCCCCTTAACATATCCCTGCATATCAATCAAAAAACACTTCCTAATATCCTAGTGGAAATAAAAAATAATAAATGGGTGAGATTAGATTCTCAGTAAGGGTAATCATACAATAGAATCAATCATAAATAAATAATCATAATCAATATGGAAAGGCAAATAATTGAAAGACATTCCATCTAAACAACAACTTGAACATAATATGGTATGAATAAATGATGATCAAATAAATTCATATAAATAATTACATGAGTTTTAAAGTTATCCACAGATATTATAAATAATTTAATAATCACATGTAAATCAATAACTAATATCATAATGAGGGAATTCATAATGCCAGGTATATGAAACATATTGTGAAGTCATTTCATAAGACAGTTTAAATCTGTGGAAAAAAACATGCCTAATTTGTCCAACTAATTTGTATCATGAGACTTGTTGATGCATTGAGGGGTTATATATAACTAGGCCCCACCAATAACATACTAAGTATAATTAATTCCTTATATGCAAGGGGTGAATCATAATCAACATAAACATTCATATTAAAAAACTAACATACAAAATTTCAATACTTACTCTAATCAAATAAACATAATCATAAACCATCTAGAGTAATATGGTGAATAGTAATAAAATTTTATGTCCACTATAAAAATGATCATAAAACATCTAAATAATAATAATTATGATATCAATAAAACATATCCTCTTTGGATATAAGTACAATAAATGGTTAATATAGTTGATGAATAGAAATACCATAAGAATTTCATTAAAAAAGTTTAAGAAAATAACATTTTCTCTTTTAAAATCTATTTTTTAAAAATAAAAGTTCACAAAATATTTTGAAAATAATTTTCATTGAAAATAAAATTTGGAACATATAAATTATTATTTAAAACATTTAGTGGTCATTATGGTAAAAAAAATTCTTACTGTAAATGTTAAAACAAGGATTCCTTTCATATTTTCAATAAAATCTAAATGGGCTTTGTTTTGAAAATGACATGAATGTTCCTTTAAAAAATTATAAAAATTAAAAAATGGTTAAATTTTTCTTTTATAAATAATTTTAAAATTTTAAAAACATTTTTGAAAAATAAATTATAAAAAAATGGATTTTGATGAAAAGGGATTTTTGACTGAAGAGAGAAATGAAGTGGTATTTTCATGAAAACATTTTCTCAATCATCTTAAGTAAAAAAGAGTGAAAATGGTATAATTACTTGAATTTTTTTTAATAACCATAGGATAAGGAAATGGATTGGTTTTATGATATAAATAAAAAATGATTCCCACAAGGAATACTTAAACAAAAATCATCCCGAATAATGATGAGATTGTGAAATAAACCCTTACCGCTTTGGTAATTTTGAATCATAAGCCCCATTAAAGGAATAATGTTAAATGAAACTTTAAAAAGAATTAAAATAAACAGACTCATGATATAACATATAAAAAGGTTCATTATATACACCACACAATAGAATAAGTTTTGAATATGGCGTATGTCTCACAGTAGTAAAAATGAGATGAGAAGCCCTTACCTCGTGTTCGAATTCCTTCATATGTGTACCTAAATCCTATATAATAATTATAGGTTTATTATAAATCTATTATATAACCATAATCATATATATTATACCATATATAATTTTATTATAACATTTTACTACCTATTTGTTAATAATATTTCATTATTTTCATTATTTAAGATGTTAATAGCCTTGTTTTCTCATGCGTGTTTTGTAATGAAAATTCTAGTTCTTATACATAAGATATAGTTCCCTAATATAAATAATGATATTAATATTATAATTTTTTTTTTTTTAGATACATACTTATAACCATTCTTTAAAATTGTACATAGAAAATGAACTGCATCTCTTTGTGGAGATGGTAGGTCGTACATACGCACAAGTAATGGTATCATTCCCTTTACGAGTGAAAGAGTAATAAAGTGTATGATATAATAATTTTATATAATTTATATCATTTTATATATATCACATATATTCATTAAATTTATCCTTATTAATTTCCATGTAAAGCATGAGTGAAAAATAAATCACACCACTTCGCGAGGTGGTAGTCCACCATACACATGAGCAATGTTACCATATTTTAAACAGAATGTAAATTAAGAAGATATATGTGATATTATAACTCTATAAGTATAATTATATCACAAATATTATTTATTTACATTAAATCCATCATTATATCCAATCGTGAGAAGAGTTGATGGAAAATGAGTTACATCAGTTCATAAGTTGGTAGTCTGTCGTACACACGATTAAAGATTTTGTTTCCCATTTGATAAAAGTGGAGATGGATAAATATTATTCCATTCATATAATAAAATATAATTATATTATAGATACTATTTTTATTATATTATAATTTTTAATAAATAATTTAAAGTTGTAAAAGAATAAAGAAAGAGAAAGAGCTTAGTGAAGACAATTACCTTCTCTTAGAGAAACCACCTTTAAATCTCTTATTAAGAACCCCAGGGTTAGTCTTATGGGAAGACGAATAGATCAATAACATGGATAATGATTTTTGGGATTTATTTTGGTAGTTTTTTATAGAGACGAATGGCTTTAGAGTTTTAAATAAGTGAGAGGAGTGGGTTCCCTTTTATAATTGAGGAGGACTAGTATTTTTGTAAATACCCAAAACTATTAAATAATGGGAATTAACTCTCACACAAAGTGCCTAAAAAATTGATAAATAATGTATTTTATGGATTATATGGTTGATAAATTCCCCTAAAAACAAAACCTATTTTAAACATGTTATTTCTTAGCCTTTAAGGTTACTTAATTTTACTATTCTAGCTTTCACCATAGTAACTTGTATCTTTTTATTTATCTAGGTAATGTATATTTTAAGAATAAAATTAAAATAATTATTATTATATAATTTGGACCCAATTATTCTAAATATAAAATAAAATTTGTTAAATAAAAATTCAATGTGTGTCGAAAATTAATTTTAACACAAGAGTATGTAATGAGAAAAACCTCATTTTAACCTTTATCATGGTAATTAGTTTTTATTATCTTTATTACTATTTATGAACATAAATTAATTTGAACTTATTATATAATATAAATTATTATTATTATAAATATTTAATCCATTTTATCAAATTAAAATCACATAAGTGGAAAATTTTAATTTAAGATTAATCTCACAAACAAGATGAAAAAGCAGTTTTTCAAAGAGAAGATTTTCAAAAGTATATAAAGTTTTAATATAAATATTTGGAATTAATTTGATTAAAATAAACTAAATTAATTAAATTTTAATATAATTTTATTAACTTTACTTTAAAACCAATTTAAAATATAATTTAACATTGTAAATAATTGAAACGAAAATGGAGTTTTCAATAAAAATCAGTATTTTTCACCATTCATCAAAAAATTAATATTTTTGTAAAAATCCCAAAAATCCTCCCAAAGATAATTTTTACATGTATATTTCAAAAATGAATTTTATATTTTCAAATAAATTTTCTAAAATTGGTAAAAAAATTAAATTATGTGTGTAATGCGTGACTAAACCGCTTCTTAGAAAAATATAGTTTTTCAGAAAACATTTCTTTTTTATTAAAATGATTATTATTTTATTTATAATAAATAGATAACCATTGAATTTATTTTATACCTATGTAAACCATATAATTTTAATAATTTATTGAGTTCAATTCATATCTACCAACTTAACATCTAGGTTATAATGGTCATGTTAAAATAATAATATTTCAATAGAGTATTGTGTTTAGTTTAAACTCAATTTTGTGTGCATCATAATCTTTCAAAGAGATTTAATTTATTTAAAAATAAATATATCATAAAGTCTTGGTGTGCTACATTTTATTCTAATCTTGGTGTCTCGTGTCATATATGATATCAAACATGATGTTCCTCTTTTAAAATCATGGGGTGTTACATAGGAAACATCAAGATTAGTACATAACATTACATACATGATTGATCCTATCATAGAAGTTTATGGGATCATACTCATTCTCTCTATTTCATATTATGTCTGGAGACACATTTTCTTTAAAATATGTATACCATGTGACACTATAACCAATCCCCTATTAGATTTTTCCATAATAAATATCCCTAGTATCTAGCCAAAGTATGTACCTTAACTTATCCCAAACAACCTCGTGTATATTTCACAAATGATATTGATGACAAGTATATAGGTTATTTCACCCAATTTTTTCATATATAAGCACTTTTTTAATCAGTCCTTAATTAACTATAATACCAGTATATTATTTCCAATAAGTAATATGTCATTGATATGTACTACTATGATAATAACTAATCTCCCACTAAATTTCTTGTAAATACATAGCTCACATTTGTTATTAATGAAATAATATTATTTTATAGATTTATCAAACTGAATGTTCTATGAACCAGATGCATTATTAAATATTTAAATGGATCTCCACAACTTTCATACCTTTTTGGAATTACCTAGAGTCACAAAACCTTTTTGGTTTTGTTATATAGACATTTTCTTGAAGTTTCCCATTAAGGGAATTTTTTTGACATTCATCTATCAAATATCATAGTTATAAAAAACAGCTCTAGAAATTATAATTCTAGTTGATTTAAACATGGATATTGGAGAAAATTTTTCTTCATAATCTATGCCTTAACACTATTTAAACCCTTTAGACACTATTCATTCTTTAAAGGTATTTTCCATGTCCAGTTTTCTCTTGAATATCCATTTTCAACCAACAATATTTATATAAATTAACAGATCAACCAGATTCCAAACATGATTATGATACATTGAATCTATTTTAGAATTCATGGAACCTTTCCATCTTGTATCTTCTGATCTTTCTACTACCTCCTTATAAGAAATAAGATCATTACTATTAACCAATAATGATTCATCATTCTCGGTGACTAGAAAACCATATCTTTCTATTTCTCTAACCTCTATAGTTATCCTATGCAGTACTTGTGTTTTCAGAATTGAATATTATATGGGGACTGATGGAATGTGTGATTTTACTAAAAACTGTGTGTCTTAAGCATCAACTCATCAAATTTAATCTTTCTTCCATTATCCTCTTTGAGTATGTTCTCCCTCTTAAGAAAAATATCTTGTATTACAATGGTCACCTTTTTACATGAGGGTTTGTATAAATAGTATCTCCTTGTTTCTTTGGTATTCCCAATAAAGATATATTTTTTGGATCTAGGGTGCTGGTTTTTTCCTACGATGGACTTAAAAAATGACTCATAACCCCATACATGAGTATGTGACAAAAAGGGTCTCTTTCTGCTCCATAACTTGAAGGATATATCATTTTCTATTTTAATTGATACATGGTTTAGTGTTTATGATATATTTTTTAATTCATATATCCAAAAGGATAATGGAAGATCTGCGTGACTCATCATCAACCTTACCATTTCAATCAAGGTATGGTTCCTTCTTTCACTAACATCATTCCATTGTGGGGTATAAAGTGGAGTGAGTTAATATAGAATCCCAAACTCCTATAGAAATTTAATAAATACGTGGTTAAGATATTCCCCACCTCAATTAGATCAAATATTCTTTATCTTATTACCAACTTGATTCTCTACTTCATTCTTGAAATGTTTAAATTTCTCAAAGGACATGGACTTATACCTCATCAAGTAGACATATCCATTTCTACTTAATTAGTTAGTAAAAGTTATGAAGTTAGAATATCCACCAATAGATTCTATTGGAAAAGTTCCACACACATTAGTGTGTAGAAATTTTATAATCTCTATGTCACTTTCACACTATCTACTAAATGGTGGTTTTATCATCTTGCCTTGTAAATAAGCATGACATCTTTTAAGTGGTTTTAGCTCAAAAGAGTCTAAATAACCATCTTGATATAGCTTTTTCAGATGATTCTTGTTTACATGACCAAGATGATGATAACACAATCGAGTATTAAATGTGTCATGAAATTTTTATTTTTTATCAACCAATACAAGGTTTTAGTAATTTAATACATAAATACCATTATTTAAATGTGTCAGGCCATAACATATGCTATATTTTTAAAAAAAAGAAACATTTATTTTCAAACTTGAAAATAAAACCATTTATATCAAATAAGGATATGTAAATAATGTTTTTGGTAATATTTATAACATAATAACATTTTTTCAAAACCAATATCACCCCTATTTGAAGTAGAAGGTGGTAGTATCTTATAGCTAAAGTATCAAGTCATGCTCTATTGGCTGTTTGAAGATCCACCTGACTAACTGAATTAAAATTATATTTTTTATTTTAAAAAGAGATGCTTTTATGGTAAGCGGTAACCACAGAATACAATCAGGAACTGAAATACAAGATTCAGACCAAATTTAAAATTCAAAAAAAGTGACACCCAACTTGATGAGAACACGATCCATGAGCCACCCGTGACAGCTGGTCTTGTCACCTACAATCAGCCATCATGATCCTATTGAACCATCGACATCCTCATCACCAGCCATCAATACCGACTCCAGTGACCGTAGTAAACCAAAACATATATATGTTCAACCTAACTAAAAAACTTCAAAAATCCCCACTGTTATCATCGTCTTTCATCAACACCGTTGTCACTGCCATCCAAAAAACACACAATAGAGGTCGTCGTAAAACTTCAAACACATAAACCCGAACATAACCCAACCAGAAATGGAACCATCACCAAACAAGCAACAAAATCTTTCAAAGATGATAGAAATATGAAAAACCAAACCCAATCCAATGGAGATGTTGCAGACACTGACAAAAAATCCTTTAGAATGCGACACCAAAACCATCCACTTCAAAGATTAACAAAGACCACCGTATTTCAGGAAAAGTCCTGGAATCGCCTCCTAGAACACCATGATCGAACAAGTGCACATCCCAAATCCTCCTTGAAACCATCATAGTAGTCCAACTTGGAGAGTGGTGAAGGAATATGAAGCCAGAGCAGTGATTCAGACATGGCCTCGACAGTGAAGAATCCTTAACAAGACCTCTAGACCAAACCTTGGAAGCCACCGCCAGCCGAAAATCACACCTAAAACTAAAATTAATAAACAAAAAACACCAAGAGGAAGATTAATAAGAAAGATAAAGTTGGTCACAATCCATAGACCTAGGAAACCCATAAGACTCAACCAGAACTTCCCAAACCTTCTCGAGAAGAACCGGTGCACCAAGCTAGAGTGGGGTCAGAAACATGGCCCACCAGGAGGGAAGAGTAGGGGAAGATCCAATGAGGGTTCCACTAGGGTCCAAGTCCACCAAATGGGTAGATAGGATCAAAGGAAAAAGAGATAACATGGATATAATAAAGGGAAGGGAGAAAGGGAAGGGAAAAGGAAGAAGAGGGGAGCGGGGGAGATGATGTTGGAGACAGTGCACAGGCCTCCCCCTAAAAATGATTGGAGGAACCCTAACAGAAGATCTATGGAAGATAAAGCTACTCAAAGGAAAAATTATAATTAAATATCCACCTCTCCTTTGGAAATATTATAGAATCAATTTGGTTCCTAAATTTGGATACTGATGTGATCACTACAAGCTATATCTAATACCCAATGTGTATATATAGTAATATTTCAATCAATAATGAATTCACCTTGAGATTACCCTTGATTATTTAACTAGGTCTAGTTCTTATTCTAGTGACCATGATTTCTACATGTAAAACATATCGTGTTTTGTTCTTTTGCTTACCATTGGATATTCTTCTTCTTAGAAGGACAATCCTTAGGAGCCTTAGACTTGGAATTATTCTTGGAGCCCTTTTCATTGTTCTTATTTTTCTTATTCGCCATAAATACCACATGTATTTCATTCCCCATTTCTTTATCAATTTGGTGAATAAGAGTAATAAATTTTGAAATTTTCTTCTCACTATTTATCATATTATAGTTCACAATGGAACTGGAAAAGGATTTAGGTAGTCAGGTTAGAATGATATATATGTGCATCTCATCAAGGATTTTGAATCCCAAGATGTCCAAGCACTCAATATAGCCAATCATCTTGAATATGTGAGGCCTATTTGGCACCAACTCTCTAATATTTCATTTGAATAGTGCATTGGAGATCTCATGTATCTCTTTTATAACCTTCTCTTGATAAATATCATGAAGTTGAGATATCATTCTATGTGAATCCATTTCTTCATGTTGCTTCATGATCTAACTAGTCATAGGTGATAGAATTAAACATTGTATATTTATTTCATTATCTACATGTTTAAGGTATAGATATACTTCTTCCTCATTGACCTATTTAGAAATCAACTCAGGAACCGAGGTTTCCTGCATGTATAATGTTCATTCATAGAGTAGTATAATGTACACATGCCTACACCGTTTATAGAAATTTGATCTAGTGATAAGTTTACCCTTATATATTATGAATCAAAGTGATATAGTTGAAGTCATGTGGATATTCATTTCTAAAATAAATATGAGTAGGTTTTTATTATATTATCTATATTAAAAAAATTAGATAATAAATTTTAAACTTATTAATCACCCACTATTTTTTTGACACACAATATTCCTCACCATCGATTCCAAAATATCTTGTTACATGGATATTCTAGTGGAAACGAACAATATTTTCATTGTAATAACCCATACTTGGGTAGGATAAGTTATTTGAAGGGTTTTAGGTTGGCATAACTTTCAAAATACATTAACTCATAGCTCCTTGTTATGTTGAGTAGACTCCCCAATCCTAAAATTCCTGATAAGTATTTACTTAATATTTTCCTCTTGGTTACACCAAGTCCTTCTTGGAAAATCAACCCTTGATGTGAAATAGGTTAAGTCAACCCAAAACTCGAGCTAAAATTCTCTGATAATTGAAATCACCTGACTTGGGCTAGTCAAGTACTCTGAATTATGGTTAGATTTTAACTTAAGTAGTAGAAGGATATAATGACTTAATATTGATTTGATGTATTTTTTATTTAATCATAAATTTACCATTTTTTATCTTTATTACATGCTTGTTAATATTATGTGTATTTTCTTAAGTAATTAACCATGTCTTGATATGATTACCCATAATATAATTTATTTTTAATCTTATCCTGCATGCTTGTTAATTAATTAATTTATGTAATTATGAAAAATAAAACATAAATAAATTAACCATGAAACTTTAAATAAATAAAACAATTAAATTGATATGATCGTGATCTTTTCTAATGGTTATCTCACCTAGTGGATGATAAGATAACCCTCAATCTTAGGGAAAAACACCTTGAACCATAAATTTGTTTGTACTATAGAATTCCACCCTTCCTCTTATATATATCTTGGATTGGTTTTTCCTCAACTCCAAACTTGAACCGCCTCCACTCTCCTGGGAGATTCATCTATTACATAAGCTTTACTTACACACAGGTGAGGGGAAGGATTGGTAAAGGGGGTTATATAAAATAAATCACAGGCACACAAACCCATACATAATGAGATGAGGGGATGATGCACATGGAATCAATTTAATTTAATAATAATAATAAATTAAAAGGAATTAAATCATATACACGGGTTTGTTTTAAGCTCATGATCTCCCTCACATATGAAAAAATATGCATTTTCAATCTCGTTAGCATTCACTTTAATTGATAATTTAATTAATATAAAACATCTTGAATTAATATAATTAATTATATAATTTATCAATTAATTCAATTTATCTTAAGTCCATCCAAACCAACATTCAAATTTTCAATAATGTATAATTTTAAACAAATTAGATTAATTAATTTTATTTAAAATTAATATGAAGTACATATTTGTACTTGGAGGCAACGGGATGTACCCATCCAAACTACCCGACATAGTCCTTACATTGTGTACTCACATGGAATCTGATATACATGGATTGACACATAATTATAAGGTGTTAATTTTCAATAAATGAAAAATATTCATATGTAAATTACATAGTATGTAATGCTATTAACATTTTCATAATAAACCAAAAGTAAAAACCATACACACCTTGTAGTTTAAATTTTAACATGGAAATTGATTTAATGTGAAGTGCATTGTGTTGCATTTGTTGTCAATGAGGCATGAAGTTGTCTTGGAATGAATGGATGTCAAGGAGTCAAGATGTGAATGTCAAAGGATGTGATGGTGATGGTGATGAAGGAGAATGGCCATGGTACTAAGATGCATGTCACTTAGGAGATTCACTAAGTGGTATTGGAAATTGTGGTTGCAACATTCTCCATGGAAATCTGACGATTGCTGAGCTGCTCTTTAAGTTCCAAGAACTTGTATCAAATGGATACAATGTCACAACATGATTAGAAGACCATGCATTATAGTGACAATGCATGAGGAGTTGAATAATCAACATGATCCATTCACTACTTCTAAGTGGATGAAGTGGTTTAATGAAGTCCATGTACTAACCCTTAGTGCATGTGAATTTGAAGTTGATCCAATTGATCTCTGATTAGATCAATGAAGCACATTGAAGAATTTAAGTGATTTAGAAGCTCAGTTGAAGATGAAGACCCTTCTTGAATTCCATTACAAAGTGATGAATAAATGTTGAAGAAGAATGGAGGAATTCTAATGAAGAAGAAATAATTGATCAAGTAGCTCGGTTGATGAAGGTCCTTGAGAATTCTCTCCTAAGTTGAAAATGAGATGGTGAAGAAGAATTATAAATTGAGGAGTTGTTTTTAATCAAGAAGATTAATGTTTGAATTCTCAAGAAGAAGATGAAGGAAAAGAATGCCTTGAAGGGCAAGTGGCACTTGGCATATTTTACATGGAGGACCTTGATTTTTACAAAGTCTTATTCAAGACTTAGCCAAAAAATATGGCCAGCCCGTGAGCACCTTGTGGGTTCAACCCCAAGGCTCATGTGGGCCTAAGGCGCCACGCCCAAGGGGGAACCCGTGGGGCGAGCTCAGGGCGGCAGGGGCGCACCCGCAGACACCACAGAGGCGCTGGGGCACGCCCGGAGGAGCGCAGGGGGCCGTGTATAAGCCCCCGAGGGCACGCGGTGGTGAAACCCGCGCGCCGGAGGAGCATAGTGGGCGCTAGGAGCGTGCCCGCAGGAGCATAGAGTGGGCGCAGAGCGCGCCCGCAGGGAGAAAACGGTGCGGGGCGGCACCGTGGAGGGAGAAGTACAACTGGGAGTGGAGCGGCAGCGGCATATTGATAAGCCGCGTGAAAACCGCGCCCCGTTTCGATGTGGGACGCGGAATTTTCACCCGGGAACGATCCTGGCCGCACGATCAATCGCGCGCCAGATCTCGGCCGCCCATCTAATCCGCCGCGGCCCAACCAGATCGCGGCCGTCCGATGTATCTCCATCATCTGATCTGACGGTCGTGGCATCGTCTCCTCCCTCGAGCTCGACCGAAGCTCCCCGCGAACTCCGTTCGAACCAGGAGTAACCCGAGCAGTGTTTTCGAGCTCCCGGCCACCGCTGATCGAAGTAAAGCCTCCATGGTGATCGTCTGGACCTACTGAACCGATCCATGCTTAAAAATACACATTCATGCAATGTTTGGGAGATTTCGATGAAGGCCGAAGCAAACCGAAGGTGCGAGGCCATTCGGTGTTGATACTCTGCATGGTTTGGATCGAAGGAAGGCCGTGCATGCGTTCTAAGTTGCATGCACGTGAAGAAGGCCGAAAACTAAGGGAAGCCGCGTGAAATAGAGGAGAAACAAGATTTTGGAAATCTTGAAAGATCCGAAGATCTCGGGTGTTTGAAGTTATTGCACGCGGATAAATCTGAGGCAGTCTCTGCCTATAAAAATGAGGCCGAGCCCTCTGTGCTTTTTTGCTGAAGTTCTGTTGAATACCTGAAGTCCCGCGTGTGCTCTGCCTCGCGAAGAAAGAAGCCACCGCGCAAAAACTTTGCGCGGCTATTGTTCTCGGTGCCACCCGAAGCCCGAAGGAGTTCCTTTCGCGCATCTCTTGCGCGAAAGAGGTGAAGGAGAAGGGGAGTCCCCTGCGCGTATCCCTTGCGCGACAGGAAGGAGCCGAGCCGCATACTTGCGCGCTCGAGTCTCTTGCCACCCTCTTTGCCCGCACACTTGCGTGGCAGGATGAAGGAGCCCGCGGCAGTGTTGCACCCTTGCACACTTGAGCCTTGCGCGGCTGCCCCTTGCACGCGAGGAGGTTTCACTTGCGCGGCCAAGTGATCCTTGTGCCTTGTGCTTGTGCGAACAAGAAGTGAAGATATGCCACACCTTGCATGCCCTTGTGCATCTTGAAGACCTATGCGGCAGTGGGAGAAGAAGAATTGGCCGCACCCTCTTGCACGGCTTGCTTAAGGCAGTAGGGGTTCGGGTTGTGTGTGAAACAAGAAGGCCACCACATCTTGGGTGTGTGCAAAAACAGAAGAGGACCCGTAGCCTTGTGTGTGTGCAAGAAGAGAAGGGGCCGTGGGCAGTGTGTGTGCAAATAGTGGAGGAAGGCCGAGCCCTTGCACCCTTTGAGTGCCAAGTGGAGAAGAAGAACCCGAGGCCAAGGCTTTGAGCCTTGTGTGCAAAAAGAATAAGAAGAGGCCGTAGCCCTTGTTGGGTGTGCACACTTGAAGATTAAAAGAGAAAGAACAAATTGTGTGTGAAAGGCCGTAGCCTTGTGTGGGTGAAGTGAAGATCACACCTCATTTGAGTGTGTGTGTGTGAAAATTGAAGAGGAACACCCTACGGGCATTTATTGTGTGCAAGAAGAGGAAGGTCACTACAAGTGTATGCTAAGTGAAGAATTTGTGTGTGCAAATTAAAGAAGTGGCCGAACCTAGTGTGTGCACTAAAAGTGTATACACATTAGAAGAAGAAGAAGGAGTTGACCCACACTAAATTATAACACACTTTTAGTGTGTGAACAATTTGAATATAGTGTGTGAAGATTGTGGAGAAGGTTTGTGCTTAAAGTGACTACACCCTTTGTGGGTCTACTGCACCAAGAGGAAGAAAAGGAGAGTGCATGCATGCATGCATGCACGTGCACACGTGAACAAGTCTGAATCAGCTTGTGTGCATTTGAGAAGTCCAAGACCAGGAGATCTTGAAGATATAGAGATGCCATGCACTCAGTGCATGAAGTTGTTTTGAACTGAGACTGGACCAGACTGAAGTTAAAGACATCATTTGTCTGAGTATTCAGTAATTGAAGAGAGGCCAGGTCATCCTGAGAAGAAGGAGATAAAGCCTGAGCAAAACGAGAAGACCTGATCATCACAAGTGATCAGAGGTACAGAGCAAGGCCAGCAGTCTTTATCCCAGACTGCTGAAGATACTTGAAGACCTTAAAGTGAAGAAGAGCTACTCGTGCGACTCGAGGAGCCAGGAGAAGACCCTGTGGGACTCAGGGAGAAGAAGTCTTCAGTGGGATTCTGGAGCAGGCCAGTGGGACTCTGGTAACACTGTGGGACGCAGTATAAAGACCCTCCTGTGGGACTCATGAGAGATACGGTGGGAAGCTGTATCGACCATTGTAATACTAACAGATTATAATGGGAGAATCCATGCTTGGAGAGCATGGCAAGGATGTAGGCCTTTGGTGACGAACCTTGTAAATCCTTGTGTCCTGTGCCTTTTCATTACTGCATTATCCGGGAAAGGTTGAGAGATACAAGAAGAGTGGATCGAGGCTTTAATCAGCCATAGAGGTTTAATTGATAAGAATCAATTAGTAAAAAGTTTTAAGGGATCACTGATTCACCCCCTCCCCCTCTCAGTGATTCACACTGATCTGGGCACTTCAATTGGTATCAGAGGCAGGTTACCTCTAAAAGATCCAAGGGAGTCTTTATGGAGTGTAGATTTGAGGAAATGAGTGACCAGCCTCAAATGGAGATATCTGCCAAGACTCAGAAAAATAGAAAGAAGAAACAGGCAAAGAAGATGAGGAAGAAGGTTGTTGCAATCAGAGAAACTCCTTCTATGGAAAGAAATGTGAATGTCACATCAGATGACAATTCCTTTTATCATTCTTCTGATGAAGCCTGCTCTAGCTGTGATGAAGATAGAAGAAACAATGATCTTCTAAATGCAATCAAATATCTTCAGAAGAGAGTCCCCAAGAAAGTTGCAATGTGTATAGCTACAGGCCTCCTTGATCTTCAAGAAGAAAAATTACAGCTAGAAGATGAAGCCAATTCTCTGGAAGTCCAATTGGCTAAAAGGGTTGGCATAACCAACACTCTCAGAAAGCTGGTAAATGCCAAAGATGAAACAGTATCTCTTTGCAATGAAAGATATGAAGACACTGCTGAAGAATTGCAGAGAAGCCTTTCTGAGAAAGAAATCTTTATGATAATAATCAAAGATGTTTTCCATGCACTGGAAAAGAGGCACAAAGTTTCAATGGTTGTCAGAGATGCTCAACTTGAAGAAAAAGTCAAAAGGGTGAAGGAGCTTGACAATTCATTGCTTGAATTAAAGAAGGTGCATGATGACCAGATGGAACAGCTAAAACAAAAATGGGAAGGAAGGCTAAGAACTATTGAGGATGAGAAGAACTCCCTCAATATGAAATGCTTAGAATTGGAGGTGATATTGAAAAATCAGCAATCACCCAAAGCCAAAACCTCCCAGACAGCTGGAAGAAGAAATGTTGCCACTCAAGTGAGCTTTGAGAAGGATGATTCTAAGAGAAATACATCCTCTAATAAAAGTGCAACATCTTCTAGAAAGAAGGTACCATCCATACCATCTTGTACTGATGCTTCTAATTGTGTTTCCACAAAAAGTGCAGGATGGAAGAATAACTCCAAACAAGTATGGATGAAGACAAAAGAGAGCTCTCCTGAAACAGCACAACAGGTCAAGAAAAGTTCCCTACAATCAGAAGGACTGAAGAGGTCAAGATTCGTGGGACAATGCTGGTGTTGTAACAAGTATGGGCATTGTGCAAAGGATTGTTGGTACAATCCACTGAATGCCAAAGCACAGAGGAAGCCCATGCCAAGGGGGAGCAAGCCAGAAGGAAAGAAGCAACATCCACAGGTCCAGATACATCTGTTAACTGCAAATAGATTTGGATTACTTGACAACATCTGGGATGATTGCAAAAGTGGTCAAATTGATACATGTCAATCTCCAACTGTATCCAGAGCTCAAAAGAAGAAAAGATCACAGAACCTGGCTAAGAGAGATTCCTTGGGAAGCAAGAAGAAAGTAGAAAATGCTCCCAAGAAGTGTTTTAGAAATGAAGAGAAGTCCTTGGAGTCTGAGTCCAAGAAGGGTGATGTATCCAGAAGGACCACCAAGAAAACATGCTTCTACTGTGGAAAGAAAGGTCATATCATGGATCTTTATAAAGAAGCCATGAAATTCAATAGAGGCAGACTGAACTCAAACAGACAATCAATTCAGAAGAAGCAGAAGGGATTGGTTGAAAACAAGTTGCCTAAGAAAGGTAGCTTGACAGCATCAAAAGAACCATGTGGGACTTCCAGAACTGGGGCCACTCTTCCAAATGATTTACTAGTCATATGGCCAAATCAGTTGCAACTTGCCAAAGATCTGCAGAGAGCTGAAGATGAAGTTCTGGCAATTGCTAAGGAAAAAGGGAAGAATAAGGTTTCACATGAAGATGTTTTGAGAACCACACCAGCACAATCATCAATGAAGATCAAATGTGCAAGTGTGAAGACTGGTGAAAATGGGACATCTCGGTTGAGAGAATCTTCTCAACCTTGTTGTTCACATTGATGAACCAAGGAGGTTCCATCTTATTCCCTTATACTCTTGGTATATACATGTGCTGACATTGCAGGGAATTGAAGATGATGATCATTCTCAGCTGGAGGATGGTTTGGACAGAATGGAGTGCACCCCTTGAGGGGGAGCCAATCTGGAGAAGATGGTATTCTAAGATTTAATACTATCTTGAGAAAAGCTGAAGGTATTCCAATCATGCTTTCATCCCTTGTTTCTTAATTGAGATGCATGTCAATTAAGGGGGAGTATGGATTGAAGACAAATGGATGAAAGGGGGAGCTTTATCATTGCACTGAACTTTCTAATGAGTTTTGTGAAGTATGTGCAGGATTCAGCAATTCATTGAATATCTGAAAAAATTCAACCCCTAAGCATGATCTCACATGTGTAGAGAATTGTGGACAGCATTGAGTTCCTTGGTTACATCACTCTTGTTTTCTACACTGGGTTAGCCCAAGTAGACTTAGAGCTGATTTACTAAAGGTTCTTTGCTAAAGAAGAACATGTGGCATCATCCCTCTCTCAGTGTTTTTCAAGAAGATGCTATTTAAAGGGAGGAAGATATTTTTGAAAGAGAACCACACCACACCTTTGCATTTGATTACCAATAAGGGGGAGAAAATATTGGCACACATATTGACCCATTCATATGTGCTAAAGGAGTGTATTGACAACAAATACAAAGGGGGAGATTGAAGTGCATTGTGTTGCATTTGTTGTCAATGAGGCATGAAGTTGTCTTGGAATGAATGGATGTCAAGGAGTCAAGATGTGAATGTCAAAGGATGTGATGGTGATGGTGATGAAGGAGAATGTCCATGGTACTAGATGCATGTCACTTAGGAGATTCACTAAGTGGTATTGGAAATTGTGGTTGCAACATTCTCCATGGAAATCTGACGATTGCTGAGCTGCTCTTTAAGTTCCAAGAACTTGTATCAACTGGATACAATGTCACAACATGATTAGAAGACCATGCATTATAGTGACAATGCATGAGGAGTTTAAGAAGCAACATGATCCATTCACTACTTCTAAGTGGATGAAGTGGTTTAATGAAGTCCATGTACTAACCCTTAGTGCATGTGAATTTGAAGTTGATCCAATTGATCTCTGATTAGATCAATGAAGCACATTGAAGAATTTAAGTGATTTAGAAGCTCAGTTGAAGATGAAGACCCTTCTTGAATTCCATTACAAAGTGATGAATAAATGTTGAAGAAGAATGGAGGAATTCTAATGAAGAAGAAATAATTGATCAAGTAGCTCGGTTGATGAAGGTCCTTGAGAATTCTCTCCTAAGTTGAAAATGAGATGGTGAAGAAGAATTATAAATTGAGGAGTTGTTTTTAATCAAGAAGATTAATGTTTGAATTCTCAAGAAGAAGATGAAGGAAAAGAATGCCTTGAAGGGCAAGTGGCACTTGGCATATTTTACATGGAGGACCTTGATTTTTACAAAGTCTTATTCAAGACTTAGCCAAAAAATATGGCCAGCCCGTGAGCACCTTGTGGGTTCAACCCCAAGGCTCATGTGGGCCTAAGGCGCCACGCCCAAGGGGAAACCCGTGGGGCGAGCTCAGGGCGGCAGGGGCGCACCCGCAGACACCACAGAGGCGCTGGGGCACGCCCGGAGGAGCGCAGGGGGCCGTGTATAAGCCCCCGAGGGCACGCGGTGGTGAAACCCGCGCGCCGGAGGAGCATAGTGGGCGCTAGGAGCGCGCCCGCAGGAGCAGAGAGTGGGCGCAGAGCGCGCCCGCAGGGAGAACACGGTGCGGGGCGGCACCGTGGAGGGAGAAGTGCAACTGGGAGTGGAGCGGAAGCGGCATATTGATAAGCCGCGTGAAAACCGCGCCCCGTTTCGATGTGGGACGCGGAAGTTTCACCCGGGAACGATCCTGGCCGCACGATCAATCGCGCGCCAGATCTCGGCCGCCCATCTAATCCGCCGCGGCCCAACCAGATCGCGGCCGTCCGATGTATCTCCATCGTCTGATCTGACGGCCGTGGCATCGTCTCCTCCCTCGAGCTCGACCGAAGCTCCCCGCGAACTCCGTTCGAACCAGGAGTAACCCGAGCAGTGTTTTCGAGCTCCCGGCCACCGCTGATCGAAGTAAAGCCTCCATGGTGATCGTCTGGACCTACTGAACCGATCCATGCTTAAAAATACACATGCATGCAATGTTTGGGAGATTTCGATGAAGGCCGAAGCAAACCGAAGGTTCGAGGCCATTCGGTGTTGATACTCTGCATGGTTTGGATCGAAGGAAGGCCGTGCATGCGTTCTAAGTCGCATGCACGTGAAGAAGGCCGAAAACTAAGGGAAGCCGCGTGAAACAGAGGAGAAACAAGATTTTGGAAATCTTGAAAGATCCGAAGATCTCGGGTGTTTGAAGTTATTGCACGCGGATAAATCTGAGGCAGTCTCTGCCTATAAAAATGAGGCCGAGCCCTCTGTGCTTTTTTGCTGAAGTTCTGTTGAATACCTGAAGTCCCGCGTGTGCTCTGCCTCGCGAAGAAAGAAGCCACCGCGCAAAAACTTTGCGCGGCTATTGTTCTCGGTGCCACCCGAAGCCCGAAGGAGTTCCTTTCGCGCATCTCTTGCGCGAAAGAGGTGAAGGAGAAGGGGAGTCCCCTGCGTGTATCCCTTGCGCGACAGGAAGGAGCCGAGCCGCATACTTGCGCGCTCGAGTCTCTTGCCACCCTCTCTGCCCGCACACTTGCGTGGCAGGAGGAAGGAGCCCGCGGCAGTGTTGCACCCTTGCACACTTGAGCCTTGCGCGGCTGCCCCTTGCACCCGAGGAGGTTTCACTTGCGCGGCCAAGTGATCCTTGTGCCTTGTGCTTGCGCGAACAAGAAGTGAAGATATGCCGCACCTTGCATGCCCTTGTGCATCTTGAAGACCTATGCGGCAGTGGGAGAAGAAGAATTGGCCGCACCCTCTTGCACGGCTTGCTTAAGGCAGTAGGGGTTCGGGTTGTGTGTGAAACAAGAAGGCCACCACATCTTGGGTGTGTGCAAAAACAGAAGAGGACCCGTAGCCTTGTGTGTGTGCAAGAAGAGAAGGGGCCGTGGGCAGTGTGTGTGCAAATAGTGGAGGAAGGCCGAGCCCTTGCACCCTTTGAGTGCCAAGTGGAGAAGAAGAACCCGAGGCCAAGGCTTTGAGCCTTGTGTGCAAAAAGAATAAGAAGAGGCCGTAGCCCTTGTTGGGTGTGCACACTTGAAGATTAAAAGAGAAAGAACAAATTGTGTGTGAAAGGCCGTAGCCTTGTGTGGGTGAAGTGAAGATCACACCTCATTTGAGTGTGTGTGTGTGAAAATTGAAGAGGAACACCCTACGGGCATTTATTGTGTGCAAGAAGAGGAAGGTCACTACAAGTGTATGCTAAGTGAAGAATTTGTGTGTGCAAATTAAAGAAGTGGCCGAACCTAGTGTGTGCACTAAAAGTGTATACACATTAGAAGAAGAAGAAGGAGTTGACCCACACTAAAGTATAACACACTTTTAGTGTGTGAACAATTTGAATATAGTGTGTGAAGATTGTGGAGAAGGTGTGTGCTTAAAGTGACTACACCCTTTGTGGGTCTACTGCACCAAGAGGAAGAAAAGGAGAGTGCATGCATGCATGCATGCACGTGCACACGTGAACAAGTCTGAATCAGCTTGTGTGCATTTGAGAAGTCCAAGACCAGGAGATCTTGAAGATATAGAGATGCCATGCACTCAGTGCATGAAGTTGTTTTGAACTGAGACTGGACCAGACTGAAGTTAAAGACATCATTTGTCTGAGTATTCAGTAATTGAAGAGAGGCCAGGTCATCCTGAGAAGAAGGAGATAAAGCCTGAGCAAAACGAGAAGACCTGATCATCACAAGTGATCAGAGGTACAGAGCAAGGCCAGCAGTCTTTATCCCAGACTGCTGAAGATACTTGAAGACCTTAAAGTGAAGAAGAGCTACTCGTGCGACTCGAGGAGCCAGGAGAAGACCCTGTGGGACTCAGGGAGAAGAAGTCTTCAGTGGGATTCTGGAGCAGGTCAGTGGGACTCTGGTAACACTGTGGGACGCAGTATAAAGACCCTCCTGTGGGACTCAGGAGAGATACGGTGGGAAGCTGTATCGACCATTGTAATACTAACAGATTATAATGGGAGAATCCATGCTTGGAGAGCATGGCAAGGATGTAGGCCTTTGGTGCTGAACCTTGTAAATCCTTGTGTCCTGTGCCTTTTCATTACTGCATTATCCGGGAAAGGTTGAGAGATACAAGAAGAGTGGATCGAGGCTTTAATCAGCCATAGAGGTTTAATTGATAAGAATCAATTAGTAAAAAGTTTTAAGGGATCACTGATTCACCCCCTCCCCCTCTCAGTGATTCACACTGATCTGGGCACTTCATAATGTATAATTAATAATCTCATCATATGACGTGTATTTTCAATAAATGATTCACTGACACATGCTAGTTATATTTCATTATATCATAAACTTTTATTTCCATGTTAAATTAATCAAATGATGTATAGTAAATTACACGATGTGTACTTGGGATACATGATGTGTAATCTATTTTTCCTATTTTTGTGACATGTGCCTAGGAAAAAGTCTTGTTTTTTAACTATGGATGTGTATGAGGTCATAACCTTTGAACTAGATATATCCTATATGATTTTGATGTTGTGTGGTTTTTTAGTCCAAGTGTCATGTAATAAATGCATTCCATGGCTTATACCCCATTTTAAGACCTTGCTTCCCATATAAGGTATAGACCCTTTAATTTATTCTAAAAACCCCTTGTTTTTTTTCTTTTAAGAGGTGTCCTAGAGAGTGGGGAAATTCTTGGGAGTGTCCCATATGTTTAGGGATTAGAGTTTCGAGTTTGGGGAGGCAAGGCAGGGAGCATGGTTAGTGCATGGTTTACGCTAACTGTGCACCCCAACTGTGTGGGTTGGGAAAAGGGGGAGTACAATTATTTAAACCATGTGATGGGGGAAATGAACCTTGTAAAGCTTTCATTTTATTATAGATCCACTTCACATAGTTTTAATATGTTTTTAAAAACCATGAACCAAACCATGCAAGGTGAGGTTCTTACGAATAATGTGGTTCGCAAGGTTGGAACACGGTTTGACCAACCTTATGGCCAAACCATGTGCCCTAGTAAAAAGTGAGAAATTTAAAAAAAATCACTTCCAACCCTTAACACTTTAAACCTTATTTTTCCCCCGTTTTAGTCCATTTGTTGTGTCGTTGATTCCTCCTCTTCCTTTTTGGGTTCTTGGGTGGTTCTCTCTTGATTCTTATTTGTTTTTACTTATGTTGGTTGCATTGGAAGGCCCTTGATAAGGTTATCACTCATTTTCCTTCTAATTTTTTCATTTCTTTAAATCTATATCTATTATAGTTTTTTTAAAATAAATTCACTATTTTTAGAGCTTTTGTATGGTTTCCTAGTATCTACTATTTCATCTCAAATTGGAGGCTAATACTCAGTGAGTGTAACCTATATAACAAAAGGTTGGTGGTCTCATGATTTTAATTCAATATTGTGTCAAATTATTGTGATATTATCAGTGTGGTCATTCCATACTTTTATAATCTTGACCTAAAATTAATCTAAAATTTTTAATTTCATTGTTGTGATTTTAGAAGCTCCCTTGGATTTAAAAAAGTGATTTTTTTTGGATAAAATCTTATGTATTTTTTAAAGAGGTGGGTTATGCCTTATACTGTGTTTATGAGTGAAAATAAGGGGTATTTTAGCGATTCCCTTAATGACACAGAAATTTATCATGAAATTAGGATTCCTAGGTTGACCACTAGGACCCCTAAATGTGATTTCTTTGGAATGTTTAATTAGAAATATAAACTAAATCTAATTAATAAACTTGGTTTGTATTATGGAATTGTTCATTATGTGAATTATGAATTAATTACTTGTTTAGAAGTCTTGAATATTATGTTAGAAAGGAAGTTTGTGGTGGACCACCATGTATTCTTAAGATTGATATTATAATATAATTACATGGATGAACTGATAATTCCATTAGGCTATGTAATTCCTTGGGCAAGGTAGTGGATTCTACCTAGATTCCTTGCTATAAATTTCATGGGGTTTCTCCCCCTTGGCTTTGGGTAATGTCAATACTTGTTTGATGTCAGAAATTAATTTCATAGATTATGAGGGATATCCTTATTGAATTCTATGGGACGACATCCCAAAATTCAACTCATTTATATTGGTAAGGATTTCCTTGGGTGCGATCCTTGGATTCCAAACTAGTTGTGCCACTAAATGTTGAGGGTGGACCCTTGAGTTCACACCTATCTAGTGGAATTATCTTGGTAATTAATGAAAGGGAATTCTAGATTGAGACTAGTGGATTACTTTGAGATGTATGATTTTGGTTGCCTCTGTGATGTATTCTAGATCCAAATTATCCCATGAAACCTCTTTCATGTTCAGATATAAATGTAGGTCGAAGTAGGCAGTGTCGACCCGAGTGATCTCCTTGAGACCCAAGGATCAACCTAGTTCTTTTTATTTCCACTTTTTATATTTATTTATCATACTCACATATATGAATATTGTGCACCTTTATGTATTACATGTCAGTTTGGGTTTTCATTAAACACCATTGGTGCTTGCCTATTTAGTTTTACTCACACCCTTTTTGGTTTGTCATTTAGTGCCCAAATAGACTTTGTGGATACAGATCAGGATAAGGGTAAGTGTCCTACTACTAATTCTTGAGTCTATTCCTAAGACTGGATTTTGGGGCTGGGAGCTAGGCTAGAGCTCAAGACTTCTGGGTTTTTAGTTGTCATCTATTTTTTCCTTTTTTATTGTTGAAACTAGATATAATAGTTTTGGCTTGTAGCACATAAGCCTCATCCCAGCTGGTGAGGACTCCTTAAGTGCATCCAAGAGACTCGGGATCAAATCCAGGTGGAGGCTAATTTCTAGGTACTGTAATAGTATTGTAGAAGGCACTATAGAAGGTACTGTAGCAGGAACTGTGTAGAACTGTAGTAGGTACTGTAGTGAGAACTGTAGCAGGCACTGTTTTGGCACTGTAGTAGTTGGGAATATTCCCCTGTTTGGGCCTTTGAGCCACCGATTTGGTCCCCAAGTCCTTTAAGGCCTTCAGGACACCAAGGCCTTTAGGTCAGTAAGGTCTTCAGGCCACCTCAAGGCCTTCGGGCCACCTTAAGTGTAGATGCAAACTAGACAACCTACAAGGAACAAGCTTTAGAAGGAGGAGGATTAAGGAGCTTTCACCATAGTAGAAACTAAACGGATTGCAAGAATGAGAGGGTATGTCACCTGACATCAGGACAAGCCTGTGCATGCAGAGGAAAGCCTAGTCGAATAGCCATGTGAAGGTGGAGATCTGATTTCATGATGAAGATGCTGGGGAGGAGCAGTTCCAAGTAGTTAGTCTGGGTTGTATGTAATGTTTGAAGCCTATGAGAAATTAATTCCTCTAAGGCCTACAGGCAATGTAATAATTACACCTACGGGCCTTGTAAGGGTTCCACCTCACCCCTTGAAAGTTGGATTATCAAAATCAATAAAAAATGAATGCCTTTAGGCCATTGGAGGAGGATAGTTTTGGCTTGTATGTATGTCTACTTGATGTGTATGTGACATCATTATATTATTGCATGGGTTTTGAATTGGTTTGATTGCACATGTTTATTTTATCTTGATTTGATGTGTAGGTTGTTTTATTATTTCCACTGATGTTAATACTCTGATATGTGAGTATAGTCTCTTCATCTTACCACCTTAAACTAGTGTTTCTATTCAGAAGCCTCTAGTGTACGGGGAGGCACACTTGAGGCCATATGGTGTACCATCTTGAGGCACTGATTCAGTGGCTCCCAGGTCAGAGCATTAAAAAATGGTATTAGAGAAATTTTATTATTTGTATCTACTGGACAAGATATTAGGATGTGTCAGGAATTTGTAATGAGCTTGTTCTTGAGAGTGGTTAACCCACATATAAGGGGAAATCCATGTCTTCGAGAATGGGATTATAGTTTTCCATTTTCACTTTTACAGTTTACATATTTTTACCTTGAGTGAGGTGTTTGTTTTATTAGGTTATGGTTTATGGTATTTTCACTCTTGGTCCATTATATAAAGTATACATGTGTACATACTTCATATTAGTCATGTATAAATTTACATTCCATTTTCATGCTCACTTGGTTTCTTATTTTGATTATTTTCTTGGGTTGTTTTATTGTGAAAAGAGTTGGTTATTTAAAATATTAGTATTAACCTAAATTGTGTTTTCCTACATATCTTAATGGTGTATTCTATCTAACTAATTCTTATAAGACTAACAATTTGAAATTTTGAGATTTTGTATGGAATTTAAATTGGTGGTAGTTAAATGGGGTGTTAGGCACAACTTAAAGACTTTTTTTCTCTATAAATTATGTTTGAAGCTTTATATAACTACACCAAGGTGATGGGATTTAAAGTTTTAATGGAATTTGAAAAGGATAATAATTTAAATTATTATGATATATGATAATCTGGTTTAAAGTAAACAATTTTTTGGGTTAAATAAAATTTCAGTAAGCAACCTATAATGTGTTTCCCTCATATCTTGTGAATAACGTATTATTTCACCAACCTAGGTGATATAAGGCTTCTGGGTATGTATGACTTGGCCCTAGAGTGGGTATTTGGGGCTAGTGAGAGTGCTCTAGTTGTGATTTGGTATCCTATGATCATTACCTATTTCCTTATCTATAATATCAAGAACTATGTCGGTAATGTGTTATGAGTCATTCCTTTGTAATTTTAGATAAATTCCCCCTCATCAACCACCACCTAATCACCAGGAGGGCACTGATGAGTATACCCACATGTTGCAGATACCCGGTCCACTTAAAACATAGGTCTAAGTTATGGATTCCCATCTTAAGGATAGTATCCTTTGTGAGGTTAAATCTACGAAGATAGACGCACCTTGAGTTTCCCAAAATATTTTTGAGTTCACTCGGGAGATTCATCTACAACATATGCCTACTTTATCTAGTGAGGGTGTCCTCTAGGTGGTCAAGACATGGATCAAGGTGATGCATGTGATTTGTGAGCATCTAGAGACACCCGTTTAGAAGAGGGTGAAGATTTACATTTATATGATTTGAGGTTAGGCTAGGTGATGGTGGGACATTGTGATTCAATATGATTAGCATGTGATGATGGTCTAGAATTATTTTCAAACTAGATTATTTGACCAATTCTTCTCTGAGAATCAATAGTAAGATTTGGATAGAGATTTTATGCACTTGAAGCAGGGGAGATTATCCACCATGGAGTATATTGCTCAATTAGCTGAGTTGTAGAGGTTCACTCTATCTATGGAAAGTGATGAGTTGTCTAGGGTAAGATGTTTTGAGGATGGTCTTCAGTAAAAGATAAAGGCTCAGGTGAATTTTTTTTGTATGACCATAATCTCTAATATGGTGAATCATTCGTTGATATTTTAGAGAAATATGTGAGAGGCTCATTTCCTATGGTGGGAAATTCAAATTGGTAGCATATCATATGGTGGTATGAAGTATTATTTAGATGGGTCTCAATAGAGCAGTGATGGTCAAACTAGTTAGGGAGGGTTCATGGCTGTTTATTGTCAGTGCGGTAGGGAAAATAACTATCATTGGTACTGTGATATAATTCCAATTGAGTGTCAATATTTTAGGAATATGGGAAATCTCTATATATTTTACAGTACATCACAAGCATCTAATGATAGGGCCTCTATGCAAGTTTGGGAATTTGGTTCTAGATATGCTACCCCGTGATTGGTGGGTAGTTAGAGTCTGAGAGGTCACATTGGATGAGGTGGTGTCAGGTGTGTGTAGAGTTAGAGTCAGTCTCACTAGTAGGGTAGTATAACACTAGTGAATTAGGTCATAATACAGGTCCAATGTTTAGGGTAGGTGCATGCAGTGAAATATGCTCCACCATATGAGGATGTTGGGCCTTCTACTGTGAGAGGTATGATTCTAGTCGCTTCAACTTTATCTTATACACTCTTTGATATAGGGTATTCAAACACTTTTATATCTACTTAATCCATGGAAGGTTTGAGTTTTTATGTTCAGTATTCCTATGGGGTGATGTCTATAGACACATCATTAGGAGTCTGATCTGAAAGAGTTTGACATTTTAGGGAGTTTTCTCTTGAGATTGGTGATTACCAGTTCTTTTGGGATTTGTTATGGTGGATATGACTGGGTTTGGCCTAATTATAGGAATAGATTATACAATTCCCTTTAAATATCACATAGGATTTTATCATTGAAAATTTTCATCCATGTTTCCTAAAGAGGTTAGTAATGTTCACAAGGGGGGATAGAACTTATAGGCAGGTCGAGCAGGTCTTGATCAGTAGGAGATTAGTGGGGTTTCATCCTAGTTGGTCAGATTTATGTTGGATAATGGAGGGGAGTGTCCATTGGTTTTCCCTCCTATGGTGGATCATTTCATGGGGGTTCTTCCTGATGACTTATCAGGGTTTCCACCCGAGAGGGAGGTAGAGTTCACTTGAGAGATTTTTTCAGGAGCTAAGACTATATCTATTCCTCTGTATCAGATGGCTTATATAGAGTCTGCAATTTGAAGAATCAGCTAGAGGAATTATATTACAAGGTGTTTATCCTCCCTAATACATCCCCTTG
This sequence comes from Viscum album, assembly GCA_963277665.1. NCBI lineage: Eukaryota > Viridiplantae > Streptophyta > Magnoliopsida > Santalales > Viscaceae > Viscum > Viscum album. The sequence goes on along the minus strand of OY728139.1, from coordinate 1,271,500,410 downwards.
TGGCTCTCTAGTCATTTTTTTCAAAAATTATTATGGTACTTTATGACTATGTGTGGATTATAAACAATTGAATCAGGTAACTATTAATAATCAATATCCACTATTGTGTATTGATGATATTTTTAACTATCTTAGGGGTGCTTATATCTTATCCAAGATCAACCTAAGTTCTGTTCATCACTAGGTGAGGGTGAGACCCACTGATATACCATGTATAACCTTCCAAATTAGGTATGAACTATATAAGTATATGGTGATGTAGTTTAGAAAGATGAATTAACCAATAAAATTTATTGATCTGATGAATAGATATTTACATTTGTACATTGATGGTTTCATGGTGGTTTTTTTGGATGATATCCTCATGCATTCTTAGATGATGGAGGAGCATGCACAACACCTGAATATCATTTTGGTAACACTATGAGAGCACCATATTTACATCAACATCTCAAGGTTTCATTTTTGGATCGACTAGGTAAACTTCATGGGGTATGTTATATCAAAATAAGGTTTGTTTTAGACCTTGATAAAGTGATAGCTATGGTTTCTTAGAATAATTCCAAGAATGTTTTTGATTTTCAAATATTTTTAGTCATGGTAGGTTATTACCGATGTTTCATACAATATTGTTTCCATTTGGTAGTTCTTCTGATAGGGCTGACCAAAATGGGGTTTTTCTCCAATACACATTTTTAGTTAATGAGGAACTTCTTTCCAAAGGCATATGGTCACTTGTATTTTTCTAATGACATATTAAAAATGATTTGGTCGATAGGATGGGAGGTTGGACTCATAATACCCTTTTGGGGGGGAATTATTGCCTACTTTAGGACTCTCTTATAGATTTAATACATATTCATGAATCCTTCCCAAATCCTAGTGCAGGATTGGTTACCCCTAAAATAATGATCTAATCGATACCATATGTTTGTTGTAAACCTCTATATACATTAGAATTTCCCCATAATTCTCTTATTAATTTTTATGATTCTTTGGTTTAATGTAGGCTATTTGGGATCTCTAGAGTTTATTATCTTCTAAGGGATGGTTGGTGTTTTGGAGTTGGGATTGAAACTTGAAGAGGAATCCTATGAATCCTATGAAATGATGGATTGGAACCCATGTATTTCAATGAAATGGGTAATGGGAAAATGAAATTGGGTTCAGACCTCAATTAGGATCCTACATATCCTATTATGAACAATAATCAGAGCCCATATAGTTTGATGGAAGGTTTGGTTGGGGATGAAACCTAGGAGGATGCCCAGATTTCTGGAACCATGAGGAGAATCTCAACTCATGGATATTTGGGTTTGTTTAGGGATTACACCTAATAAAATTCCCATGATTAACTCACTTTCATCGTGATGATTGGATGATTAACACAGATCTCTAAGCCCACATGAGTCATGCTCGGTGTGAGAAGCAAGAGATAGTGGAAGATCATTCACATCACATGATAAATTACCATGTGATTTGAAGGTTTATTTGGGTCTTACACCATGGAGGATTCCCATGTTTCTAGAACCATGAGGAGAATCTCAAATCATGGTAATTTAGAGGTTTGGTTGGGGCTTACACCTAGGAGGATGGCCAGGTTTCTAGAACCATGAGGAGAATTTCAACTCATGGTAATTTAGAGTTTTGTTTTGGGATAAAACCTAAGAGGATTCTAATATTTTTTGAACCATGAGGATAATCTCAACTCATGAAAATTTCAAGGTTTCGTTGGGGCTTACACCTATAAGGATTCCCATGTTTCTAGAACCATGAGTAGAATCTCAACTCATGGTAATTTCAATGTTTGGTTGGGGCTTACACTTAGGAGGATTCCCATGTTTCTAGAACCATGATGAGAATATAAAATTTTGCTAATTTTGGGGTTTGATTGGGGATTACACCTAGGATGATTTACAATGTTTCTAGAACCATGAGGAGAATCTCAACTCATGGTCATTTGGAGATTTGGACAGATCTTACACCGAGAAGGATTACCATGTTTCTGGAACCACGATAAGAATCTAAACTCATGGTAATTTATAGTTTTGGTTGGGTATTACACCTAGGAGTATTCCCTTTTTTCTATAACCATGATGAGAACCTCAACTTGTGGTAATTTTGAGGTTTTTTTGGGACTTACGCCTAGGAGGATGACCATGTTTCTAGAACCATGAAGAGAATATCAACTCATGGTAATTTTTTAGGTTTGGTTGTGGATTACACCTTGGAGGATTACCTTGTTTTTTTAACAATGAGGATAATCTAAACTCATGGTAATTTGAAATGAGAGGTGCAAGTTGTATGTGTCGCAACCCAAAAAATCCTCGACCCAGCCCAAAAAAGTTCATGGTGCAACTCTCCATTTTTCATGGGTGTAAGTGACTGTATTAAAGGGAGTGGGATACAAGCCAGAGACCACATCGTGGCACTGATCTTTATGGTAGTTAGGGACACATCCCCCACAGTATGGACTAGTGGGCATGCAAAGGGTTTCATGAATGGGTGCATAGGGCTAGCTGCATAGCATGTTCCACATAGGGATGGCCACATAGCATTTTACGCATAGGGTTGGTCATGTAGTATTTTTCACATAGGTATAGCCACATAGAATTTTCCACATAGGGATAGCCACATATCATTTACCACATAGGTATGGATGCATAGTATTTTCCACATAGGGTTGGCTGTATAGGGGAATTTGTATAGGACTGGCCTCATAGGACTAGCCATATATGACATTGTGAAGTGATTTCTTTGCTATAAATGAGGGTATGAAATGATGCCTCAAATAACAAATGATAAAGGGTAACATAGAATTTGTAATATCATGCTTTGTGAGGGGATTACTTTTTTGAGGGGTTTTCTTAGAGTGGGCCTTCATAGGATTACATTGTAAAGGACCTCCCCATTGTGAAACTTGTGAATTTTACGAAAGTGGTTCTAGGAGATTGAATCTAGTCTAAGACCTAGGGAGCACTCTATTTATCTTAATTTATTATCATCACCCCCTTCCATCCTGATGTGGGCATCAAAATTTATAAGAAGTAGTGAATAAATTATCTCCTAAAATAGTCAGCCACCAAGAAATAGGTGGCCGCATAGCGCTTCGCGTAGGAGGGTAGTAGCATAGGAATTTTTCATATCAGTCTCGCAAAGGTTTGGCCATATAATGTCTTTGAGAAGTAATATATTTTTTATCAGGGGTCGTAAAATGATGCCTTGAACCACAAATGACTTTAGTTTGTAGGATGTTGAAATCCATCACCTCAGACCACAAACAAATTTAGTTTGAGGGACGAGTGTTTCACAAACTGTATGAAGAGCTATGTGGTTAGAGAAAAGTGTTCTGAAGTTGGATCAAAGTTCTATGTGGGATTTTAGACTTTTCATTTTTTATTTAGGCTATAATGAAACTCTACTTCGAACGGCCATAAATTTTGATTCGTAAGTCTGTTTGGGACCCGCGATCAATCAAATTGAAGCTTGTAAAGATAAATAAACCCTCATTATATATTGTATTCAACCTAGTAGTATGTTTTCACCATTACCCTATATTATTTAACATTTCTGAGTAATATTCATCCCTCAGAGTATGATAAGTATTTCACATAAAAATCCAATTTTCTTCTTCTTTTGGCATAGAGACACATTTCTAGTCAAACTTAACATGTGTTGTCTAAGTGAGTATTGTATCATGGGTCATGTGAAAATGTTTATGGAATGAATTTTTTTATTCTAATAGGGGTTTGAGTTTATTTATTTAAAATATTGTGAGAATTCCTTTCAATATTTGAAGTGTAGGTTGACCTTAGAATCGATCCTAATTTTTTCAAATTTAGGAAAGGATTTTGGTGTCAGACTAGGTGCAATTCTGGTATAAGGATATTGAGTTGTGGTATGTAGGTCTCATTAGTTGAGTCCTCATGAAGATAATTATCATATTCATGATCTCAATTTGTAATTTTTAGTGCACAACATGAAGTGTTGGCACCACTATCTCTTGGGAGAAAGGTTCATAGTCTATACGGACCATAAGAGTTTGAAGTACATATTTACATAGTGGTACTTTAACCTTTGGTAGTGAATGTGGGTCAAGTACCTACATTATTTCTACATCAAGGTGTCTTATACACCATGGAAAGGCAATATAGTCACTAACCCTATGAGTTGTAAGATGCAACCTCATGTTTTCTAGGTGGAATGTAGTGAGTGGCAGTTAATGGAACTTTTTACTAAGATGCATCTAGATATTTTGGAGGACTATGATTGACTAGTTTTGATATATTTATCTATGGTTCCTTATTTTCTATACCAAATCAATAGAATTCGGATTTCATATCCAAAGTTCCTCTCCCTCAGGGGTAGGTTTGATGGTGGGGAGCTACCCCCACCCTAGTCTATAGTTGAGGATGAGATCATTTGTGTTCATAAGCATGTCTTGGTGCCTACTAACATTTGAGGGGAGTTAATGAGGTTTTATCATACTTCCAAGTGGGTAGTACACCCAATATTGAAAAATTTTCATTGTGATCTTCATCGTTAGTATTGGTGATTGAGCATGAAGAAAGAGATGACATGGTTCATTACATGATTCTACACCTATCAGCAAGTGAAGGCTAAGCATCAGCAGCCTACTAGTCTCCTACAGTCCTTACCCTTTACAAAGTGTAAATGGGATGATGTCACCATGGACTTCATTATAGGTTTATCGATGATGTCCAAAGGAAAGATATAATATGAATCATTGTGGATCAAATGAAAAATGTTATACATTTTATACTGATCCGAGAGACCTATATGGTGGATGATCTGGGAAGTTTGTACGTCCAAGAGATCATACTACTATATGGGATCCCTCGGATTATTTTTTTTGATAGGGATGTTTAATTTATGTCACAGTTCTAGAAAGGGTTAAAAAAATACTTGGTAACTTAGGTACTTTTGAGTATAGTATACCACCCATAGACTAATAGATAGCCTAAGCGAACTATATAAGTGTTAGAGTACATATTGAGGGAAAGTTTCCTGGACTCTTTTAGTTCTTGGGAGAACCATCTAGTTCTCATGGAATTCACCTACAATAATAATTACCATGAAACTATTTAGATGGAACCTTACGAGGATTTATATGGGAATCCATTTCATTTACCTTTATGATAGATAGAGGCAAGTGATGCATATATGGTTGGTCTAAGCCTCATTTAGGAGATTAAATAGTAGTTTTAGTTGATCCACAAGAGGATTTCTATTTTGCAAAGTGGGAATAAATAATATATGGACAGACGTCATCGACCCTTGGAGTTTGAGATAGGTGACCAGGTTTTTTTGTATGTGTATCCTTGATTTCAAAATCATCATATACAATGGCAGGGCATGTTGGTACCCAGGTACATGGGGTCATTCATGATTGTGGAGGGAGTAATCTCAATGCCTTACCGACTATCTCTTCCATGGAAATTAAGTGCTTACATGATGTATTTTATATATCTCGTATTTGATGGTATTTTCGCAATCCATCTCATATGATTGATATTGATGATATCTATCTTGTGGTTAATTCATCCTTTAGGGAGAATCTAGTTAGTATCATGGATCATAGCGAGAAGAAACTTTAGGGAAAATCGATTCCTTTAGTACATGTGTTTTGGAAACAAAGATGTATTCAGTAATAAACATGGGAGAGGTAATTGGATATGAAAGCCTAGTGTTTGAGAATTTTATTTTATGAGATTAAGAAAATTTTGGAGTTATATCTCAGGGATGGTCTATCCTGAGGTGGGTAGGTTGTAAGACCCCACTCTCCATATGAAGTATGAACCCTTCAATTTCTCTAAAAAACCCATGTTTTTTTCTTTTAAGAGGTTTCTAAGGGATTAGGGAAGGTCTTAGGATTTTCTTGGGGGTTTAGGTATTAGAGTTTTGGGTTATGGGGAGGCTAAGTAGTGTACACAGTTAGCGCATGGCTTTCATTAATCATACACCCCAATTGTACAAGTTGGAAAAATGGGGGGAGTTATTGGTTAAACCATGTAATGGGGGCCAAGAAACCATGTGAAGTATGTATTTTATTATAGATCCATTTTTCAGGATTATGTGCATGGTTTTCAAAACCATGAACCTAAACGTGTGAGGTGAGGTGCTTATAGACAGTGAAGTTTTCATGGTTGGCATACGGTTTATCAAACCATGTTTTCAAATCGTGCACTCTGGTAAAAATTAGTAAATTTACAATTTTTACTTTCCAATCCTTAACACTTGTAACCTTTTTTTTCTATTTTAGGATATTTGAAATAATGTTGATATCTCCTCTTCATTTTTGGTTTATTAGGTGTTTCTCCCTCAATTCTCATCCATTTCCACTTATGTCTATCATTTTAGATGTCCCTTGGTAAGGTTATCACTCTTTTACCTTTGAATCGCATTATTTTTTTGGTTTAAATATTTTCCTCTTTGTTTAATGTAAATACCATATATTTATGGATTTTTTCTAGTTTCCCAATATCTAATATTTTAGCTCAAATAAAATTCTAATGCTCAGTGAGTGGAACCCATATATCCTATGGTAGGTGGTCTTGTGCTTTTCCTTCAAGTTCATGTTGAAGTATTGTGATATAGTCATTTTTGGTCATGGTGACCTTTTGGATGATCAGCCTAAAAGTAATCTAAAATGTTTAATTGCATTTTGTGATTTTATAATCGCCCTTGGATTTAGGAAAGTGATTTGGGTTCGCTAGGACCTTGCAAATTTAGGTAAAGTGGTGTCTTGTGGCTTATTCCTAATGTTATGTTTCTAGGTGAACTGAATGTGTAGTTTAAAGTTTCCCTTAATGAAATGGCAATTTATCATGAAATTGGGATGACTAGGATGTCCACTAGGACCCTTGAATGTTATGGCCTTGGAATTTTTAATTAAAAATATGAATTGGACTAAATTAATGAACTTGGTTTTCTTTATGGAATTATTAATTATGTGAATTATGAATTAATGTATTGTTTGGAAGTCTTGGATATTATGTTGGATAGAAATATCATAGTGGGCCACCATGGATTCTTAAGACTAATATTGTCATATAATTACATGTATGATCCAAGGATTTCATTAGGCTATGGAATGATTTGGGAAAGTTAATAGATTATACCCAGATTTGCTACTATGAATGTCATGGGGTGTCCCCCCCCCCCTTGGATTTGGGTAATGTCATACCTATTGAATGCCACGAACTAATTTCATAGATTCTGTGGGATATCCTTATTGAATTCCATAGGATAATATCATCAGATTTAGCTCATATATATTGGTAAGTAATGTCATGGGTGTGAGCCTTGGATTCCAAATGAGTTGTGCCACTAAACGTTAAGGGGGGTACCTTGAGTTCAAACTCATCTAGTGAACTTATCTTGGGAATTGATGGAAGGGAATGATTTATTGAGCCATGTGGACTCCTTTGAGATATATAATCATGTATTACTTAGTGATTCACCCTGGAACCATATTAGGCCATAACACCAACTCCGTGTTCAGAGACCGGCATAAGCCAAAACAGATAGCATCAGTTGAGGTTGTCTTCTTGAGGCTCGAGGCTTGACTTGGTTCCTTTTTTTTTAAATTTATCCTACTCATCGATATGAATATTACACACCTTCATGTTTTAGATTCTAGAATGTATTTTCATTAGATGTCATTGGTGGTGGCCTAATGGGTTTTACTCACACCCTATTTGGGTCGTCATTTGGCACCTGGGAAGATTTTATAGATGTAGTTCGGGATAAGGGAAAGTACCCTGCTGTTAATGATTGAGTTTATTCCTAGGACTAGAGTTTGGGGTTAGGGTAAGTCTAGAGCTCAAGACTTTTGGGTTTTTTTTTATCATCTAGTGTTTGTCCTTTTGTTCTTTTTTGAGAATTGATGTATTAGTTTTGGCTTGTATGTATGTCTGTCTGATATTTATATAACATCTATATATTATTTCATGGGTTATGAATTGGTTTTATTGCACCTATTTATTTTATTTGGATGTGATGTTCATGATGTTCTCTTATTTTTGGTGATGTTTATACTCTAATATGCAGGGATAGTCTACCCATTACACCACCTTAGACTCGCTCTTCTAGTTAATAGCCTCTGGAATATAAGGAGGCGCTCTTGAGGATATATGATGTACCAAATTGGGGAATCGGTTCAGTGGCTCCTAGGTTGGGGTGTTACACCCTTTTTTCACTATGAAAACATATGGAATACACTGCGTGTTATAGAGTTACATGGTGTGTAGTATGATGAACTGTGTACCAACCCGGTTCGATAAACACACAATGCACCTTTAATACTCTTAATGTGTAATTAATGCATGATGCCCTGAATTAATTTGGGATCAATCTTAGGGAATTTAACCTAGGTACATAGCATGCACCAATGTGCTACATATCATGTAGCCTTGTTTTATCCAGTCAGAACCCTTGGCACCTCCTAATGGAGTCTTAGAATATTCTTTATTTTGATTTAACCTTTTCTTGGTTATATGAGTGAGAATGAAGAACGATAAGAGAATAACTCAGTGTTTGGATTTAAATAATTAATAACCTAGAATTGAAAACTAACATAAAACACATATCATCAATCAATTATTAATAAATAATCATAAATTAATTATGTGACTAATCTGATTCCACTTGAAGTTCCTTGTCAACACTTATTAGGCATAGCCAATTCAACTTTTTATTGTAATCAATGAATAATATGAGATATACATAATGAAGAACATTATGACCAATATAATTAAATTGAATATTAATTGTCTATTACACTGGAACCAAGAAGACAGGATCATCAAATATAATATATAATTAATTTATTTGCATAAATAAATACCTCACACTGAATTTCTTTCTTTGTTGATGAATATGATGATGTATTCACGTTGTTCCTTAATTAAGTCACAGGAATCAAAGTTAGATTCCTTATAATTATGATCCACACATTCACCACAAACCTCCTAGTGTCACCATAGAAATCTATTGGTGTTGGCATAGAAAATCCTAATGCTTGCGTCATTTGTTGTTTATTTCCATAATAATTGTTTAAGGTGGAAGGACTCTCCTTATTCTCTCTAGAATCAAAAGGGTGGTAGAGGATTAATCTCCTTTCTTGAAAGCATTATATGAAAAGGTATCTCTATAGCTTGAGAGAGATTCTCTAGAATTTGTTCTGCACAACAATTAGAATGTTTATGGCTTCTAAGAATGTTATAACCAGGTTTAAATGGAGTTAGAGTTAGAAAATAACAATTGCACATGATCCCTTATTATTTTTCTCAACATATGGTGAACCTCATTTCTAAATAATAATATTATTATTATTTACTTGACATGATCTAAACTCACAGATAAGATAAATATTATTTTAATGAATAAATAATTTAATATTTATTCAAATAATATTTAATATGACATTTCTCACTAGACTATTAAACTCAGTCTTCCAATCCTCCTTAATATTTATCATCCCTTGAATAAGTAATTATTTAATAAATACATATCAATGAATTATTCACAAATAAATATTATATTTACTAAAATAGAAAATAAATATTTATTAAATATTCAACTCGGAGATATTATTTTGAATAACCGATGAAAGAATATATCCAATCAAACTAACATGAATAATTATTAAACCATGTATGGGAATAATATTCATCCAATGTGTTAAATATATATATAATCTAATTGAGATTCTAGATATACTTAATATGTAACCCTCTAGACTATTTTCTCAATAGAATTAGACAAAATCATCTATAATCCAATGTAAGGGTATAACAACATATTAAGACACTCATAGATAAAGAAGTTAATGTCACAAAAATATACAACCTCATATGAATGATTACTATATAATATAATTAATTTATTCTAATATCTCTAATCAAGAAGGTTATATGTTGGTGACATCAACCTATGTGTTTGATGTATTTCTCTTTGACTTTTAGGATATGAACCTACTCACAAAATATCATTGTCATGGATTTAATTAAGTTGTTTCATTTCCATCAAAGATCCTGAGATATCAACTTCCATTAAAGAACAAAAGGGGCAGATTCATTCTCAGAGTATTCATTAATGTAATATCACTTCTAATGAACCCAATGTGTCTTATTTTGCCGCAAGAATATATCATCATGGTTTTCTTCAATACATAAACTTATGAAACTCATGTTATATATTAATAATATTATTAAATCTATGAATCTTTACACACTTCTGCGGATACAAACATCCAATGACATATAAAAATGTGGATTTTCTACTAGTGAGTCATGTTTTCATAATCTCCTGGTCTAAAAATTATCAAGAGTGTACACTATGAGAATGTTTCTAAAAGTCCTATGAGTCTCCACCATTTATAGTTTGTATCATTTGCGCCTTATCAAATGATATCATCTAGTTATAGAAAATTTTTCAATAATACTATCATGAAACTTCTATATTCTTATCATAATGAGTAACTACTATGATCTTTTAGCAAAACAGTTATCCTTAAGACATTATTACATATTATTTCATGCAAAAGAACAACCATGATGTGATAAATATTTTATTATTATTCAAAATAATGAATAAAAGTAATCATAAACTACATAAGAGTTATTTTATGACACCAACTCCAACAGATTGCACTTGGAAAATTTCATCTCATTGGTGGTCGTCAGGGGTTTTCAAACCCCGAATAAATTGGTTGAAAAGAATCAGTTGTGAACCACTAATCCACAGATAATTTGTAGTTGAATAATAAATGACTACATATAAAAAAAAATAATAATAATGGTTAATTATTTATATTAAATCATTGGATGAAAGGAGATAAAAAGTATAATGTCCCAACTTGGGTGACACACATGGTTCCCCAAGTCGATTTGCCACATGACCTCAAGCACACCTCCTCGTATGCTAGAGGTTGTCGACTAGTATTGAGGGTCTATTAAGTTAATAATAGGGAGACTATACCCTCTTTTATCATAGTAATACACCACCATAAATAAATAAACAATTGCATAAGCATATATAATCATAAACATTACCAAAATCTCAAGATAATCAAGTAGGAAATATAATATCCAACTGAAGCAGAAAACATTTCATGCTAAAGTAAGTGTCAAGTGTCTAAAATGAAAACTGAAAATAAAGACATTGACGACTATAAAGAGGGTCCTAAACCATGTTTGGTTCCCTCATCCAAGCTCCATCCCCAATCAGTAATCTAACCTAGAGCCTTTTCCCTTAACCTTTCCTAGAACAATAAAGTCTATTCGGGTACCGACCAGGCAAACTGAGTAGGGTGTGAGTAAAACTCAATAGGTCACCACCAACGGTGTCAAAAACAAATCCAGTTAATAATATGTATATTAAGTTGTATAAATAAATAATTACAATACATAAGTAAACAGATATCACACTATCAATTAATCTTTATTAAATCACATAAACCAACAGGTTCCCAAGGACACCCACACCTCGATACCTGCTTAAACCTGCGTCGGGTCTGAACCATGTTATATATTCAATTAACATTTCATTAATTACGGCCACTTTGAACCATATTCCAATATAAATGCTCTGGGTGTGGAACGCCAAGTCTAGTACCATGTTTATCAATCATTCATATATACCATAGCTTAGATCATCATGTCTAGCACCCCAATTATCAATCATGCATATATAACATTGGAATAGATCATCATGTTTAAAACCCCATTTATTAATCATGCATATATATCATTGGAAAAAAATCATCATGTCTAGAACCTCATTTATCAATCATACATATATATATCATGGCATAGATCCTCATATTTATCTCCCCATTTATCAATCATGCATATATATATATATATATCAAGGTGTTGATAGTCATTTATAGAACCCCATTTATCAATAATGCATATATATATATATATCCTCGAGTAGATCGTCATGTCTAGAACCCCATTTTCAATCATCCATATATATATATATATATATATCATAACATATCACAATATCACACGAATCTCATTATCGCATCAACTAAGATTAAACAATGTTAACTATCATATCAAAATTAACCATCACAACTTCCATTAATTAATTCATAAAATAATTAATCCAAGTACATTAATTAATTTAACAATTAATTAATCTTTTCACAATATCACCATCTAATAATTAATTTACCAATTAATTATTAAAACACACAAATTCAACATCTCATAATTAATTAACCAATTAATTATTCAATTCATATCATCAATATCCAGTTATTAATTACCCAATTAATTATATCAAACCATAAATCTCAACCCTCATAATTAATTCTACAATTAATTATCTCATTCAAACGATCCCTAAATCTCACAGTGTCAAAATTATCTCAATTAATTAATTCCTCACATTAATTAATTCAATTATGGATTTATATTTCTAAAAAACTCTAGAAATTATACAACTTATATATATGTAATCAAAATCATAACTATAGGATTTGAATTTTAGACCACCTACCTCGATTCATTGATGAACGGTTTCCCAATAGAAATCCCCAAAATTGAGCGGCATAATAATGTTGATCTATATCTGTGTCTCAAAATCCTAAACCAAGATTAAAGAAATCAAGATATTTAAAATCTATATCTAGATATAGAATCATAGATCTATATCTCACCAAATAGATATAGATCCTCTCACAATAGTGGATTACATCATTAAAAGAAAATGTAAGGAACATAGGAAGAGTGGGGATAGGATTCACTTACTGGGAGAGGAGAAAACCTTTGATCTGAGCTTCGATTCACAAATAACGGAGGTCATGAGGGCTTGAAAATCATCTGGAGAACTCCAAAATCATAAAACACCTCCTAGGGTCGAATGGGGGTCAAAATAGGTGATTTTGGGGGGTTCAAATAATTTTAAAATAAATTTTTGGGAGTCTTTAATTCCCACACACTGTTTCTAGCATAGGGGTGCACAGTTTTCCCTAACTGAGTTCCAACCACGCACCTATTGGTTTTTGGAGTGCATGTTTTATCTTTTTAGGGTGCATGGTTTCATAAATCATGCACCAACTGTGCAATTCCCCACTGTCTAGGGTTGCATGTTTTGTTGTGTTTGGGCGTATAGTTTTCCCTAACCATACACAGCCCCTTTTTGTCATATTTTCTCAAAATTCACCCAAACACACCATAGTATAACCCAAACAAAAATTACTCAAAAAAACAAAATTGTACCTATAAACATGTTCAAGGCCACTCCAAAAAAGGTTGGGATCTTACAATATCTCCACCTTATAATAGCTCATCCTCGAGCAACACTCCCAAATTTCTCTAAGATTCTAAGCCTAAAAGATCGGTCCACTAAGCCTGCATATTGGCTTCTCTCTCCCAAGTTTCTTTCTAAATACATCTATGTTTCCATAACACATGAGCTATCGGCACAATATTTCCCCACAACACTTTCTCACTATGATCCAACACACGTATCAGATGCTCCTCAAAGGATGTATCTATCTCAAGATCACCATGATCCACATCGATTGCATGAGAAGGTTCAGAGTAATACTACCAAAGTTCTGATACATAGAAAACATCATGAATCGAACTATATTTCTGTGGAAGATCCAATCAGTACGCCGCCATCTTGATTCTATCCATAACCTCAAACGATCCAAAAACCCTAGGATCCAATTTTCCCTATCTCCATATCTTATGGTGACCCAATATAGGAGACACATAAAGGAATACATGATCACCCTATATAAACTCTAGGGTTCATCTTCATCTATCAGTATATGAATTCTACCTACTCTGATCCATAGCCATACATTTCTGAATTAGTTGCACCTAATTTGATGTCTCCTACACGAGACTCAGTCCCAATAACTCTGACTCACCAACCTCTATCTAGCATAGTAGTGATATGCATGTCCTACCATAAATAGAATCATGTGGTTCCATATTTATAGTTTCTTGATAATTATTATTATATGAAAACTCCACTAAATCCAAGTGCTTCTCCCAAGACCCACTGAAGTCGAGAACACAATCTCGCAGTATATCCTCAAGTACTTGTATAATACATTCTAACTTCCCATCTATCTGTGGGTGGAATGTTGTACTCAATAAGACCTATTTACCAAGTTCTTTTGGCAAGCCCTTCCAGAAGTGTGAATTAAAGTGTGAATCACGATCTGAAACTATAGTTTTTGGTACCCCATGTAGACGAACTATCTCTCAAACATACAAAATCTCATCTGATCCACTGAGATGGTCTCTCGTATTGGAAAGAAATGCGCTAATTTCACCAATCGATCCACAACAACCCAGATAGCATCATTATTCCTAGGAATCTTTGGAAGACCCGTCATGAAGTCCATATTCATGTCATCCCACTTCCACTCCAGAAAGGGAAATAGCTGCAGCAAGCCTCCAGGTCATCGATGCTTTTTCATCACCTACCGATAGTTGTAACATCTCGTCATGAACCCTACTATCTCTTTTTTCATGCATGGAAACCAAAACTATCATTGAACGTCATAGTACATTTTGGTCACACCTAGATGTACCGCCCACTTTGAGGCATGGAATTCTTGCATCAACTCTTCTCACATGATCATAGACACAATAAACTGATTCCTGATATAGATGATATCATCCTCATCTATGATCTAGTCTAAAGGTGTATCTCCAACTTCAAGGATTTCCCTTAAGGTCAAGCACTCTGGATCCTCATACTATCTATCCCTGATCTGTCTCAAAAGTATAGACTCTACTGAAACTGATACGATATTCATATTCTCCTGACTCTTATTAACTAAAACATGCATCTCAACCAATAAGGTTATCATTTTCTACTCAACACTGGACTCCTGAACCACCTGATTCTGATTTTTCTTAGTTAAAGCACCAGCCACACTGTTAGCTTTCCTAGGAGTATGTGCTAGCTCAAAATCAAATGACTAAATATACTTTACCCATATCCACTTCTAGAGATTCAATTCTCTCTATGAAAATATGTATCTCAAACTCTTTTGATCTATATAAACTATAAACTTCTCACCCAAAAGGTAATTTCACCAACACTTCAAGGCATAAACCACTTATACTAACTTGAGGTTGTGTGTAGGGTAGTTCTATTCATTTGGAATCAACTATCGAGGCCTATATGCCACAACTTGATCTACTTGCATCAACACAACTCCAAGTCCAATCCCATAAGCATCACAATACACTATGTACTCCTCATCTGGCTCGATTAGGATCAATATTTATGTCGATGTCAAATTATTATTTAGCTCCTAGAAAGCATTATCGAATAATTTTAACCATTAAAACTTTATCCTTTTCTTATTCAATCCTAAGAACGGCACTACCAAATGATAAAAATCTTGAATTAATCTTTGATAATATCCTTCTAACCCCAGAAAGCTACATATATTAAATAAGTTCATAGGATGATCCCAATAAATCACTGCCTAAACCTTCTCTAGGTCCACCGCCACACCTTCCTCTGAGATGATGTGACCTAAGAAGTGTACCTAATCAATCTAAAACTAGCACTTAGATAGCTTGGATTATATCTGATGTTCTCTCAGTGTACTCAGTATGTCCATGATCGTCATCAGTCTTAGAGTAAACCAAGATGTCATCTACGAACACTACCACAAATTGATCCAGGTATGGATGAAATATCATGTTCATCAAGTACATAAACATTTTTGGTGGATTCATCAACCCAAAATTCATTGTGATAGACTCATATAGGCCATAATGTTTTTTGAAAGTAGTCCTTGGTATATCAGAAGTTTAAACTCTCAACTGATGATACCCTAATCTCAAGTCGGTCTTTAAGAACACACAAGCTCCCCTCAACTGGTAAAATAGATCTTTGATACACGGAAGAAGATACTAGTTCTTCAAATTCATCTGGTTTAACTTTTAGTAATCAACTCATAAGCACAAACTCCCATCAGCCTTATTTACGAACAATACAGGTGAACCCCATGGTGATGTACTTGGTCGGATAAACCCCTTGTCCTCCAACTACTCTAGTTGAGTCTTGATCACTTGAATCTCTCCCGATGAAATTATATATGGTGTAATAAATACTGTCTCATCCCCTAGCATGATCTCAATAGTGAATTCTACATCTCTCTCAGGTGGTAGCCCAGAGAAGTCTTCAGGAAAGACTTCCTAAAATAGGTCCACTATTTGTGGAAAGGCGTCTTGCTTAACACCCTTATTATCCAGCAATAGACTAGAAACCTGGGATGTGAGCTCTCCCAGTTGCTGAGTAATTGGCCTTGATCGGCCTGTCTGGATATCCTACTCTCCCCAGTGAATGTAATGGTCACCCTTATGATACGTGAGCATCACTCTCCTGCGATAACAGTCTATGAGGGCTCGGTATGCGACTAGTCAGTCCATACCCATAATTATGTCAAATCCTATCATGTCAAGAATATAGTGATTTTATATAAAAAAATACTCCCTAATATCAAGAGAACATCCCTTTCACATATATATTTCTTGTAATATCCTAAGTTTTTAAAAGGAAACATAATTTTCGATAGCGTACATGATACACCACATCGAGCTTAAATGAACATATAAATATTATTATTTAATATGGTAGTTATAACATAGATGTTATAATGGAGGTAATGAATAGTGTTAACTTAATCATGAAAATATGGTTTACAAATGTTTATATGATGATTCATTGGTTACCAAATTAACTTTAAATGAAACTAAAAACCAATTGAATATAAATGATGTACTTTTATGAAAAACTATTTAAATATGAATAATTGTGTTTATAAAATAATAAAATCACTTTTTCTGGATTATTTTAATGAAATATTAATTCAATATAATTTTTCAAATTCATATTATGTGTTTTCTAGACATTATATAAGAACAATTTTATTGATAAAATGAGTGTTTTTCTAAAAATACAATTTTACCACCTTTTGATGGTGAACCCATTTTAAATAAAGTTTTTGACACTTTTATATGTTTTATTTGATAAAAATAAACTTCTTATTTTGAATTGGTACATTGAAATTTACTTTGGTTTAAATTTTGGTATTTTTATGATAAAATTCATGTTTTAATGAATAGTGAAAAATACTACATTTTAATTCAAAACTGCTTTCTTCGTCTAATTTATTTATATTGTTAGATTATCATTTTAATTGGTTTTAAATTATAATTAGATTAATTTTTTATCATTTAATACTATTTTTTTAATTTGAAGTAATTTCACATTGAAATTTTATATAAACACTTGTCAATCTTTTGATGATCTTTACGTTTAAAAAACTCATTTTCTCGTTTTGTCAATGGAGATTAATTTTAAATTAATTACTGCAACTTCTGGGTTTCAAATTTTGAAAAATAGATTCCATATTTTGAATCAGTGGATCCAAATTATTTTAATAGGTTAATTTTATTTTTTTGGATATTATGAATAGTAACTACAATAATTTTTATTTAACGCAGTTAAAGGTAAATCGGGTAAATTAGGGTAACAAACAATATGATAAAGACAACAAAATTACCCTAACACCTACCAAAATAAAATTTAATGAATAAAATTAGACCTTTAACACCTAAGGATCATAATAGACTCATTTAATAGACTTTTTTTTATAAAATTTATATAAATATTACTAAAACAAAAGAGAATATTTAAGGGTAAACTGAAAAGATAAGGTTTAAAATAAAATCAATACATGTCTAAAAAATATTGTATAAGAGTATTTAGAAATATCCTCATATTATCTTAGACATAAATCAAGTTGGAGTTATTTGGATTAAAATATTAATTTATATTAATTTAATATTTTAAGAGTTTCCAGGGGTGCCCCTCCCCTCCCCTATAAAAAGGTACCCACTCTTATCTAATACTCACACTTACAAAACCTTTTGGTCAGACAAGATCTTTCCAAAAACCTTCCTAGAATCACTCCCCACATTATTGAAGCCTTATTTTAGGCATAACTCTCTCTTTAGAGGTGTTAAGGTGTTCTTCAAAGGTGATCAACCGAAAAAATGTATCGATTTTATTTAAGTGTTTCTATTTTATTTCTTCTTACACATCCTTAAAATATAATCCAAACATGATGAGATAACAATTAAATTATCCTAAATATACTAATATGTTATTATGTTAATATCATCACCTGAATCCATCTCTAGTTTCATCAAATGGGAAATGAACTTTTTGTTCGTGTGTACGGCGGACTACCGCCTCGTGAACCGGTATAGTTCTTTTTTCATCACCGTCTTTAAATAATGATTATACTAATGGAAGTAATTTTTATATGGGATATTAATGACATATTAATCATTATAATTTAATAATATTTCAATTATATTCTTACTTTCCATGTGCATAAAAATGATAATGTCGTTCGTGCGTATGTGTGAACTATCACCTCCACGAAGCGATGTGATTCGTTTTTATTCACTACACCACTTTTATGATATATATATATAAGTATATTTAAATGATTAATATGATATTAATGATTTTATGATCATTCTGGAAAGATAAAAAATTACTTACCTTCTTTTCATAATGATCAATGAAAAATGAAGACGTAACTCATGCATATGTACGGCTTACCATCTCCATGATTGTAACATTGTTAATTTTTCATATCCATATTTAATTAATGGATTTAAAGGTATAATTGATATACAAAATTTATTATTATTTCATGAATATTATTTTGGAGATAATGGACTTATGAACTCATGGACTATTGACATTATACCAAGTTCATTTTCGACTCAAGTACCGAATATCGACAAAATGTCAAACATGAACTTAAATAATTATGTAATTATTATAACATGGTAATAATTGATATAAAATAATAAAATTGAAAAAGGTTCTAAATTAATTAGAAATTAACCTAAGTTAATTATTCAGGAAGATAAATAATGAATGAGACAAGTCAGACTCAAGGTGAGGGACCCCATCTCAATCTCCTTTCACTGAGGCATATTTTGATATTATACACCACATTATTTTATATGGTGTATAATTAACCCCTAGAATTTTAATTAATTTCAATGTTATCAAAAGGAATATTTTTATATAAATCATTTTACAAAATGACAAAATGAATGTTTTTTAATGTATTCGGTGACAACGACTTCTCCATCACCGTAACCATTATTTTGATATTTGGCTTCATATATAAGCCTTAATGTTTTTAAAAAGGAAAATAAACACCTTATTCCCTTTCTGGTTGTTTTTGTATTGAAAATTATTTTGAATTTGGATTGACTATTTCAATATATTGAAATGATTTCTTGTGATTGCAAAGGAAATTTTATAAGTGAAATGTTGATAATTGTAATATTTTATATGTTATGATTATATAATGGTAGTTAGATATTTGACAGGTGGTTATGTGATAAACCAAAGATGGTTGGTTATGTGATAAACCAAAGATGTTTGGTTCTGTGATAAACCAAGTATGGGTGGTTATGTTATAACCTTCAATGCATTAGGTATGAAAATTGACTGTATGGCTATTCCATTTAGTGATATGTGTGGAAGTTAACTGTATGGTTATTCTATTTAAGTATGATTATGTCCCAAGTTAAATTTATATGTTATATGTTTCTTTATATGGGTTTCATGGTAATATTTTGATTAAAAAATGGTAATCAATGATCTTATATTCATTAAAGTGTATTTACTACTTCTTAAAGGTGAAAAGTATTACTTTATGATAAAGTATTCATGGTTTACATGTTTTTACAAGAATAACAGTTTTTCCTTATTTGTGTATCCCTTACTGAGATTTTTATGCTCATCCCAAGTTTTTAAATGTTTTCCATGGGATTTAAAGAATAATAAAGACAAGGATGGGATAAAGGAAAAGTTATGATGTTTAAACATGAAATAATACCATGTTTCTTTTTAAAAAATATGTTTTGTGAAAAAAATGGATAGTGAGTATAAGTGTCTACTTTGTAATATTTAAGTTAGTATGTATGAGTTAAGGCCTAATTATATAATGATATAAATCTGAAAAGATCTTCTATGTGAATGAAAGTCAAATTATTGAATTAACTCAAGATTAAGTAATGTTTAAGGTCGGGTGCTTATAGTTGGTATCAGAGGATAGTTTAGACAAATTTGGAGATTATAATGATTTATTACGAGTTATAGATATTATCATGGGTTTATAATTTTAAGTTTTATTATAATTTTAATATCTTATAATACCTTTTTAGGCTTTATGTTATAAAATTTTAAGATGAATAATGTTATTTTTGGAGATATTCATATTTTAGGTAATTATGGGTTATTACTTTTTAGGATGAAAAATGAAAGGTATGAGCCAACCGTTGAGGTTAAAACATGTTATGGTTATTTTTGAGGTATATAATATTTTGGTAATATTATAATAATTATATAGTTTTAGAAAAATAAAAACCCATAGGAAGTGTGACAACCCATCGCATTAGACAAGGCAGTAAGAATCGAACCCACAACTGAAGTGTGACAAGGCTTTATCACCTACCACTGGCCTACGTGAATTCCTTGGTTAGTATGCATTAATTATTTTTAGTTAAATGATTTTATGTAATAAGAATAAGTTAATTTTTTGGAACTTGTGTTTTATCAAATGGATATCCTTGGTATTGGAAAATGACTTAGTGATTAAGTGAATAAGGTATTTTCAGAAGATGTTCACTATTTTGGGAACCCTATATGATAAAGGTAAATAGAATAAAATGGTATTTTATTTGAGGAATAAAGTTTTAATTATATTTTGAAATAATATATGATGGACTAATGGAAATTTATTTATTTATGGAAATAGTTAGCGTATCTTGAAGATTATTAAGATAATTACTTTTTTTGTGAGACTTCAAGAGTAATTGATGATATTTGGAGATAAATGTTAAAATTTATCATGGAAGATTATGTTATAAGATCCTTGTGATTTGGGGTTTTAATATTATTTTTGATTATTTTGAATAATTTTAAGGATAGTTATTTGTTGAATGGTCCATTTAGAACTTTGGTTATTACTATTGAATTTTGGAGATTAAAAGTAGTCTTTCTTCTTATAAAGGATTATTCTTTTTTGGAATTAACATCTCTTGTACTAACCATTTTAGTTTTGGTTAATTTATAAAGATATGATAAATATATATATTATCTTTTGTGAATTATATTATTCTATAGAAGTTGATTCTAGTTCTTTATGAATGAAAAACTCATCTTAAATACTCATCGATTGGAGAAAAAATGAGTTCATGGTGGAAATTTATTAAAGGATGAAACTATACTTTACAATTAAGTATAATTAATTATGATATTAGTCCATGAATTAATATAATTCCTCAACTCTATGAAAATTATCTTAAAACAGACATGTTTTCTATTTACTTTTCCTGCTATGAAATCAAAGACCGTTTAACCCATCACAAATTTATAACTTTATAGTTGTTAAATTTTTTCTGAAAATGTTTTCTATCACTCTCCATCAGAACATGATGGTTACTTTTTCTTTCATATCTATGTTTTCTAACATGGAATCCTTGTATGTGTTATCTCAGGTGACCTTTGTACAGTCATTTCTTTCATTTAAAGTGGAAGTTTTATTAATCGTTTTTCCGGTGTGGGAATGAAAAAAAGGTATTTTGAAGATTCATACCTTAGTTATCGACCCCAAATTCAAATTACAAGTATGGAATTTCCAAAATGGGGGAGAATTTAACATCCTAAGTTTTTAAAAGGAAACATAATGTTCAATAGCGTACATGATACACCACATCAAGCTTAAACGAACAACTAACTATTATTATTTAATATAGTAGTTATCACCTAGTTGTTATAATAGAGGTAATGAACAGTGCTAAATGAATTATGAAAATATAGTTTACAAATTTTTATATAATGATTCATTGGTTACCAAATTAACTTTAAATGAAACTAAAAACCAATTGAATATAAAGGATGTATTTTTATAAAAAAAACTATTTAAATGTGAATAATTGTGTTTATAAAATAATAAAATCACTCTTGTTAGATTATATTAATGAAATAGTAATTAAATATAATGTTTAAAATTTGTCTTATGTATTTTCTATACATTATATAAGAACAAATACAATTTTACGGATAAAATGAGTGTTTTTCTAAAAATACAATTTTACCGCCTTTTGATGCCGAACCCATTTTAAATCTAGTTTTTAACACTTTTATACATTATATTTGATAAAATAAACTTCTTATTTGTAATAGGGATATCAAAATTTACTTTGTTTTAAATTTTGGTATTTTTTGATAAAATTCATATTTTAATGAATAGTGAAAAATACTGTATTTTAATTCAAAATTGTTTTTTTGTCGAATTTATTTATATTGTTAGAGTATCATTTTAATTGGTTTTAAATAATAATTCGATTGATTTTTTTATCATTTAATAAAATATTAGTCATTTGAAGTAATTTTACATTGAAATTTGATATAAACACATTTCAATCTTTTGATTGTTTTTACTTTTAAAAAACTTGTTTTCTTGTTTTGTCAACAGGGATTAATTTTAAATTAATTACTGTAATTTATATGTTTTAAATTTTAAAAAATTGATTCTATATTTGTAATCATTGGGTCCAAATTATTTTAATAGGTTACTTTTATTTTTTTGGATATTATGAATAGTAACTACGGTAATTTTTATTTAACGCGGTTAAAGATAAATCAGGTAAATTATAGTAACAAACAACATGATAAGGACAAAAAAATACCCTAACACCTTCTAAAATCCCATTTTATAAATAAAAGTCTTCACTTAATACCTAAGGATCATAATTGGATCATTTAATGGACTTTTTTCCATGATAGTGATATAAATATTATTAAAACAAAAGAAAGTGACAACATGTCACCCTCTTATTTATTATAAGTATAATAATTTTAATATAGGGATAAACATGATAAAAATATGATCATAAATATCTTCCAAAAATGAAATTATCTACATCATGAGAACTTATTTATACTTTTTAGAGATTAAATAATTACCATAAATATTGACACAATAGTGAAAGAGTAATTATTTTATTAATAGAAATATCAAATAAATTATATAAAAAATATTAAAATAAATATAATTAGAATTAATTAGTGTACTACCTGACTTTTATAGGTGAATATGACATATTATAAGTCTATTAAATTATTTGGTTCAAATTTATCTCTCTGTTTGGATTTTATTCAAATTCAATGAAATGAATAGTGTTAAAATTGACACTATTTATATTTTATAAAAATAATAATTTATTAAATTATTTAAAAAACATAAAAATATTTTAAAATTACAAAGTTTCTATGATAAGGTGGAAAAGTTTATAAAGTGTCCAAATATGGGTAATTAACCCCATATAAGTAAAATTTATAGCCTCTTAATATTTAAAATATTGTTACCACAATTAAAATTAAAAGAGAATAATTAAGGTTAACTGAAAAGATAAGGTTTAAAATAAAATAAATACATGTCTAAAAATTATTGGATGAGAGGATTTAAAACTATACTCATATTATTTTTGACATAACTTAATTTGGATTCATTTGGATTAAATTATTAATTTATATTAATTTAATATTTTAAGAGTTTCCAAGGCTGCCTCTCCCCTCTCCTATAAAAAGGTACTCACTCTTATCTAATACTCACACTTATGAAACCTTTTTTTTGGAAAATATATACCCAAAACCCTTCCTATAATCCATCCCCAAATTATTGAATCCTTATTTTAGGCAGAACACCCTCTTTAGAGGTGTTAAGGTGTTCTTCAAATGTGATCGACCAAAAAAGAGGTATTGTTTTTATTTAAGTGTTTCTATTTTATTTCATCTTCCACTTCCTTAAAATATCCTCCAAACATTATGATATAATAAATTAAATATCCTCAATATAATGATATGTTATTATGTTAATATCATCACCTGAATCCATATCCAATTTCATCAAATGGAAAATGAACTTTTCATTCGTGTGTACGGCGGACTACCGTCTCACGAACCGATATAGTTAGTTTTTCATCACCATATTTAAAGACTAGTTATAATGATATAATTAATGTTATATATGATATTAATGACATATTAATAATTATAATATAATAATATATCAATTACATTCTTATTTTCCATGCACATAAAAATGATAACGTCGTTCGTGCATACGTGTGAACTATCATCTCCATGAAGCAATGTGATTATTTTTTATTCACTACACCAATTTTATGATATATATAAGTATATTTAAATTATTAATATGATTTTAATTATGTTATGATCATTCTATAAAGATAAAATAGTACTTACCTTCTTTCCATAATGATAAATGAAAAATAAAGACATAACTCATGCGTACGTACGGCTTACCATCTCCATGATTGTAACATTGTTAATTTTTCATATCCATATTTAATGAATGTATTTAAAGGTATAATTGATATAAAAAATTTATTATTATGGAATGAATATTATTCTGTAGATGATGTACTTATTAACTCATGGACTATTTACATTATACCAAGTTCATTTTCGACTCAAGTACCGAATATCAAAAAAACGTCCGACATGAACTTAAAATATTATGTGATTATTATAACATGGTAATGAGTGATATAAAATAATAAACTTGAAATGGGTTCTGAAACAAGAATAAAATCAACCTAAGTTTATTATTCATGAAGATAAAGAACGAACGAGACAAGTCGAACTCAAGGTAATGGACTTCGTCTCAATCTCCTTTCATTGAGACATATTTTGATGTTATACACCACATTATTTTATAAGGTGTATAATCAAACCCTTGAATTTTAATTCATTTAAAGGTTCTTAAAAGGAATATTTTTATATGATGCATTTTACAAAATGATAAAAGGAATGTTTTATAATTTATGTGGTGACAATGACTTCTCCATCACCATAACCGTTATTTTGATATTTTGATTCCTCTATAAGACTTAATATTTTTTAAAAGGAATAGAAATACCTTATTAACTTTTTGGGTGTTTTGGTATTGAAAATGATTTTGAAAGTGGATTGAATATTTCAATATCTTGAAATTATTTCTTGTGATCGAAAATGAATTTTTTTGAGTGAAATGTTGATAATTGCAATCTTTTATATGTTATGATTATATAATGGTACTTAGAAATTTGACGAGTGGTTATGTGATAAACCAAAGATGGGTGGTTACGTGATAAACCAAATATGGTTGGTTTCATAATAAACCAAGGACAGGTGGTTGCGTTATAACCTCCAATGCATTGGGTATGTAAATCGGATGTATGGATATTCCATTTAGTGATATATGTAGAAGTCAACCGTATGGTTATTCCATTTAAGTATGATTGTATCCCAAGTTTCCTTTATATGTTGGATGTTTCTTTTTATGGGTTTTATGGTAATACTTTGATTACAAAAATGATAAGCAATAATTCTATATTCAGTGGATTGTATTTACTACTTCTTAAAGGTGAAAAGTATTACTTTATGATAAAGTATTCATGGTTTACATGTTTTTGCAAGACTAATAGTTTTTCCTTCTTTGTGTATCCATTACTGAATGTTTTATGCTCATCCCAAGTTTTGAAATGTTTTTCATAGGATTTAAAGGAGAATAGAGTCAAGGATGGTATTAAGGAAAAGTTATGATGTTTAAACATGAAATGAAACCATGTTTATTTTGAAAAGTTTTTTTTTATGAAAAAATAGATAGTGTGTATAAGTGTATAATTTTTAATGTTTAAGTTGTTATATATGAGTTGTGGCCTAATTATCTAAATCTATATACCATAAAAGATCCTCGATTTGAATGAAATTCAAATTACTAACTTAACTCAAGATTAAATAATGTTTAAGGTCGGGTCCTTATATGTCTCTAGACTGCACTCTCAATGGTGTATCTATAGTCATAACCCCACTCACAAACTTCACCGCCGGGCTCAAACCATTAACAAGTTTTACAGATATAAAGGAATGAGAGGCACCAATATCAAATAAGGCACTAGCTAATATAGAAGCTACTAGAATAGTACCTCTCATTTTCAACGGTCGAGCCTCTCTATCCACAAGTGTAGGTTGCAATGCATGTAGTTGGAATGCCCCTATTCCCTATAATATAGTTTTACTCCCCTGAGTTTCACCACTTTTCCGATATGGGTGCTCTTGCCCAGAAGCACCACATCCACTGCCTCTTATAGTATAACTCTAGCTGTCAGACTGATATGGTGTAGAAGCCCCCCCCCCCTCACACCCTGGTTCTGTCTAGCTCCTCCATCAATAACATTCTGTCTCGGGTTCCTACAGAACCTCTATAGATGTCACATTCTGCCGCAGGACCGACACTCTACTGGTGGTCGGGGATAATGTTTAAGAAAGTGTCCCGGCTTTCCGCACTGGTGGAAAATTAGTTGGGTAAGATCCTGAGTAACTGATCCCCCTGACCAGCTGATCTTCTTCCCACTTCTCTAGATAAAGTTGTCATTGTGATGCTTCCTGCTCTCAGAATATGTACACCCTGATCATCCATATGGAACCACCATCCATGCACTAAAAGCCTCCCTCAAGTTCCCCTTAGCTATGAGATCATGATCCACCACCTCAGCAAACTTCTTTAACCGAAAGAGGATAACTTGGGACTTAATATCACACTTAAGTTCGTCCTGAAAAAGTCTCGCCATAGCTTTATCATCCCCTTCCAATGATGGAGAAAAGCACTACAGGTATGTAAATCATCCAGTATAGTCCATTATGGACATGCTCCCCTGAGTCAGCTACATGAACTACACTGCTCTCTCTTGTCTCAACGTCTTTGGGTAGAAGTGCTCCAAGGAACTTTCCAAGAATTCATTCCATAGCATACTATCAGCTTGTCAAATCTGCGCATGAATTCCCCACCATAACTTGGTTGATCCTCATAGTATATAAGTGGACAACTTTACCCTCTTCTTATCGGGAGTCTCCAATTGGTCAAGTATCATCTTGATGGACTCAACCTAGAACTAATATCCCTCAAGTACACCCTCTCCAGTAAAATTCGGAGGGTTTTGTAACTGAAACTTTCTCTATAGGTTATGCATTCTCTTCTCAACCCTCCTTGGGCCTCTTTCCATTAACTGCATGAAGTGATCTAATCTCTCCTGAAACTTCTCCCCTACTTTCTCATCTGGCACTATTGGTGCCCCAGGTTCCACCCCTAGTAAACTATATCTAGTTTTCTCTTCCTGATGTCCTCTAAATAGGCATCTTCGTGGTGGCATAACTCTACAATTCTAAACACGCATCTTAGGACTCATAAAACAACTATATCACTTCAAGTAAGAGTAAAATCACAACAAGCCACAAAAATCATTTTCCCCAAACCTCATCATGTGGTCAAAACTGAGGCGTTATCACTACCCTTAACCATTCTAAACCTAGGTCCTAGTTAACAAGGATAAACACATTATCATATATATTTTATCATTTAGATACCCATTTATTCATAATTTTTCATCATTTTACCATTCTCAATTTCATATTAGGAACTATTTTCAATTTAATTTCAAAAGCAAGGAAAAATAGTTCAAGTTCAAAAACTTACCCAAAACCTATTTTCTCATGCATTCCCAAAATGATACATATACCAAAATAATCCTGAGTGACTAGAATGATGCATTAAAACTCAACTCTATTATCATTTCGGGTCATAATTTAATTCTCAACAAATTTCAGAAACAACAACCACATCACACAACAAGTGTGTCACCCAAGGTGAAATAATAGTCAACTGTAACAAAAAAATTGCAATAACAACAATATCACCCTGAGTACTTGGGTTTTCATTCATATATGGGTTTTAAACTCTCATGAACGAGCTCATAACCAAGACCTAACTCATCTTATTCTCTTGTCTACCTTTCCCAAATAGTAATACAAAAGAAGAAGAAAAGAAATATGGAGTTCAGATACCACTTTGTAATGTCCTGACCCGGGTGCCTGATTAGCCACTGAATGAGGCTACTATTCATTGTTAATATATATAATATTCATGTTATTTATTATTCATATACACCATTTTAGTGCATTTTACATTTTGAACATTAATTCACATTATGATTGTAATTTCCTCTTAAAATGCACTATTACATAGTACATTTTTTAACACCTCCTAAAATACAAAATGGTCTTTATTTTATTTTAATATTTTATTTTCAGGTGCCCCATTATATAAGGAATAATTAATGATTTTTAATCACTTGAATATTCTCATTGGAAGACCAACAAAATGGGCTTTCATGCCAAACCATTCTGGGAAAAGTAAACTGGACAGTAGCCCAATAAAGAGATAGTATAGGCCAAGATACAAGCACAATGATTCTAAATATTTAATTGAAGATATATTAAATCATAGGGAACATTTCATAAAATAGTTTCCAAATCTAATTCGGATGTTTTAATGGAGTTATAGGCAGCCCAAGTAAAAGATAAAATTATGGGCCAGATTCTGCATCCCAGAAAAATAGCCCACCATTTATACATATCACATAAACCATAAACTCTTTTGGGATGAAACTTTACATATGATTAGTGGAAATATGTAGATCCATTTTATTCTACTATTTCACACTCTAATTAGGCCATATATAATCTCATTTAGGCACTTCTGTTCGGTGGATGCAAGTAAGCTGCCACCTCGGGTCAAGAGTGGAAAAGTCTAAGTTCCATAAGCTTTCCACCACCCTAATCCTACCATACTCAAGTGGGATGACTTTCACTATTGGAGTATCGACCCAAGGTTACAAAAATGCCATTTTAAGGTAGTGGTTTTGGAGTATTTATTCATCTTGGATGCTTTCTTTCATTGTAGTGTTATGCTGCCACTTTTCCTTTATAATGTTCTTCTTCATTTGTATGTTGTTCGAATCACCTTAGTTTTCAATAAAAATTCTTCATCTTATCTTATTATGTTATTCTTATTATCACATTGATACCATTTATTTATAGTGTGAATTATTTCATACCAAACCTTGTGAAATTATTCACACAATGGTGGAGTGATTGTTTTCTTTTTATTGTTTTTTTTACTTCTTCAATTCCTCCCTCATGAGTCGACTTACCACTTCCATTGAAACCATATAATCAATGGAGGGATAACCCACTTATGGTTTGATCCAAGGGAGTAGAAAAGGGATTGATTGGATGTTATTTATCACCCCATTAATGTCTAATCACTTATTTTAATTGATATTTTTATTTGATGATTTTAAAACTTCTTCGTCCTTGTTGAATTTTAAGGCCACATACTTCAGGTGATAATACGAACATTTACCTTGGAGTGCTCATAAATTTGATCCTCCAAGTGTATAGGTGATTATTATTATGTTGTTTTGGTATAAAATCATTAATTGATGAAGTTGTTTGATCTTCTTGAATAAACTCATCTCGAATATAAGAAATTTAAATCATTAAAAAAGAATTTCATCCAATCCACCCCTTGTAATAACCTAGGATCAACCCTTCTCACAATTTGATTTCACTTAATTCACATAGTGTTCACTTAAACATATCTAAAATAAACCCAAATTTGTCCACTGAATATCCAAAATCAATCCTTATAATGTGTGTGTCTGTAGGTTTCTTCTTAGGTCTTTGAGGAATCGACAACCCAAGTTACTCTACATTTGACCGCTTAACCCTAAAAACTTGGGTAAATTTGTGCAAGACCAAATTTTGGCACTATTTATAGGGACCCAAGTAATTCATCTAAACATCCATTCTATTCTCCCCCATTTCTTCTATTCTCATCCAAATTCTCTTATCTTCTCCCTTTCTCGTTTTTTTTCTTTTGGCACATGTCCGCCTACACTCGTGACCAATCAAACTGTCTAGTTAGGGTGGATATTCCTGGGGTTGGGGAGTTAAGTACACCAAGGTAACTCTTTACATTAGATCATAATCTTCCTAATACTCCATATTCAAAAATTGATCTCATTTCAATGAAAGTTCTTAAAATAAACCAACTCTTAAACCTGGGTGGGAACCAAAATGGAAATCCAAATGAGGTAGCCCCAAATTTAGGGAATGCAGTCGATCAAACCATGAATGACTACCTCAAACCTACCTGGACAAATTTCCCCTCATGTAAAATTCCCTAGGAGATTCCAACTACATATTTAAACCCCATGTCCTAAACCACCTTCCCACATTCCATGGAATAGAGTCCGAGATGCTCTACCTTCACGTTAAGAAGTTCAATGAAATTATATAAACCATGTGTCCCCCACATCAACTAGAATCAGCTAAGATGAGGCTATTTCCTTTTTTATTTAAAGGATCGAGCTAAAAGTTGGCTAAAAAATTTGAGACCATCATCCATCAACACTTGGGACCAATTACAGAGATAATTATGCAAAAAATACTTTCCCCACCACAAAACAATTTCACTAAAAAAGAGAGTCCAAAAAAATTTTAAAAGAGGGAAAGTCATTCTACAAAACATGGGAGAGGTTCAAAGACACTCTAAACATGGTTCCACACCATGGTTTTTATATTCCTTAATAAGTGATAATTTTCTATGAAGGGTTGGGTCCAAGGAACAAACAATTCATTGACATCATGTTTAATGGAACTTTCAAAAACAAGGCCCCAAATGATGCTTACGAGTATTTAGAAAGCCTTGTTGAACAAAATCAAACATGGGGAACATCACATTACTATGAGAAGCCACCCAAATCTGGTGGAATTCACACACTTAGGGAGGAGGAAGTCCTCAGGGATAAACTCACAACACTCACTAGGAAGGTTGAAGAGATAGACCTTAGGAAATCCATGAAATCCAAACTGTAGACCCTGTTTGCACAATTTGTGACAAACATGACCAAAAAACAGACAATTGCCCAACCATTCCATCCATCAAGGATGTTCTTTTAGGAGGACCACATGTTAAAGTCAATGCCCTAAACTTCCAAAAGTCCCAATACCAAAACACATTCAACCCAAGGTATAATGACTACCCAGGTTTCTGATGGAAAGATAACTAATAACCTAGCCAACCAAAAGGACCAAACCCCTACCCTATACAAAATTTCCAAAACCATAACCAATTACAACCACAACCAGTCCAATGCCAATATCCTTCTGTCCAATACCAGTAACCCATCCAACAACCAAAGTATCCTCCTAGGATAAACTAACCAACACAAGCCCCCACCCAATTTGTCCCTCTTCCAATCCTTGAACAATTGTGTAAAAAATGGACAAAATGAACTCATAATTATCTTCCCTTAAACAAGAACTTAAAACCATAAAAACTAGAAAGGTACCCATGCCTACTAAAGTGTTACCATCCTCAAATTTAAGGGGAGAGCCAATTTTCACTCAAACAACTCATGAACAACTAAAGGTTGTGATAGTTTTAAGAAGTGGTAAATCAATTGAGAAACCTGAAAAAATAAGTCAGAAACCATATGAAGCTTCAAACTCTAATGAAAATTAAAATGAACTACATGATAAAACTAAAGAAACTGATAACAATTTGAAAGAAACAACCCTTCAAAAAACAAACCCACAGCCTATGCCATTTCCTGAACGCATGAGGGAGAAAACCAAGACTGGATTGAATGAAAAATTGAGGGAAATATTCTCACAATTCAAGATGAACATTCCACTCATTGATGTTATTCAAACCATTCATGCATACTCAAAATACCTAAAAGACCTATTCACTTTTAAAAGGAAATTATCACATAAGAACCAAGTCCTTCTAGTAGTAAATGTTAGCACAACAATCCAAGGAACCCTTCCACCAAAGATAAATGACATAGGATGTCCTTACATCAATGTTGAACTAGGAGAGAACAAAGTTGTCAAAGCCTTGTGTGTCCTAGGTGCCAGTTTCAATCTCATTCCCTATGTTTTGTACTGCCAGTTAGGCCTAGAAGATATCCAACCCACATCTGTCACACATCAACTTGTTGATCATAGAATTAGGGTTCCAAAGGGGGTTTTAAAGGATGTTCTGGTAAAAGTAGAAAACTTCATCTACCCTACTTAATTCATTATCCTTGACAACAATCCAAACTTAGTCAACAAGGAACAAACCCCAATCATCCTTGGTCATCCCTTCCTTGCAACAATCAACTCTGTTATCTGAGTCTGAAATGGGAACATGACCATCACCTTTGGATACATGAGTCTAGACTTGAACATCTATAATACAAGCTCACAAATAGTGGATGATGAGGATATTCATGAAGTAAACATGATAGTAAGAGTTGATAATGAATCCATATAACATTAAGGAATATTTGAGGAATGTTTAAGTCAGGATGAGATTAATTTCCTTTGTTCACATGAAGGAAGTTTATCTCCTTGGCGAGAATCACATTTAGATTGATCCTATGATGAAATATTAAGACAAAAAATTAGTGAAATCTTTCAGGAAATAGCATTCATGGAGACCACTCCAACTCCCTTCCCTAACACTAATCAAACAAATCTAGGAGCTGAAACTTCTACACATGGGGAATCAATCCTATCTGAAACTCTAAACAAAGAAGTTGATCTTGAGCCAATGTCCCAATCTTCTGCTGAAATTTTGAACAAACCTGATCTTGAATTGAAATAACTTCTTACTACACTTAAGTATTCCTTCCTAAGAGAAAATGGAACACATCCTATTGTAATTTCTTCTTATCTTTAAGCTGGTCATGAGAGGATGCTTCTAGATGTCCTTAGGAAACACAAGAAAGCTATTGGATGGACCCTGTCTGATATTCCTAGGATTAGCCCACTTATCGGGACTCATAGGATTATTCTCGAATCTAATTCAAATCCATGTTTTCAACCTCAGCGGTGACTCAATCCTAATCTCATGGAAGTAGTGAGAAAAGAACTTCTGAAATTGTTAAAAGCTGGTATCATCTATCCCATTACTGAGAGTGAGTGGGTAATCCCAATTCAAGTTGTCCCAAAGAAGTTCGAAATTACAGTGATAACCAATAAGGATGGAGATATTCTTCCAACTAGGGTGAGTAGTGGATGGAGAGTCTGGATTGACTACAGGAAGCTAAACTCGTTTACCAAGAAGGACCATTTCCCCTTACCATTCATTGACCAAGTCCTTGAGAGAGTCTCAGGTCACACCTTCTACTGTTTCTTAGATGGGTACTCAGGGTATAATCAAATTTATATATCCCTAAAGTATCAAGGTAAGACTACATTCACTTGTCCATTCGACACCTTTTCCTTCAAACACATGTCCTTCAGGTTATACAATGTCCCTGGAACCTTCTAGAAGTGTATGATGGGAATCTTCTCAGACATGGTAGGGGATTTTTTTAGAGGTCTTCATGGATGACTTCTCTATGTTTGGGAATATATTTGAGGGTTGTTTGAGGAATGTGTAGAGAGTCTTGTTAATATGTGAAGAAAAGAATCTGGTCCTAAACTGATAAAAATTCCATTTCATGTTTAAATAGGGACTAGTCCTTGGCCATCTAGTCTCGGGTAGGGGAATTGAAGTTGATAAAGCCAATATTTACATCATTAGTCACCTTCCATCACTAAAAACTATCAATGAAGTGAGGTCTTTTTTAGTACATGATAGTTTCTATAGAAGGTTCATTAGGAATTTCAACTCTATTTCTCGAGCACTTTGTGCTCTATCGGTGAAATATGCTCCATTTTTATTGAAAGAAATCTATGAGGAATCATTATCTACACTCAAGTAAGCTCTTATCTCTCCACATATCATGAAATCTCCAAATTGGAAACTTCATTTTGAGCTCATGTGTAATGCTAGTGACTTCATTGTAGGATCATTCTTAGGACAACGGTGTGAGAAAACTCCATGTGTCATTGCTTATGAAAGAAAATATTTAAATGATGCACAAATCAACTACACCACCACTGAGAAGGAGTTACTTGTCATTGTGTTTTCCTTAGAAAAGTTTAGTTCCTACCTCTTAGTATCCCCCGTCAATATGTTCACTGACCATTATGCACTAAAATACCTCTTCTAGAAACAAGATGCTAAAGCTAGACTGAAAGGTGGGTCCTGCTCTTACAAGAATTTGACCTTACAATCAAGGAGAAAAAGGGTGTTGAAAATTTTGTATCAGATCATCTCTCTAGGATAGAATTTAATGAAAAATTATCTCACCTTTATGTGTATGATTCATTCCCTGATGAACACCTATATTATGTGAGTGACTACCCTTGGTATGCCGACATAGCCAACTTCTTAGTTACAGAAGTCATTCCAAAATTATTAGGGTCTCAAGCTAGAAGGAAATTATTTTCTGATGTCAAGAACTATGTGTTTTATGATCCATACCTCTATAAGTTCTACCCTGACCAAGTCATTAGGAGGTGTGCCCCATAATCTGAACAAGAGTCCATCCTTAAATTATGTCATAGTGAGGCGTGTGGAGGTCACTTTTCCTCTAAGAAAACTTCTGCTAAGGTTCTTTAGTGCGGTCTCTTCTAGACCACCCTCTCAAGGGACTCCTACACATTTTTTCAAAGCTGTATTAGGTGTCAACAAGTAGGTTCCATCACAAAAAGGAATCAAATAACACTCACTCCCATCTTAGTGATTGAAATATTTGATTGTTGGGGAATCTATTTCCTGGGTCCCTTCCCAAACTCTAGGAGATATATGTACATCCTTTTAGTTGTCAATTATGTCTCCAAATGGGTTGAGGTTATTCCTACAAAACCCAATGATCATCAAACTGAGATTATATTTCTCAAGGAAAACATTCTCTCTAGATTTGGAATTCTTAGGGCTATCATTAGTGATCGTGGAATACATTTTTGTAATCTTCCATTCTCAACACTCATGGAAAAGTATGGAATTTCTCACAAAGTTTCCACTGCTTACCATCCACATAACAATGGCCAAGATGTGTTAGCCAATTGATAAATCAAAAAAATTCTTGAGAAAATTGTTAATCCATCTAGGAAATATTGGTTAAGCAAACTCTTATATAGTCTTTAGGCCTATCAAACTGCATATAAAACCATTTTAAAAATGTCCCCATATAGGTTGGTTTATGGTAAATCATGCCATTTTTCAGTGGAGATTGAACATAAGGCCTTTTGGGCAATTAAGAAAATGAATTATGAACTCTCATTGCCTGAAACATAAAGTAAATTAGATCTCAATGAACTTGAGGAACTTAGGATGGAGGCTTATGAAAATTCAAGGATCAATAAAGCTAAAGTACAAGCCTAGAAATATTGAAATCATAAAACCAAACACATTATACCAGGTAAAAATATTCTTTTGTATAGTTCTAAACTTCATTTACACACGGGAAAGTTGATTTCTAGATGGTCAAGTCCATACATAGTGCATTGGGTGTACCCCCATGGGGTTGTAGAAATTCAAGATCTCACCAATGGTCAAACCTTTAAAGTTAATGGTCATAGATTCAAGCCATTCATTGAACCATTCCAAAAAAATGAAGTTGATGAAAACTTGTGCGAACTAACCTTAGATGAGGAAAATACTTAAAAAATCAAGGGTCTAAGTCGAGCTAGCGATATTAAACCAAAGCATTGCACGGGAGTCAACCCGTGGTTTTCATCTTTGTGAATCATCTTTATTTTAAAATAGGATTAATAAATCAATTTTATATTAAAAAAATACTTAACTTTTCATATGATAGTACCATAGAATTTTGACATGTTCTTATATTATGAGTATGGATGGCTATGAAATGGGATCTCCATATTCATCTGTGTCACATGGTGTGATCCTTGAGTAATAC
The DNA here is from genome assembly GCA_963277665.1 of Viscum album. Lineage (NCBI taxonomy): Eukaryota > Viridiplantae > Streptophyta > Magnoliopsida > Santalales > Viscaceae > Viscum > Viscum album. The sequence continues at coordinate 1,271,464,567 of OY728139.1, read as the reverse complement.
CTCACCCAGAAATTTAAAAAAAGACAATGTATCATCAGTTTATTTTGATGTGTTTGTAGGTTAAAATAAAAATAAAAAATATATATATAATAATATTTAAAATATATATATATATATATATAAAAGGACACGTCGTAGGTCATGGGGCAAACCCCGTCACAACCGGCGAAGCCGCGGGGACTCGAACCCAAGACTGAAGGGAGACAGGGGAGTGCGCCTACCACTGACCCACGGGTTATAATGCTTCATTATTTTTTAATTTTTGTATATATACTTATATTTTATTTTTTTATTATATATATATATATATATATTGTTTTTTTTTTGTTTTTTTTTCTTTTTCCACTAGGGAACTCTACGAGTGACATGGATATCAAAGGACTAAATTGGAGTAGCATGAACTTCAACTTGAACCACCAAGTGACTTTATTACATGATCATCATTTTCAATTTCCTTTTTGAACTCCCTTTCTTTGACTCTACCCCCTTCTAAATTTTCTTTTCTTAAAACACTAGGGGCAGTGTTATTTTAAGTTTGGGGGAGATGAAATAAAAAAAATTCTTTTGTGTAATTTTTTTTTTTTTTGATTTTGTGTGAAAAAAATGATTTCAAAAAATGTGTGTAAATGTAAGGAAAAATTCCTTTAACTTTAAAAATGATAATACACATTGAAAACTTTGAAACTGAATATAAAATAATTTAGTATGCCTTGATTATGATTTTAATCCATGTATATTTCATGAGCTTAGATTTTGGAAAGTGTGGTTGTCTAATGTGATATTTTATTGTTTATATTTTCATCCAAATAAAAAAAACAAGAATCAAAACGCACGTCCTTTGGATGGTGGGGTATTAGTTTGAGTTCATGGGATCCCCTAAATAAATAACATAGGTTTTGTGATCATTTTAGTTTTAATATGAGTATTTAAAAAATAAAAAAAAACAATAAATGTGCTTGTAGAGTAATGAAATGACTTAATGCGTGGCTTTCGGCACTTGAGGATCGTGACTCCATAGTTTTTTGGCCCAGAGTTAATAATTTTATCTCTATTTATGGTAATTTGATTTTCTTTTTGACTGAGTTAACTTGAGATTATTCCTAAGTATGTGGGCTTCACTTGGTGCCCTAAGGTCTTTGAACCTGGGAGTCATCAGCAAAGTCTTGTTATATGGGTTGACTTGATTGAGTTCAATTTTAATTACTATGGAAAATTTTCAAATATATATATATATATATAATAATAAAATGAATAATCATCTTGATATTGAAATTTGATTCCACCTAGCGCTTTCTTCATTTCCCCTTTGAATAAAATTGAACCCCCATGTCTATTGTGATACACAACACATCTTCATGCTTAATTGATATTAGATGAAATATGGAGATGAATTTAAACAAAGGAATGGGATTGGTATTGGAATATTCTTATGAAACTATCTTGTATTAAAATATTTTGATGGTTTTCATGATTTTTTGATATAAGGGTTCTTGGTGATCATTGTGGATTAAAATGTTTTTGGAAAAGAGAATTCAAATTTTATATTTTTTATATATATTTTGCTCAGGACTAGAAAAACTCGAGTTGGGGGTGTGATTAGCCACTGAATGAGGATAATATTAATTGTTAATATATATAATATTCATGTGCTTTATTATTCATATACACCGTTTTAGTTCATTTTACACTTTGAACATTAATTCACATTATGATTGTAATTCCCTCTTAAAATGCACTATCACATGGTACATTTTTTAACACCTCCTAAAATAAAAAATGGTCTTTATTTTATTTTTATATTTTATTTTCAGGTATCTCATTATATAAGGAACAATTAATGATTTTGGATCACTTGAATATTCACATTGTAAGACCACCAAAATGGGCTTTCATGCCAACACATTCTGGGAAAAGTAAACTGGAAAGCAGCCCAATAAAGAGACTGTATCGGCCAATATACAAGGCCAATTATTCTAAAAATTTAATTTAAGATATATTAAATCATGGGTAAAATTTCATAAAACAGTGGCCAAAGATAATTCGGATGTTTGAATGAAGTTATAGGCGGCCCAAGTTAGAGATAAAATTCTGAGCCAGATTTTGCGGCCCAGAAAAACATCCCACCATTTTACACATATCTCGTAAAACATAAATTCTTTTGGGCTGAAAGTTTACATAAACTTAGTAGACTTAAGTATATTAATTTTATTATTCTATGTACCACTCTAATTCTGTCATATAGAATCTCATTTAGGCACTTCTGTTTGGTGGATGTAAGATGGATGCCACCTCGGGTCAAGAGTGGAAAAGTCTAAGTTCCACAAGATTTCCACTACCCTAAACCTACCATACTCAATTGGTATTACTTTCACTATTGGATTCTCTACCCAATTCTCCCAAAATTCCTATTTAAGGTAGTGGTGTCATAGGATTTATTCATCTTGGATGCTTTCTTTCATTGTAGTGTTATGCTGCCACTTTTCCTTTGTAATGTTTTTCTTCATTTTTAAGTTGTTCAAATCACCTTAGTTTTCAATAAAAATTCTTCATCTACTCTTCTTATGTTATTTTTTATTATCACATTGATATTTTTTCTTTATAGTGTGAATTTATTTATACCAAACCTTGTGAAATTATTCACACAACGGTGGAGTGATTGTTTTTTTATTGTTTTTTTTTTAATTCTCCAATTCCTCCCTCATGAATCTACTTCCCACTTCCATTGAAACCATAGAATCAATGGAGGTATAACCCAATTATGGGTTTATCCAAGGGAGTAGCAAGGGGATGGATTGTATTTTATTTATCACCCCTATGAAGACCCAGCCCAAAACACCCGGAGTCGGTGCCTTCAGAACATGATGTGTACATTTTAACAAAACATGCACAGATAATTTACACATCATGTCCCATCCAGAGAGGATCGAATTCGGTTCAAGTTCTGGGAAACCAGCCTCTCCTGTCATACTTCTTTTAGCTCAGGCTGAAACCTGAAAATTTATTTCAAAAGTTTAGGGTGAGCATGTGAATGCCCAGTAAGGGGTTTAAAATAAACCAATATAACTTTAAAAAAACATTCTTTAAAACTTTCCATAAAATAATTTCTTTGAAGAAAATTTATAACACATGTAACGAATCATAAAAATACTTATCTTAAAATAACATCCTAGCAAAAATATAAGAATACATGGTTCAATTTAGTCATTCCCATTTGGTCTAATAAGTAAAAGAATTTTTAAACATGTATGACATTTGGATATGTAAGCATGGGTTAAAAAGAGAATAATCAGAGTTGCGCAAAAAGATAATAATTGCAATTACATAAACTGAATGCCGATTAAACATAAGTCATGCCATAATATTTTACTTTTCTGATACTCATAAGTACTGGATATTAACCATGGATACCCTACTAATCAAATATTCATTTGGTTACATAATTATCATACACATAATGAGGGAATGTATAATGTCGGACTTCTGTGTCAGGGCCTTGTGCCAAAACCTAAGGGCTAACTGTGACCGGACCCTATCCCGGAGGGCTTAATTTTACCGGTCCCCATACTGGAGAGCTTACTTTTACCAGTCTCTAACCTAGGGAGCTTACTTTTACCGGTCTCCAACCCAGAACATACTAGTCCAATACATTCCTCATATGTCAGATCGGGTCGTGTACTCAAGATGTCCCATACCACCTTGAATAATTAAATTTATTTCAAGTTTCTCAAGGTGTCCCATACCACTTTGAGTAATTTTATTTCATTATATTATTATCATGTTAATCCACATGCATGCATCAATGAGTGAAACTATACAATGGAAAATGAAACCATTTAAACCATAAATACATAATATGACCTTCATTATTCAAAAATCCAATAAGAGTTTACCGAAGGCATACATGGCTCATTACATTATTTTAACAAACGATAATTACTAAAGCATATCACAAAGTGGGTGAGAAGGGGTTTTCCACATGAGATGTGAAAATGATAACTATTCAATTCATAATTCTTATAAATGGAATTACATGTTATTTAATACATTTCTATGAAGTGTTAAGGACCAAGTAAATAAATTATGATTCAACTGAAAACAATCATTACAGTTGGTAAAACCTCAAGTGTGCATAACCCGGTTGCATGGTTTGTTACAACCTTTGAACTTTTAAATATATTTTGTGCAAAACAATGTTTATCTTTTCTTAAATCATAAAACATGACAGGGTCAATCATGCAATACTTTTGAAGCATAGAATCATTATTTAATAATTCTTTAACTGAACAAGTTTGGCATACTTCTAAGGATTAGGACACACACCTTTACGTAAATACCTCTTGTGTAACACCCAAACCCCAGTTACCCAGAGTCGGTGCATTATTACATAACATTGGCATGATCACAAAAGATCAAGTCTCGAAAGAACGATTAGTTTAGTAGCCTTGGAATCATTAGATACATTCATGAAGTTTACATTACATCATAAAGTGAAAACTATAACAAAATCTTGTCTCCACACTCATATCCCCTTATAATATCCCCACAGGTCATTCATAAAATACTTCTTCACATCCTGGGAAAAATAAAACATAGAAAAGGGTGAGCTCAAATGCCCAGTAAGGATAACAATATAGTGGAAACTTCATAAATAAGCATAAACATTTAAGTCAATGTATAACTAAAACAAAAACCTTTTAAACTTGAACTCCATCATAATATGGTAGAAATAAAATGAAATAATTCCATTTACTTATTCACATTGATATTCTACTAGTCAAATAATCACATGTAATATCAATAACCACTTTCATAATGATGGAATGCATAATGTCAGACTATCATAACCACATAGTCAAGGCCTCGTGTCATGACTACAAATAAGATTTTGTCAAGGCCTCATGCCAAGACACTAGTTTGTCTCATGAGACCTACCGATGCATCGAGGAGCTATAGCAGGCTCCACCCGTCACTTATTAAGTCCAATGCATTCCTCATATGAACAGGTTTAAACATAACATAAACATTCGTATTAAAACTAGCATATGAAATGTCAATACTTTCTCCATAAACCATGAATGGTATAAAAATAACACATCCACAGTCAAACATATCAAAAAACCTTCAATACAATATGGAAGTTTTGTATCATAATAAATCAACTTCAAATAAGCTTAAAATCCATCAAAGGATGTTGACATATATGAAATCAAAACTATTTGAGAGAAATATCTCTTTTTTTGAAATCCTTTAAAAGTCACATAATAATAAAATAAAACATTTACTTTGAAAAAATTATTATAATCTTGTAAGGAAAGCTTTTAAGATTTTACAATGGTGTAAAATAGCCGCACCCGCCGTATAAGTTAAAAAAGACATTCTTACCTTAATTTTGTCAAAAAGGTTAAAAAAGACCTTGTTTGGAAAATAATGTAAAGATTCCTTTATAAACTTCTTATAAAAAGTCAAACAAGGGTATAAATTAATTTAACCCATATTCTGTAAAATAGTAAGAATGTTTTGAAATACATTTTTAAGAAACATGGATGTGGATGATAAAGAGGTCCCAATAGTTAATTACGTATAAACAACCTCGGATAATGAAGAGATTGTGAAATAAACTCTTACCTTGTACTTTTCCTTAGTAGATGGTATTTTAACCTCCTGTATAATAGTTAAAAAATTGTTATTAAATTATAAAATAATTATATACATAATTATGATATCATATATGATCTTTTAACATTGCTTTTTTTAATAATATCTTAGTATTATCGTCGTTTCGGGTGTTAACTTACTCGTTTTCTTTAATATGTTTTGTTACATAAGCCATGTTTTTTATGGCTATATTGTATATTATTCATATCCAGAATGATATCAAGTCCTTAAACATTATTTTTAATCATCAAATGATAATTATAATTGAATGGATACGATGGGGAATGAATCTCATCGCGTTCGTGAAGACGGTAGTCCGTACGTACGCACGAGCGACAATATCATTATTTTGATATTAAAATAATATATAATTAGATGGTATATCATATATACAAAATCATTATCATGTTATATTTATTATTTACATTAATTACACATCATTATTATACACATCCAAATAATAATGTACTGAATAACAATTATACCACGACATGGAGACGGTAGGCCGTACGTACGCACGTATGGTGACATGTCATTCAAAGGATGGATAGAATAATGAATATGGTTGTACCATATTTATAATAACATCACATTATATAGAAGATACTGGAGTTATTATTTTAGAATGGAAATAACAAAGAAATAAGAAGTTGAAGAAGAAAGGAACTTGAAAGAGGGTGGTGAAAACATTACCTCTTCTTCGGGTTCTTCCTTTTGATTTGATCAAAAGGGATCCTTAGGTTGGATTTCTGATAAAACTATGGCCTCTAAGTTGAATTGAGGTAATTTTAGAGGATATTTGGGCAGGTTTTATCCGAGCTAAAAGGCTTTTAAGGTGTTAATTAGAGATAAGGGGGAGTGCCCTTTTATAAGAGGGGTGAGGGGCACCTTTGGAAAAGCTAGAAATATTATTTTATAATAAATTCATATTCAGTTTCTAATGGTTCCAAAGTAAATTATTTAAAGTTTAAGGTTTGGATGGGTCTAAATCCATTAAACCAATATATTTTAGACAGGTTTGGGTCACTATATTAACCTTATCATTTATATTTAACTCTTAGTTAAATAGTTTGACATTTACCATGTCTCTTTGTATTTTTATATTATATAGTTAATAAACATAAAATATACCTCCAAGATACCCCCAAGTGGTCCATTAATGATACACATATCATTATATAAGTCCTTTTTCCAAACCTTATATTTTTAGGAATAGAATATCAATTAATAATATAATATTTTTTTAAAAAACTCTTTTATGTCAATTTTGACACTATTGGGTATTTTGTTTTTGATAATTTCATAACAGCATTATTACTTCGAAAAAAATTTATATAACCAATACTAATATGTCATGTTAACCTAGAAAATTAGTGTAATTCAAAAAAAGTCTCAAATTACATTTATTTTGATATTTATAATATCAATTATTTTAATATTTCATTAATTAGGTAATTACTGCATCACCATTGTGTCATAAATTAATTAAATTATTTTATGTATAAAAATTATAAATAAAATATCATTATGTATTAAATCGTTTTATCTTTATAATGAATACTTATAATCAAATTTATCTTATGTATAACCCTATAATAAAAATGTTTTAGTAATTAAACTTTGATTTTAACTCTTTTAACTCTTCTTTGAATTAAATAATAATAAATGTCCTAATCTAATCCAAGTGGACCTAAATGAAAATATTTTATTCCTAAGGTTATTTTTGGTTGAGATGCACTTGTCTAATAGAATTAGTACATGTGTTAGGGTAATATTAATATCATTTTTACCCTTAATTACCCTATTTACTTTTAACCGTGGTAAATAAAAGTAAAAAGTTATTGTTCACCAAAAATTATTTTTACCTTATTGAACCACATTTTACTCCTTGATATTAACCGTGTCTCTCGGATTTTCTAAATTCCACTCATAGAAGCGGTAAAATTAAGTTTTATGTGAATTTCCAAATTCTCCTAGGAGGTGGGTAAAAGACGGTGAAAAGTTCAATAAAATATTTATATATTTAAAATTATTATAAAATTACTCCAATGAATTACATTGAACTTATATCGGTATTATGTATCTATTTTGAAATTAATTAAATTTAAATAAAATAAGTAATTATTTAAATAAAAATTCGGTTTTAAACTATAACTCAGTGTTTTTTCACTATTCATCAAAAATTGAATGTTTTCAGAAAAATACCAAAAATTCACCCTAAGCTAATTTCGATATTCTGAATCCAAAAATTAAGTCCATTTTGAAAGATAAAATTTATAAAATTTCAAAAAGTGGGTATTACTATTCATAACGGCTAGTTTGATTGGTTGTGGTGTGTGTTAGAACTCGAAGTTGCGTACAACACACGCTACTGTATTATTCAAAGAGAAGCGTACCGTGGAAGCTTGGAGTGTTACATTCTCCCCTCCTTCAAATAATTTCGTCCTCGAAATTTCTAGAATACTACCGCATGAAAAGACTCGGGTGATTCTTTATCATAAGTTCCTCGGGTTCCCACGTTGCCTCTTCCATCTTATGGTTTCTCCATAGAACTTTTACCAGACAAGTCGTCCGGTTTCTTAGCACTTGTTCTCTGGTATCAAGAATCCTGATGGGCTCTTCACAATAAGACAGATCGGGTTCCAGTTCTAATTCCTCATAGGTTAGTACATGTGTTGGGTCAGGAATGTATTTTCTCAACAGTGATACATGGAACACATCGTGAACTTTGGAGAGACTTGGCGGCATTTCCAAACGGTAAGCTACAGCCCCAATTCGTTCTAGAATTTCAAATGGTCCGATGTACCTGGGACTCAATTTACCTTTCTTACCGAAACATATAACTCCCTTCCATAGAGATACCTTCAAGAAAACATGATCTCCTACCTGAAATTTCAAATCCTTCCTTCAGTTGTCATCATAGCTCTTCTGCCTACTTTGAGCTTCATTCATGTGGTTTTGGATTACCTTTACCTTTTCCATCATTTCCTCCACCAGTTCTAGGCCTACAAGTTTTCTTTCACCAATGTCATCCCAACAGGTTGGTGTGCGACATCTCTTTCCATATAACGCTTCATATGGTGTCATCTGAATACTTGAATGGAAGATATTGTTATAAGAAAATTCTACCAGAGGTAAATATTGATACTAAATACCCTGAAAGTCAAGTGAGCAATATCTCAACATGTCTTCTAACATTTGAATATTTCGTTCTGATTTTCCATTTGTTTGAGGGTGGTAGGCAGTGCTCAAACGAATTTCAGTATCCAAGGCTTTCTGAAGACTCTTCCATAATCTTGAAGTAAAACAGGGATCACGATCAGAAACAATCGATAGGGGTACTCCGTGAAGTCTCACAACTTCATTAATATATAGCCTTGCTAGATGTTCAAGTGGTAAATCTTCCCTTATAGTAAGAAAATGTGCTGACTTGGTAAGACGATCAACAATGACCCATATTGCATCGTTCCTTCTAGGTGCCTTTGGTAGTCCCATGACAAATTTCATCATGATATTATCCCATTTCCACTCAGGTATGGGAAGAGGTTGCATGACTCCTCTAGGTTGTTGCCTTCCAGCTTTCACTTGTTTACAAACCATACATCTTGACACAAAATCAGTAATCTCCCTCTTCATCTTGTCCCACCAAAAATGTTTCTTCAAATCCCTATACATTTTGGTGCTCACAGGGTGTATAGAGAAATTGAAACTATGAGCATCATCTAACAATTCTCTTTTTAGATCAGGTATATTGGGAACACAAAGTCTCTTCCTAAACTTCAAAATTACATCTTCATACACAAAGTCACTCAATCTCCCATCATTTACAGCTTTAATCTTTTTTTTAAACTCTTCATCATCAGTTTGAGAACTCTTTATCCTTTCTAGTAAAGATGGTTTGGTAACCATTTGAAAAATTATTGATGTTTCACCTTCCATGGTGATTCCCATATCCATCTTTACTAGAGCCATGTATATAGGATCCTTTTCAACTCTCATCTTATTCAAAACTCCATGATCCTTTCTGCTCAAAGCATCTGCCACCTTATTTGCCTTCCTGGGGTGGTAGTGTATCGTGCAATCATAATCCTTGAGTAGTTCAAGCCATCTCCTTTTCCTCATGTTGAGTTATTTCTATGAGAAAATGTACTTTAAACTCTTGTGATCAGTATAAATCTCACATTTTTCACCATAGAGATAATGTCTCCATATCTTCAAAGAAAATATTACAGCAGCTAACTCAAGATCATGAGTAGGATAGTTTTGCTCATGAATTTTTAGCTATCGTGATGCATAGGCAATAACCCTATCATTCTGTATAAGGACAAAACCAAGTCCTTTCATTGATGCATCACTATAAATAACGAACTCATTATTCCCCGATGGTAGAGTCAAAATAGGAGCATTGACTAATCTTCTCTTTAGTTATTCAAAACATTCTTCACACTCTTTTGTACAAACAAATTTAACCCCTTTACCTGTGAGCTTCGTTAATGGGTTAGCCAAACTAGGCAAAGTTCTGGACAAAACACCGATAATAACCTGCTAAGACAATAAAACTATGCACCTCAGTTATACTTGTCGGGGCTGGCCATTCTTGGATTTCCTTGGTCTTAGAAGGATCAATAGAGATTTCATCCTTAGAGACAATATAGCCAAGAAAAGAAATATCCTGAATCCAGAATTCACACTTTCTAAACTTCCCATATAATTCATGTCTTCTCAGAGTCTTCAGGATAATTCACAAGTGATTTTCATGATCCTCGTAGATTTTGGAGTATACCAAGATATCATCAATAAAAACCACCACAAAATCATCTAGATATTCCTTGAAAACTATATTCATTAGATCCATGAATACAGAGGGTGCATTAGTAAATCCAAAAGGCATTACTGTAAACTCATAATGCCCATACCTAGTTCGAAAATGTTGTCTTTGGAATGTCTTCCTTATTCACACACAACTGATGGTATCCAGATCGAAGGTCAATCTTTGAAAAGTATTGAGCTTAATGCAGTTGGTCAAATAAATCATCAATGTGAGTCAGGGGATACTTGTTCTTTATTGTTATAGAATTGATCTCCCGGTAGTCAATGCACAATCTCATAGATCCATCTTTCTTTTTAACAAAAAGAACAGGGGCTCCCCATGGAGAAACACTAGGGAGAATAAATCCCTTATTACTCAATTCCTCTAGTTGTTTCTTTAGTTCAACTAATTCCATAGTGGCCATTCTATAAGGGGTCTTCGATATGGGCCTTGAACTAGGAATTAAATCAATAGAAAACTCAACTTCTCATTCTGGAGGATTTCCAGGTAAATATTCCGGAAACACATCTATATATTCTTTCACAATAGGTACATCCTCTATTTGAACATTCCTTTCCTCACCCACATTCATTTCATTTTCTTCCTCCCTGATAATTGAATTTAGTTGAGCTACTGGGGTGGATCTAGATAAGAATTAGGTGGTGATGATTCTGCTCTAAAGATAAGGTGTTCCTTAACATCATTATCAAAAATCGTAACCTCCTTCTTCTTACAATAAATCTTCACATCATGGTCCAAAATCCAATCCATACCGAGGATTATATCAAACTAAATCATAGGTATGAAAATGAGATCAACAGATAAATAACATTTATGTGCTCTAATGGGGACTGATTCACAAAACTTTGCTGCAATGATACTTCCCTTAGGATTTTTAACTAACAACTCCCTTGTTAAATCAAATTGGAAATATCTAATTTTCTTAGCAAACTGGGAAGATATGAAACAATGTGATGATCCAGAATCAAATAAAGCATTTTCTAAACTTGAAGAAACCATTAAATTACCTGCCACCACGTATTTCGGAGCTTCTACCTCAGCAGTAGTGATAGCATAATCTTGGCCTTGATCCCTTGGCCTTTTCTAAGGTAAGTCCCCCTGACGCTTAGGAAATTCATTTGCATAATGTCTCATCTCCCTAAAATTGTAGCACTGAACATAGGTAGCTTATTTATTTCTTTTTCAATCATGAGCTTAGTGGCCTTTTTCACCACACTTGTAACAGACATCCATTCCCTTCAAGCAAGTACCGGGGTTTTTCTTCCCATATTTACTGTAGGATTGATATTCAACTTTTCCCTTTCACTACTCCCCAAAGCATGGAATATTTTCTCTAAGGAATTTATCCATTGCTCAGATACTAAGGGATTTGTAATCCCATTGAATGTGGGTGGTTGTTGCCTCATGAAGTGATCTAACATTGATCCTCCATGCTCCGGATCAGGGTTCCCCATATGGGTAAGGTTATTATTCATAACCTGAGTGAGTTGTCCCAGTATAGTGATCAGTTAATCAGCACCAGTTGCATCACCAGCTCCACTATAATTATCTTGAGCAGGAGGAAAATCCCTACATGGAGTGTGTACATTGATACGGTTTCCATTTCTTCCACTAGGCACCATTTCTAAACAATGGCATACACTAGATCGGTTTATGAATCAAAATACATAATTCCATACTTGTAAAACACTTAACATAAATTGAACTATTTATGGATATAATCCATAATCATAAAAAAAATGTTTTCTTTGAGGAAGTATATACTCATAAACCCTTGATAATAGTTTGTAAAGAAAATGAGAATTATCCTAAGCATATCCCCCGGGAGTGTCGTAACCAAAAGTGCAGCAAGGCCCATTATTGTGCACTAGTTCTCATTCGAGTCTAGATCAAAGCGGTGTTTTCGGGTTTTACCCCTAGGTACATTTGTGCCAGAACCGCCTCTACCTGCTCGTATCCAGATAGGGATGTATTGCTCGGAAAACTCACAAAATATCTACAATACCAAAATTCTAGGATGTTCTTCTATACTAATCCTCAAAGTCCATCTTAGGTCTATGTGCTCTAATCAGAGTTTATCTAAATCTAGTTTCCAAGGTTTGTACTAAACTTCCTCTAATACCAACTGTAACACCCCGACCCTAGTTACCTAGAGTCGGTGCATTATAACATAACATTGGCATGATCACAAAAGATCAAGTCTCGAAATATCGATTAGTTTAGTAGCCTTGGAATCACTAGATACATTCATGAAGTTTACATAACATAATAAAGTGAAAAATACAACAACATCTTGTCTCCACACTCATATACCCTTATACTATCCTCGCGGGTCATTCATAAAATACTTCTTCACATCCTGGGAAAAATAAAACATAGAAAGGGGTGAGCTCAAATGCCCAGTAAGGATAACCATATAGTGGAAACTTCATAAATAAGCATAAACATTTAAGGAAATGTATAACTAAAACAAAAGCCTTTTAAACTTTAACTTCATCATAATATGGCAGAAATAAAATTAAATAATGTCATTTACTTATTCACATGTATATTTTACTAGTCTAATAATCACATGCAATATCAATAACCACTTTCATAATGATGGAATGCATAATGTCAGACTATCATAACTACATAGTCAAGGCCACATGCCAAGAATACAAATAATATTTTGTCAAGGACTCATGAAAAGACACTAGTTTGTCTCATGAGACCTACCGATGCATCGAGGAGCTATAGCGGGCTCCACCCGTCACTTATTAAGTCCAATGCATTCCTCATATGAATAGGTTTAAACATAACATAAACATTCGTATTAAAACTAGCATACAAAATGTCAATACTTTCTCTATAAACCATGAATGGTATAAAAATAACACATCCACAGTCAAACATATCACAAAACCTTCAATACAATATGGAAGTTTTGTATCGAAATAAATCAACTTCAAATAAGCTTAAAATCCATCAAAGGATGTTGACATAGATTAAATCAAAACTATTTGAGAGAAATATCTCTTTTTTTGAAATCCTTTAAAAGTCACATAATTATAAAATAAAAAATTTACTTTGAAAATATTCTTATAATATTTTAAGGTAAGCTTCAAAGATTTTACAACGGTTAAAAATAGCTTCACCTGCCATATAAGTTAAAAAACGACATTCTTACCTTAATTTTGTCGAAAAGGTTAAAAAGGACCTTGTTTGGAAAATGACATAAAGATTCCTTTATAAACTTCTTATAAAAATTCAAAAAAGGGTATAAATGACTTTAACCCATATTCTGTAAAATAGTAAGAATGTTTTGAAATACATTTTTAAGAAACATGGATGTGGATGATAAAGAGGTCTCAGTAGATAATTACGTATAAATAACCTCAGATAATGAAGAGATTGTGAAATAAACCCTTACCTTGTACTTTTCCTTGGTCGATGGTATGTTAACCTCATGTATAATAGTTAAAACATTATTATTAAATTATACAAGAACCATATACATAATTATGATATCATATATGATCTTTTAACATTGCTTTTTTAATAATATCTTAGTATTATCGTCGTTTCGGGTGTTAACTTACTCGTTTTCTTTAAAATGTTTTGTTACATAAGCTGTGTTTGTTTTGGATAGGTTGTATCATATTCATATCCAGAATTATATCAAGTCCTTAAACATTATTTTTAATCATCAAATGATAATTATACTTGAATGGATACGATGGGGAATGAATCTCATCGCGTTCGTGGGGATGGTAGTCCGTACGTACGCACAAGCGACAATATCATTCTTTTGATATTAAAATAATATATAATTGGATGGTATATAATATATAAAGAATAATTATCATGTTATATTTATTATTTAAATTAATTACACATCATTATTATACCCATCCAAATAATAATGTATTGAATAACAATTACACCACGACGTGGAGACGGTAGGCCGTACGTACGCACGTATGGTGACATGTCATTCAAAGGATGGATAGAATACTGAATATGGTTGTACCATATTTATAATAACATCACATTATATATAAGATACTAGAGTTATTATTTTAGAATGGAAATAACAAAGAAATAAGAATTTGAAGAAGAAAGGAACTTGAAAGAGGGTGGTGAAAACATTACCTCTTCTTCGGGTTCTTCCTTTTGATTTGATCAAAAGGGATCCTTAGGTTGGCTTTCTGATCAAACTAAGGCCTCTAGGTTAAATTGAGGGAAGTTGAGAGGATATTTGGGTAGGTTTTAGCCGATCCAAAAGGCTTTGAAGGTGTGAATTAGAGAGAAGGGGGAGTGCCCTTTTATAAGAAGGGTGAGAGGCACCTTTGGAAAAGCTAGAAATATTATTTTATAATAAATTCATATTCGGTTTCTAACGGCTCCAAAGTGTATTATTTAAATTTTAAGGTGGGTATGTGTAGAAATTCCTTCAACCAATATATTTTAGATAGGTTTGGGTCACTATATTAACCTTATCATTTATATTTAACTCTTAGTTAAATAGTTTGACATTTACCACGTCTCTTTGTATTTTTATATTATATAGTTAATAAACATACTATATACCTCCAAGAGACCCCCAAGTGGTCCATTAATGATACACCTATCATTATATAATTCCTTTGGCCGAACATTAGGTTTTTAGGAATATAATATCAATTAATAATATAATATGTTTTTTAAAAACTCTTTTATGTCAATTTTGACACTATTGGGTATTTTGTTTTTGATAATTTCATAACAGCATTATTACTTCTAAAAAAATTTATATAACCAATCCTAATATGTCATAGTAACCTATAAAATTAGTTTAATTCATAAAAAGTCTCAAATTACATTTATTTTGATATTTATAATATCAATTATTTTAATATTTCATTAATTAGGTAATTACTGCATCACTGTTGTGTCATAAATAAATTAAATTATTTAATGTCTAAAAATTATAAATAAAATACCATTATTTAGGAAATATTTTTATATTTCTAATGAATATTTATAATCGATTTATCTTATGTATAACCCTATATTAAAATGTTTTAGTAATTAAACTTTGATTTTAACTCTTTTAACTCTTCTTTGAATTAAATAATAATAAATGTCCTAATCTAATCCAAGTGGACCTAAATGATAATATTTTATTACTAAGGTTGTTTTAGGTTGATATACACTTTTCCAATGGAATTAGTACATGTTTTATGGTAATATTAATATCATTTTTACCCTTAATTACCCTATTTACTTTTAATCGTGGTAAATAAAAGTAAAAAGTTATTATTCACCAAAAATTATTTTTACCTTATTGAACCACATTTTACTCCTTGATATTAACCGTGTCTCTCAGATTTTTGAAATTCCACTCAAATAATAGGTAAAATTAATTTTTATGTGAATTTTCAAATTCTCCTAGGATGTAGGTAAAAGACGGTGAAAAGTTCAATAAAATATTTATATATTTAAAATTATTCTAAACTAACTACAATGAATTACATTGAACTTATATAGGTATTTTGTATCTATTTTTACCTTAATTAAATTTAAATAAAATAAATAAAAATTTAAATAAAAATTCAGTTTTAAACTATAACTTAGTGTTTGTTCACTATTCATCAAAAATTGAATGTTTTTAGAAAAATACCAAAAATTCGA
This sequence comes from Viscum album, assembly GCA_963277665.1. NCBI lineage: Eukaryota > Viridiplantae > Streptophyta > Magnoliopsida > Santalales > Viscaceae > Viscum > Viscum album. The sequence goes on along the minus strand of OY728139.1, from coordinate 1,271,448,426 downwards.
CCTAAGCTAATTTCGATATTCCAAATCCAAAAATGAAGTCCATTTTGAAAGATAAAATTTATAAAATTTTAAAATTTGGGTATTACTATTCATAACGGCTAGTTTGATTGGTTGTGGTGTGTGTTAGAACTCGAAGTTGCGTACAACACACGCTACTGTATTATTCAAAGAGAAGCGTACCGTGGAAGCTTGGGGTGTTACATCTTGGTTTGGACTTCATAGAGACCAACATCATTTAAAGTTTTACAAGTATTACTTTCATCACTTAATTAATTTATAATGATCCATACATATTACGGTGTGGGAAGCCATAACCGTATATACACAATATATATGAGTTTCCAACTTGTAAACCAAGTTTAATAATTTATCATTAGTAAAACATATTTATTACACCTTCGTTAAAAACCCAAACATGATAGTTTATGATATATGTGACCGTGTATACCTATATAATCATGAAAGGTTTTCGCATACATATTTTTCATGAGAAAAGGGATTAGTTATCCAAGTTTTCATAACTTGAAGGTACGAAGGACCTAGAATTGGGTATTTGAGGATTTCCACCCAATATGTATGACTATACATGCCTTCATACTTTTATAAATTAAACATACAACAAACACACACACACACACACATATATAGTTCATAAGTTATATTTCTCTTGTATTAAAATACTCCCCCAAGTTTTTTACAACCTCTTGTTAACATCATCGGATTGAGAACCAACACTCATGCTTAGTTTGGAGTATATAAATGCGTGAACATACATATATAAAAACTAAAATTTTGCATACTAATAAAAAAAATTCATTCGAAAAAAAAAACTTTAATCGCACCCAAATCCTTATTTGTAGATTGTATATAAAATCCTTAAAAACATAAAATAAGAGTAGATGGGGCTATGTGTATATGTCCGAAAGTACAATAGGTGTATATTCGGTTTTGAAAAACTAAAACCATATTTTAACGAACTTAAATATAATCATCCACTTTAGAAATATTAGTGCATACACAATTTTTAACCTTTAGAAAACCCAGATTTACCTTAGAGAGTTTATATATATATAAAAATCAGTGTGAAAGCATGTAAAACTACATACCCATATATATATATATATATATATATATATATAAAACACGTGAATACAAGATTTTTCATAAGGAAAGAAAATCATGAAGACCCTTACAAAACCCAAATTCACCTTAGAGAGTATATATATATATATAGGTGTGAGAGTATGAACATATACATGCCCATATATATATGTAAAGCGTATATATGTATATAGAATTTTTCATGAGAAAACAAAACATAAAACCCTTACCTCTATCCGAGGAGAATAAGATCTTCGAGGCAGACTTGGATGAGGATTACTAGTGTTTAGGGAGGAGAAAACTGAGGGGTTCAACCGGTTTATAAACTACATAAAATATATAAAATATTCTAAGATTTTATTACCACTGTTGAGAAGAGCCGAGTCCAACCGGTCCATTTATTGGCCAGGGAAGACTTATGGGCAAGGGGGACAAGGACGATCCACCTGGTTTGAAAGAGGAAGAAAAGAAAAAAGGTGAAAAAGAGTAGGGTTCAGTGCAGCGTGTGTCGTGGGAAGGAAGAAGATGACGTAGTGGGGGTGATACCGAGAGAAAAATGGACGGCCAATATTTGATCTTGGATTGATCCGACGGTCTGGATATAACTGTGGTTTATAAAAGTGATGGACGGCTTAGATTGATCTGAGGTGAGATCGGGCAGCTCTCGATCGTCACAGTATTTTTTTTAAACTTGAATGACCACGATTAAATCGTTCCAGATCGGACGGTCCACGAAAAAACGCAGAGGGGTTCGCAGCTTCTAGGGATCGACCCTCAGAGCAAAATCAACGGCTCAGATCACGCGCGGGATGATCCGAAGACCCAAGTTTGATCCCAGGTGAAAATTTTTTGTCCCACATCAAATCGGTGAGAGTTTTAGGGGTTCTTTATAACCTTGAGCCTCCCGCAACACCATCGATGACACAACACACACTAGGGAGCCTTACACATGGGATCCCACCTTCCCCAGCAGGCTTCGGCCTACCCTTGCTCCCCGTGACCCTATGCCCACTGTGGCGCACCCATGCTCTCCGACTCCTGTGCGCCCTTCGGGGAAGCTCTGCCTATGCCTTGGGCCGGCCTTGGCTAGGGATGAGGGCTAGGATCATCCACTTCATGTGAGCTGCCTCCCTTGGCCCAACCTTAAAAGGGTTGGCCCGAGCTGGCCCATTTTTTATAAAACCTCTCTTATAAAGAGATCTTAAGTCTTAAGGAAAAAGAATATATTTATTAAAACCTTGTAAATATTATCTCCTTAGACTTCCATTTAAAAATTATAAGGCTAAAGAATATAAATTGGACTTTGTCTTAAAAGTATTTCTAAAAAGAAAACAATTATTTATAAACACTAACTTTTTAACATAAGAGTTATAAATTTAGATTTAATAACCCATATGATAACTCTTATACTAGTATTATAGAAAACTTAGTTTAATTAAAAACATACTTTGATTTAAAGATTTTAAACATAATTTGTAACACCATTTAAGAAGTGAAACTCTTTATATTATAATTGAAAAGTTCTCAAAGTGTTTTTTGAATTCCTTATTATGTTTCAAAACATAATTCAAAGAATTATATTGTAGTTAGGGTTTATCTTTTAATTTTACAATTCATAACATAAATTTGTACTCAAATGTTCTTTAGTTAAAACACCACAAGGCTAACAGCTATAATTATAGCTGTTGGATTTCCAACGGTCGCCTGAGGTAACGGTCGAGCTGATGCCATATAAAACCTTGTCTTAGGGTGTCTTAAGCTTAAGGAGAAGAAGGAGGAGGAGGAGAAGATGGTTCTTGCCATACCATTGATGCTCAACACACTTTTTATGATCATGGTGGTGTTGTTCTTTGTTTTCATTGACCCGAAGGATCTCCTTTATTTATCGTATCTCGTTGTATTTGTAGGGGTTATTCCGGTAGTTTTGTTAGGGTTTTTAGTAGGTATATTTGGTTAGCATGGATCCCCTTTTAATCTTGGTGTATTGTAAACACTATGGTGTTCTTATTTAAATGAAAGAGCCTTGTGCTCATTTGTGTGTTTTACTCAGTTGTATTCTAATACAAATTAAAACCACATTATTATTTTTATATGAGAGATAAGTTTTGTTTATAAAATTCAAACAAAAATTAAAACATAAAATTATCAATACATTAGGTTCGAGTTTTGGGGCGTTATAACCCCATTAATGTCTAATCACTTCTTTTAATTGAGATTTTTTATTTGATGATTTTAAAACTTCTTCATCCTTGTTGAATTTTAAGGCCACATACTTCAGGTGATAATACGAACTTTTACCTTAGAGTGCTCATAAATTTTATCCTCCATGTGTATAGGTGATTAGTATTATGGTGTATTGGTATAAAACCAGTAAGTGATGAAGTTTTTTGATCTTCTTGAATAAAACCTTCTCGAATATAAGAAATTGATATCGTTAAAAAATAATTTCATCTAATCCACCCCTTGTAATAACCTAGGATCAACCCTTCTCATAATTTTATTTCACATAAGTCATGTAATGTTCGCTTAAACCTATCTAAAATCAACCCAAAGTGGGCCACTCAATAGCCAAAATCAGTCCTTAGAATGTGTGTGTCTATAGGTTTCTTCTTAGGTCTCTGAGGAATCGAAAACCCAAGCTACTCTACATTTGACCGCTTAACCCTAAAAACTTGGGTAAATTTGGGTGAGACCAGTGCCACACACCAGTGCCCCGATCTGGTTCACCACATGACCTCAAGTGCACCTCTATGTACGCTAGAGGCTACCGATTAGCAGTAGGTATCTGAAAAGTCAATCATTGGGAGACTATACCCTCTTTTATCAAAGTAATACACTTGCAGAAATAAATAAACAATTACGAAAGCATATGTAATCATAAACAATACCAAAATCTCAAGATCACCAAGCAGGAAATACAATATCCAACTGAAGCGGAAAACATGTCGTGCTAAAATATGTGTCAAGTGTCTAAAATGAAAACTAAAAATGAAGACACTGACGACTCCCAAGAAGGTCCCGAACCACATTTGGTTCCCTCATTCAAGATCCATCCCCAATCAGTAATCTAACTTAGGGCCTTTTCCCTTGACCTATTCATCAATAATAAAATCTATTTGGGTACCGGTTAGGCAGCCCAAGTAGGGTGTGAGTATGACTCAGTAGGTCACCACTAACAGTGTCTAAAACAAATCCAATCAATAATAAGTGTATGTATTTGTATAAAGAAACAATTACAATGCATAAGTAAATAGTTATCACATTATCAATTAAATATTTATTAAACCACATAGACCATCGGGTTCCTGAGGACACCCACACCTCAATACCTGCTTCGGCCTGTGTCGGGTCTGAACCATGTTACATATTCAATTAACATTTCATTATTTACAGCCACTTGGAACCATATTCCAATGCCAATGTTTTGGGTGTAGAACGTCAGGTCTAGTACCCCATTTATCAATCATGCATATATACCATAGCGTAGATCGTCATGTCTAGCACCCCAATTCTCAATCATGCATATATAACATTGGCGTAGATCTTCTTGTATAGCACCTCGTTTATCAATCATGCATATATATATCATTGGTGTAGATTGTCATGTATAGCACCCCATTTATCAATCATGCATATATATATATATCATGACATAGATCATCATGTCTAGAACCCCATTTATCAATCATGCATATATATATATATATATATATATATATATATATATATCATAACATATCACAATATCACATGTGTCTCACCATCACATCAACTAAGATTAAGCAATATTAACCCTCTTATCACAATTAACCATCACAAATTCCATTAATTAATTCAAAAATTAATTAATCTAAGTCCATTAATTAATTCAAAAATTAATTAATCTTTTCACAATATCATCATCCAATAATTAATTTACCAATTAATTATTCAAACACAAAAATTCAACATCTCATAATTAATTTACCAATTAATTATTCAATTCATAGCATCAATATCCTATAATTAATTCTCCAATTAATTATCTCAATCCATAAATCTCAACTCTCATAATTAATTCTCCAATTAATTGTCTCATTCAAACGATCCCTAAATCTCACATTTTCACAATTATCTCAATTAATTAATTCATCACATTAATTAATTCAATTAGGGATTTCTATTGCTAAACCACTATAGCAAACTTGCATATATATAATCAAAATCACGACAATGATATTTGAATTTTAGACCACCTACCTCGATTCATTAACGAACGATTGCCCAATGAAAATCCCCAAAATTGAACAGCACAACGATGCAGATCTAGATCTGTGTCTCAAAATCCTAAATCAAGATTAAGGAAATCAAGATCTTTCAAATCTAGATCTAGATCTAGAATCATAGACCTAGATCTCACTAAATAGATATAGATCTGCTCACAACAGCGAATTACACTGCTGGAAGAAAATAGAAGGAACAGAGGAAGAATGGGGATATGATTCACTTACCACGAGAGGAGCGAACCTTCGATTCGGGCTTCAATTCGCAAAGAATAGAGGTTGTGAGGGCTTGGAATTCGTCCAGAGAGCTCCAAAATTGTGAAATACCTCCTAGGATCGAATGAGGGTCAAAATAGGTGAGTTCCGAGGGTTCGGTGAATTTTAAAATAAATTTTCGGGAGACTTTAATTCCCACACACGATTTCCTGTAGAGGTGCACACGGTTTTCCTTAACCGTGCGTCAAACGTACAATTCCCCACTATCTAGGGTTGTATGGTTTGCACTAATTGTGCACCAACCATGCACAATCCCCTTTTGTCTCATTTTTTTCAAAATTCACTCAAACACGCCCCATAGTACAACCCAAACAGAAAATACTTAAAACCAAACAAAAGAGTACCTGTAAACATGTTCGAAACCACTCCAAAAAAGGATAGAATCTTACAAAAAACCCATGGGATGACCCAGTGGTTAGGGTGGTATGTTGGGAACTTTGACGTTGTGACGTCCAGGACCTGAATGCCACTTAATGGGTGTCCTGATCCCGGTGGGCCAAATGGCCTCAAGCGCATCTCTCCAAATGCCAGAGGCTGTCGACTAGCAGCGAGGGCTTAGGGTGTGTCCATGGGGAGATTATGGCCTCATTACCAAAGTGTAGCACAATAGATAAATAATAACAGAGGTAAATAGCGGAAGCAATATAAGTAAACAGAAGGCACAATAGAAAATAGGGATAATAGTATCAATAACTGAAATAACTAGAATAACATACAACAACTGTTGATGATATGTCATGTATCTAGAAAACTGGAAAACATGGATACAAGGTAGCAAGCATAACATGTTCTACAAAAGTATAAAGGAAATCAAAGACTATCCCAAGCATCCTGAGCTCCGGCTCAGTCATCTACCATCAAGCTCCAACCTAAACAGCAAGCAATCAAGTGTTCCAAGTCGTATGTTTCCATTTGTCAACACATGTAACCTTCTCGGGTACCAAACGGCGCCTGGAGAGGGTGTGAGATAAATCTCAGTGGGCCACCACCAATGGTGTCTATAACAACTAGCTTGTGTGATGGAAATGTAACAGTGTGCAAGCATGCATATATAAAGTAAAGCAGCACAATGTAACTAAATAACCAAGTACCTGCTTCATCCCTCGGCTGACTTCTGAACGTAACCAGTCCATTAATTGATTATTACATATTTATAAATAATTCACATGTTAACAATAATGAAGGTTCTAAGTTATGACAAGGCTACCACCAATGATATTTAATAGTGAAGTCCCAAGGTTATAACCAAGGTGACGTGGACCTCAAGGGTCGCCAACTCATTAATAACTATAGTCTGGCTAGGGGCAAGAGTGTAATCCAGGGAGCATATTCCAAGGCATTGCACAATGAGACACCTACCGAGTCCAAGGAGTTCCTCCAAGGTAAAACGGAGCTAAAAAAACTGGGCCCAATGGGCTTTAACCATGCCACTTATTTGTCAATGTTGGATCCAAGGAGTGTATCCAGAGCATCTTTTAATACTATGTGAGGGATCCTACGGTGTCATGTCGTACATCCAAGAATAGACAAGGATCAGGATCTAGGTGGGTCTCAACCTAAGAAAGTTGTATCCTTGAATCAGAATGGGGTTCCCGAGTGCTAATGACATTCCCCAATAAGAATCCAAGGCAAGCTCAAGTCAGACCACTTCTATTTGGTATTGATGTCATGCATTATTTCATTTGGTTCAAGTCTTGTATTTCATTAGTGTGATAAGGTCAAGTAGCATGCAACCTATTATTAATTCCATTTAAGGCATATTCAATAATTAAGGTTCATTCCGCTACCTTCCATTAATATGGCAAGGGGTGCTACGGACATGCAACCTATATTTCATTCACATTTAATACGGTCAAGTCATATACTTAGTATACTTTCCAATTTCCCTTTCACTTTTAATTATCAATTTGATGCACTTACCTTAGGCGGGTCAAGTGGAAGTGACACAATACTTGTCATTCACCATTACATGATACAACAAGCATTTATGATAAGGAGGCCTACCATTAGCGTGGTAAAGCTCGAGCACATCCGAACAATGGCTTAAAAGTGTCAAAACGCTAAAAACTCAATTATGTAATATCATCCTACATGTGATGGATGGAGTTGAGGGCGTAATCACCAATAAGTAATCACATATATGGAAAGAGCATAAACATACAGTTTTATTGATTATAGGCATGACATATAAATTCAATAAACGACACCCGATGAAATCGGTGGGCCCCACACGAAAATTTCAAAATCAATGAACTTGAGGGATGAGTTATAGACCACCACCTTAGGGTTGTATGATCCTTCTTGTAACGACCCGAAGTTTCATTAATGGAAAATCCCTCTTGATCCAGTTAAATGTTTCTTTATGAAAAATGTTTTTATAAGATATCAACTTTTTAGTTTTATGTTAAGATTTGTGACCGTTACTTTTATAGCCGTTGAACAGTGATCATCTGGGTAGTTTAAATATAAGGCTTTAACGAACCAATTTTCTACTCAGACAAAGGAAGCGATGGCCTCATCCAGTAGAATTGCCCCTTACGAAGCCCATTTGTCAGAGCTCGGAAAGGAGGTGGCGTCTTTGGGCTTTTCCCTTGACCAAGCCCAAGCTGAGCTTCATCAAGTCAAGCTCGAACGTGATCGTCTACGGGAAAAATGGAAGTTGATAGAGATTACCACTCGAGCAATGTTATCCGAGCAACCCCAAGAGTCTGTCACCATCGCACACCTTACCCTTAGGTCTTATGCAGCTATTTTAAGGGGTTATGTAACAAATAAGTAGCACCATATTCATGTACATTATTTTTTTATATAATAATGAATATAATTTCTAGTCATTTTTGATACATTGTAATTAGTTTTTAAAGTACAAATAGTGTTTTTAGTTATTATTTAATTAACAATTATATTTTATTAAATTAAAGGATTTTTGAATTAAATAATATTTTAATAAAATATTATTATTGATATTAAATTAATTTTTATTAAATATAAATGATCTTATAATTTTATGAATGCAATTAAAATTTTTATTAAGGTTTGAAAGCCATTTCTGTCAAAACCCGTGAATTTTTTTATAAATGTCGGTTTTTATTTTAAAAGTGAAAATTCACATATTTAGAAAATTATTTAGATAAAATAAATATTATTTTTGGAATCAGGACGTCGAAATTATCCAATGGTGAATTTTTCATAATTTTCTGAGACAGTCAAATTTTTTGGGTAAAAATTAAATACCATTTAAATATATAATGTGTTTTATGACATCATAATGATCCAATGGTGATGTAATAAAATACCATAATCCTTATGTTCGGCCAATATGTGTTTTATCAATAAAATAATGAGGTTTTGGGTTTGTTTGACTCACTTTTCAAAGCATTAATGGAGCCCTCAAGACTTATTCAACACTTTGCCATTTTAAATTAATTTCCATGGGAGTGTGACTCACCTCCACATAAGCAACCCTAATTTTTTAATAAGTTCGGACCTTGGCCTTGTAAAATATTGTTTTCCTCTTTCCTTTTCCAGAAACCATGTGCAAATACCATGGGATGGTTTGTGGTTTGGATTATTTTAATATAAGGGGTCCCAAACCTAAATAATAAAGAATTCTCTCACCTTTCCTATATAAACTCACCCAAGCTCCCACTTCCTCCTCACTCAAAGCCCTTGAAGTTCGTCCAACCTCTGCCCTACTCTCTCTAGAATCCTCCCAAGGTGCCCCAAGCTCCCAAGAAGCCTCTCACAAGCCTCTCTCTAGCCTTTGGAAGCACACTTCCAAGTAAGGGTTTTCTTCCTTTCTCATTTTTGTCAATTTTCTTTAAGTTGTATTGCCCTTTTTATTTCAATTATGAATGTTGGGGTATGGTTTCTCACCTCCCCCCATACTTCCCTCTTATTGTTTGAATGATGGGAGAACCCTTTCTCTCTCATTAAATGCCTCCCATGTACACACGTTACTATGCCGAAATTCCAAAAGGAACTTCTCTCTCTTCTTTTACATTCAAGCAATACTTTTGTATCATGAATCTAAATTCCATTTATATAGTTGGGACATGTATATATATGATCTCTTTACTGTCCATTACATGTAAATATGATGAGGAACCCCTTTCTCTCTCATCAACCTTTTTTATGAATTCTTATGCCACGCCGTTACGCTGCCGAAATCGCACCGATTTTCTAAGCCAATGTCTTTGTGTAGTGAATACCATGCCCATTTCTCCATCAAGGGTATTCACCTTTTATGCACATTTACTTATTGATTGTATAGTTTCATGTATGAATTCCACATTCCTTTATCGTGGAATAAATTATTATGTTTTATGAATCCATGTTTTATGATCCATGTGGCACACTTATGCATGAAATGAAATGTTTAAGAAGGGTGCGCCCTTATAGCGCTCCAATGCATTGGGTAAAGTATAGTATCATGATACGTCATGTGCAATGAGTGTTGACTCATGCTAATTCAAGTGCAACGAGGGTTTACTCGTGCTTCAAGTGCAATGAGGGTTTACTCATGCTCCATGTGCAATAAGCCTTGGCTCATGCTAATTCAATGTTAAGTGTTGTTGCCACATTTCCATGTTATGATTATCATGCTTTATCATGCCTTTATGTTCATGTCTCTCTTATGCTCTATTGATATGACTATTTCCTAACATGTATTGTACTCCTCATGTTATTCATTGTGTACTCCCTTACTGGGCTTTATAGCTCACCCTTTTCTTATGCATGTCCTCAGGTTATCCCATGCAATGCTAAGTACGAAGGAATGTAGTGGTCATGTAAAGGAAGTTTTCAATAAGGATGTTGTATTTCAAGTTTAAAGTTTTTATGTAATGATCCTAAGCCCCAAAGACACTAAACCTCTCGATCTTCTTTGTTGTATCAAGTGAAGTTTTATGTAATAAAGCATGTTTAAGTTGTAATAAAAAGCAGGGTTGTCATAGTTGGTATCAAAGGATAGGTTTAGTTATTTTTGGGATTAGGAAACCCTAGTAAAGCCTTAGATACAAGACTAAGAATAATAAAAACATCCCTAAGTTTTGGTAAATACTAAGTAAGTGTTTTATCAAACAAATATATCCCTGTCTGGATACGAGCAGGTAGAGGCGGCTCTGGCACAGATGTATCCTAGGGGTAAAACCCGAAAACACCGCTTTGAGCTAGACTCGAACGGGAACTGGTGCATGACAACGGGCCTTGCTGCACTCTTGGTTACGACACTCCCGGGGGATATGTTTTGATAAATTCACAATCTTAGTATGAACCCTTATTAAGGGAAAAATGACCCTAAGGATATATGTTAGAAGGAAGATCATGAAAAGCCTGGATTGAATCCTATAGACTCATGAGTTGAAGAGATTAAAGTTTATTTATAAGTCATAAACTTTTGTCTTTGGATTAACCTTTATGTGTTACCCCTAACTTTCCTTTTATTCCAGCCAATGGCCGGTAATAGGAGAACTCGGGCTAACAATCGTTGTGAAGATCAGTGTGATGATTGTACCAATGAGATGCCCAATCCAATGGGAGAGGGAATCGCGAACTTTGTCACGTTTCTCTCTCAGCTAACTCAAGTTTTGAATAGAAACACTGGTCAAGAGGAACGTTCAACCCCCCCTAAGAAAGAACAAGTCTCTATTGAAAGCTTCATGAGACAAAGGCCTCCTACTTTTAGTGGATCATCCGATCCCACGATTGCTGAACAATGGATCAACTCCATTGAAAAGATATTCTTCATCCTCCAATGCTCTGAAAAAGAGAAGGTTCTCCTGGCGGCTTATCGTATGGAGGGTGAAGCTGATCAATGGTGGACGTTGATCAAAAATACGAAGCCTGAGGAGGAGATCGAGGCTTTGGAATGGAAGGTATTCCGGAAGATGTTTTTCGATAAATATTTTCCACGCACCCTCCGTCTTAAGATGGAAAGGGACTTCCTTTCCCTCAAGCAGAAAGATGAGGAATCTGTGGGAGCGTACGAGGCAAACTTCACAAGGCTTGCACGATACGCTTCCGGCTTTGTCGTTACCCCCGAATGCAAGGTTGACCGCTTCTTTGGTGGGCTGAAGCCTAGCTTGCGGAAAGCATTAGCGATCCGTGACTTCGACAGCTATGAGGAAATCGTCCGATGTGCCCTCAAGGTTGAAATGGAGATCGGAGAATCACAGGGGTATCATGGGGACAAGAAGCGGAAGGTGGACTTCAATGCTGGTGGTCCGATGGATAAATCCAACGGCGCTAAGAAATTCCAGCACCCCACTTTCCAAAAGTGTGGAAAAAAAGCACCCTGGAAATTGCCTTAGGGGGACAAGAAAATGCTTCAAGTGTGGAAGAGAATGGCACCTAGCTGTTAACTGTCAGCAAGAAGGACCCGCGGCTGCGACGGAGGGGAGGAACGCTCCGTTCGAACCTCAACGCGTTGTTCAATGCTTCAAATGCAAAGAACCGGGTCATTTTGCGAATCAGTGCCCTAATCCAAGGGTTATCGGAGGCAATCAACAGCCTCCAAGATAGCAAGGAAGAGCTTTTGCCATCACTTCTGCCGAAGTGAACCCCGACAACGAAGTGGTGACAGGTACGCTAGTTATTCATTCAAGAATAGCGAACGTACTTTTTGATTCAGGTTCTACGCATTCTTTTATATCTCAAAAGTTTAGTAGAACAATCCCTGCACCACCACAAATCATGGAAGTAAAGATGTCAGTGAGTACGGCAAATGGGGCAATCATTGCATCCCATGAGTATAAGTCCTCCCCTGTTATAATCTGTGGATTGAATTTCCCGGCGAACCTCGTCATACTCCCTTTGGTGGAATTTGATGCAATTCTTGGCATGGATTGGCTTTCCTTATATAGAGCCAACATAAATTGTCGGGAGAGGGAAATCACACTCCATATGGAGAATCGACCCCCGATTCTTTACAAGTGTCAGGAGGAAGATGAATCTCCTTTAGCTCCATCATCTCAAGCATGGATATTACTGCCTTATGAGCACACATATCTGGCTCAGATGATTGAGTCCAAGGAAGAAACCACCCTTGAAGAAATGCCTATTGTGAGGGAATTCGCTGAAGTATTTCCCGAGTAACTTCCTGGTCTTCCTCCAAGAAGAGATGTTGAGTTCTCAATTGAACTTATACCTGGGGCGCTACCAATATCCAAGACTCCATATAGAATGGCTGTGGTTGAGCTTGAAGAACTGAAGAAACAACTACAGGAGAATCTGGATAAAGGGTTTATACGCCCAAGTGCATCACCATGGGGTGCACCATTCCTCTTCGTCAAGAAGAAGGATGGGTCAATGCGGCTTTGCATCGATTATCGTGAACTTAACAAAATCACGATAAAGAACAAGTATCCTCTCCCAAGAATCGATGACTTGTTTGATCAGCTGCGTGGAGCACAATACTTCTCCAAGGTCGACTTGCGGTCGGGATATTATCAAGTAAGGGTGAAGAAGGAAGATATCCCCAAGACTGTTTTTCGTACAAGGTACGGGCACTATAAATTCATAGTAATGCCTTTTGGACTCACCAATGCTCCAGCAATATTCATGGACTTGATGAATAGAGTCTTTAGAGATTACCTAGATAAATTTGTGGTAGTCTTTATAGATGATATTCTAATATACTCCAAAACCAAGGAGGACCATGAGGAGCATTTAAGAACTGTACTGGAGACTTTGCGCAAGGAGAAGCTCTATGCCAAGTACAGCAAGTGTGAGTTCTAGTTGAAGGAGGTCTCATTATTGGGCCATATCATCACAAGCAATGGGATATCTGTGGACCCCTCCAAAACAGATGCAATTGAGGGATGGCCGAGGCCAACATCGGTAACTGATATCCGTAGCTTCTTGGGGTTAGCTGGATATTATCGACGATTTGTGAGAAACTTCTCACGATTGTCCAACCCTCTTACCAAGCTAACTCGAAAGGGAGTAAAGTTTTCTTGGAGTGATGAATGCGAAGAAATCTTCAAGGATTTGAAAAGGAGGCTTATCACTGCACCTGTGCTCACTTTACCCACAAGTGGGGAGCTTTTTGTGGTATTCAGTGATGCTTTGAAGAAGGGCTTAGGATGTGTGCTGATGCAGAATGATAAAGTGATATCCTATGCCTCAAGACAGTTGAAAATCCATGAGAAAAACTATCCAACGCATGATCTGGAGTTGGCGGCGGTGATCTTTGCCTTGAAAATCTGGCGGCATTATCTCTATGGAGAGAAATGTGAGATATATACTGACCACAAGAGTCTTAAATATATATTCACACAGAAATAGCTTAATATGCGCCAGAGAAGATGGATAGAGCTCATAAAGGATTATGACTGTTCAATACATTACCACCCTGGGAAGGCGAACAAGGTGGCGGATGCCCTAAGTAGAAAGGATCCAGCAATTCTATCAATGATGAGAATTGAGAAGGATCCAATCTTCTTAGACTTGATGAAGATGGACGTGGGAATCATAAAGAAGGGAACATCATCAATCCTTTCACAAATGATTGCTCAACCATCTCTTTTGGAAAGGTTAAAGGATGCTCAAAAGGATGATGCGAGAATCCAAGAAAAAGTGGAAGCTATCAAAAAGGGAAAATCCTCAGAGTTTAATGTTAATGAAGAAGGAATTGTGCGGTTTGGGAAAAGACTATGTGTCCCATCAAGTTCGGAGCTGAAGAAGGAACTTTTGGATGATGCACATAGTTCAAATTTCTCTATTCACCCAGGGAGCACAAAGATGTATCGAGATCTCTGAGAAAACTTTTGGTGGGATAATATGAAGAAGGAGATCGCCGAATATACATCAAAGTGCCTGGTGTGTCAGCAAGTGAAGGCAGAGATGCAGAAGTATAAGGGGATGATGCAACCATTGCCCATACCAGAATGGAAATGGGAGAACATCACCATGGACTTCATCACTGGACTTCCAAGGACATCCAAAAGCAACAATGCAATCTGGGTTATTGTGGATCGTCTTACAAAGACTGCACACTTCATTGCTATTCGAGAGGATTTCTCTTTGGATCAACTGGCACGGATATATATCAGGGAAGTGGTACGGTTGCATGGAGTACCACTATCTATTGTGTCTGACCGAGATCCAAGATTTACCTCTAAGTTTTGGAAGAGTCTTCAACATGCTCTGAATACTGAACTGAACTTCAGTACGGCCTATCATCCTCAAACTGATGGTCAATCCGAGCGGACTATCCAAACACTTGAGGATATGTTGAGAGCGTGCTCAATGGACTTTAAAGGAGGATGGGATCAACATCTTCCTCTAGTTGAGTTCTATTATAATAATAGTTTCCACTCGAGCATCCAAATGGCACCATATGAAGCCCTGTATGGGAAAAGGTGTAGAACACCGGCATGTTGGGATGAGGTCGGTGAACGTAAGCTGCTTGGACCAGAAATGGTCGAAGAAATGGTGGAGAAGGTGAAAACCATTCAGCAGCATATCAAGGCAGCCCAAAGTCGACAGAAGAGTTATGCAGATAATCGTCGACGAGACCTTGAGTTTAAAGTCGGAGACATGGTGTTTTTACGCATATCTCCGTGGAAGAAGGTCATGAGGTTTGGAAAGAAAGGGAAGTTAAGTCCAAGGTACATCGGCCCCTTCGAGATTCTTGATCATGTTGGGGCTGTGGCCTATCGACTAGCACTTCCACCTACTATGGTCAAGGTGCATGATGTCTTCCATGTATCCCTCTTAAGGAAGTACATACCAGACCCTTCACATGTACTCTCTTCTGAGGTGGTACAATTAGAAGACGATCTTTCTTATGAGGAGCAACCAGTAAAGATCTTGGATCGTAGAGAAAAAGTTCTACGAAATAAGACAATGCCCCTCGTCAAGGTGTTGTGGAGAAACCACAAGTTTGAAGAAGCAACTTGGGAGTCGGAGGATATGATGAAGCTAAATTACCCACATTTGTTTTAGTGTGGGAAAAAGGAAAATTTCGAGGGCGAAATTTCTTAAGGGGGGAATGTTGTAACGACCCGAAGTTTCATTAATGGAAAATCCCTCTTGATCCAGTTAAATGTTTCTTTATGAAAAATGTTTTTATAAGATATCAACTTTTTAGTTTTACGTTAAGATTTGTGACCGTTACTTTTATAGCCATTGAACAGTGATCATCTGGGTAGTTTAAATATAAGGCTTTAACGAACCAATTTTCTACTCAGACAAAGGAAGCGATGGCCTCATCCAGTAGAATTGCCCCTTACGAAGCCCATTTGTCAGAGCTCGGAAAGGAGGTGGCGTCTTTGGGTTTTGCCCTTGACCAAGCCCAAGCTGAGCTTCATCAAGTCAAGCTCGAACGTGATCGTCTACGGGAAAAATGGAAGTTGATAGAGATTACCACTCGAGCAATGTTATCCGAGCAACCCCAAGAGTCTGTCACCATCGCACACCTTACCCTTAGGTCTTATGCGGCTATTTTAAGGGGTTATGTAACAAATAAGTAGCACCATATTCATGTACATTATTTTTTTATATAATAATGAATATAATTTCTAGTCATTTTTGATACATTGTAATTAGTTTTTAAAGTACAAATAGTGTTTTTAGTTATTATTTAATTAAGAATTATATTTTATTAAATTAAAGGATTTTTGAATTAAATAATATTTTAATAAAATATTATTATTGATATTAAATTAATTTTTATTAAATATAAATGATCTTATAATTTTATGAATGCAATTAAAATTTTTATTAAGGTTTGAAAGCCATTTCTGTCAAAACCCGTGAATTTTTTTATAAATGTCGGTTTTTATTTTAAAAGTGAAAATTCACATATTTAGAAAATTATTTAGATAAAATAAATATTATTTTTGGAATCAGGACGTCGAAATTATCCAATGGTGAATTTTTCATAATTTTCTGAGACAGTCAAATTTTTTGGGTAAAAATTAAATACCATTTAAATATATAATGTGTTTTATGACATCATAATGACCCAATGGTGATGTAATAAAATACCATAATCCTTATGTTCGGCCAATATGTGTTTTATCAATAAAATAATGAGGTTTTGGGTTTGTTTGACTCACTTTTCAAAGCATTAATGGAGCCCTCAATACTTATTCAACACTTTGCCTTTTTAAATTAATTTACATGGGAGTGTGACTCACCTCCACATAAGCAACCCTAATTTTTTAATAAGTTCGGACCTTGGCCTTGTAAAATATTGTTTTCCTCTTTCCTTTTCCAGAAACCATGGGCAAATACCATGGGATGGTTTGTGGTTTGGATTATTTTAATATAAGGGGTCCCAAACCTAAATAATAAAGAATTCTCTCACCTTTCCTATATAAACCCACCCAAGCTCCCACTTCCTCCTCACTCAAAGCCCTTGAAGTTCGTTCAACCTCTGCCCTACTCTCTCTAGAATCCTCCCAAGGTGCCCCAAGCTCCCAAGAAGCCTCTCACAAGCCTCTCTCTAGCCTTTGGAAGCACACTTCCAAGTAAGGGTTTTCTTCCTTTCTCATTTTTGTCAATTTTCTTTAAGTTGTATTGCCCTTTTTATTTCAATTATGAATGTTGGGGTATGGTTTCGCACCTCCCCCATACTTCCCTCTTATTGTTTGAATGATGGGAGAACCCTTTCTCTCTCATTAAATGCCTCCCATGTACACACGTTACTATGCCGAAATTCCGAAAGGAACTTCTCTCTCTTCTTTTACATTCAAGCAATACTTTTGTATCATGAATCTAAATTCCATTTATATAGTTGGGACATGTATATATATGATCTCCTTACTGTCCATTACATGTAAATATGATGAGGAACCTCTTTCTCTCTCATCAACCTTTTTTATGAATTCTTATGTCACGCTGTTACGCTGCCGAAATCGCACCGATTTTCTAAGCCAATGTCTTTGTGTAGTGAATACCATGCCCATTTCTCCATCAAGGGTATTCACCTTTTATGCACATTTACTTATTGATTGTAAAGTTTCATGTATGAATTCCACATTCCTTTATCGTGGAATAAATGATTATGTTTTATGAATCCATGTTTTATGATCCATGTGGCACACTTATGCATGAAATGAAATGTTTAAGAAGGGTGCGCCCTTATAGCGCTCCAATGCATTGGGTAAAGTATAGTATCATGATACGTCATGTGCAATGAGTGTTGACTCATGCTAATTCAAGTGCAACGAGGGTTTACTCGTGCTTCAAGTGCAATGAGGGTTTACTCATGCTCCATGTGCAATGAGTCTTGGCTCATGCTAATTCAATGTTAAGTGTTGTTGCCACATTTCCATGTTATGATTATCATGCTTTATCATGCCTTTATGTTCATGTCTCTCTTATGCTCTATTGATATGACTATTGCCTAACATGTATTGTACTCCTCATGTTATTCATTGTGTACTCCCTTACTGGGCTTTATAGCTCACCCTTTTCTTATGCACGTCCTCAGGTTATCCCATGCAATGCTAAGTACGAAGGAATGTAGTGGTCATGTAAATGAAGTTTTCAATAAGGATGTTGTATTTCAAGTTTAAAGTTTTTATGTAATGATCCTAAGCCCCAAAGACACTAAACATCTCGATCTTCTTTGTTGTATCAAGTGAAGTTTTATGTAATAAAGCATGTTTAAGTTGTAATAAAAAGCAGGGTTGTCATACTTCTCCTCTGGTATCGACCTCTAATTTAACTTAGAATGAAGGAGATTTGATAAAAAGGGAAAAACGCTCACACCTCGATAACTAGGTCAGGAGTAAGAGAGGAGAAAACCCGCTAAAAAGGACTCGAGTACTTACTGTTGTGCATCCAGCGTGATGAACGGAAGCACGGTCGGATCCCGGACGAAGGAGATCTCTTGATCCCTACCTTAGGTCTTCAAAAAGCTCCAAATTGAGAGAAAATGGAGGTTCTCCCACTAGATCCTGAGTTGGGGAAGAAGGGGTGACTTAATTAGATCAATAAGAGCAAAATATTAAAATTACCTTGAAATTTGCTTGTGCACGATTTTTCCGTACGGTTTGACAAACCGTGCGCAAACTACGCACGAGTACTTGGGTAGAAGAGGCACTCGCACAACCATGCGCCAACCATGCGATATGGTTCTGCTCGAAAATAAACCATCTACACGGTTAGACAAACCATACGTCAACCGTGCGACATATCCAATTTCTCAAAAAGATGTGTTCTGGATTCCGAACAATCCCCGAACACCCCTAATACATTTGTTAACTTATTAGACATTCATATTAAATCTAAAATAAAGAATTAAATTGAAATTTAAAGGATTTATACCTGAATGAAAAAATGGGTTTTTACAGATGTTAGGTTCACTTATCACTGATTGAGCTTGCCGTCGTAATTACACCGCCTTGAGATTTACCCACTCAACATTGCAGACCCCGAGCCTAGTATCCGCTTCTGGGAGGGAGCGGGCTTTATGCATAAAGAAAAAAGAGATAAAAATATTAATTTAATGGAGGATTTACACGTCAATTTTACTTCATAAAACCTATGATCCAAAACATAGTATTTGGAACGGAAGAAAGGATTTTGAGGTTCCGTACGTAGAAGGGGCTTCCCAGAGTACCCGACGCTAAAACCTCGCAACTATGGTTGCCGCCGGTGCTGCCGTCACTAGGTCTCTCGTCCGCCTCCGCGCCTCCGTTGGAACCAAAGCGGCTGAATTTTCCACTGGTAGAAATCCGGGACGACCTGCCTTCCGCATCGCCAAGCAAGAACCTCTTTCTCATCGTATTTTCAGGTGGGGTTTTAGCAATCAACCCCTCTATTTCTCGCCCAAGCGTTGTTTAATCTGAATACATTTTCTGATTCATATGTTTCGACTTCTTGGTTTGGATTAATAGATCACCCGTTGAGTTGAGCTGCGGTGTTGAATCGATGCTTCCGTATCACACAGCCACTGCCTCCGCATTGCTAACATCAATGCTCTCCGTATCTCGTTGCGGCTACGGTTGGACGCCAGAAGGTATTTCCAGATGCATGGACTCCTCAAAGCGAATTTGATATTGATTATATTGTAATAAACTGCTCCGTGTAATTGTGTTATAGGCATTGAAATTAATTTATTTGTCTGTTTTAATGATTTGGTATCCCTTTTCAGATATTCCCGTTCTCTATGTTCCTGTGTTCGATGAAATGGATATTGTTGTGGCTGGTTACCCGGTTTTAAAAACCTGATTTTGTGCTCCTTGAGTTTATTGCAAACAGCTTAAGTTTTTTGACAACTAAATAGAAAATGCAAATCATTGTAAAGAGGGCTGATCCGTGGGAATTCCTTGTTATGTCCTCCTTTCCATGCTTAATAGAATCCGTAAGTTCCACAAGTGGCCCCCCACGTTCTTGATCACTCTCAGTTGCATAGGTCTCCTTTAAAGGTTTAGCAGCAACTGTAAGTTTATATTCATTTGTTGGGTGCAACTGCAGAGCCAAACAATGAAGCAGGTTAGTTAGCTCACAAAAAGACGTGTGCATATTTTAGATGCCTGTGTAACATAGATGATATCACGGCTCTTCCCCTTTCTTATTGACTGTTCATTTAGGACATGATTTTGATACATGTAAGATAGGGTCACAAAGTTTTTTTTTTTCCTTTCTGGATTATGATCCTCCTGTTGTTCTGAACTTGTCTGATTCTAAGATTTTATTTGGGTCTCGACCAATCCATACCAAGTTGGATAAGACCCAAAAGGGTGGCTAAGCTCTCTCATTGAGTATTTAACGTGGTTGCATTTCCATGGATTCAATCCTGAAACCTTTGTTTAAGCAGAAAGCATACCTTATCAAATAGAACATCTTCCTTGTGAGAGAAGATGGATATGAGTGATGCCATGTGAAATCTTTGTAAAAAAAAATTAGAATCAAGAAAAATGGGATGAAACCACCTGAGTTTTTTCAGACCAACTTCGTTGTGAATTTCTATGAACATAAATCTGGTTTCCTATTTGCTTAAAAAAAAAAATTGCCTCGAGGATGAGCTGCATTTTCACATATATTTCCATTTCACCTTTATGGGTTTCCAACATTTTCTCTTGCAAATTTTTTTGTTGATCATGTTTAAGATACTAGTAGTAGCCCATGTGACTCATTCCCATTTTTTAAGGAGGTCCCTAAGCTAGCTTGTCATCATTCTTTGATGTGCAATTCCCATCCCTAGGATATTGTTCAAAAGAATCTTTGTGCTTTCTCCCCCCATTCAGTGTGTCCCTGTCTCTCAATGAAACAGCGTAAATTCTTTTTTCTTTTTGTAGGGAAAGATGAGACTAGCTGAAGTTCCCGAGCAACCCAAATCAACTTGGATTTATCCTTGTTATCATCAAACTAGGTGAGAAATCCATCTTTGCAGAGTTTTGTAGAGGCTTAGCAAATGTGTTTCATGTGTCGCAATTCGATAGAGGAAGAGGGAAGGGTCCTTGAAGTTGCTAGGTAACGTGCATGTGTTTGCCGGTCAGAAAATTCGATGAGGGTTTTGAACAAAAAAAAAAAAAAACTAAAAAAAAAAAGGTTAATTGATTCTTATGAAATTCTGCTAGTTTAAAGGTCTTTCTGTTGATGTGGATTGTTAGGAAATTCTTTAACTCAGGGTTTTGTAAGATATATGTTATATTGAGATGTCACATATAACAGTGTACTGATATGTTGTGTTTAATCAGATTGCCATGATGACCAGTGATGAAAATTCGAGCGAACATTTATGTGCGTAGACTTTAAGGGGGGTGCCCGATAAGTGAAAAACAAGTGTTCCATGAACCCGCCGTCGAGCAACTTTTGTTTCGTAGTTTAATTTAATTGTCAAGGCTGGGCAATGCATTCCCCCTTTTGTGGCACCGATGATTCTCTTTTCCTGTAATATTAAATTTGTTGCTTCTTATGGCTGTTTGATGAGTTCATCTTGGTTTATTGCCTGCGCCTTCATGTTTTTTGTTGTGGTTTTTGTATTGTAGATGGCTGAGTTTTTCCTGGGCAACAGATTGCGAATTCTGCTGTTTGTTTCGCCCCATCTCTGTTCATTTGAATTGTAAAATCCGAAGGCCGCTGTGTAGGCATTGCTATGGATATGCGATGTGATTTTCTTTGTCAAAGATCTATCTTATAGTAAATTCTGTTGGTTTAAAATTGTGTGTGTTGAGTACTCCATGTGTACATCTTTGTTTCATCTGGACCTCCTCCCTCGGACCTACTGTAATATCAGTAGCGATGCTCTGAGGTGTTCGCATATCCAATAAAAAACATTACCTCTAAAGCAAACCTTTCACCCACTAATTATGTGAATTCAATCGTAATATAATAGATAAAACATCAAAACTATCATGATATAACGTGCATGAATGTGATGTATCTTTTATATTACATCGGTGGGGGAGGGGGAAGAAACCAACAAAAATCTTCTATAATTGCGCGGGGCACTAAAGACTAAATCGAGACCTTTCAAACATCGCCATAAGACGCAAAGTACATCTTTTATAATATATTGAGACTAGAACTCATAAAAACTCTTAAAAGTACAACACCTATAAAATAGAGCTCAACATAAGAGGTACCACGTGTTCACTTGAAAGTAGATTGTAACCAACCACTGTCGCTTTGAAGCATCTCTCAATTGCACTTACTGAACATTTATCTGCATGAATACGAGAATGAAAGCGCAAATATACTTGTAGATCTTAAACATTGAGTCGATCTCCATGTAGATCTCAGGCATCTCTTAATTGCACTTGTTGAATGTTGATCTGCATGAACACAGTGTTGGGACCGCAAATGATTGACACACTGGTGCAGCGATAATTACGAGATAAAAAATAAAGTGCAAAATGCGGAAAAATAAATGACACCAATGTGGAAAAACCTCCAAATGAAAGGGGTAAAAAACCACGGACAAATAGAAGGATCATTATGGGTAAAAGTGGGTACACACTCTCTCTCACTATTACAAGGTGAAAACCCTCATAAAATTTCTCTCTTGAATAAACGGGGAAACCGCCTCACAAATACCGCTCGAATGGGATGATAATAGATGATGAAAAGGTGTTGAGATGATTTGAGATGGGATGAGGCTCTTACCTTTTATAGGCAATCCTTACCCCCCTTGCAGCTCCTCTCCCGCTGTTGGGTTTGGCCACCCACCATCTACCACCACCAGCCCCCCCTTTGACAAGGGGGGGGGGGGGGGCACCGTCCTGCAAATGGACGTCCGCCAATACATCTCTCACTTGGAGATTTGATTGAGAACCAATCACATCTCCACACATCCTTTCTATCTGTCAAACGTGCTGCTTAAGTATCTGCACGACCGCTCAAGGATCTGCACCATCTGAACTTATCAAAGTTAATTGCCTTTGTCAGGAAATCTGCCAGATTTTCTTTAGTATGAATTTTTTGCATATCCACACTTCCTTCCTCCACCACATCTCGGACAAAGTGATATTGTACCCCAATGTGCTTCGTCCTAGAATGAAAAGATGGATTCCTTGCAATGTGCAAGGCGCTCTGACTATCACAAAACAATTGAATCTGTGTCTGTCTGTGCCCAAGCTCCTCCATCAACTTTCTCATCCAAATTGCCTCTTTGCAAGCCTGTGTAGCTGCCATGTACTCTGCCTCCGTCGTGGATAAAACCACAACTGACTGTAACTTCGAAATCCAGCTCACAGCTCCTCCTGCAAGAGTAAACACATAACCAGTAATGGATTTTCTTCGGTTAGAATCACCTTCAAAATCCGAATCAACATATCCTCTGATAGTATAATATGATCCTCCATAACATAATGCAACATTTGAGGTCTCCTTGATGTATCTCAGGATCCTCTTCACCATGCTCCAATGCTCCTGTTCTGGATTCGCCATGTACCAACTAACTACTCCCATTGCAAGTGCAATGTCTGGTCTAGCACAAAGCATAACGAACATTAGACTACCCACTGCCGATGCATACGGTACTCGAGACATTTCCATCTTCTATGCTTCACTGTTAGGACTCATTGTGGAGGATAACTTGAAATTAATGGGAAGAGGGGTAGAGATTGGCTTACAGTCTTGCATGTTGAAGCGTTTCAAGACTCTCTGTAAGTAACTCTTATGTGATAGCCAAATCTTCCCATTATTTCTATCTCGATAAATCTGCATCCCAAGAATCTTGTTTGCTGGTCCCAAGTCCTTCATATCAACCTCCCTCGCCAACTGTGCATTCGTCTCCTGGATCTGATCATTGTTGGGGCCTGCAACCAACATGTCATCCACATACAACAGAAGAATGATGAAATCATTACCATCCGAACCCTTGAAATATGCACAAGGATCTGAATGAAGTCTGTCGTATCCAAGACTCATGATATAGGAATCAAATCTCTTGTACCAACACCTCGGTGTCTGTTTGAGACCGTACAAAGATTTGTTCAACCTGCAAACCAAGTTCTCTTTGCCTTCTTCTGAAAAACCTTCTGGTTGGAGCATATAGATCTCTTCATCAAGATCACCATGGAGAAAAGCAGTCTTCTCATCCAGTGTAGCACACATCACCAGAACTAACCGAACAGTCGTCAGTCTAACAACAGGAGAAAATATTTCATTGAAATCAATACAATTCTTCTAAGCAAATCCTTTGACTACTAATCTTGCACGATATCTTTCCACCTGATCCTTTCCATCCCGCTTGATCTTAAAGACCCATTTGTTTCTGACAGCCTTCCTTCCACGAGGTGATGGAACAAGATTCCAAGTCTTGTTCCTGTGCAGGGCTTCAAGTTCCTCCTGCATCGCCGCCATCCATGAGGATACATCTGGATTCTGGGTCGCCTCCACAAAAGAAGATGGCTCTCCATCCTCTGTCAATAAGCAGTATGCAATATTGCTCTCAGTGACATAGTCTGAGTGAAATACTGGTGCTCTTTTCTCCCGAGTTGACCGTCGTGATCCAGACTCAACCGGTACTTGATCATCGTGCTCTGGTAATGCTTCAGAGGAAACTGATTCTTCCTTGGACTTGCCCTCTACTTTGACTGTTGTAGCCTATGTATTCTCCTTCTTTATGTCTTGATCAGTTGTCATTTTCACCTTGTCTTCTGCAAAAATGACATCGCTGCTGATGATAAATATGTAGGCAGTGGGGTCCCACAAATGATACCCCTTTACACCATCAACGTACCCCAAGAAGATACATTTCTTGGATCTCGAATCCAGCTTCGATCTTTCCTGGTCATTAAACAATGCATATACAGGACTTCCAAAAGTATGTAACCAGGAATAGTCAGCGGGTTTACCAGTCCACATCTCCATCGGTGTCTTCAACTCAATCGCCATTAAAGGAGATCAGTTGATCACATAACTGGTGGTATTCACTGCTTTTGCCCAAAATGTTTTGACAATTCCTACAGTCTTCAACATCGCCCTCGTTCTATCCAACATGGTTCTGTTCATCCTCTCTATCACTTCATTCTGCTGAGGAGTGTATGCCACTGTGAACCGTCTCTTGATTCCTTCCTGTTGACAAAAAGTATCAAATTCATCATTTGTATATTTTCAACCATTGTCTGTCCTTAGACACTTGATCTTCTTTCCAGAGTCACGCTCCTTCCGTGCTTTGAATGTTTTGAAGACTTCAAAAACATCCACCTTCCTCTTGATTGGGTACACCCAACATCTCCTAGAATAATCATCAATGAATGATACAAAGTACCTTGATCTTCCTAGGGATATAATCGGTGCTTGCCAAACATTGGAATGGATCAACTCCAAGATCTCCTGACTTCTTACTGTTAACGTCCTGAACTTTAACCGGTGTTGCTTGCTCAAAACACAATGCTCACAAAATGGTAAGGATACCTTTGTCAGCCTAGGCAGTAACTTCTGATCCGTAAGAATCTTCAGGCCTCGTTCTGACATATGGCCAAGCTTCTGATGCCATAACGTCGTCAACGCTTCCGTCGAGGTAGTTGATACAACAACTATCTTCGCCTCCTTGTACGTTTCACCCATAAGCACGTACGGGTTCTTCGAGATCTTCTTTGCCTTCATTACCACAAGTGCGCCCTTCACAATTCTCATCACCCCATTCTCGGTGCAAGTCTTGCATCCGATGTCATCAAATTGTCCCAAAGACAATATGTTCTTCTCCAGGCCCTTCACATGACGTACTCCTTGGATGATTCGTACTATGCCATCATGCATTTGTAGTTTGATGGTACAGACTCCAACGATCTTCAGAGTGTGATCGTTCCCCATGTACACAAGTCCTTCTGGGATGGTTTCATACTAGTCAAATCATTCCCGTCAAGACATCATGTGCCATGTTGCTCCTGAGTCGATAATCCATGCATCGTCGAGATGCTGCCTGCTTCCAGTAGTCGTTGCCGCTTCACTGACTAGTATATCTCCTTTTCCAGAAGTACTCGCCACATTCCCCTGAGAGTTCTTTTCACCACTCTTCTTATTCCAACAATCCTTATTGATGTGACCCTTCTTGCCACAATTGAAACACGTGACATTCTTCTTCTTACTCCTTGATTTGGACCTGCCATGATTTTGGCTCCCACTGGAACCACGATCCATCATCCTTCTTCTCTCCATTGAAAAAGCCTCTGCTTGGTGTGAAGTTGTCTGTCTGTCCTCCTTGTTCTTACGCCGACTTTCTTCTTCAAGAACCACGGCTGCAACATCATTAAAGAGTAGCATATTCGTCAGGATATTGTTGGTGAGGTTGATGATGAGTTGGTCATACGAATCTGGCAAAATCTAGAGTAGAATCTCGACACATTCAGCATCCACAATTTTATATTCCAACGCCGTGAGCTGAGCGAATAGGGTATTGAGGTTTTTGACATGGTCGGTCACCGATGATGACTCTGTCATCTGAAGAGTGTACAATTTTCTCTTCAGGAAAATTTTGTTGTGTTGTGACTTGGCCTCGTATAGCTTCGTCAGAGTATCTCATATTTCTTTTGTTGTCTTTTTATCCGCAATGCATGATAGAAACCCATCTGCCAAAGCCAAATGGATGTTAGCAATAGCATTTCCGTCCATATCGTTCCATTTGTCCTCCGTCACACCCACTGGTTTTTCGCCAATTTCCAGTAGGCAATTATCCTTCTGTAACACTACCTGCATCTTCATTTTCCACAACGAAAAATTATTCCCGTTGAATTTTTTGATCTCAAATTTCGTCACCATTTTGACACGCTGTCAGACCAGAACCTTCTCCGTTTCACAACGGCATATTTAATAATCTCAATAATTTTTTTCTGATGTGAAAGATCAACCGGAGTCGCAGTCATAGAGCATAATAAAATTTATGAGAATTATTAATACCTGAAAAAGTGAACAACACCAAGCCATAACCTCGCCTCTGATACCACTTGTTGGGACTGTAAATGATTGGCCCACCGGTGCAGCGATAATTACGAGATAAAAAATATAGTGTAAACTGCGGAAAAATAAATGACACCAGATGTAACGTGGAAAAACCCCCAATTGAAAGGGGTAAAAAACCACGGGCAAATAGAAGGATCACTATGATTAAAAGTGGGTACACACTCTCCCTCACTATTACAAAGTGAAAACCCTCGTAAAATTTATCTCTTGAATAAATGGGGAAACCGCCTCACAAATACCGCTAGAATGGGATGATAATAGATGATGAGAAGGTGTTGAGATGATTTGAGATGGGATGAGGCTCTTGCCTTTTATAGGCAATCCTTACCCCCTACTGCTCCTCTCCCGCTGCTGGGTTTGGTGGGGGTTTGGCCACCCACCATCTACCGCCACCATTTGTTGGGACCGTAAATGATTGGTCCACCGGTGCAACGATAATTACGAGATAAAAAATTAAGTGAAAAATGCAAAAAAAATAAATGACACCAGATATAATGTGGAAAACCCCCCAAATGAAAGGGGTAAAAAACTACGGACAAATAGAAGGATCACTATGGGTAAAAGTGGGTACACACTCTCCCTCACTATTAAAAGGTGAAAACCCTCGTAAAATTTCTCTCTTGAATAAACAGGTAAACCGCCTCACAAATACCGCTCGAATGGGATGATAATAGATGATGAGAAGGTGTTGAGATGGGATGAGGCTCTTTCCTTTTATAGGCAATCCTTACCCCCTGCTGCTCTTCTCCCACTGCTGGGTTTGGTGGGGGTTTGGCCACCCACCATCTACCACCACCAGCCCCCCCCATGACAAAGAGGTGGGGAAACCACCGTCCTGCAAATGGACGTCCGCCAACACACATAAATGAAAACACAAACTTACATGTAGATCCCTGACATTGAGTCGATCTCCATGTAATATTAATGTTTGACTACAAAATATATGAACCAAACTAACTCAATTTGTTCTTCGTATCATATTTATCCTACCCATAACATGAAACAATCACACTCGCCAAATAACAATATTTAGATAGATATATATAACACACACCACATAATAATCGCAATATAAAGGCCTCATGTACCACATCTTTCTAGATGTCACATGAATACCTAAGCCATATCTCATCTCCCATTCTACCCATAGTTATCCGAAGAGGGAAAATTTTTGGAGACCCCTTACCGGATATTGGAACTCTCCTACTTCATATATGAATGATAACATATCATTATATCGTTATATCACACATTCCACAAACTTCCACGTTTTAATGATTCACTTGAGAAAGTATCTTTGGTCCCATGTCGGAGCAACACATCCGCAATTAGTATATCTCTAACCCATAACCATGGGTGAGAAAAGATGATAAGTAGGTGTATCATCAACAAAGTCAATCTCTCATGAACTGTGTTTAACAAATGGAGCATAGTGTGTATCAACAATACACCGTACTACCCAAACTAAAGTTGTATCCTTAGGCTTATAAAGTCTCACTTCATAACCAAGAGTTGCCCTAAAATCAATGAGAATTTCACAACTCCATCTTAAAGAATATATGAAATCTTCACCAGAAGTTCATGCCATCACAAAAAAGTCCAAATCATCCTTATGACTAGTCCTTATCATCAACATGATAATTCCACACCATCAATACAAAGAAGATACAAGTATTGTAATGTAAATTTCATGCCTGACTACATTGTTCAACTCAAGAATCCAAAACAATCACTTCTCAACTCATAACACGTACTAAAATTTTGTAGCTCGATGAACTCATTAGATCTTTGTCATCATCCATCATCACAAAATACATCATCAAAACTTCATGTTATGTTGAATTATCCACCTCAAGAGTAATCATAGTCTTACCCCATGACCATAGGTCCCACTGAGAGCACCGTTTTCATTGCTATACCTGCAATTATCATCGGATTGTGTTTACAAATGTCCACATCCAAAATCTCATTTTAGAAAATTCATTATCTTAGGAGCTCCAATTGATACAACAAAAGATATTGTTGTATTCTAGTGAAGAAAACGAGCACAATGACACTCAAAATTTCTCTCAGACCGAGTCATCATCAATCTCAATGTCCAAATATTTCAAATGTCAAAAATGTCTTTTAAACAGTCTCAAATGGTCTTGAAAACCTCACTATCACAACTTATATGAAAAAACAAGTAAATTTGACTATTCATTATGATCAAATGGATTTCAAATATTTTCAAACAAAAATATACATAATCACACACACACACACATGTATATATATATATTTGAAAAGAGAAAACACTAAAATCCTTTCTTACAGTGGAGGAAAAACCACAACAAAATAGAAGTCTCAAAAAAAAAGAACAAAGGGGGAGATGAACATAAAAAACAAAAAATTAAGCGCCTTTGATCTTCCCATAAAAAAGTAATTTATTATTCTTAGAGTTGAAATATACCTTCTATATTCAATTTAGGATTTGCAAGAAGAGGAACCTCAAAATATTTAAGAAATTTCTCTTAGCTTCATAAGTCTTGGTCCAAGCTAATCCACTTTACATCAATACCTTTTATGCAGAGTTTTCTTTTTTTGAAGAACCAAAATTTATGTTTTTTGGAA
This sequence comes from Viscum album, assembly GCA_963277665.1. NCBI lineage: Eukaryota > Viridiplantae > Streptophyta > Magnoliopsida > Santalales > Viscaceae > Viscum > Viscum album. Next base: position 1,271,418,805 of record OY728139.1, on the reverse strand, counting down.
TGATTTCTTGAGAATCTTCTAGCATTGTTCAATTCAGTCTCCTCCTCCACTGATCTAAGAAAAGCAACTGCATCTTCTACCTCCCTAATAAGGGGAAAATTAAATAGGTTCTTTAGAAAAACCCATAACACAATTTTGAATTCAAATCATGGATGATAGTTCCTTTAAAACATACAATTCAACACAAATTTTAGCAACTGAGGGACAAGAGAAACTTTTGGTTACTGCTGATGGATATATTCCCTAAAACATATATACATATAATGTATATTAGCTATACCATATGTGATAACAATATCATATGTTACGATATCAATGCATATAATGTGCTTTGGAGAATATCGTTATTTATGATATGATGATATCACATTAATTCTACCTGATCCAATCATACTGTATGATAGACTACATCGCAAGGAACTGTGAATCATAATATACAATTAATATTTACACCTATGATTGGTGATGACAACCAAACGTTAATAATTAACATTTGAATTTCCCATCTTCTTATGCTATCATTGATTAAACATTTCTTAAGATGAAATGTTGGGAGAATGAGATGTCTGAGGGTTACAAGGTGTTGCAACCGCATGCCATTTACCTAAGGGTGTAATTTCGACCCGGATCGGGTAGGGTCGAGTCGGGCCTACCCTTCAAAAAATTGGGCCGCAAACCACTATTCGGGTTGGGTCGGGCCGCCCTGAACAACCCCATAAGGTTGCCCGATCTCGGCCTCAGGCCGGCCCAAACCGTTGGGTCGGGAAGGCCCTTGTGGGCTTTTTTAAACATTTTTTAATGTTTTTTAATCTGTTTTTAATCCTTTTTTGAAAACATTTTTAAAAACATTTTTTAATCATTTTTTAACATTTTTTGAAAATGTTTTTTGAAAAAAAAATCAAAACATTTTTTAAAAATGTTATTTTTGAAAACGTTTTGTCGAACATTTTTTCAAAAAGTATTTTGTAATTTTTTTTAAAATGTTTTCCAAATGTTTTTTTAAAATCATTTTTAAAATGTTTTTAAACATTTTTATAACATTTTTTAAAATGTTTTTTAATCCTTTTTATAAAATGTATTTTTAACGTTTTTAAAACGTTTTTAACATTTTTTATTTTTTTTTTCATTTTTTTGTAAAAATGTTTATTTTATTTTTTTATTAACATTTTACAGTTGAAAGTTTTTTTTATTTAATTGTAAATCATTTTACATGTTTTAAAACTTTTATTTTCTTTTTTATTAACATTTTATAGTTGAAATGTTTTTTATTTAATTTTCAATCATTTTACATGTTTTAAATTGTTTAGTTCATACGTTTCATAAGAACTTATTATAATTATAATATTTTATTTAATTTAATAAAAATATAAAATATAAACGAGTTCAAAAATAATTAAAGGTCAAATAATTTATTTGAAAATTTCCAATAAAAAAACAAATCTTCCGTGACTGTCCTGTCTAAATAAATATCAATCATCATAATAAATAACATTCATAATAATTATAAATCATAAAACAGACATAAAATAATTAATTTTAGGTTATTTAAAATTAATAATTGAATGATAATTAATTAAAAAAAATTTAATATGACATTTGACTTTTTTTCCTAAAAAAATTTAATATGGAATGGGATATTTATGAAAAATGTTATGTGGACAATTTATAAAATTTTATGTGAACAATTTATTGAATGCTATGTGTACATTTTATATATTAAAAACATTGTAATGTTACATTGATTTTTTATAAAATACTATTTATACATTTAATATATTAAAAATATTATCCCCATTTAAAAGTTAGGCAGACACTTTTTTATATAAATGCTTCGTGGACAACACACACACACAACAATTCGGATGAGGGGGATACAAATAAATAAATAAAATTTATGGCACTTACAAGTACTCTGGGAGTCGAACCTGAGACCTCCCGCAAGATCCCTCAAAAGCGTAACCACTAGGCTACATCCCCGGGGAAAGACAATATATATATATATATATATATCAAAATTAATAATCATTATATATATATATATATTATGTGACAAAAAATTGAATATTAAAACATTAAAAAAACATATTTCTTTTTGACAAATGAAGATGATAAATTAATCAAGGAGATCAGGAGTAACAAGATCTGACATCCACGAAGGAAAACAATCAAGCCAGAAGTGGTTCTCTCCAGAGAGGCAATGAGTAGCTAGATGATGTGTTGTTTCATTTCCCTCCATTTTGACAAAGGAGAAAAACGTCTAAGAGACTGGATTTTCCTGATGAGGAAACCAAAATACTGGAGACCAAAATCATTTGTGCTAATGACATTGATGATGTTGACATAATCATATTTAATGTGTATAGCATTCCATCCACAATCTTTTGCAAAGGTCAGACCAGCAAAGATAATGTGGGCTTCAACAACAACAGGTTCCCAAAATGTGTGGGTCGACTTTTGTTTGGCAGCAATGATCATACCACAATGGTCCTAGACTATCAATACTATTCCAAAAAATCCATCATTGGAAAGAGAAACATCAACATTGATCATAAGGATCCCTTCCGAGAGGTTCCATCCGTGGGTCGACTCCTGTTTATCAGTGCATTTTCAGAAAATTTAAAGTTTTTAATATTAGAATATTTAATTCCTCATTCAATATTTTTTTGCATTTCATGATACAATAAAGAAACACACATTTTGATGAAAAATAGCGGTTTCACATAAAATCATTAAATTGATATAAAAAATGTAAATAATGAAAATTATAATTTAAAAAATATCACATTAACCCCCAACAACATTTCTTAAGTCTCAATTTATATAATATTAATGATTTTAATATTATAATATTTAATTACTCATTCAATAAATTTTGTGCATTTCATGATATAAGAAACACACATTTTGATGCAAAATAGCGGTTGTACATAAAATCATAAATGAGTTTTTCATTAAATAAAAATAATATAAATTTTAGGATGGTTTCACATATCAATTTACACCTGTAAAACCTTTCCATATTTATGAAAAAATATCATTTTTTAATCATAAAAATAAATATTATCAATCGTAATAAATAACATTTATAATAATTATAAATCATAAAATAATCATAAAATAATAAATTTTAGGTTATTTTAAATTAATAATTGAATGAAAATTAATTAAAAAAATTAATATGTCATTTGACTATTTTTTTCCTAAAAAAATTAATATGGAATAGGATATATATATATATATATATATATTAAGGATTTTTTAGTTTAAACTAGGTATACCTCCTGGACCTGTTCGTCCAGACGCAACCTTGGAAGCTTATGGTAGGGGGTTTGAGTCTCCCTACCGATGATTTCCAAGCTATTTTTTAGGGCGGGTGGGATTTTTCGAGTTGGCCTATGGGCCTGTGCACAAAAGCCCAGGCCCAGCCTGGTGAATCATGAGCTCGAACTGGGCTTTGTCGGGCCGGGCCAATCTGGATTTCGGGCCGCTGAGCCAAAATTACATGCCTATCATTTACCCATATGTTTCATAACATATGATTAAATGGATGAAGGCTTGGAGAGAATCCTAGAGGCCTATATAAGTAAGGCTATTTCATGAGAATGGTGTTCTAACCTTGCCCTTGCCTCCTGTCAATTCTCCCTACTTTAGCACTCTCCTCCTCCATCCTTTGCCACCTGAGGTACTAGCATACCATGGATGGGAGGAGGGTCCTACCTGAGCATCGGGTGATTTAGATCAACTCATGGATACACCATTGAGGGGAGAGTTCGTTGGATATTCTTAGTAATCTTCAACAACTAATTAAAGATGATAATAACAACCATCTTTGGCATAACACAACTAGAAATTTCACTTATATTCATGGTAAAAAATTGTGGCCATAGGCATGAAAATCGTGGCTATAGCTTATTCCCACAGTTCCAGTAATCCATGGCTATAACTTATAGCCACGGTTCCAGCAATATGTGGCTCCTATTGGAGTGGCTATAGCGAAAAGCTATAGACACAGTTGTAATGGATATTGCCACAGTTTTCCACCATGGAAATAGAGTCTATAACCATGGTTTTTGAAATTGTGGCTATAACCCTCTTGGTTGTCCATAATGTCTATTGCCACAGTGGAAAATCGTGGCTATAGCTCAACTAAACCGTGGCTATAGATATTTAAAATAAAATGACAACGGTCGAATTCGAACCCCTTACCTCCTTTACTTTCATACTGACACTTAACCACTACTCAACCAATGGTTATTTATTTATATATATTTTTAAAAACTGTGGAAATAAGAGTAAAACCACGACAACATTCTTTCCCACTCACCTTCCTGCAAGAATATTTTTTCCCACGCTTACTTGGAGACCCAATAGCCACGATTCTTTGAAATCATGGCTATAGGTATGTTCTATAGCCACAGTTATATAAAACCGTGGCTATAACCAATACATGGGGAGCCTATTTCCATGGTTCTTTGAAATTGTGGCTATAGGTATGTTATATAGCCATAGTTTTATAAAACCATGGTTATAGCCAATTAATATTTACCTATATCCACGATTTATCAAAAAATCATGACTAGTTTTTCCTGTCAATTTCCTACGGGATTTTTTTTCTTGGGAAACTTGTAGACACACTTCAAGATAGTTGTGGCTATAGATCATACCTATGGACACAATTTTATAGAAACATGGTTATATCCAAGGATTAATGACCTATATCCATGGTTTTCCAAAAATCGTGGCTATAGGAGGGGTCTATAACCATAGTTTTTGAAAAAACCGTGGCTATATGGTTGTTTTCTAGTAGTGGTGCACATTATTCATTTACAATTTACATGGTTTCAACTTCAATGCATGGTGATCTTGAGAATTTTAGGTTTTTAATGTCTCCCACGACTTAGAACAAGAGTTTTTCCATCCCTGGAAACCTAACACAGGTACCCAATATGCCAAATTTCGAGTTTAGTGTCGGTTTAAACTATCGCTAAATTGTTCTACGACGGTTTTGAAAAAACGCTGCTAAATCGTGTGTCGAAAATCAATTAGCGGCGGTTTTTCAAATACGTCGTAGAACGATTTAGCGATGATTTTTATTTTTTTTAATTTTTAAAAGTTTGTTAATTTATTTTATTATTTTATATTCGTAATTTTATTATTTATTTAATTTTTACTATTTATTATAATGCACATGCACATGCATGTGCCATATATAGAAATTATACATTGGGTGAGATTTGAACCCCTTACCTATTGCATATTATCCAAAGACTTTACCGCTCCAACATACTCTGTATGTGGTGAATAAATAAAATTTAATGTACTTAAATATATTAATTGAAAAAACAAACAATACATAACAAATAGATATAAATAAATAATAAATAAATAAATAATAAATAAATAATAAAAAATAATAAATAAATAAATAAATAAATAAATAATAAATTTACAAAAGTAAAACGATAAAATAATAAATAATAAATAATAAATAATAAATAATAAATAATAATAATAATAATAATAATAATAAATAAGTAAATAAAAAATAAATAAAAAATAAAAAATAAAAAAATAAAAAAATAAAAAAATAATAAATAATAAATAAATAAATAAATAATAATAGTAAATAAATAAAGAATAAAATTCAAAAAATAAAATAATAAAATAATAAAATAATAAATAATAAATAATAAATAATAAATAATAAATAATAAAAATTAAATAATAAATAATAAAAATTAAATAATAAATAAATAATAAATAATAAATAATAAATAATAAATAAATAATAATAAATAAATAATAAATAAATAATAATAAATAAATAATAATAAATAAATAATAATAAATAAATAATAATAAATAAATAATAATAAATAAATAATAATAATAAATAAATAAATAACAAGTAATAAATAAATAATAAATAAATAATAAATGAATGATTAATAAATAAAAAATAAATAAATAAATAAATAAATAAAAAATAAAAATAAAATAAAAAATTAGGGTACCCTTAAAATATATAAAAATGTTAAGAAACATTGAAAACCCTAAAATCCCTAAAAACCTTGAAACGACCATAAATTCCGATTTGAGAGTTCGTTTTAGCTCCACAACTAGTTAAATTGAAGCTCATGAAATGAGATTTGATATGATATGTGGTACAGGCCGAACAGATACCCGAATCAGAAGTTATAACCATTTGAAATTTAAGAAACCAGGGTCGACGACAAACAACTCAGTTTTGGAGGTCTTCTAGGCCTTTATGGGGATAAAAAACTAGACAGAGCTCTTCAACCCCAGTTTGAGACCATCTATGTCATAGAGCCCATCGTAGGATTTGATTTGATATGTGGTAGAGACCAAATAGACACACAGATCAAAAGTTATGGCCTTTTGAAGTTCGAGTTTGATTTATAACTTTTTTGAAACTATAATATATTTTATTCCTTTGATTATCACAAGATTTAAATCTCATGTGGTTTTATCTCATTTCATAAACTTTGATTTGACTGGTTGTGGAGATGAAACAGACTCTCGGATTGAATGTTATGGTCACTTGATGCCAAAGTCTTTTTTTTAGTTTTTTTGTAGATTTGTTTTAAGTTTCATGTTATTATTAACTAATAATTATAAATATTTATTAATTAACACATTATAATTAATTAAAATTATAAAGAATAAAATGTACATGAGATTAAATAATAAATAATAAATAATTTTTTTTATTTTTTTACTTCTATGGCAGTTTTTAAAAAAACACCGCTATTTCAGGGCAATTTTTTTTAAAAAAAATCGCCGCTAAAAAATGTTTTTCATTAATTTTTTAAGGAAAATTATAAAAAAATACTTAAAAAACATTTAGCGGTAGTTTCTAAAAACATTTCTAAAAAACCACCCCTATATTTTATCCAGAAAAACATTTAACAGAGGTTTTCAAAACCACTGTGAAAAAACCACCACTAAATCATTGTTTTCCTATAGTGACCAGAGCTTCATCATGCCCATTGAATCATGGAATCATGTATCAAAATTGAAGAAACTTGATTTCATAATGATATTGTATTTTCTATCTTAAAATCCAATTGATTTTTTTCTACGATTGGCTATATGATATGGAATATCATAAGAGGCATTGTAGTCACACCCTACAATATATGATATCACAGGCGACAACTCAATTATAATTCCTCTATTTTTTATATGTCGTAGCGTACAATATAGGGGATCATAATAGGTAACTACATCGATTTGTGTTTTCAAAAATAGAGTATCATAACATCCTTATAATATAGGTGATGTCATAAGATATGATACCCAAGTGCTGAGGACTGATATCGCAGGGTGAGAATTATCTATTGTATGATACAATAGATAATGAATCCAATCATGATTTATGATATACTTGATTTTTTTAATTTTCAAGGTTGGGAAATGAATTCCCCCTTTTGTTCCATCGATGATTCTCTTTTCCTATAATATTAAATTTGTTGCTTCTTATTGTAGTTTGATGAGTTCATCTTGGTTTATTTCCACTACCTTCATGTTTTTTATTATGGTTTTTGTATAGTATATGGTTGAGTTTTTCCTGGGCCAAAGTTTCATTTATCTAAGTTTCTATTTGATATCAACAGATTGCGAATTATATGGTTTTTAGGCCCATATTTGTTTATTTTAATTATAAAATCCAAAGGCCTCAGTGTTGGAAATTCTATAGATATGTGATGTGATTTTATTTTTCAAAGATATATCATATAGTAAATTCCATCTCTTTAAAATTGTGTGTGTTAAGGAGATTCTGGTTTCGACCTCTATGTCTACATCTTATTTTCCTTTGTACCTCCACCTTCAGACTTACTGTAATATCAGAGAGGCATAATGAAATGAGCACTAGTCGCATCATGACCTGGATATGGAGGTAATTAATCTTCCAAATCCCACATTCACTAGACTAGAGAGTAGCGATGCTTCGAGGTGTTCTCATATCCAATAAAAAATATTACCTCTAAATAAAACCTTTTACCCACTAATTAGGTGAATTCAATTGTAATATAATATATAAAACATCAAAATTGTCATGATATAACATGTATGAATGTGATGTATCTTTTATATTACATCGGTCGGGGAGGGGGAAGAAACCAATGAAAATATACCACAATTGTGCATGGGAAGACTAGAAACCAAGACCTCCCAAAAACCTCCATAGGATACAAAGTATGTCTTTTATAATATATTTAGAATATAACTCATACAAACTCTTAAAAGTAAAATAACTATAAAATAAAACTCAACATGAGAGGTACCACATGTTTACCTGAAAGTAGACTGTGACCAACTACCATCAAACTAACGTCTCTCTGAAGCATCTCACAATTGCACTTACTGAACATTGATTTTAATGGACATAAGAATGAAAACAAAAATGTACTTGTAGATATTAAACATCGATTTGATCTCCATGTAGATCCCATACATCTCTTCATTTCTCTTATTGAACATTGATCTACATGAACAAAAGAATGAAAACACAAACTTACATGTAGATCCCAGGCATTGAGTCAATCTCTATGTAAAACTAATGATTGGATACAAAATATTTGAACCAAACTAACTCAATTTGTTTTTCCTATCATATTTAACCTACCCATAACATACAACAATCACACTCTCAAAATAAAAATATTTAGATAGATATATATAACACACACCACATAATAATCCCACTATAAAGGTCTCATGTACCACGTCTTGCTAGAGGTCACATGAATACCTAAGCCATATCTCATCTCCCATTAAACCCATAGTTATCTAGAGAGGTAAAATTTTTGGAGACCCCTTACCAAATATTGGAACTCACCTACCTCATATGTGAATGATAACATATCATTGTATCATTATAGAATGCATTCCACAATCTTCCACATTTAATTATTCACTTGAGAAAGTATATTTGGTCCCATTTTGGAGTAGCACATCCACGATTAGTATATCTCAAACCCATAACCATGGGTGAGAAAATATGATAAGTAGGTGTATCATCAACAAATTCAATCTATCATGAAATGTGTTTAATAAATGGAGCATAGTGCATATTAATAACACACCGCACTACCCAACCTAAAGTTGTATCCTTAGGCTTATAAATTCTCACTTTATAACTAAGAGTTTCCCTAAAATCCATCATAAGTTCACAATGCCATCTTGAAAAATCTATGAAATCTTCACCAGAAGTCCATTCCATCACAAAAAATTCCAAATCATCATTATGACTAGTCCTTATAATCAATATGAGAAGTCCACACCATCAATACAAATAAGACATGGGTACTGTAATGTAAATTTCATGCCTAACTAAATTGTTCATCTCAAGAATCCAAAACAATCACTTCTCAACTCATAACATGTACTGAAATTTTGTAGCTCAATGAACTCATTGAATCTTCGTCATCATCCATCATCACAAAATAAATCATCGAAACTTCATGTTATGTTGAATTATCCATCTCAAGAGTAATATTAGTCTTACCCCATGACTATAGGTACCACTGAGATCACCATGTGCATTTTTATAACCACACTTATCATCGGATTGCATTTACACATGTCCACAACCAAAATCTCATTTTAGAAAATTCACTATCTTAGAAGCTCCAACCGATACAACAAAATATATTGTTGTGTTCTAGTCAATAAAATGGGAATGATGACACTCAAAATTTCTCTCAGATCGAGTCATCATTAATCTCAATGTATAAATATTTCAAATGTCAAAAATGTCTTTAAACTGTCTTAAATGGTCTTGAAAACCTCACTATCACAACTTATATGAAAAAACAAGTAAAATTGACTATTCATTATGATCAAATGGATTTAAAATATTTTTAAAAAAAATATACATTATCATATACATACATACATATATGTATATATATATATATTTGAAAAGAGAAAACACTAAAATCCTCACTTAGAGTGGAGGAAAAACCATAAAAAATAGAAGTCTCTAAAAAGAAAAAGAAAAAAGGGGGAGATCAACATAAAAAACAAAAAATTAAGCACCTTTGATTTTCCCATAAAAAAGTAATTGATTATTATTAGAGTTGAAATATGTCTTCTATATTCAATCTAGGATTTTCAAGAAGAGAAACCTCATAATATTCAAGAAATTTCTCTTAGCCTCATAAGTCATGGTCCAAGCTAATCCACTTTACATCAATACCTTTTATGAGAATTTTTCTTTGTTTGAAGAATCAAAATTTATGTTTTTTGGAATGATTTCTTGATAATCTTCTAGTATTGTTCAATTTATCCACCTCCTCCACCGATCCAAGAAAAGGAACTGCATCTTCTACATCCCTAATAAGGGGAAAATTTTCATAAACAACTTCTTCAGAAAAACCCATCACACAATTTTGAATTGAAATAAAAGATGGTAGTTCCTTTGAAACATTTATTTCAACAAAAATTTTGGAAATTGAGGAACAAAGGAAACTTTTGGTTACTACAGATGGAGATATTCCCTAAAGCATATATACATAAGATGTATATTAACTATATCATATGTGATAACAATATCATATATTATGATATCAATGCATATAATGTGCTTCAGAGAATATCATTATTTATGATATGATGACATCACATTACTTATACCTGGTCCAATCATACTATATGATAGACTAAATCATAAAAAATTGTAAATCATAATATACAATTAATATTTATACCTATGATTGGTGATGAAAACCAAACATTCGTAATTAATATTTGAATTTCCCATATACTTATTCTATCACTAATTAAACATGTATTAAGATAAAATGTTGGGGGAATGAGATGTATAAGTATTACAAGGTGTTGCATCTGCATGCCATTTACTTAAGGGTGTAATTTCGGCCCAGACCATGTTGGGCCAGGATGGGCCTACCCTCAAAAAAACCAGGCCGCAGACCACTATTCGGGCCAAACCAGGCTGGCCTGAGCAACCCCATTAGGTGAATTGACCCCAGCCTAGGGCCGAACCAAACTGCTAGGCTGGACAGACCTTTACAAGTTTTTTAAACATTTTCTAATGCTTTTTAAATGGGTATTTAATCATTTTTTGAAAACATTTTTAAAAAAAATTTTAAATTGTTTTTTAACTTTTTTTGAATTTTTTTTGAAAATGTTTTAACAAATGTTTTGTCAAACATTTTTTCAAAAAGTATTTTATAAAACCTTTTTTAAAATGTTTTTAAAAATATTATTTTAAAATCATTTTTTAAAATGTTTTTTAAATCTTTTTTTTTTTAATTTTTGTAAAATGTTTTTGTAAAATGTTTTTTTCATTTTTTTTGTAAAAATGTTTTGAAAAATTAAAATGTTTATTTTCTTTTTTTGTTAATATTTTACAGTTGAAAGATTTTTCATTTAATTTTCAATCATTTTAGATGTTTTAAAACGTTTATTTTCTTTTTTTAGTAACATTTTACAGTTGAAACGTTTTTCATTTAATTCTTAATCATTTTATATGTTTTAAATTATTTAGTTCACACATTTTGCAAGAACCCTCAAACTTACGCTCTTATTATAATTATAATATTTTCTATAATTTAATAAAAATCTAAAATAGAAAGGAGTTCAAAAAATAATTATAGGTTAAATAATTTATTTGAAAACGTCCAACTAAGAATAACGAATATGTGATGACAGTCCCGTCTAAATAAATATCAATAATAGTAAGAAATAACATTCATAATAATTATAATTCATAAAATAGACATAAAATAATTAATTTTAGGTTATTTTGAATTAATAATTGAATGAAAATTAATTAAAAAAAATTAATATGGCATTTGACTATTTTTCTGAAAAAAATTTAATATGGAAGGGGATATTTATGCAAAATATTATGTGGAAAATTTATAAAATTTTATGTGAAAAATTTATTGAATGCTATGTGTACAATATATATATTAAAAATATTTTAATGTTATATAATTTTTTTTATAAAATACTATTTGTACATTTTATATATTAAAAATATTCTCCCCATTTAAATGTTAGGTGTACACTTTTTTATATAAATGCTTCATGGATAATATATACATATGTATATATATATAGAAACACACACACACACAATAGTTCAGGGGAGGGAGTTACAAAGAAACAAATAAAATTTATGGAACTTACAAGTACTCAGGGAGACTCAAACCTGAGACCTCCCGTGAGACCCCTCAAAAGCATAACCACTAGGCTATGCCCCTGGGGGTAAGACAATATATATATATATATATATATATAAAACAATTAATATAAATATTAATATAAATAATAGCACCTCAAAATTAATAATCATTAATTAAAACAAAAAACATATAGTATGTGATAAAAAACTGAATATTATAACATTTTAAAAAAAATAGATCAATACATCAATGGGTGCAATCTCATCAATAAATAAAAAACAACCCATACCATATTAGAATAAAAAATAATTTTTTGGGACATGATAATGATAAATATTTTACTCAATGTATTTATTAGCGCATTTTTAAAAAATTTAAATGCTATTAATAAAAAAAATTAAAATGACATAAAAAATGTAAATAATGAAAAATATAATTTAAAAAATATTACATTAACTTCCAAAAACATTTATTAAGGCTCAATTTGTATAATATCAAAGTTTTTAACATTATAATATTTAATTCATAATTCAATAAATTTTGTGCATTTCATGATCCAAGAAATAAACACACATTTTGATGAAAAATAGCGTTTCCACATAAAATTAGAAATGAGATTTTTTTATTAAATAAAAATAATATAAATTTTAGGATGGTTTCACACATCAATTTACACCTATAAACCCTTTCCATATTTATGAAAAAAATATCAGTTTTTAATCATCAAAATAAATATCAGTAAGCATAATAAATAAAATTTATAATAATTCTAAATCATAAAATAGACATAAAATAATTATTTTCTCGTTATTTTAAATTAATAATTGAATGATAATTATTTTTTGAAAAATAATACTCCATTTGATCATTTTTACCTAAAAAAAATTAATATAGAATGATATATATACATATATATACATATATATATATATATATATATTAAGGATTTTGTAGTTTAAACTAAGTGAACTGCCTGGACCAGTTCGTCCAGATGCAATCTTGGAAGCTTATGGTAGGGGGTTCGAGTCTCCCAAACAACAGTTTCCCAGCTATTTTTTAGGGTGGATGGTCTTTTATGAGTCAGCCTACTGACCTACACACATAAGACCAGACCTAACCGGAGGAATCATGTGCCCGAGTCAGGATTTGTCAGGTTGAGCCAATTGGGCTTTTGGGCTGCTGGGCCAAAATTACATGCCTATCATTTACCCATATGTTTCATAACATATGAGTATATTCATGAAGGCTTAGAGAGAATCCTAGAGGCCTATATAATCAAGGATATTCCATGAGAATGGTGTTATAACCTTTCCCTTGCCTCCTATCAATTGTCCCTACTATAACTCTCTCCTCCATCCTTTACTACCCATGGTACTAGCATACCATGGATGGAAGGAGGGTCCTACCCGAGCATTGAGTGATTTAGATTATCCCATGGATACACCATGGAGGGGAGAGTTTTTTGGATATTGTTAGTGGTCTTCATCAAGAACTAATTGAAGATGATAATAACAACCATCTTTGGCATAACACAACTAGAAATTTCACCTATATCCATGGCCAACAATCGCGGCTATAGGCATGAAAACTAAGGCTATAACTTATACCCACGATTCCAAAAAATATTGGCTATAGATCATATCCATAGTTTTAGAAATATGTTTCTCTTATTGGTATGGATATAGTGAAAATCTATAGCTATAATTATAAGAGCTATTTCCACAGTTTTCCACCATGGAAATAGAGTCTATAGCCATGTTTTTTGAAACTATGGATATAAAACTCTCGGTTTTCCACCGTGTCTATTTCTATAGTGTAAAACTGTGTCTATAGCTCAACTAAATTGTGGCTATAGATATTTAAAATAAAATGAAAGTTGTCAGATTCGAACCCCTTACCTCCTTTACTTGCATACCGGAACTTAACCACAACTCAACCAACTATTATTTGTTCATATATATTTTCCAAAACTGTGGAAATAGGAGTAAAAATGCAGTAATAGTATTCCCCACTCACCTTCCCATGGGAATATTTTTCCCACACATACTTGGGGACCCAAAAGTCACAGTTCTTTGAAATCGTGGCCATAGGTATGTTCTATAGCCACAGTTATATAAAACCATGGCTATAGAAAATATATGGGAAACCTATAGACACAGTTATTTGAAACTATGTCTATAGGTATGTTCTATAGCTATGTTTTTATAAAACCATGGCTATATCCAATTAATACTTACCTATATCCACAATTTATCAAAAAACCTTGGCTATAGTTTTTCCCGTCAATTTCCTGTAGGTTTTTTTTCTCGGGAAACCTATAGCCGTATTTTTATATAACTGTGGTCATATCCAATGGCTAATGACCTATATATATGGTTTTATAAAAACTGTGGCTATAAGAGGGGTCTATAGCCATGATTTTTTGAAAAAATAATGGCTATAGGGCTGTTTTCTAGTAGAGGTGCACATTCTTCATTTATAGTTTACATAGTTTCAACTTAAATGTGTGGTGATATTGGGAATTTTAGGTTTCTAATGTCTCCCACTACTTAGAAAAATATTTTTTCAATCCATGGAAACCTAACAGTGGTAACAGAGCTTCACCATGCCTATTGAATCATGAAATCATGTATCTAAATTGAAGAAATTTGATTTCGTAATGATATTGTATTATCTATCTTAAAATTCAATTGATTTTTTTTATGATTGTCTATATTATATGGGATATAATAAGAGGAAATGTAGTCACACCCTAGAATATATGATATTATAGGTAAAAAATCAATTATAATTCCTCAGTTTTTTATATGTCATAGCGTACGATATAGGGGATCATAATAGGCAACAACATTGATCCATGTTTTCAAAAACAGAGTATCGTATCATCCTTATAATATAGGCGTTGTCATAAGATATGATACCAAAGCACTGAGGACTGATATTTAGGGATGCGATTTATCTATTATACAATACAATAGATAATGAAGCCAATCATGATTTATGATATACTTGATTTTTTTATTTTAAAATTATGAATTGAAATATATAATTTATAATTTTTTTTATAAATTACGGAAAGAGTTATTTTGGGATATTTATTTAATTTATAATTTTTTTATAAATAAATTGATTATAATGTTTTTATAATCAATTAATTAAACATTTATAAAACATTTATTAAGTATAAATCCATAATATTAATTGTTAATATCACAAACCAACCTAAGAGAACCCTAACCTGGGAACCTGAGCTGGTCTGTGGCAAGACCCAAATAGCATTCCCAATCCTCATGGGTAGGAAAATAGTGCCTGAGTATCGTTAATTCCTCTTAGGAATTATTTTCCCAATAACTCATCAATTAAGCATAAATAATACCTCAAAGAGGACATAATAATCCCTAAGTCAAAATAACCATCCAAACATGGCATACACATACAAAAGATAGGATGGGAATCTAAAAAACTATACAAAAAGTGTAGATAAGATATTACAACAAAAACCTAATACGAAACAAAAATAAGGCTAGACATATCTAAGTGACATTAGGGTCAGCCTTCCACCATGTCCCCATCATCACCCAGCCAAGATCCACTAGTAGGAATACCTGACACCTCTAAGTGACACCTTGATTTTACCTATGTATGATAAAACAAAGTCTTCATACACCCATTAGGTGTATTTAGTATGTGAGAATAAAATCTAAATAGGGTCCCACTAAGCATTTCATGATTAACCATTTCTAGAAAAAAATAAACATGCTATTTTGAAAAAAAAATTGATTGGAAACATGCTTTTAATGTTTATAAATAGAGTAAGAATGATAATAATAGAGCACAACCAAGAAAAATGGGAAAACCCTAAGATAGCTAAGGTAGAGTGCCATCCTTTGATCCTTATACTCTTGATGATCAAACCATTAAAAATTGTTCCCATGAACAAGCCACTAGGGAGGACCAAGCCAAAGTCCCAACAGTAATCACATCCATAGAAGAATTTGTTTAGTTATCATTGTGTCATAAAATAATTTGTTTAGTTAGAAAAATTCACGAAAGTAACTGTTGCCTAGTGGTACTTGTCTTTTTTATCCCACCTAGGTACCTGGGGTCCCCATGTGCTATCCCCTTTCCAAACAATTCACTTTCCACATCCAATTTACTTTATGAACAACACATTCTATTTTTAAACCATTTCCACCCAAATACAATGGGACACATTTTAAAATTCAACCAAACACACACCAATAGTTATGAAAATATCCTTTTATGAATAAAAAAATTAAAATATACTTTGTAAATTTAGGTGAACATATTTAGTTCATCAAGAAATGGTATAACATGAAACGACCTACCCCAAACACTTGAAACCACCAAGAAATGGTTGGAATCCATAGGAAAAAAGAGAAGAAAGACCCTATGGAAGAAATATGAAACCATAAACAACCAAACCCATAGTATTTGTTTTGGATTTAGTAAGCCCTAGGCCGTAATGGCCATGAGAAAGAGAGAAACTAAGAGAATAAGAAAATAAAATCTAAGGTAAGATAAGAGGAGGGAATTACTTGAAGAAACCTTAAAGAAAATTGATAATATTCCACTAGAAACCCACATAAGGATAATAATAGGAAGGGGGATCATGTTTCTAGTGAAGGAAAATTAAGTGGGGAAAGAATATGTTAAATTGAGTAAGGGTAGATTAGGAAAATAACATTTTAAGTTTTATAGGCTAGTTGTAAAGTTTTCCAAACCGTGTGCCAACCGTGTGGATCACCACTACTTCACATAGGCACCTGTACAGTTTGTCTACATCATTTGGTAAACCATGAACTAACTGTGAAAATTAGCACTATCAAATTACAAACCTATTTTATACAGTTATCGCACGATTACCCCTAATCGTGCGACACCCACTGTTTTTCTAAAAACTTCAAAATTTAAAATAGAAAGGATCTAAAATAAAAGGAGAAAAAATAAATAAATAAAGGAAAACATACCTAAAAGTGACATCATGGGTGTGAAAATTCTCCCAAATATATCACTTTCCAACCTCATAAATTTAACCTGAAGCATGATCGAGGAATATATGAGGCCACTTTATAAGGGAATATCACTCCAAATTCTGATGAAAATAATTCCCATTCCATAATAACAATTAGACTAAAAAAATTAATTTCCCACACAAAACCTTCTCTTGGAAATCAAAAATCTGAACCGGTTTCTCAGTCACAGAAGCATCAAACTCTAACTCGAGATACTCCCAATTTAAAACATGAGATGAGTATAAGTTATACTTCTTCATTTGTGAGACATGTAAAGCATTATGACTCACTATTATATGAGGAGGAAAAACCAATTTTTAAACCACCTACTCAATACTCTCTAATATCTCAAAGGGTCCCACATATCTTAGAGAAAGATTTCCCTATTTCTCGAGTCATCGATGACCCAACCGAGGTGACACCTTTATAAACACTCAATCCCTAACTGAAACCCCCAAGGGATGATATCAGTGATCAAAATAAAACTTTTGGAGAATTTTAGACACCACCAATCACTTCCTAATCACCTGAATCTCCATCATCATCTCATTCACAAGTATGGATCATATCCTATAGAATTTGGATCGCTCGCTCTATCTATCCATCAGTCTGTAGATTGTAGGTAATGCTCATCTTGACCTAAGATTAATTCAACTCCTAGAGGTATTTATAGAATAAAGAGATAAATGAGGGGTCTCTATCTAATATAATAGTAGAAAACACCTTGTGAAACCTCATGATTTTCAATTCATACATCTTACCGAGATCTTCCATGTTAGCATTATCCCTGATTGGAATAAAGTCATTAGACTTGGTTAGTCAATCAATCACAAATTCTGTAACATTCTTACCCTGAGTGGTATGAGGAAACCTGATGATGAAGTCTATGTATACTTCTCCCACTTCCTGATAGATACGGGAAGCATCAGAAGCATACTTAAGGGCTTCTAGTTTCTGAATTTAATATAATGGAAAGTGAAACACTGAGACACAATGTCTACTACATCTTTTCTCATACCAGGCCACTAGAATCAATTGTTTAGATCGTAATAAATCTTGATGGTACCTGGGTGTAAAACCCATTGATATTGGTGAATATCCTTTATCACCACCTTCCTCATAGATAAAGGGACTATATACCAATTCCAAAAATAAAAAATACCCTCGGGAGACTAAGACTACTCACTAATGGTCCCCCCACCATTTAAAATTATATCGACGAGTTGAAATTACTCACCACCTACTTTATCTTGATGAATAAGATTGAGAATATAAGGAGTCAAATAGATACTAGCAAGGACCATGCTATACTTTTCTTCCCTTACTTCCAGATGCATTTGAGCAAAGAGACCTATAAAACTCCATTCATCACTAGACACATTGAGGGCCTGAGATGGAATATTCTGATTGAGGGTATCAAAAACCAAATTTATCTTTCTTGGTGTGTAGGTGATTTCAAAATAAAATACCTAAAGATATTCTACCCATATTAACTTTAAAATATTCAAGTCATTTTGGGAGAAAATATAGCTCAAGATTTTATGATCAGAGTAGACCGTAAACCTTTCCCCCAAAAGATAGTGGAACCAACACTTAAGAGAGGGAATAAAAGATAGGAGATCAAAGTAATGGGTTAGGTAGTTCTTCTTGTGTGATATTAATTGATGATATCCACAATCTACTATATGGGTTCTCTGAATAAAAACACACCCCCCATACCATACCTGATGCATCACAATACACCACACAACCTTGACTAGCCTCTAATAAAATTTGAATCAAAGCTAAAGTCAACCATTACTTTAACTAATCAAAAGACACTTGATACTCTAGGATCCATAATAAATTCACCCCTTTTTGGTTGAATCGTGTTAGGGGTGATGTGAAAGGCATTATTGTGGGTGATTTCAAATGATGTATGGTTTTTGGTTATTTATGTGCAGTAGAGTGGTTGACCAAGGTCATCTGTCAAAGGATGAAGTAATTAAAACAACATATTAAAGGTAATTTGAAAATAAAATAAAATAAAATAAACACACTAATTAAAAGGATGGGGTTATTAATTTTTATAAATCTAGAATATGCATGCTAGAAGAAGATTGTATTTTTTTTGTTTTTGTTTTTGAAATGAAATTTGATTAATAAGACACAAGAAGAAGATATTTTTTATAAAATATTTTTAGAAGGAATAATAAATATAACTACACCTATTCATTTAATTATTAATAATTATCATTAAAATTAAAATCCACTTAATTTTTATCCCCTTATTTTTTAACTCTCAAACCCTACAGGAGTTAACTTAACCACAATGATGAAATGAATTGAACCCTAGGATAGCTTCAGAACATGCAATCATAACACCCTATGTTTATTATAATTACAAGGATAGATTATGATTAGTGGTAAATTAGGGAACATATAAATTTTATAAATGAGGATTAATTTTGTTTATGTATTATATTCAAATTCTAAAAATTGATCCTGTTTGGTTTTGTTTTACCGATCAAGATCACGCTCTCACAATTCACACATTGATCGACCTCATGAGTTTTGTATAAATTGTTCAATTCATTTATTAGTTTATTTTAAGTTAAAAAATAAATTCATGGATCATATTATGTGAATTATAGTATCTCATTGAGTCAAAGAAAATAAGTGAAGAAGGTGATAATTAGATCAATCACTACTAAAAACTACTCTTCCATGGGTGGTGTAGTTATTGAAGAAACATTTTTCATTCGTAAAGGTTGTGGAAAGGGTATAACCCAATAAAATTTCTACTACTGATTTATAGAGCAAATTGGACGAGTATATAAGAATAAAATTGAACAAAACAAAATAAATGGAAGATAAACTAAGAAGTTTATCATGAAAGCACAAACATTACAATATGAATAAGAAGAAGAAAAAGGTTTTGATGAAAGGATCCTTTCTGTAAGAGATATACCTCTTGAAATTCCTAGATAAATGGAGTGAAAAAAATTATTATATTCCAAAAATATCCTAATTCATGTCCAAAACCCTCCAAATAAGAAAAATACATATTTATAGAGTGGAATGTAGGCTATATTTATAAGAGGTTTCAAGTGTGAATGGGAAAATTTATCCAAATATTTTAATCTAACTTGCATGCCTTGTTGACCACCAAAACGCATGGAAAATATATCCCTATACAAGGATGATTTTTCAAGAATTGGTCTTTCTATCTACTATCCAAATTTGAACCCAATAAAAGCTCAGGTGTAGAAGATATGTCCCGTGAAGGGGTTTCCAATCCAGAGAGTCCTATCCAACTTTGAATTCATGACCCATTTAATCCAATAAAATGCATTATTTAGATTATATGTCCTGAATAAAAGTTTTATCCCATTGAGTTAGGAACATATTTAAAAAATTGAAAGTTCAAAATTGAAAGTTCGAATAATACTCAAAAAATATTTATGTTCGAAAAACTACAATGCACTTTAAAGGGGAAAAATAGAATTTTCAACAAATTTTCATATGAATAATCAAATCCCAAATATTTTATAAATAAACATATTTAACACAATTTGAGAAAATTATATCATTTATTATAAATAAAATATTCAATAAAATTTTGTTTCATCAACTCCCCCACACTTACCCTTTTTCACTCCTGGAAAAAACCTCATATCTTGTATTCTAAAAAAATGTGACAAGATATACATGTTCATATTCCTCAATCTACAGTGTAAATATAAGAAAAATAAGAATCCCATCAAGAGACAATATTAATAAATTTTAAGTTCATTATCTCATACACTGTATCAAAATAAAATCCAATGAGATTAATGAAACTAATCATAGTGAAACAAGTTATGGGTATACCTTTCCATTAATTCCCTATGTTTGTGTGTGACAACTATTTCAAGCTCATATCTACGCCCTTTATTCAGTATATTCAGGTCATGTAGAACAATTATTCTTACTCTCTTTAATTCACCAAACCTTTTCTACATTTCTTTGCAATCAAATTTCAAGACCCACTCACTTAATCATTCCTGAAATTCAAACCTTAATATCCTAACCCAGATATCCCCACGAATTTTACATTTCATAAATCCCCTATTTATTAAGATAGTGTATATATATATATATATTTGTTTTTTTTGAGGGTGTACAACTGTCGGATATTAGGTACACATGCATAGGTCAATTTGATATAGTAATGAAACTGATCAGAAGAGAAACGAACGTATGGATCGACCATTTATATATGATGAATTTTTTTACCTAACTTGGATATAACTTCAATTGAGTAGGATAAATTTCAAAATTCATGGTTGAGTGAAATTTGTGTGGAGAAATAAATGAAACAATTTACAATTAGCAAATATCACAAATAATGTGATATAATATAAAAGGTTTTATAATGACACAACCAATCATATCATTGACAACTTCCATTTTTATAAAACTCAACCCTTAATAATGAAATCTTGGTCATTCTTATCATGCCACCAATGAATTTTGAAAACATGAATTTCCATTTGTTCCACATGTAAATGATCATGATACATGGTATTTGTTTTCTTTTTTTGTCTGTTTTTTTATTTTATATTGAAAATTAACACAAAACATGCACACAAAAACACACAAATGAAAAACCTAAAGAAGATACCCCAAAATTTTGTACCCTACCCCACACTTAAAATATTCCATTGTCCTCAATGTGAACCTATGAGATGATATTTTCATATGAAATTTATAATTTTAAATTGTAAAAATAATATAAAAATGTAAGGGTTATAAGCATCCTGATATTCTCAAGTGATGACAGGGTCATATAGTGTGATGAAACCAACTAGATTGGTAGGAAGTCCCTCAATGTATTGATTCAAATGTTTCCCATTGAATGAAAAAATTATTCCTATATCCTATTGTGTGATCTTCACTACACCATAAGGATCATCATTAAATAAAACATAAGGACCAAACCATATGGAACACAACTTACTGGGCATAAGCTTCAGTCATGAACTGTAGAGTAGGACTTTCACTCCTATATGAAATTCCCTTTTTTTATAATTCTATCATGAGATGGTTTTGATATTTCCTTGTAGAGCCTTTATTTCTTATATGATAACAATATAATCTCCCCAATCTCTTGAATTTTTAGCTTCCTTTGAATTTTCACTTAAGCTAAATCCATGTTACATTTATTTATATCCCAATATACCCGATGATTGACCTCTACAAGAATATTTCATGCTTTACCAAAAAAAATCCAGTAAGGGGACATACCAATGAGGTTTTTTAATGCTGTCCTATAAGCCCATATCCTATCATACAAGTGCGTGCTCCAATACTTCCTATTAAATTGCACAATTTTCTCCAAAATTTGTTTCAACTCCCGATTTGAAACCTCAACTTGGACATTTATTTGGGGGTGGTATAGAGTAAAAGTTTTACGTATCACACCATATTTTTGAAGGATGTAATCCAAATTACAATTAAAAAATTATGTCCCTTGGTCACTGATGATAGGTTTTGGTACTCTAAACCTGCCAAAAATTTGATCCTTGACAAAATCCACTACAATATGAGAATCATCATTCCTGGTGGCCTTGGCCTCCACACATTTTCTCACATAATCAACAAAAACAAAAATTTATAAGAAACAAAATGTACTTGGAAAAGGACCCATAAAATAAATTCCCCAAACATAAAAAATCTCACAAAATAATATGGGTTTTTGGGGCATCTTGAGTATCCTCGAAATGTTTCCAATGTGTTGGAAATGAGAGCATGACTTACAAAAAACATGGAAATCATGAAACATGATAGGAATATATAATCTAAATTCTAAGAACTTCCCATCTATCCTTTGGTTTCCACAGTTTCCACCATAAGAAAGTGTATTACAAAAATGAAAAAACTCAAATTCATGATCATGCACACATCTCCTAATGATTTGGTCACTACACATGCACCAAAGATAGGGATCATCCCACACATAAAACCCAGACTCACTATTTAATTTTTGGACTTTATGTTTCTTTAAATTTATAGTAATTTTATAGGAAATATGTAACTTCACCAAATCTGCATACTGAGGATGCATACTTGAGATGACATAGAGATTATCATCGGGAAAAGTGTCTTGAAGTGGTACATGATCCATGGTGTCATCCTCTAATGTGTGAGTAATCCTAATCATGTGATCCTACACTATTTTTTTGACCCCTTCTCATCCTTTATCTCAATATAAAATTCTTTAAGAAGGATCATCCGTCGGATAAGCCTTGGCTTCTCATTTGGATTTTTCAAGAGGTACCTCAGAGCTGCATGGTAAAAAGACAACTACTTTAGAGCCCAATAAATATAAACATCATTTATCTAAAGAAATTATGTTGGAAAGAAACTCCTCTTCCATTATGGTGTAATTTTCTTAGGCTGAATCCAAATTCCTAGATGGCATAAGAAATCACATGGGACTGACCTTCCAGCCTCTGATATAAGACAAATACAACTATGAAGTTGGATGAGTCACAAATAATCTCAAAAGGAAGATCCCATCCTGGGGGCTGTATGATCAGTAGAGTGATAAAACAATTCTTTAGCTCATCAAATGATACCATATATGAATCATCAAAAAATAATTCGATATCTTTTTGAAAAAATCGAGAAAAGGGTAGAGAAATCTTACTAAAATATCTAATGAAGCATCAATAGAATCCCAAATTACCTAGGAATGATTTAACATCACACACACATGTAGGATATGGAAAGGATTAAATAATATCTAACTTATATTTATCAACCTCTATTCTATATTTTGGCACTACATTCCCTAAGACAACACCATTATATACCATGAAATGACATTTTTTAAAGTTCAAAACCAGATTCTTCTCAATATAATGATTCAACACCTTTCCCAAACTAAATATACATTCATAAAATAAAGATCCATACACTGTAAAATATTCCATAAATAACTCCATATAGGCCTCAATGAAATCAGAAAAAATAATCACCATACATATTTGGAAGGTACCTAGGTCATTACAAAGTCCAAATGGCATCCTTTGGTAGGAAAATGTACTGAATGGACAAGTAAATGTTGTCTTCTCCTAATCCCCCAGAGCTATAGGAACCTGAAAATATCCAAAAAATCCATCCAAGAAACAATAGTGTGTCTTCCTAGCTAGTCTCTAAAGCATTTTATCAATAAATGGGAGGGGTAAATTGTCTTTAAGATTAGATTTATTTAGTTTCCTATAATAAATACACACACACAAACTATTTTTCACCCTTATTAGAACTAACTTATCTAAATAATTTCTAACAAAAGTAATACCAATTTTCTTTGGCACAACCTGAATAGGACTCACCCACTAGGAATATGAAATGGGATAAATGATACCCACCTTGAGGAAATTTTCAACTTCTTTTTTAACAACTTCTAGAAGAGTTGGATTGAGTCTCCTTTGTGGATGCCTAACTAGTTTATCCCTATCCTACAAAAGAATCCTATGCATGAAAATGGAGGGGATAATGCCAGATATGTCAACCAAGGTCCACCTGATTTCTCTAATGTTCTCCCTCAAAAGATTAAAAAGTTTTTCTTTATATTCAAATGGGATATTTTTAACAATGATAATAGGTAATATCTCACCACTCAATAAGTATGATTATTTGCGATTTTGTAGAAATGGATTGAGTTCCAATGAAGGGGGTGCTGTATGGATGTAGAGATTTAAGGAACTAAAATATGTGCACAACGAACATCAATATCATAATATACATAATCAAAATCATAGAATAACGAATCAAATTCATCAACATACTCAACAACCATGTTATAATCAGAGTGAACATGATCAAAATCAGAATATTAATCCACATAAAAATAAAATCTAAGAGAGGTTTGTGTATCATAAATAGGTGTGGAAGTGTTCTTATACATCAAAATAGAAACAATGCTCATAATATCTCTTAGAAAAGGACAATAAAATTCCATGGTGTTTTTACTTGGTGGTTCAAAATGGGAGATAACAAAAGCATAATATACATATGAGGGGTACTTCATAGAGTCTATAACATTAAATATCACAACTTCATCTCCAAAATCCATGGAAAGTGTACCCTCATAGACATTTATGATCATTTTTTTTAGTTTTGTGGAAGGGAATACCTAATATAATGGGATCACAAGAATTTACCTTATCACACTCCATGTTAAGGATGTATAAATTTGTTAGAAATATCATGTCTCTTACCCAAAAAATTACATCCTCAACGACCCCCATTGGATATATTGTAGCTCTATTCTCCAACTACACCACAACTCTTTTCGGATTCAAATCACCAACCTATAAATAATAGATTACATAGTGAGGAATCACATTTATGGAAGCTCCTAAATCACATAAAGCATCAAAAATGTGTAACTCTCCTATAGAGCATGGGATAATGAATTTCCCCAAATCCTTGTACTTTGTTGTAATTGTTTGAGTTGGTGTAATAAGTTCTGAAACATTCCTTTCAATATTGATCTTCTCATTTCTCTTTATCCCTATTTTATTGGTAAAAAGTTATTTTAAGAATTTGGAGTACCTTAGGGTTTTCTTAATAGATTCAAGTAGACAGATGTTGATCTCAACATTTTTGAATGTATCCAATACCTATTTTTTCATCACTTTTTCATCCATATTCTTGGTTTGAAAAAATTTATTTGGAAATGGATGGGATGAACATCATCAATATTTTTCTTACCTTTGTCTTTCTCCTTGGACTACTTATCAGTTGGTCTTGAATGAGGCTTCTCTTGAGTTGTGGTGAATCCTGATGGATTGATAGGTATATATATATCATTAGTTTTATTCCCAATTATCAATGTGATAGCACTGACATTCACCTTGGTATTTGGAGTAGGTTAGGAGGGAATATTGTTTGAGTTATTACTTACCAGTTCATGGAGGGAGGTGGTGATCTGGCTTATTTGTGTCTTTAACTCCATCAACTTTAAACCTTGAATTTTCAACTCATTATATTGGTTAAGAACAATTTTTTTAAAAGGTAATAAATATTATAATCTACCTTTGGTTGATAATTCTCTTGTTTATGACTTTTTAATGATTAAGATTCAAATATCCTTTCGGTTTGTTGAAAACACTATTGGTAAGGTGGAGGCTAATGTAAGTTTTGTTGAAAAGGGGGCCTTTATTGATTTATAGATCCATACCTCATGTTCGATTGATCCTTTTATCCTTGTATGTATGTTGGTGAAAAAGAATAATACTTAGTTTAGGGATGTGGTTGTTGTTGTTGCTGATATGGTCTCCTAAGAAATACAACTGTGCAATTCTCTCTCTTGTAATTGGGGGAAATAGTCAGCTGGGTGGTTTATTTTAATGAAAATGCTACAAGGCCTTATATGAGTGGGTTGATATGTCTTTGGAGACAAATAAATCAGCCTCACCATAGTGTTCAATTATTCTAAATTTGTATCAATTAAATTATTTTCAAGAGAAGATGGACTTACCTGATGTACTCCTATAACATGTAGTGTACCTCAATCACCAAATTGTTAAGAGTTTTGAGCCATATTATCGATCAAAGCACGTGAATCTACTGGTTTGTTTTTCAACCAATGCCCTTACATCCGTGGTATCCACCATAATCCTCTATATAGGTGTGATACATTCGTAGAATTATTGGATGTGGAGTTGCTCACTGATTTGGTGATGCAGTTAGATTGCACACAAATTCTTTAATTGATCCCATTACTCATACATTGATTCCCCTTGGGTTTTCATGATTCATTATATCTCTTTTCAAATGGAAGTGGTCTTTGATGCTAGAAAAAATATCTACTAGAAAAGATGTTTCAAATCATTACAACATATTACATCTTCAGGTTGTGAATAACACATCTAGTCTTTTTCAATTCCATCAAGTGAGAATGAGAATTATCTTAGTTTGATTTTATATTCAGATAAATTTCTTGGTTTTAGGTTTGAGAAAACCACATTAAATTCTTTAAGGTTTTTTGTTGGGATCCTTTCCAGAGAGGGCATCAAATTTTGGAAGCATGTGTATTAATCCATGTTTTAGTTTGAAGTCCGATTTGATATTTGGGTATGCAATATAATTTGATATATAGTTAATATCTGGTGCATAAAATTATCAAATTGTTATATTAAGTCCATTGTTATTATTTCTATCCATTGGTTCTTGTTTTAGGTTAGATTTTGAAGTTTTTCTAATTTCAATGTTCCTAAAATGGAGGAATTCTTCATATAGTTGAATATTGAAACTTCCTATAGACTGAGATTGTCTGATTCAATCCCTAAGTCTATATTCAATCTTAGGGTCAAGATCTAAGAGATACTCAATATTAGTTCATTTCATAAATAAAATAAAAATTAAATGAATAAAAGTGGAACATAATAAAAATAGGAGAAGTTTGAGTTGATGGTAAAAAAAATTAAAAAAAGACGGGGGAAGGAAGGAAGAAATAAGTTAAAAAGAGAATAAAATGATAAAAAAATACCAATAATTGGTTAAAATAATTACTTTACACCTTGTAAATGATTCCAATTTGAAATGTGATGTCATGGGTGCTCTCAAATGATGTGTGGTTTTTGGTTATTTAGGTTTAGTAAAGTGGCAGACCAAGGTAGTCTCTCAAAGGAGGTAGTAATTAAAACAAAATATTAAAGGTATTTTGAAAATAAAATAAAGTAATATAAACACACTACTAAAAAATATGGGGGCTGATTAATGTTTATAAATCTTTAAGATTTATTCTGGAAGAAGATTTTATTTTTTTTGTTTTTGTTTTTGAAATGAAATTTGAATAATAAGACACAATGAGAAGATGTTTTTAGAAAATATTTTTAGAAGGAGTAATCGATCTAACTTTACCTATTCACTTAATTATTAATAATTATTATTAAAATTTAAATCCACTTAATTATTATTCCCTATTTTTTTAACTCTCAAACCCTATAAGATTTAACTTAACCACAACGATGAAATGAATTGAACCCTCAACTAGCTTCAGAACATTCAATTATAGCACCCTATGTTGATTATCATTACAAGGATAGATTATGGTCAGTGTTAAATTAGGGAACATATCCATTCTATAATTGAATATTAATTGAGTTTAGGTATTATATTTTAACTTTACCAATTTATCTTTTGTGGTTTTGTTTTACCAATTAAGATCGCACTCTCATAATTCACACATTACTCGACCTCGTGAGTTTTGTATAAATAGTTAAATCACTCAATTAGTTTCTTTTAAGTTAAAAAATCAACTCATGTATTATATTATGTGAATTAAATTATCTCATTGATTCAAAACAAAATAGCGAATAATGTGAAAATTAGATCAATTACTAAGAAATACTACTCTTCTATGGGTGGCGTAGTCATCGTAAAAAAGTTTTACATTCGCAAAGACTGTGGAAAGGGTATAACCCAATAATGTTTCTACACTTATTTACTAACAAAATTATATGATTATAGAATAATAATATTGAAAAAACAGAATAAATTGAAGAGAAACTAATAATTTTATTATGAAAAAATAAACATTACAACATGAAGAAGAAGAAGAAGGATTCAATGAAGGGATCCTTGCTTCAAGATATCCCCCTCTTGGAATGCCTAGATAAATGGAGTGAAACCAATTATCCTATGAAATAAATATCCTAATGAAGTTCCCAACCCATTCAAATTTAAAAATACATATTTATAGAGTGTAGTGGAGGATAGATTTATAATAGGTTTCAAGCATGAATGGGGAAATTAGGCCAAATATTTTAATCCAACTTGAAATATATTTTTGACCAAGAAAACGTGTGTAATAGATATCCTTTTAGAAGGTTTATTTGTTCATAATTGTTTTATCTATATACTATAATTATTTTAGCCTAATCCAATCATGTACGTAGAAGATATGTTACAAATATTGAAGTTGTGTTTAATCTGGTGAGTCTAGTCTAGCTTTGACTCTATGTACCATTTACTCCAATAAAATGCACGATTTAGATAATATGTCCAAAATTAAAGTTATATACCATTGAGTTATTAATATAGTTATAAAATTTCAAGTTAAAATAATATATAGAAAAATAATTATGTCTGAAAAACTACAGTATACTATAAAGGTAAAAATTAAAATTTTCATAAAATTTTCAAATGAATGATATAATCCAAAATATTTTATAAATAAAAATATTTAACACAATGTGAGGAAATTATTTTATTTATTATCAATAAAATATTAAATAAAATAATATTTTAACATGATGAAATCTCGTAGAATTCCTTCCCAAACCAACTATATTATCCTGCTAGTCCTAAGAAGCTTTTAATCTCAAAGACTTTTATGAGCTCCTCCAATGAAATCACGACCCTGAAATTCTTAGGATCAACCTATATACCCTATTATGATACCATGTTCCCAAGAAACTTGATCTCTTGGATATAGAAACTTCACTTGGATAATTTTTCAAATAGGTGGTAATCGCAAAAGATTCCTAGAGCAACTCTCAAGTGTCCTACATGATGCTCCCGCGTCTTAGTGTAAACTGGGGTTTCTTCCATGAATAACATGGAAAAGGTGTTGAGGTACTGATGTAATATTTTGTTAATTAGTTCCCATTAATATTATAGTAGCATTAATAAAACTGAAGGAAATCACTAGGTACTATAAATAGCCATACCTACTTCAAAAATCAGTTTTAGGAACATTGAACTCTCTTACCCCAATTTGGTGATATCCTGAATGAAGGTCAATCTTAGAAAACTGAACTAATCATTTTAACTAATCAAAGAGTTCATTAATTCAGATCAAGGGGTATTTATTCTTGATCATGGACCGATTCAACTTCCCATGGTCAATGCACAAGTTAGGGGTCTCATCCCCCTTTTTGTTAAAAAACATTTGGGTGGCCCACGAGGACATGATAGGGTAAATGAATCCATTAAATTCCAAATATTATAGCTAAATAATCAACTCATTTAGTTCTAATAGATCCATATGATACGAAGAGATATATATCTATTGATTCCTTATCACTAGATGAATAATGAATTCCACCTCCCTTTCTTGGGGTAAGCTCGAGAAATCATTCAGGAACACCTCAGGAAATTCTCTAACCACATAATGTAACTCCCTCCAAAAACATCCTTCACTACATTCTAATAAAAGATAATAACAGACAAGTCTCCCTAATTCTAGAAGAGGAAGTCTCACCTGGATGGATTATAGGTCCCATTCTCCCTGGAATACTTTACTACTCCTATTAGGGGTGGTGAAATTTACTCTTTGATGGTATAAATAAATATGATATCCATAATCCATCATTTAATATATATCAAAGATTATATTGAAAATATTTATTTCAAGTAAAAGAAGGTCCCATATTGTCTAAATTTTTGACAAAGTGATCACATACTAAGGGC
The DNA here is from genome assembly GCA_963277665.1 of Viscum album. NCBI lineage: Eukaryota > Viridiplantae > Streptophyta > Magnoliopsida > Santalales > Viscaceae > Viscum > Viscum album. The sequence goes on along the minus strand of OY728139.1, from coordinate 1,271,388,138 downwards.
ACTAAAAACCTCGCTCTCTCTTCTTCCGAAGAGGATTTTAGATTTTCATGACATATGGCATAATATATAAAGGAATATTTAGTAAATCTATAACAAAAGTAGAGATAAATTAATGGTAGTCACATGTATAAAATAAAGTAGTGTCCATACTCAAATAAACAAGAATGGTACCTATCACTTTAGCAGTCTCTACCTCAGACTCCACTAGAGCTTGATCCACTAAATGTAACTACTTCACCTATGAATGAGAGAAAGGTTTTCCACTACTCTAAGTCTCTATTATGAGCTGAATATTCCCATATAAATAACTAGATCAACCTCCATACCCATTAGAATGAGGTCCTATTTCCCAAGAGGCATCAAACTATACCAAAAACCCCCTAAGGGTTGAAGATCCTACACCACTCTAGGAATGAAGAGTGACCTAACAGGATATAGGAACCACCCAAAATGAAGACCACACATTACTAGGATTACTACAGTGGTGGTGAATATAATATCCATAACTTATAGATACTGAAAAAGATGATTGAGGCAAATAATTAGAACTATTTCCATTGCTTTCCCCTTACTCTTCATTCTTATTATTCTTCTCTGAGGAACCAATTCCTTATTCACTTGGCACTAGAGGAACTCCAGTTATATTAGACATCCTTTCTCGGTTGATCTATTTCATTAAGGTTTTATCGATCACCTCAACATAGGTCTTTATATTCAATAAGAATACATAGGATCGAATGTTGGGTCACATGCCCATCTTGTAGCACTGAGATTTCATCTCTTTATTATAAACAATTTTCGGAGTGAAGTAAACTAGCTTGGTAAACCAGTTTTCATACTCCATGACCAATCAAGTTCCTTTCTAGAGTCACAAAAATTCTTTATATTTATCTAATGAAAAGGTGTTGGGGTAGAAATACCAAGTGAAGATCACTTTTAAGTCCTTATACTCCAAGTTATCATGCTTCTTTTCCTGAATAAATGAATCCCACCATCCTTGACTAGGTCCTTCAAGAATAAAGGAAGAAAACTCCACCTTAATGGATTTTGGAGTTCTAAGGAATTAAAATATCCACTTGGTCTTTTCTAACTAATCATCAGCTTCTTAAGGGCCATTTCTTCCCTAAAAAACAAAAAGACTTATGCTTAAGGAATTACCGAGCACAATCCTTCTCAAGAGATGGATCAGTTTCCCTAGCTTGAGTAGGTTAGAAAATAAACCCTTGGTCCATAACTCAAATAGATTATACCACTGCCTCAATTAGATTTTGATCAACCAGTGGATTTTCTCATAAGAAGTTATTCGCAGCATCCTTTAGAGGGATCACTGGTTGATTTTGAGGCAGTATCAGGTTCCATTAGATCAATAAAATAAAGAAACCACCAAAACTAATATTAAATTATTTATATAATCCATAAAACCTCTAAATAACCAAAAAATAACAATAAAAGGAAAACAAAAAAATAAGACCTTCCATGAAATCAGTCATACACATGAGGTTTGAGGCCTGTGCATCCTACCCAACAAGGAAGGGTAAAAAAATCCAAGATCAAACCACATTTCCTTACATTACTTGGTAACTCAAGAGAGGTTACTAAGAGCATTGGCCATGAAATTCTTCTTACCTCTTACTTATGCCTTAAAAATATTATCTTTAGTCTATCCCAACTTCTAAAATAACATAGATCAAAAAAATTATGGATTTTATACCTTTTTTTTATGAACCAAACCAAGCTACCCATGACCTAGGAGCTCGATTCAGTCCATGGAAAGGCCCAAAGGTAGTTACTAATCCCTGAAAGTTGGAAACTAGTGTATAATTATAAATAATTTCCTTTGGGAACTCATTAATTAAATACAAATAATACCTCAAAGAGGATATAAAAATTCATAATTCAAAATAACTATAAAAAATCGTATAAATGGGAATGACTTATACACATAAAAAAGATAGTATGGGAGGATACAAAAATATAAAAAAAGGGAGATAAGATACCATAACCAAGACTCAAAAAGTAATAAAAATAAGGCTCCCCATCTCTATATGACATAAGGGTCAACCTCCTACCATGTCACCACCATCACCTAACTAAGATAAGCTAGAAGAAGTAACCACCGCCTCAAAGTGATGCCTTTATTTTACCTGTTTCTAACAAAACAAATCCTACATACACTCATTAGGTTTATGTAGGGCATCAGAACAAAATCCCTGTAGGGTCCCACCAATCATTTCATGATTAAACATTTATAGAAAAAAATAAAAATTTTATTTTGAAAAACAATTTGTTAGGAAACATGATTTTAACGTTATAAATAAAAAAACAAAGAATGATAATAATAGAACGCATCCAAGAATAATAGGAAAACTATAAGGTATCTAAGGCTGGACTTTATCCTAGGATCCTCATAATCTTGGTGATCGAACCATTCACAATTGTTCCCATGTACGATATGCTAATGAGGACCAAGATAAAGTACCAGTGGTAACCACATCCATAGAAGAATTGGTTTAGTTAGCATTGTTTAATAATATAAGGAATATAGAGAGAGAACCATTTTCTAGTGGTACTTTTACTAGTCATCCCACCTAGGTACCTGAGTTCCCATGTGCTATCCCCTTTTCAAACAATTCACTTTCCACATCCAATTTACTTTAAGGACAAACTAAGCCATTTTACAAACAATTTCCACCTAAATACAAAGGGATATATCTCAAAATTAAACCAAACACACACCAATATCTCTAAAAATATCTTTTTTTATGAATCAAAACAATTAAAAAATACTTTATAAATCCATTAGATTATTTAGTTCATTAATAAATGGTATAGCATGAAACCACCAACCCCAACCACTTGAAACCACCAAGAAATGGTTTGAATCCATAAGAAAAAGATAAGGAAGGCCCTATTGAATCAATAGAAAACCATAAAAATAAAACCTCATATCATTAGGTTTGGATTCATAAATCTCTAGGCCGTCATGTCTATGGAAAAAATAGAATCCAAGAGAAGAAGGAAAGAAAAACCAAGGGAAGAGAAGAGGAGTGACTTACTTGAAGAAACCTTTAAGGAACTTGAGAATATCCCACTAAAAAACACCTAAGGATAGAAGGGGGAATGAGGATCATGAATCTATAGCTATAAAATAGAGTGGGAGAAGAATAGGGTAGAAAGGGGGGTTAAATTGAGTAAGGGTAGTTTAAGAAAAACATATTTTAAGTTTTCTGGGAAGGTTGCATGGTTTGACTGCATGATTTTCCAAACTATGCATCAGCTATGTAGATCACCACTACTTTAATTGGGAACTTTCATGGTTGGTTCACAAAGTTTGGTAAACTATGAAAACAATCATGAAAACCCACACTATCAAATTATAGTCATGTTTTTCATGGTTGTTACATGGTTACTCCTAAACGTATGGTAACCATGTGATGCCCATTATTTTTCCAAAAACTTCAAAATTTTATACCGAAAGACCCAAGAATAAAAGGATAAAAAAATAAATATAGTAAAAACACACCTAAAAGTGACATTATGGGTGTGACAATTAATTTAAATACATTTTGTAATTATATTACATGACTTATAATTTAGATATAAAATGTTTATATGGAAATTAGAAGTGTAATTTATAAAGTGTTTGTGAATTATAAAGTAATACAAAATATAAAGGAGTTTATATTTAAAATTATGAATTATTCATAATTATCAATTTAAAGTGTTCAAATTAAAGGATTTATTTGAGAAATTATTTAAACCATATAAAAAGGGATTTTGATAATTTATATGATCAAGGTTTAAATAATATTAAACTTGTGATGTTTAGATTATGTAGATTGTTTATATAATAGGATTGAGATATAAAATGTTGTATATTTCATTTAATATGATATATTTAACTATAATGTCATATAAAAGGATAATATGAAGAGTTCATATTATAAATAACTATAAAGTGTTTATATTTATTTAATTATGAAATGTACATAATGGATGGATTAATTATAAATTGTTAATAATTTTTTTATTTATGAATGTTCATAAATATTTATCCCATGTATGAATTTATGAAATATTCATTTATTTAATTTATTTACTATTTTATTCATGAATATAAATTTTATATTATGAATTATGATATATGCTTTAGTTTAAAGTGTTAAACTGATTCTATAAATTATTATACATGCATATATAGAGTTACATGTTAGGTATGGAAATTGATTTAGTTTTCTTCTTTATTAAATTTGGTCTACATTGAGTTATGAGCTTGAATTTAAAGGTTGATTATAGTTTATATATATATATATATTAAATGTTATAATTATGATGAAATTAAGGTCTCTGTTGAGTAAATTATCCTTAGATTATGGGACTTTAGGTCAGACTAATCACCAACCTTAATGCTTATGTCTTGTTAAAAAAAGTAGGGGTTGAATATTTGTCACTACAAGCTTACTCTTATGGAGATTACTAATTTCATATGATTCCAAGCATTTACATGAAATGGTTTCATGTACCTTATGTACGAGATGCATTTGTATATGTATGAATATCGTTGGTTTTTAATTTGGGTAAATAACACAAGTTAGGAGTTGTGTAAAGGGTGACACATTAATATGGTTTGAATATGATGATTTGGTGAAAGGAATAGGATTCCAAACTAAATCATTAGAACCATTAATACATGTGAATGGAATAACATGAGATATGATGGTGATATTAAATCCCATTTAAAAATAATTAGTGTTAGAATCCTTCTAATGAAAACACTTGTCAAGGACTCAAACGTCCAACCTGGTGGGTTATACCAAATTAGGGTTCATTTGGATTATCTTGTGTAAGGAAAGTAAGTAATTAGGTGGCCCTAAGAGTTAGGTTCTTTGTTTTTGGAATTTTATTTGGGTTACACTTAGCCGAGAAACCCTAATAGTTAAAATACTAGAGGAATGATGTTGATTTTATCTATATGATGGATAAGGGAAAGAGTTGTTTACTCAACCATCCAAGAGTTATATATGATATGATTAACATAATGAACTACCTAAATAACCAAGTGGTGAGAGAAACACCAAAGAAAACACATTTCACAGTGAAATATGTGTCTTGGACCATTAATAGATATTACAAGTTTAAAAGGGGGTCATCATTTTAATGGGATCACATTTAATAAATTAACTTATTAAATAAATGTAAAACATGATACCCATCTGATAAAATATTTTATTGTATATAAAAAGAACCATCATCATAGAACATTTCTCTGAGATCAATATTTAGAAAAAGGACAATCTGAATGTAAATAAATTCTAAAAATGGATATAAAAACTTAAGAATTATTATTAAGCTAGAAGGAAAATTCTATATTTTAGAGTGATACTTTTTAGAGTAACCTAATGTTAAAGTTGTTTAATAAATGAATCTATATGACTATGATAATTATATATTGACCCATTCAAGTTTTAAAAAGTATGATATGTATGATGATTTAAGGAACATTATTATCTACTCAAATACTTAATGTGATTGAGTGTGTTAATGACTGGGAGAAACTAAAGATTTCATTTAAGGCTTGATCTGGATATAAAATTAATTCTAAAATCATTTTTGGAAATGTTTCAACAATGTAAATGTGTTCAATAAGAGTTTACCTTATTTTCTCAAAAATGTTGAGGATAGAGGAATTGAGAATGTGATGTTCAAGTTCTTGTGTTGTATTGATAGTAAAATTGGGTAAGGGTTTAATTCAGAAGAAATAGATTGGATTTTCCAATAGTTATCCTTGTTTATTAAAATATAAAATCTTCATGAAAGGAATGAAATGTTACATATATGATGGGATTTATAGAATACCCAAAGGAGTTTTGGAAGCTCCATGAAATATCCATGCTAGGTAATAGTGTTATAGAAATCAATTCTTTTATTTTGAAGGGTATATTATACCAAATTTATATTTTATAAATTTTGTAAATATATAGGAGTTTAACATCAAGGAAAGAATTTAAGGAGCTTGTAGTTTTCATTAAAATAATGAAGCAAAGGGTTGTTGAATCATGGAGTTGAATGCAAAGGAATATTTCAAGATTAGATGAATTAAATAAGGGATGTTTATTTTCATCTTATTAATATTATATGATAAGAGTATCTATTTTTTAATAAAGATATATTATAAAATAATACAAGTTGATGTTTTTTAATACACAAGTTTTATGATTCATGAAACTCTAAAACCCGTTTGAGAAAAATATAAGGAAAAATGAGTTTTATCTAGGATAAAAGATTTTATCTAGATGTTTGTTAAAACATGAGGGATACGATCCCACCACAAATAAAAAACATATTTTAAATAATAATTTCTTTTCAAAATAATTTCCTAAACATATATAATACCATATAAGATATGGATATTAATTTTTTATTTTTTAAATATTCTCACTAAGGAAATAAGTGTTATTTCTAAACATAAAGGAGACTATATTTCTTAGCATGATATTATGAGGAGAATATAATATATAAGATATCAGAGAGAGTATTTTTGGACTTATAGAAGTTCAATTACAAAAATTTAAATATTAAACCAATAAATAAATTCAAAGTAAACATCACATAATATCCTGAATGAGTTTAGGTGTTGGAAACCAATGAGAATTAGTGCTTTCATGTTTTGTGTGTTGTATTTAACATTAACCCTGTCACTATTAACCTTGGAGAGTTGGTGTGTTGGATATGGTGTTTCCATTGACATAGTGTAGTAAACCACATTGAATTTTTTGTTCACTATGTCAATAACTACATGTGATGGTGATGTTCTTGATAGTGGGAAAGTGGATAGTACATGAAACAATGTGATAGACCAGAATGTAAATCATGATAATAATGAGAGATTGGTTGAATCCATTGAATAAAAATTATCACCTAAATAGGGATGTATAATGAAAAGTTTAGTTGTTGAAGTTCTAGTGTTATTTTTGATAAATTATGTTGACAAAGCTTCAAGATAGAGGTATGGAAGCTCTAGAAGTGGTAAAAAAAATTGCGTGTATAATGTAGAATTGTTTCCCAATATTTTCCAAATTTTGGGGTCCAAAATTTATAGAAAGGGAAAAGTTTCACAAAATATGGATTTCCAAGACTGCCTTATGAAAATATGGAAAAGGTATGGAATCCATGAAAGTTTGGTGCCATGAAGGTTTGGAGATTCACTAAAGAATGTTTCATGAAAGACTATTATTACATGAAAGAAAAAGGTGGTAAGTTATGCGACTACAAGAAGTTTTTAAAATAAAAAATAGGTAAGTTATGAAATTATGAAAAATTTTTTGAATGGAAAATTTCCCTGATGTTTCATGAAGACAGAGAGTTTCACAAACAGGTATGAAGAGTTTCTCAAAAATGTGGTGGAGAGAAAGAAAGTTTCATGAAGGGGTGACAATTTTTATAAATAGGTCGCTACCCCTATCATTTGAAAAAGACATAATTTTTGAAGATCAAAAGGCTCTAAATTCGAAAAGGAGTTTTGTGAAGGTTTTTCTTACATGAAGGATTCATATGAACATATGTTCCAAAAATAAAGGAATTATGTCAATTTGACCAAGGGGTTTCATGAAGGTTTAGAAATATTCATGAAAGGTTATGAGTTTCATGAAAGACTATGAGTTTTAAGAATGTATGAAGTTTTTAGAACGGGAGGAAAGTTTCATAAAAGTAATTAAAAGGTTCTGAAAAAGTGTGAATTTTCATGAAATATAAAGTTATTGGCACTTCTTGAAGACTTTTCAAAAGGAAGTTGGTTTTTCTTAAAGACTAATTCAACATGGAAAGTAAAGCTGCTATAATGGTAATATTCACAATCTGTTTGTGAAAGAGTAGAGTGAAGATCAATGGGAATTAACTAGTGAATCAACTCTTAGACAATGAATAAGTTTATTGGCTTATGATCTAAAAATAATTCCCTCCTAAATCAGTGAGAAAAGGGAGAGGACAAAGGGAGTAACCCTTGGGTCATAATGAGACAGACCCTAAATATTCTAAAGGATGTGATCCTAGCATGGAGTGAACATAATAAAATTGTTATATCCACAATAATAGTAAAGATTATTGGATTTTGGCACATTGACACAATGTTAGTGTGTGATACTTAGATGTAGCATAGTGTGAGTGAACCAAGTAAAATTATTATTTCTTATGTGATTGCTTTACTTATATTATATAGGATGAAAATAAATGCATGTGGACTGAGTGATCATAAATCTTATCTGAATAAGGATAAGATAAACACACCAGTTAATTGAGTCATAACTTGATAGGTTAACATAAGAGTGACCCTATTAATAAGTGAGGTCAAGATCTTTTAGGATAGTGATAATTTCACAGGTGCATGGGGAAACATGAATGATTTTCATACTCTGATTCACCCCTATCAGGACATCTCACACTAAATTCCTCTGTAGTTCCAACATTAGGGTAAATATGTAAATAGAAATGAAAATAGTTACATTTAGTTTATGAAATAAAGAGAATATCACTTTATATCCTAAAGTATTTTAGGATATATTAGTAAATAAAAATGTAAATAGTTACCAAAATAACCTCCAAGAAAAATTTTAATGGAATATTTCAAAATAAAGATAATGATAATAAACTTAGAAAGAGTTTTAAGTAAACAAAAAAAGTTACCAACATCATAACATTTGACATTGTGGAGTTAATAATTTTGAATACTATGTTCAAAGAGTTAAAATTAGGAATATGATACCTATTTATCACCATTATTAAAACTAGATTAATTCATAGATTTCACTCGATAATGTATTATAGTGGGGGGGGGGGTTTCATATGGCCACATAGAGATGTGGTGATAATTACATATATTTTTAATGAGTTTAACACAACCCTAAAATTTTAGCAAATATAAGTTCGGTCCGGTGGTTTATCATATGTGATATTATTGGAAGAGAGCTTATTTATGGGTTTTTAGAATTATTAAAAGAGTTTAATATTATAAAATGTATCATTTTATAAAAAAGGTTGTCTTTATTTTTTCATTTTCACATTGGATGCATAAATTACATGAAGTAAAATAATGATTAACCTCTCAAAGTATAAATTTGATTTATCCCTAACTGATGTTTTTCATGGAGTATTATAGGTTGTGAAAAAATGTTATGTTTAAAATGAATAAAATTTAATATAGAGATACAGAATATTCTCATGAGTTACAAAAGGAGTTTTGTATGCTAGATAACCCCCCGAGTATACAACATAGAGTGCCATATAGTATGTCTGTGGTATGATAGGGTTGCATGTTTCATATTAGTATTTCCCCACACTTGAGGTAGGAATGATACCTAGTTTAATAACCTTCATACTTTGATACTTTTATTACACAAGTCTTAAGGCTTAGATAGTCATGGGATAGTTAGGTATATTTCTAATCATGTCATTGGTTGAGGCTTAACCAATATGGGATTTTTCCTCTTGCATGACAAGGATGAAATTTGGGCTTATGATTGAGATAGATTGAATGAGTATACAACTTTACCTAGATAATACATGTGATGTGATTATATTATGAACTAACTCCAGACACCCTTGAACTAGGTACCCGAGTTGGCTCGCGAAATAAACAGTGCATTCCCGATCACCCTAGACTAACAAATAGTGACAGGGTACCAAATATAGAACTCATGGGAATGATTTCACCCAATAAATTACAATTACAACATAATAAAATTTTACCAAAATTTCAACATGACCACTCCATACATCGGAGTCCCATACGCTGGTATAATGTTTTTTTACAAAACAACAATACCAAAAAGGGAATAACAAATAAAATAAACCAGAAATCCAGCTCAAAGTAAAACATACAACTAAAAGAAGGATATGATAAATAAGTGATCAAATTGAGTGATGCAAAAAGGATACTAAAAATAAAACTGGATTCAAAAAATACTTTATGCAATCTCTATATGACCCCAAGGTCACAATACAACCCCAATACTACCATCACTCAATGGTGACCCAAGATGAACTGATACATGAACCTGAAACTAAAATATATAGATAGGTGTAAGCATAAATCTTAGTAGCCATTCCAAAGAAAACCAAAACCCATGTATTACCTTTAAATAAAAGATACATTTCAATATTGTTTGAAATATAATTAGAAATAAAAGTTTTTCTTTTTTAGATTTAAAAATAAATAACATTTTGTTTCCCTTTTTCATTAAAACTAGTTCCATTTAAACATGAGGCAAAAGTAATTAAAAGAGGTTATCTTTAGAACTTAATTATAAAAAGTTTATTTTTTTAGAAAATATATTTTGAAAGGTTTTTATAAAATAAAATATAGTGAGGGAGTTCCAAAACCATTTTCCACAACACACTAAACTAATAGTTTTCCTTTAAACAAAGAGTATAAAGGAAATAAGTAGAAGATGTAATAATAACAACAATAACAATAATAAATCAAGTGAAATGGGAAACAATACCTAATCTTCTACCGTAGTAATAAAATTAAAGCAACCAATATAAAAAAACAAGTACAAGAGATCATTTCAATATATATGAGTTGAGGGGAAAATCATGAACATACTAAGTAAAATCCATCATATCAACACTGCAACACCCAGGGATTTTAATATTAATTTCCCTTTAAAATAAATAATATTATTAATATATTTATTTACATAAAACATTGAACTAAAATGAAATCGTGTTACTTTAAAATAAAATTATTAAATTTGGAAATTATAATATAGTCCTTAAATGATTAGTTAAAAATAGAAGTAACCATATTATGGAATTTATGTATAAAAATGGAATAAATGGCATCAAGTAGTGGGATTCTTCCTTATGAATATCATTTGTTCGAGCTTAAAAAGGAGGCAGATTTACTAGAGTTTTCCTTAGACTAAGCCCAAACTAAACTCCAAAAATTATGATATGAGTGAAATAATTTGTGAGAGAAGTTAAAGCTCATGTAAATTTCCACAAGATGAATGCTAGTGAAATCACCACTCACGATGGCCATAAGAGCTTATCATATACTTATGTCTTACACAGAAATATTGAGAGGTTATGTAAGATGAAATTAATATGGTATAAACATATAATTATCAATGTAATAAATTATTCACATATCATATATATTTTATAAATTTCTTATTTTTTTACTTTTAAAGAAAAATAAAGTTTATTTTTAACACTAATTCATTGATGAAATTCAATCATGTAGCTAAATAACTAATAAGATCACCTTATGCTTAAAAATGTATTTTTCTAAAATTGGGTTTTATACAATTTATTTTAAGAAAATAAGTATATTATAGATAAAATATATTTTTGATGTTAATAATATATTAACATCAATATAATTAGTAATTTATAGGAAATAAGAATAAAAATATTAAATATTCTAAAAAAGTTATTCTCCTATGAAAATGTTCTTCATTATATTTTTATGTTTTTATTTAGAGTTTAATTATAAAATTTTATAATTTTAATTTGAACAAATTAACTTCATTTTTTTGATTTATAATAACAATATTATCTTAGGCTATTTTTTTGGTTTTTTTTGAAATAATTGATTTTTATGTGAATAGTGAAAATACAATTTTCACCGATACCATAGAATTTATGAAATTAGCACAAAGAAAGAATGAGTTAAAAACATTTAAAACAATTTTATTGATAAAAAATGTTTTTAATAATTAAAATTATCTATTTTAAAATATAATATTGAATTTATAAAACCCATGTTTAACATTTTGGAAACTTATGCAATATTTTACTCTAATAAAAATTATCTCTATTTTGTTTATTTTAACTAAGTATCCACAAGGTGGAATTTGTTTTTTGATTACTTTAAAAGTCACATAACTCTTATTTTTTCAATAATACACCAATTAATTTCATAAAAATCAACAATATTGTTAATTTTTTTAACCATAATTTTTAAGTATATAAAAATACACATTTTCTAAAAATGGTTGTTACGCGTTATGTGCGTTAATATTAAAATTAACTTTTATCACCTCTATAAATCTTATTTGGAAAAATGGATTTTATATTTTTAATCATTAGGTCTATATTATGTAATTATACCCATTTTATTTTTAGGCACCAAAAGTAAATTACTTAGGTAAAAATTAGTTACCATAGTAAAAACTAAAAATGATAAAAGTGAAAACTCTAAGGGTAAAAGAATTAAAAACATGTTAAAAACATATGTGAAAATATATGGTTGAGGATTTACCGACCTTAAATCTTATACCACTCCATTATTTTCTATTATTGGATCCACTTTACCTTTGAATAATTACCCTACCATTTATATTATTATAAAAATGTCACTCCTATCCCTTATAAAAGGATCCATTACTACCCCACTTCTCTTCACACAAAAATACTATTATATTCAAATAAAATCTACCAAAATAACTCCCAAATACCCATATACAAATCCTATAGGTTCTGGTATTCTAAAAAGGACACCTCTCAAAGCCTTAATCTAATTTTCAAAGGAACTCTTCCAATGAGTAAGGTAAAATTATCAATTACTCACTTTCATTATGTTTCCTTTATTTATTATTCTAACTACTTAAAATATAATATAACCATTCTAAAATAATCACATCATTATCAAAATTATATTGAATTTTTTTTATTTTTATGGTATAACTATTTTTTACCATCATCCAAACCATTCAAAAAATGAAAATGTCTCTTGTGTTACATGCAAACTACTATATCTATAATCAACATGATATATTTTTCAATACCATCTTAAAATTATGTTTTAAAGGGTATATTTAATGAATAAACATTATATTTAAAACATTATTAATATCATTAAAATATAAACCAATTCCTACCTTCTTTACATTGTATGGAAAATGAGAACAATGCTCGTGTGTACATGTGGAATACCACCTCCACGAAGCAACATATTGTGTTTTTCATATAGAATTTTATTCTTTATAAAATTATATTAAAATATTATTCACAATTATAAAAGTATCTAAATAATATCATTATACCTCTATAATAATTATATTATTCCAAAAGAATCACTTTCTTAACAATACTCCCCCGTCGATTATAACATGTTTTTGTTTAGGTTGGTTTAACCACCTATGAGAACAATGATATAAACTTATATCATGGATTAATATGTAAAATTAACTAATATTATTATTAGGCATCAATGAGAAAATAATATTTTGTTTATAGTTCTAGAAAATTTATATTAATATTTAAATTATTATTATTGCACCACCCTTTTGTTTGTTAAAAATTACTAAAACAAGATAGTTGCCAACCTCTTCATCAAGAATCATAACTAAAATACATATTAAATGAAATTATAAAACTATAAATTATTATAAAATATCTATTATAGTACCTATAATGATCTTATAATGATGAACATTGAATCTATAAACATGAATTGATGCCACCATTATAAAACTAGTATTAAATAAACAATCGAAACTAATAACATCCGATGATAAAAATAAAATTCAACTAATATATTTTTAATATATGATTGTAAATTAATTTTATAAAAGGTTATATATATGGATAAGGTTCTGAAATAGGTGATTAAGATAGTTATTTTTTTATACAGAAATTTATAGCATCTCAGGCCAAGTAAGATTAAAGGTAAGGGTTTTTTCTTAACTCAACTTATTTTCTAGATCTAAAATTATTCCTCTTTGAATAAGGTTTTATAATAATGAATTATTATATTCATTGATGATATTATAATTTATTTCATTATTATTTTCTAGGGAATTACATTTAGGGATTTAATTTTTCATAAAATTTGATTATGTAAAGAATAATTCCAATCCTCTCCAAATATGATCCTTCTCTTCTATATCCATATTCACTCATCACGCTAATGTTATACTTTCTTATATTTATATCTAAATATGTTTTATTTTTATAAATATTCAAAATTTTCTTTATATATTTTAAAATTAAATATTTATCAATCTCTTTATGATGTGAGTTATAATAAAATTATTTTCAAAATATTAAAAATGATTTCCCTTTAAAGTTTGTATTTTTATCTTCCACTCCACATTTACTATAGTAAAACTTAAAGAATTTACAAGGATAAATTATTTGTATTTATTTTAAAGTATTTTTTAAAAAAGGTTTTCATGTTACCTTCTTGAATTTTTTTAAAGTGATTTGTAATTTTTTCTCTTTACGATAATGTTAAGAAGTGTTTTCTAAGAACTCCTTTTCATGGTTTCATTTCAATTTTCCCAATTAAAATATATTATTCACATCGAGTTATGTTTCTTGAATCACTCTATAAATTCATATATTAAATACTCCTTCTAGTTGAGTTAATGTTGGTATTAATCAATCTAATCCTGGATTTCAGTTTATGTGATACTATTTGTAAATGATATTAAAACCATATTATTTTCATGGGTTATTTATGATATGATGAATGAATAACCTAAAATTCCACACATATGTACTGATGTTGATGGGTGGGGTCATATATCTCCCTATAAAGCATTGGTTAAAGTTTTATATCTCATGAGATAGTGTTGCATGGGACTTATTGAATATTATTAAAAATTAAAGGGTGGTCCATCTTGTATATGATCACAAACTAAAGGGAAAGACTTATTATATATTATTAAAAATTAAAGGGTGATCCTTCTTAGATATGCTTAACAAAATAAAGGGGTGGCACTTCTTGAATATGATTTCAAACTAAATGGAAGGCCTTCTTGGATATGCTCACGATATTATGATACCCTTTTCTTATATTTTTTCCAAAGTTCTTTGTTATTCTATATTTTAGGGGCATGTTATTTTTTCATGTAATATGTATTTAATTATACTCCATGGATCATGCTTATTATCTCACAATTCCCTACTATTTTTCTAAAAAATATATATTTTTTTCATTTGAGATCACATTTCCTTTTATCATGACTTGGGAATAAATCTTATTATTCCATGTTTTTTTAATAATATATTTCTACATTTTTCATGTTTTATTATATACTTATGATCAAAAACTTGATTACATGTCGATAAGTTTTCTCTTAATAAGAATTTGAGCTCACCACATTCTTATTTCCCCTTCCCTAGGTTATAAATATGAGTATAACTTATGAGAAATATAGAAGGGAGTCTAGTGTAGCTGAATTATAGAGAAATGCTCACAAGTATTGTAAAATAAGTTTCTTTTATATCTAGTTCTGAAATACACTAAACCTTCAATTATTGGGATTGTGAAATCATTTGTGAGATGTAATGTTTAACTTATGGAAATGATGTAAAGTAAAGATATATTTATCTCAGATCATATAAATAGTATTAAATCCTTTGTATAAAGTACATGTTTTTATAACTAGATATGGGAGAGTGGGTCTAAAGAACCTTAGTTGGTATCAGATCAAGGTTTAGTTATTTGTGAGTATTATTTTAGTTATTTTTGGGAATTAGAATGATATTACTTTAGTGAAAACCTTAGATATGAGTCCAAGTATAAGATAACATCTTATAATTTTGGTAATGTTTTGAGTATGTGGATTTTGTAGCAATTACATATTTTTCTAGATACTATCAAGTCGATTCAACTATGAGATAGATGCACCTATATGTAATCACAATGAAAAAAGGTTGGTTGAGTATCAAATTGATCTTCACTTGGTGCATGATGGGTGGTCCTAAGAGTGCACACTTGGCTAGACACTCTTGGAAGATATGTTTTGGTTAATCATGTGCTCTTCATGAACCATTATAAAGAATTTGAGCACATAATTATAGTATGGTTAGAGAACCTAATAGGTGATAGAAAATGAATAACCTAGATTGAAACTAAGAAATTTATAAGTTAGGGTACATATGTCATTTATGAGTTATTAATTTTAAGTTAATAGTTTTTATTTTATAAGGTTATTGAATTAGGTATTCTTAAATTTAACTTTCCTTAATTTAAGAAATAGTTAGAGAAAGGAGGAACCAAGTTAATGATGGTTCCCATGGAAAATATAGATATTATTCCAATGAGAAACTAAACAAGATAATATGTAGTGTGAAAAATCTTATGATTATTCTAAACCAACTATAAAAAATTATGATTAATAATATAACTTTAATTGAATTCCCAAACACAACAAAGAAGAGATAGGTAGAGTATCATGTATGTTTAAGTGTAAAATATGATGAAGAAAATAATATTCAATTTATTATACATTAGAAATTGGGGAAGAAGTACCTGAGGACATGTATCAAAGGAACTGGAATATGTTTTATATGAGGGAAATATGGACATATAGAAACTAAATTCCATGGAAAAATGAAGAGTTCAATTAACACGATGAAGGGAAATAATGATAATCCCAAGGTGCTACAAATAGTTCAATGTCTTAAATGTATATAAATTAGAAATTATCCAAGTAAATTCCCTAATCCAAGGGATAACAAGGATAACGGACATTATCAAATTCATAGTCCAATGGAATAATAGAAATCCTATGTGTGTCCCAAAAGTTAAGTGGAGTATGGTACATTGATCATACACTCAAGAACTGTGAGTGACTTATTTTATTCTTGCTTTACCCACTCATTTGTACCTAGAATGTTTTCTAAGGGAGTTATATGACCACCCTAATTGTTTTATTATCAAGGGAAATTTATAGTTGTATGATTATTGTATCCCAATTTTAAGTTTATGGGAGTGCACTTTGTGAAAATCATATTATTATTATGTTAGATAAATTTGATACGATTTTGGAAATATATTGGTTATATCCACATATTCTCCATATTAATTACTAAAATAGGGAAATCATGTTTCATATTATAAATAAACCTAAAATCATCTTTCAGTGCAAGGATAAATAATAAATCTCTTGGAGAATTAATCCCATTGCATGAGTTTTACATAATTGGTGTTTAGATTAAAGGATTAGAGAGAAACTCAATATTAGAGATATTCCTATTATGTTTAATATTCATACCAAATATAGAAAGGTAGATGAATCATTAAAAATTATATCTTGATCCATGTCTATATTTTAGAAACCCTTATCAATTTTAGTTAGTAAGTGATAATTAAAATTGCAAGGATTAAATTTAATTAGGGGTGGGGATAATGAAACTCCCTAAGATTTTAGTATTAAGTTCCATTTAAAATAAATACTATGATTAATAGCTTACTTTACTTGCAACACCAAACTAAAACAAAACCATGATACTTTAAAATAAAATTATCAAATTTAACCATTATAATATTTTTGTTAAATAATTTTGTAAAAATAGAAGTAATCGCTTTATAGAATTTATGTAGAAAAAAGGAATACATATCATCAAATAGTGGGATACTTACTTATAAATCTCATTTATCCAAGCTTGAAAAGAAGGTAAATTCACTAGGGTTTTCCCTATACCAATCCCAATATTAACTCAAAAAATTACTATATGAGAAAAATTGTTTATGAGAGAAGTTGAATCTTATAGAAATTTCCATGAGATACATTCTAGAAGAATCACCATCTGTGACAACCGTGAGAGCTTATCCTATTCTCAGGTCTTATGAAGATATCTTGAGAGGTAATGCAACTAGAAATTAAGATGATATAAACATGAAATTATCAATGTAATAAATTATTTATACAACATATATATTATATATATTATATATTTTTACATTTAAAGAAAATTAAAGTTCATTTTTAACACTAATTCATTGATAAAATTCAATTAGTGCATCTAAATAACTAACAATAACACCTTATACTTAAAAATGTATTTTTTATAAATTGTATTTTTATGTGATTTATTATAATAAAATATTTTATAGATAAAATATATTATTTATATGTATAATATATTCACATCAATCTATTAGTAATTTATAATAAATAATAATAAGAACTTTAAATACTTTAAAAAGTTATTTTACTATGAAAATAGTTTTCATTATATTTTTATGTAATTATAAAATTTTAGAATTTTAATTCCACCAAATTAAATTTATTTTTGGATTTATAATTACAACATTATCTCAGGATTAATTTTTGGTTTTTTAAAATAGTTGTTTTTGGATGAATAGTAAAAAATACATTTTCACTAACACCTTAGCATTTATTACATTTTCACGAAGAAATAATTACTTAAAAAATTTAAAAAAAATTATTGATCAAAAATATTTTTAAGAATTAAAATTAATCATTTAAAAATATAATGTTGAATTAAAAAAAATCATGTTTATCATTTTGTAAACCTAAGTAATATTTTACTCTAATAAAAACTATTTTGGTATGTTTCTTTTAACTAATTATCAACAAGGTGGAATTATATTTTATATTACTTTGAAATTAATATAAATATTATTTGGTTAATAATAAACCAATTTATGTCATAAAAATCAACAACATTGATAATTTTATCATAATCATAATTTCTAAGCATAAAAATACACTTTCTAAAAATGTTTTTCCCGCTTTGTGCTCTAATATTAAAATTAATTTCTATAAACCTTATAAATTTTATTTAAAAAATGGATTTAATATTTGGAATCATTAGTTAAAAATTATTTAATAAGATCCATTTTATTTTTTGGCATTAAAAGTAAACTACTTAGCTAAAAATTAGTTACAACGGTAAAAATAAAAAATGGTAAAAGTTAAAAATATAAGAGTAAGAGAATTAAAAACATGTGTTTAAATGTATGGTTGTATCTTGATTGGAATTAACTATTACCCCACTCCATTATTTTTTATTATCATATCTCCTTGACCTTTGAATAATGACATTACCGTTTTGTATTATTATAAAAATGACACTCCTCTACCTCATAAAAAGGATCCATTACCACTAACTTATCCTCACAAACCAAGTCTCTTATATTCGATCAAAATCTACTGAAATAACTCCCTAACTCTCCTTGACACATCCTAGAGGTTTTTTTCTTCTCAAAATATCATCTCTCAAAGACTTAACTCAATTTTCAAAGGATCTCTTCCAAGGAGTAAGGTAAAATTCTCAATTACTCTTTTTTCATTACCATTAATTTCTTTATTCTTCTAACTAATCAAAATATAATCTGACCATGTGGATATAATTACATAAATATCATAATTATATTTCTCTAAAAATTATTTTATGCTAAAATAATCACTTTCTTAACCATAGTATCCCATCAATTATAGCATGTTCTTGTTTGGGTTGGTTTAACCACATACATGAAAAATGATATAAATTTATATCATGGATGACTATAGAAACTTAACCACATGAATTTTTATACATCAATGGGATTTTTTTTTATAGTTATAAAAATTTTATATTAATATTTAACTTATTATTACTGTATCACCCTTTTGTTCATTAAAAATTATCGAAACAATCTCATCACCACTTCATCGTCATGAATCATAAATTAAATAAATATGAAATGAAACTATAAAATTATAAATAATTATAAAATATCTATTATAGTACCTATAAATATATTTTAATGATAAAATGTGAATCTATAAACAAGAATTGACTCTGCCATTACAAAACTAGTATTAAACCGACAATTGAAACTAATAAAATCTAATGATTTTAAAAAATATAACTAACTAATATATTTGTAATAAATTATTTTAAATTAATTTTATAAAAGTCTATAGGTTTGTATAAGATTATGAAAAAGGTGATTATGATAGTTGTTTTTGTTATATAGAAGGTTAGAGCATGTCCGACTAAGTGGGATTAAAGGTAAGTGTTTTTTCTTGACTCAATTTATTTTCTTGAGTCACAAATATTACTATTATTATATGGTTTTAAAATATCAATTTCTTCTATTAATTAATTATATTATAATTAATTTCCTTCTTATTTTATGAGTAATTACATTGATCTATTTATTTCTTCATAAAATTTGATGATTTAAATAATAATTCTCATCCTCTACAAATGAGCTATTTTACTTCCATATCCACATTCTCTCTTTTCATTGATGTTATCCTTTATTATCTTGAAATAAAAATAATTTTTATTTATAAAATTTTTAAATTTATCTTTAACTCTTTTAAAATTAAATATTTATCACTCTATAATGCGGGTTTCAATAAAAGTATTTTAAAACTATTTAAAAATTATTCCCCTTTAAAGTTCATATTTTCATCTTCCAATTAACATTTATAATGAATTTATGTTTTATGAATCACCCAATAAATTCTTCTATGAAATTATTATTTTAGGTGATTGAATTTTGGTATTAATTGATATAGTCCTTAATTTTAGTTTATGAAATTCCATTTGGAAATGATATGAATCCCATCTTCTTTCTATGGGTTATTTGTGATACAATTAATTATTGAATTCAAATTGAAAACATATGTATGGATATTGATAAGTGGGGTTCTATATCTCCCTCCAATTCATTGGTTAAGGTTTTATATCTCATGATATAATGTAGTATTGGATTTCATGGGATATTCTAACAAATTAAAGGGTGATACTTCTTGAATATCCTCACAAACTAAAGGGTGGGCCTTCTTGGACATGTTCACAAATTAAATAGTGAGACTTCTTTTATATTCTCAAGGGTTGTAATTCTTGGATATAATCACAAACTACATGGTGGTACATCTTGGATATTCTCAGAAAATATTGATACCATGTGCTTATATTTGTTACAAAGTTATTTTTTATTCTATATCTCCAGGGCATGTTACATTTCCATGCCATATGCCTATTATTATAATCTATGGATAAAGTTTATTATCTCATGATTCCACACTCTTTTTCCATGGTATATGTTTTTTAATTTTATATTAATTTTCCTTTTATCATGAATTATTGTTCCATGTTATTTTTAATAAAATATTTATCCCCTAATCATGTTTTATCATATAATTATGATTTAACCCTTGATGGTATTTTGATAATTTTTCCCTTACTGAGTGTTTAAGCTCACCCCTTTCTTATGTTTCCATTCCCCAGGTTATGAAGATTAGTATAACTTATTATAAGTCTATAAGGGAGTCTAATTTGTCTAAATTATATAAAATTTTTCATAAGTGTTGTAAAATAAGTTTCTTTTGTAACTATTTCTTAAAGACACTAAATCTCCAGTTCATGGGATTGTGAAATCATTTAAGAGATATAATTTTTAACTTATGGAAATGGTGTAAAATAAAGATATGTTTATCTTGGTTCATATCAATTTATATTAAATCCTATTTGTAAATTATGTGTTTTTATCACTGGATTTAAGAGCACGAGTTTATTAAACTTCAGATGTGTCTGATGCAGTCTAACATTCCTAACGCTTGGTCATACCCTACCCAACCTAACCGAGGGGAAACTCCCCAAGTAGATAAATTCCTATTAGGTTACACTAATAACATGATCTTAAGCTATTGTATCATGTTTTCACTAAAATTACACCATTTTCTCTCAATTCCCTTGATGTTTATAAAATAAGTGTGAGCCAACAAGTAGTTTCAAACAAAATTATAAAGATAGCTACACCAAGAAAAAAATCATAATCAATACTCACTCCCAATCAACCATCATAAGGATAACCCCTTAATTTCAAGACCATCACTATGATAATTGTGTCCTATACCAGGGAAAATATCATCCATTAAAAAAAACATATAAGGGCATATTCCAATGGATTTTTTATCAATGAAGTACTAATTCAAAGTGAAAATTGGGCCTCATAATCATTCTTTAAAATCAACACCTTTCTTGAACACACCAAGCACACCTCTTAAAAAATAAAGTGAAAATTTATGAATTTATTTGAAAACCAAAACACCATTTTAAATCTTATAATTCATTTATAAAGTCCATTAAAACAATTTATCAAACGCGTGGTGTGTGAGCCCAAGTAAAACAAACTCTTTGGATTTAAAACAAGAAAAAACCCTTCATTTTCAATGTAAATCAAGGTAAATATTTAGTTTCTTCTCAAAAAACTAACCATAATAATTAACAATATAATTTTATGAACAAAAAATTTGTTTAAATGTGAAATCAATCATGGATCTATAATTTTAAATGCTAGTATTAGGGGAAACCTACCTTGAATCATTATTTCCACCAAGTGAGGAGAAAATCCACTAGAAGGAGGAAAAAATGGCACAAGGAGAACCAAATTGAACCCCAAAACATATAAAAACCCAATTAAATCCAAGACACATGAATCCATAGGTTGGTGGTACCACATTAGGCCAGGAATAAGAATAAGGGAGAAAAGGAAGAGAGGAAGGGGTTCATATGGATTCACCTTGAGTAACCAGATTCAATCCTTACAAAAACCCCATGGTATCACCATGGAAGGGGAGAAAATAAAGGGAGGGTGGATCCAATGGTTTTTTTAGTTGAGTGGGGAAGAATAAAAGGGTAGGGGGTTTAAAATCAGGGAGTGGTAGTTTAGTAATTTCAACATTTTAAAAGTTTGGGTGGGCCGCATAGTTTGGATGCACAGTTTACCAAATTGTGTACCAACCTTGCACCTACAACTAGGATCACTTGGGAATATTCACAAATTTTCCACATGGTTTGGTAAACCATCTACCAACCTTGAAAAAAGTACTATTAAATTGTAGACACATGTGCATGGATGCTACATGGTTTCTACTCACTGTGCCCCAACTATGCGCCATTCGTGAACCTGTGATGAAATTCCAAAATTCCAAAATTTCACATTGGATCAACTCAAAAATAAAGTAATAGAAACAAATAATTAAATACATAAAATAATAAGGAAAATATGGGTTGAGGTTTGAAAACCTATATATTTGGGTGAGAAGCAAGTGATGTGTTCATCTACTTAAATGAATGAAATGAGATGTATTCATTGATTTGGTTAGTCTATACTCAGAGAATCAAGGGAATATAAGAGATTAAATAATATTGAAATACTTTGTGCCTTGATATTAATTTATGTATTAAGAAAATGGATAATTTGAAAATTCATGCTTTTATATAATACAATTAATGGAAAAAAGTACAGTGATACATGTGTTTCATAGAGATTACGCCAGATCCATTTGTAGATTGAGTAGAACTGATGATTTTCTAGAGACCGATATTTACTTGAATTTATAAATTCAATAATTAATATTTATTTTTAATTCTAAAAAGAACCATGGGGTCACACTTTATGGTTGAATGGATGAGGATTTAATTTTAAAAAACTTATAGAACTGGTCTAAAAGTGTTTTAGATTTTATATATAAGGAGTTTTGGATGGATATTCACAAATTATTTCATATAATGTGATACATAGTGAATTTGATGATAGATTTAAAAAAGTTTTTTGAAAAATAAAAAAGTATTTTTGGATATTATTTCTCAAGTTTTATATGATACTCTCACACTGAATTTTTTTATTATTTTGAGAAATAACTTTTTGGAAAAAGGGAAACCTTACAACACCTTTCCCCACCACGCATGCACCCCAAAATCCAATTAAAAATTCAACATCCAACCTTCAAAATTTAAAATTTAAAATTCAAACCACACCATCATCATACCTCGGGCCACGTCCCGCATCATGAAGATAACCCTGACACAAAATAGACCCATCATCGTACCAGTTCTCCGGTGTGGAATCCATCAGAAACCATCATATTATTCACAGAGCACCATCATCAACATTGAGAAACACCAAACTTGTATCGAATCACCAGCTCACATAATCACCGAGAACCAGAACAAATCAAAGAAACTAGTAGTAAATCTCAAAAAAACCATCATTGTGGGAGAGGCACCACCACCCAATGGTGCTGTATCCACACCACCGCTGAAACAACACCGGAGCAGATCGAATCACAAATCAAAACTAGAATCACCATACGCCAAAGCAGGATTCAACCAAACCCTAGAAAAATATAAAAGGGAAAAGAAACACAAAGAGAATACAAATCCACAATGATGGTCGCGACGCCTTGCTACAAATCCGAACAGATCCCATTACCGCCTTCGCAATCTCACTCAGAGACCTCATCGAACCGCCACTCGCCCCCCCAGCTGAAACAAACAAAGTTTCGGCCCTCGGCCAGGAGGAGCTGGAACAATGACTACTGTTAACACTACATTGATAAATTAAGGACATTCTAACAAATGGTGGGGGAGGTCCATACGATCACGCTAATGCAGATTACTCAATGTCTCCCCTGTGAGAGGACCCACTGCCACGAAAACACCAAGAAAGAGTGCAAAAGAGAGCTCAAAAGACGATTCGAGGCGAGGAGGAGAGGCAGCGATAGGGGAAAAACTAAGGTGGTGGCACCCCTTATAGGAACATCCTATTTTATATGATACAATATAAGGTGAATGATGCAAAGTCTACAAGGTTTTGTAAAAGTAGGAAATAGATGGAGATATTTCCTAAATCCTATATACATATAATGTATATTGGCTATACTATATATGATAATTTGAGGATATCATATGGGATGATATCAATGAATATAATTTTCTTTTGGGGGAATATATTTATTTATGATATGATTATAATGCATTTTTTATGATTGAGCTAACTCTAGTATATAATAAGTCATATCTTAAGGAACTATGAATTGTAATATATGATTAATATTTATTTATAAGATTGATTATGGAAACTAAATTCTAGTAATTAACATTCAAATCTCTCATCCATGTATCCTATCATTGATTAAAATTTCATAAAATGAAATGTTGTGATAATTATATGGCTAAGGTTGCAAGTTTTTGTAACTGTATTCCATTTACTCACTTGTTTTATAATATATGAGTAAATGAATGAAGTCTCAAGGAGAATCCAGATGGCCTATATAAGCAAGTATATTATATGAGAATGGTGTTTAAACCTTTCCCTTTCTTCTCATATATTTTCTATACTGTATCTCTCTACTCCTCCATCCTTTGTACCCGAGGTATTATCATACCATGGATGAGTGGAGAGTCTTGCCTGAGTGTTGGGTGATTCAAATCATCCCATGGATACACCATATATGGGAGATTATGTTGGATGTTCCTAGTGATATTTATCAGTAAATTATTGAATACGATGATAGAAACCATCTTCGATGTAAGGTACACATTTTTCATTTACAATTTATATGGATTTGACTTCAATACATGATGATCTTAGGAATTTGAGGTTTCTAATGCCTTTCTCTACTTAGAAGATAATTTTTTTGATCTCTAGAAATTTTATAGATATATAAAAACTAATGGTATTTATAAGGACTCTTCCAATATCCACCATGATCAAATCAAAAAATATATTAATTGACAACATTAGTAATGAAATTCACACAAGGACGAATGGGCACTCAAAATTAGGGTGAAGATCTATAGACCATTCTATGACTCTCATATCAAAACAAAAAAAATACAAACATTTTCTAATAAAAAAATGATTCTAGAAATATATTAAATCAAAGTTGAATAACAAAATTTTATCATAAATATAGTGAAAACCTAGGGATATCTCTCAAAGAAGTCTGCAAACAATCGATATTAAGTTACTTATTATATTTTTTTAGGTTTTTTGTCTTTTAAAAATAGTGGAAAATAGTGATTGGGTTTTTGTTTGATAATAATTAAATAAAAAAATTGAAATTTTTATAAAGAAAAGATATTAATGCTAAGACGATTCACTACTTTCATTCCATCATTTATTGCTTATATTTTTCCTATTTTAATTATCCCTTAGTGTCCAAACTCAATAACATTTTTGACCATAGATCCAAAATACTCTTTAAAAGTTAGTGGGGGTGAATTAAGGAATGGGATTTATTTTAAACACTCAATATTTATTTTATGTCACTTATTATATTTTTTAATGTTTTTGTATATTTTGAAAACAATGAAAAATAGTGATTGGGTTTCTGTTTCATAATAATAAATTTCATAGGAAAAAAAATTAAAAATGTTAGACATAATAGTGGATAATCCTAAGCAAATTACCTAGTTTCATTTATTCATCATTAAACTATATTTATTCTAATTTAGTTATACCTTAGTGTCCAAACTCAATAATATTTATGACCATAGGCCCTAAACCCACCTTAAGAGGGGGAGGAAGGGTGTGAAATTTCATCTCATCATTTGATATTTATTTTATATTACTTATTATATTTTTTAGGTTTTTTATATATTTTGAAAACAAGGAAAATAATTATTAAGTTTTTGATTTATAAGAATAAAATATATAAGAAAAAGAAATTGAAAATACTAGAAAGAATAGTGGATGATCCAAAGGTTATTACCTAGTTTCATTCCATCATTATTAACCAATATTTTTTCTAGTTTAACTTTTCCTTGGTGTCCAAACTCAATAATCGTTGTGATCATAGGACCCAACCACACCTTAAGAGGGGTAAAGGGGAAAATTAAGGTGTGAAATATTTTTTCAACTCTAAATGGATTTTGTTCCGATATTTTAAATAACATAATGAACCTATAAAAACTCAAACACACATCGAAATCATCAAAATAAATAAAAATAAATTCATAAACATAATGAGTTTACTTAGTTTAATATTAAGGGATAATCTAAGGATAATACATCAATTTTTTTTAGTGTATCAAAGTGATCATTATGAATTGTATTTTATTACAAGATTTAGGTAAGACACATTGAAAAACCAAGGTCCACTACCTCTTTCAATAATCCATGAACTACTTTAAGGAAACGAATAATAAGAGATGACACACAGGTGATTCATAATAAATATCAAAAATATAATAAAACTCTAATTAGTAGGGGTGTTTTTTCATAAAACTCTAACCTTCTTGATCAAATTCAAATAATTAATAATGTTATCTATAATAACAACCCCTATTTAAAATTTATATGTGTATAGGAAAATATCTCTAATAATATCAAATTCATGATCTCCTCAAACTCCCCAAATCTTACTCTTCAATTATCATCAATTCATTATTAAAAAAATTCAATCCAACAAATGCAAGGTGTCACCAAATTATTTTCCTTCAAAACCATCCATAAGAGTGGAATTAAACTCTCTAGGAACAATGACAATAAATTACTAAAAAAAGAGTTTTCACATAGTTTTTTTTTATTTTTAATGTTGGTTATAAAGATTCATCATTTCTTTAGATGTTGAAAATATATATTTTTACATTGACTATTATAAATAACATCATAAATAGTTTTCAATGCCAATAATTTATATAATCAATATTAAAAACCTTATTTTTATTGATAATAAGTGATTCTTACTTATTGATTGATATAAATAATATTTTTAATTCTTTTTTATGTGTATTTAAATGAATAAATCTCCACTAATTTTTTATTTTGAGATTATTTTCACCACTTTTAGTATTTAAGTATGTTTTGGTATTTTTAGTGAAAATGGACTAATTCATAATTTTTAAGTGTTTTAAATCATTTGATGAGTAAATTTATCAATCCATATATTTGTTTTTGATTCTGAGTTGTGAATATGGTTTCAAACTTGAAATAATAAATTTGGATAATTATTTATTGTAAATCTTGGATATAAAACTTTTGGCCGCATCATAAGTCTTTCTGTCAGATTGTAAGAGTTTGCACTCCATCGTAAGACTTTTCAATATTTCTGTAAAGCTTGAAATTCAATATTTAATCCCTCTCCACCATTTACAAAATTTTAAACCTATAATTTTAAGGATTTTTCCACCCTATATGTAAATCTTTAAACTCCACTATAATATTTTAAAGCCTTAAGATAATGAAATTATTATAATGTATATTCTAAAGCTTTATGCTCGACACTTGTGAAATTTTAGGAAGAGTGGATACCGAAAAAATATTTCTAGTATATCATGAAGATCAACCCACATGGATTAATTTATATAGAAGATAAAGAGTCACTGATTTATGGAGAATAATGAAAAATAGAATAACTGCATGTTATATACTAGAAATTTAATGTTATCTTCCCATGTGTGCATAAGAAAGAGCTGCTAACACTTGGGAAATTCATGGATGATTTGTTGCATGTGTGATAAGGTTACCAAGATATTATTTAAGGATATAATAAAATTCAAATAATTTACCTCTATTTTCATTGAAGAATTAGGCCATAAAAGAGTGCAGATCATGTCGGCCAAAAGAGGGAGGAATTTCTAGAGGTGAGTGGTGTTCATAGTCATGATCATGATATGCAATGAATTTGAGGAAGAAGTAGAAATATGATGGCTAATTTATCCAGGCTTGGATAATCCCCTAGTTGGTTTTAGAAATTTTATCTAAGGAAAATCCTTTTTGAGTTTATGTATTCATTTTATCTCTTTTGTATTTTCCTAGAATTATGCTTTTGAATGAAAGAGGTATTATTCTTTATTGAATTATTTTCTTCTAAAATTTTCTAGATTTTTATCTAATTTATAAAAGTAAAGTTATTGTTCTCATTATTTAAACTTATATGGAAACGTATTTCCATTAAGTTCAGTGAGTTCAGTCATGATTAGTTTCTTATAGGTATTTAAGATTTTGAATCACTTTTATAAAGGTAACAACACCTATACCAAGGTCTTAGAATAGTGTTTAGGTAGATTTAGGTGTCTATCTGGTGTTATTTCCGTAAAAATTGGGAAATAAAATTAGATAATAATTTTAGATAAGTAATAATGGAGAGTCCACATGATTCACACTTTTCATGGATACTTCTTTAAAATCTGATTTTAACTCTTCTTTTGCAATATGTTTCTAATCTCAACATTTTCATTTTATTTAGTTTTCAATTCAGTTTTAGATTTAATTTTTTTTAAAACCCAACAAAATCCTTAATTTATTTATAATTTCTTTTTAAAAATATAAAACTTAAGTGAAGGTTTGAAACTTAAGTCTAACAACCTCCCTGAGAGACAACAGAAGGTGTTGCTTTTCTATATTCTTTATGGGATAGATATTTTATAAGAGATCCATGATAGATATCTTCCATTAATTAGCATCATTTTTTTGGAGGTTTATTGATTTTATATTAATTTTTCATTTTTATTTCTAGAAATTCTAATCCCAATTCATTGCCTTTAGATCCTGAAATTGATAGAACTTACCACTCTATGGCTAGAATTGTGAGAAATTTACTATTCCTAGTAGTGATTCTACCTCTAACACACCTATAATGTTGAACCTCAAATCCAAAAGGCTATAAATATAAAATTAAAAGGATTGGATTCATATTATGAATCCAATTAACAAAACCCTATAGAATACCCTAACAACACCATTGGTTTTGAAATCAAATATAGTTTTGTTCACCAACTTCCAAAATCAATGGACTACCTGGTAAAGATTAACATAAGTATCTTAAAGAATTTAGTTATTTATGTTTCAATATTAAACCCCGAGGAATATATAGAAATCATAATAAACCAAGATATTTTCCTTTTTATTTAGAAGGAGTTTCAAAATAATTGTTTTTCATTAACATTCAATGTTGATCGGAGATTGGAATGAATTGAAAAAAAAATTCTTAAAAAAATATTTTAGCCTCTAGAAAATATTCCATTATAAAATAAATTTGTGGAATTAGGAAAACCCAAGTATAAACTTTTCATGAACATTGGGAAAGATTAAAGAGAGGTTTTTGAGTTTCCTACATAACCAAATAAGTGAATTTTTTTTGATCTAATATTTTTATGAAGGATTATATCTTAATAATAGGATTATGATTGATGCTGCTATTGGAGAAGATTTATTTTATACATAACCTATATCTACAAGGAATTTAATTGAAAACTTGGCCCAAAATGCTCAATAATTTGAAATAAGAGGCCTGTTACATGTCAAATAAACCCAAGAAGTTCCCACTCCCACTTCTAAAAATAACATGATTAAAATCCAACATACTGGTATTATAACTATAGTGTGGTCAACAATATTGTCTAACACTCCATAACCCCAAAAACGACCTAAAATACCTTTTCAATTAAAATTCCACAATGAAATTTGTTCTTCGAATGAATACTTTAGTGAATAATGCACTCAAATGAAAGATCCTGTTGAAATTTTTAATAATGTATTTCCTGGAAGACCATTCCACTCCAACCAACAAAGATCTTTTTTACCAAAACAAATTCACAACCAAGGCTAGAATAATAAAACTTAAGTAATATCTATATATTATTCATAACTAAATAGATTTTTTTAAGATTACACTAGTAGTTTTCAATATAAATTCTTTAATGAGAAAGAAAATTCTCAAATTGGAAGGAATTTATAACAATATCATCTTTTCTAAAATTCTAAAACTGATTTTGAAGAATTTGTGAGACAATAAATGAGGAAATAATAAGAAAACTCACAACAACAATAGAACTTAATGAATAATTTTATGGATCAAATGGGTCAACTAGTTAATTATGTGGAGATCATTAATAATAAAATCAGTTGAGGTTCACCTTCACAACCTCATGCAAATCCCCGAGATAAAGGAATGAAAAATGTAAGTGTCATTGAAATTAGAAGTTAGACTAAGATGAATAACAACCAAACTAAGCATTTTAAAGCACAATATAAACCCAAACCTATTCAAGATACTTTTAATCCTTTTTCACTAGTTTTTGAACCTAATTTATTGAAACAAACATCTTAAAATCTTATTAAATGTTCTAAATCTTCTAAAAAAGAATTTTTTTTGAAATAGAAATCAATGTCACAAGAGAATATTTTCTTGCAAAGACCAATAAATATTTTAAAAGGATGATGGGTATTTATGTTCAAACTAATAAAGAAACATTCAAACTAACATTTTCATATCTTAGGAGTAACCCTCTATAGAAAACAAGTTCTAAAAAAATATTTGGATAAAGAGGTCCTAGAAACTTTAAGAAAAGTACAAGTTAATATCCCTTTGCTTAATGCTATTAAAAAAATAGAAAAATATGTTTTTTAAAGAAATGTGTTCTCAAAAAATACAATCCAAGGGTGAGATAAATTCAATTAAGGAATAAATATTTCCTCAATAATTCAACATGATTTTATTTCTGAATGTAAATATTTAGTAAATTCAATTTTTCCCTATAAAATAAGATAATTTGAGTTCAAGGATGTCATGATGGACTTAAGAGATTATATAAATGTTATGTTACACTTCTTTTATTCATATTTAAAGATTATAGAACTCAAAACTTTTGGAATAGTCATTCAACTTTCCAATCAAAGTACCACCAAGCCTTCCAGAGTTATTAAAGATGTTATATTTAGGTAAAAAACATGGTTTTACTAGATGATTTTTATGTCTTAGATATAAAATATGATAACTTTTGCACACATTAAACTCTTATCTTTATAATACCTTTCTTGAAAATTTTCAAATTCATCATTAATATCCACAAAAGAACCTTTTTATTAAACATTATAAGATAAGTAGTTTATTTCAATATTATTTAAATCTATGAAACATCCAATTAAAGATCATTAAACCTATCAATCCAACCTGATTGATTGGTTTTCTATCGAGAGTTTACCATATTTTAAAACTAAATTATGTGAATATTATGATTTTGAAAATACTGAAACTGATTTCAAAATAATTATTGAACCCACTACTTGCAAACATAGTGTTTTGGAAAGTGTTGAACCTATTCTTCATGAACCCATTAATGTTTTGAAATATATATTCTTTTATTTGAATGAAATTGATAATTTTAAATGTAAAAAAACTACTAAGGATATTTAAATTGATAACCTTATTAATAGAAATTCAGATCATATTGATTCCTTCCAGCCTTTATTTTTTTTGAGGTTTTACTCTATAAATAGACTACTGGGCAACTTTATGTACCCAACTTCAGTGTCAAATATGATCTTTTTAATGATGAACTAGGAGATGAAATTGATGTAACTAATTAATATCACCCTTTTTTAACAACATAAAATCGATCCTCTATATTAGATATGAAACCACTACATGAAAACCTAAAATATGACTTTTTAGGTGAGAATGAGTAGTTTCTTATCATTATTTACAAGGAGATATCAATGGACTAAGAGAACCAACTAGACAAAGTCCTTATGTTTCATAATAAATCCTTAGGATAGATCCTATTTGATATAACTAGAATCATTCCTTCAACTTTCATGCATATAATAATGTTAGAGGAAAATTTCAAACCTGTAAGACAATTTCAATGAATATTGAACCCAACCTTATTATAAGTTGTTAAGAAAGAAGTTATCACTTTATTGGATACTGAAATAGTATTTACCATATATAATAAACAATAGGTGAGACCCATTAAATTTGTCCCTAAGAAAAGTGGCATTATAATATACAAAAATTAATTTGGTGAGATATTGTCTATTATACTTCCAAAAAAATATAGAATGTTTATTGACTATTGAAAACTCAACTTGGTAATTTGGAAAGATCACTTCCCGCTTCCTTTGCTTGATCATGTGCTTGAGAGAGCTGCTAGAAAAACCCATTATTGTTTCTTGGATGGATTTTCTAAGTACTTTCAAATTCATAGAGCACTAATGTATCAAGAGAAAACCACTTTCACATTCCCTATTGGCGTATTTTCCTATAGAATAATGCCCTTTGGTTTGTGCAATACACTAGGAACTTTTCAAAGATGCATAATGAGTATTTTTTTGAGTTTATATAAAGTTATATGGAATTTTTTATAGATGAATTCACTATCTATAGATCATCTTTTTAATGTTTTCTAAATATATTGGATAATGATCATCAAAATTAAATTCATTAAAATCATATTATAAATTATAAAAAATGTCATTTCATGATGAAAAAGGCATTTTACCTATTCATGTTATGTATCAAGATAGAATCTAAGTTGATAAGTCTAAATTCACAGTAATTTATTTACTACCTTACCAAAAAACTATGAGAGATGTCAGATCATTCCCTAGTCAAGCTGGTTTCTATAGAAGATTAATAAAAGACTTTAGTAAAAATGATTTCCCTTTATCTATGTTATATAAAAAAGAATCACTATTTTTATTTAATGGGAAGTGTAAAAAAGACTTTAAATAGATGAAATAAATACTGATAACCCCACCCATAATCCAACCACCAAACTATAATTTACCCTTTAAATTCATGACTGATGCTTATTATTTTTCTCTTAGTGATATATTAAGTCAAAATATGGAAAGTAATTATCATTTCATTGCTTATGATTCTAGAACTTTAGATCAAGACCAAGATTATTACATAACCACTAAGAAAGAGTTTTTAGATATTATATTTTATTTGGATAATTTTATATTATACTTGTTAGATTCTAAAGTGATTTTTTAAAGATCATTATAAAATAAAATTATTAATGAAAAATCATGATTCCAAACTAATTATTTTGATATAGATCTTATTATTACAAGAATTTAATGTTGAAATAAAGAAAACAAGGAACTAAAGATCTTATGT
Organism: Viscum album; assembly: GCA_963277665.1. Classification (NCBI taxonomy): domain Eukaryota; kingdom Viridiplantae; phylum Streptophyta; class Magnoliopsida; order Santalales; family Viscaceae; genus Viscum; species Viscum album. The sequence goes on along the minus strand of OY728139.1, from coordinate 1,271,354,737 downwards.
TTGGACATTTAAACTAGATACCCAAAATTTTTGATAAAAAGTTTTAGATATGTCCCCCAATCAATGAAACCTTTACTAAGGAGAAATTGTGTGTTGTTAGGAATGAGATACCTTGGTTTGCTGAGTTAGTGAATTATTTTGATGCTGGTAAAATACCCCATTGGTTTTCTAAAAAATAAATTTCTAACTTTATGAGTGATTCAAATAATTATATTTGGGATATATCTTACCTATATTGTGTTGTAAGTGACCAAATGATAAGAAGATGCATCCCCAATTTTGAATTCCAATTGGTCCTGAACTTTAATCAAACTTTAAAGTTATGGAGGCCACTTTGGATATCAAACTACTATAAAATTACTAGATTATAGTTTATATTGAATTTACCTTTTTAAATATAATTTTAATTCTATAAAATATATAAAATAAACAAATTTAAAGTTAATATTTAAAAGATAAATAAAATTCCACAACAACCCCTCTTGTTTTGTGAACTTTTAGTTTTTAAAAATGTTATTTTCAAAATGAAAAGGATATTTTACTCAATAATATTTTTAAATATTTTTATGGTATTTATATTCATCATTGAAAACAACCCTTTATTCGTACTTCAATGGGTATATGTTGTATTGATTCCATACTTATTCTTTCTATTTATGGTTTATGATCATTTGACCAAGGAAAGTATTAACATTCGCTTTCTTGATTAATTTTTGTACTCATCAACTTTCCCTTTAAATATTCATTTCCTATGATCATTAGACATTAAATTTCACCTAAATACCTGTATTTTTTTTATCATGGATCTACTTATTTCTCAAACCATATCTCATTTATACATATGGTGTTTTAATTTGAATTTTATTCTATTGACTAGGGAAATATTGATAATCCATATTCTTTATTCAATATAGATATTTAATGGTAAGACATATTGATTCATGAATTAAATTGATCATTTGATATGTGGGGAATTCTTTGGACCTATAGTTATAGGTGAGGCCCATTATTATATATCCCCTCAATGTATCATTAGGTCTCATGAGAAAAATAAATAATCTAGAATTAAATAGGTTTTTACCTATAGTTTTAAACTATATTGTGAAAGGTCTTGATGATAGAGGTATCATGTTCCTGAGACATAACATCCAATAATTAAGTATTTCCTTCATTAAGAATTCATTTATTATTATCTATGATATTTTTACAATGATATTATCTATGGATGCATTTAATTATTAGTTTATTGATTAAATGGAATGTCTTTTTAGTTATTTACCTTACCATATTGACTATTATTTATTTTTCCATGATAGTAAAGTTATTTAAATGGTATGCATGTTCAATTATTTACCTTTCCATGTTGATTATGCTGATAGTTTCTATTATACATAACCCTTACTGATCATTTGATTTCACCCTTATTTTTTATATTTTCCCGAGAATCCATGATGTATACTATGATTGATATGCAAGGATATTCTAGAGGGAATAATATTAATCTCTAAAAAGAATAAGTTGTAATTTTTGTTTTCAAATTTAATACAAGAATCATGTATGTATCTAGTTTTCCAATACTATTAAACTATTCAGTCCTTCGAGATGATATTCATTGTATCTTATTCCAATGAAATAAAGTAGGACATCGACTCTGGGTTACTGGAGTTAGGCTCATTACAGTTGGTATCATAGTAATTTTAGTAGAAAACTTGGGAAATAGATTTAGGAAAACATAGATTATGGAAGGTAACCCTAAGATAAGATTTGATGATAAGTATAGAAGAACATCCGAATTTTTTAGTAAGGAGGATATTATATAGTTTTTCCTAGAAAATACATCTCTGTTTGGATACTATAAGTGGACATGGTTCTGGGAAAAAATGTACCTAGGGATAATAAATATGAAAAGGGTGCATTAGGATTGGCCTAATCATCACTTATTGTATGAAAACAGACCTTACTATACACCTGGTTTGATACTCCTAGGGGATATTCTTCAGAAAATTTACATTTTCTTTAAAAACCATTATGAAGGCTTTAAAATAAAGATATTTCCAAATAAGCAATGTTTATGATTATGATATTAGATATATATAAAATTTTCAATTTATATAAAATATTTCACCAGTTTTGGTATTATACATTATGTTTCATAATGATATAATCTAATATAGTGTATTCCATCATTTTGAAATGGCACCTAGTAGAAGAAATTGGAACCACATCAATGCATGCAATCCAAAGAGTAAGAATGATAATTTCTTTGATGGGATTAATCCAATATTTTGAAGGGAACTAGTATCCAAAACATTTTCATCATATGAGGACATAATATCATGTGATAAAAAGATAGAGAAATATTTATATAAGTATCATGGATTTATAGGGAAGCATTAGAAGAAGAGGATGGCAGGAAAAAATATGGATAAAGGGAAGAAGAGAAATAAGGATTTTCCCATATATAATAATTGTGTAAAGAAAAACCTTGGTACTTTCTTAAAAGGAATGAGAGTTTTCTAAAAGTGTGGAGAGAAAGGTCACTGTTCTTGTGATTTCAAGGGTAAGAAAAAAGTTTCCAATGTATAATGCTTTAATTATAAGGATACGAGGCACTGCACAAATCAATGTCTCAAGCGTCAAAGGAATATACCTCAAAAGAAGATAATGGACCATGGTTAAGATTATACTATTACCATAGTTAAATTGGAGTGTTCTAGTGTTTGGATTCAAGAATTATATAATTTGAGTATTTTATCAATTATATCCTAGTTATAAAAATTATGAATTGTATAAGGATTGTATTGTAGTACTTTTTAATTAAGTATTTGAAATCATATGTTGAACAATATTGATGACCAAGAAAAATGATTTACTGGAAAGTTGAAATTATTAGAAAATACATGATTGACGAAAATATAACCATTAATATATTCCTGATGTTGGGATAATGATGTTGGGATAAATATATGATCAATATGGATAAAGTAAATTGGATAATACTAACTTCTATAGGATAATTAATGATTTTTTAACAAATTAGTTTATACTATCATCGATGGAGTTTACAATATATTTGGATTTGAGGAATATATCTAATAATATGTGTTTTACATAAAGAATAAATAATAATTCAAGTTTTCAATAAGGGTTTATAGTAATTTAGGTTACTACCATGTTTCAATAAAATAAATGATGAAGGTATTAACATGTTTGACATGTGATTATTGAGAGATACTTCATGTTGTTTTGGTGATTAATGATAAGTTTATTTTGAAAATTTAGTAACCTTATTATAAAATTATGTATCTTAATATTTAAGGTCCATAATTTTAACCATTTATGAAATGGTTTAAGTTAAACTTTGGATTAGGTTTTAGAGATTAACGTTTTACTTCACCATATAGAGATTCATGTATATTGGGTAACCCATGCTAACTATTTTGTCATAATAAAAACTAAAAATTGAATAAATGACTTGTCATTATATTATGGATATTATGAACCATTAAAATTTAATTTTATTACTTCAGGAATAAAAATTTAATTTTTGGATATCCATTTCTTAGAGTAAGTGATGAATTGGAAATTGGTAAAAGAACAACCAAAGTATGGAAATGTGCTTATAAAATAGAAAAATAAAAAGTAAATTTCTTTATAATATTATATAGTAAAAGAATTACTTAACTTTTAGAAAAGGATCTTGAAAAAAATGTTACCCTATTTCCTTCATATATGATTAATAATATGGTTTTTTAAATAATTGTATATTTAGGGTTCTAGGTCCTTAACTTTCTATTTATCATTCACTTTCTTTTGATCAATGACCTCTATCACTCTCTATAATTATTTATATTTTTATTCCATTTCCATGTTTTCACTTCCCACCTATGTTATCCTACTTAGAAACCTAGTTATGTGTTATTATATATAACCTTTATACTTCCTTTTCTCTCTAAATAAGATTATGTTTTATTAACCCTTTTTTGATATGGTATTTTCAACAATGGTATTTCTAAATGTAAAACACTTGATTACCGAGATCAAGTTTAAATTTTGAGGGTGTAATTTATTTAAGGTGGGTAGAATGTAACAACCCAATATTTTAAAAGAAGAAAATTGTTTTTGATAGAATTTATTACATACAAAACCAAGGTTAGAATAAAATATAACACCTGAGACTTTATGAAATATTTCTTTTAAAATAAATTTAAAATCTTCGATAACTTATGAAACATGTAACCCCGAGTTGAAATGAACTATAATATTTTATACTATTATACCCTATACATTAATTTGGTGGGTATTAATAGTAATAACTAAATTATTAAAATCATGTTTATCTATTGATTAAAAAAATTAGAATCATTTAAAAGAAAAATAAATTTTTTCTTAAAAACTGTATTTTTTCTAAAAGATGGTCTAGTTGTGCTTTTTACACATAATTCAAAATTAAAATTTACCAATTTTAGAAAAAATATTTGTTAAAATTAAATTAATTTTTTAAATTAGAATCTAAAAATTATATTAGGGTGAATTTTTGGTATTTTTCTGAAAGGTTTTATTTTTTAATGAATAGTGAAAAGTAATGACTTTTAATTGAAAATTGTATTTTCATTTAAATAATTTACAAGGTTAAATTATATTTTAAATTGTTTTTAAAGTAAATTTAGTTAATTTTTATATCTTTTAATACAATTTATGTAATTTTAATAATTTTCTTATTTAATTTTTATATAAAAACTATGTAAACTTTTGAATATTTTCTTTTTGAAAACCCACTTTCTCATCGCGTCTGCAGGATTAATTTTAAATTAAATTGAACCAATTCCATGAATGGATTTTTTAAAAATGGATTTCATATTTTGAATCATAATAATTTATATTATCTAATAAGTTCAACTTAATTTTTGACCTAAATAAATAGTGAAAAGAGTAAAAAATATTTTCTGCGATTAATGTAAAAATGGATCTATTGGGGGTTAAACTAAAAAGATAAGGTTTAAAATAACCTAAAAAATAATATAAAATCTATTTAATAGAAATATTTAAACCCTATAATTACTAATTATCTATAATAATCTATTTTGGACCCTCGTGTCATGTGAAAAATGTTGTTATAACTTTTTATTTCCAAAAATTACAAATGTGCCACTCACTGCACTTATTAAAGGACACCCCTATCCTCTATTCCTCACACCTTAAAAATATTTTGGTTCATAAAATACCTATAAAATTCACTTAAAAACTCCCCAAATATCATCCTATATCCCTTAATTTCAAATGAAATCCAACATAGGAAGGATTTTGGTGAAAACCTAAGGAGGTTACCCAAAGAGGAGGTAATGTTATTCAATGAGAATTTTTATTTTATTTCTTCCTACACATCATTAAATTATTACTAAAACATGTTGATATAATAAAAAAAGTATATTAAATATAATTATATGTTTTAATTTTAATGAAATAACCTACAACCATCCCCACTTCCATCAAATGAGTTATGAAATCATCATTCGTGTGTACGGTGGGTTACTGCCCTGCGAACTGATGTCATTCGTTTTTCCACCACCAGCTCTCATAGTTGGGTATGATGATGGATATAAATTATATATATTATATTTATAAAATAATTATACCTATGGAGTTATTATATCATATATACCTTTTTTACTTTCCATTCCACATGGGACATGATAATGTCGCTCTTGTGTATGAAAGACTATCGATTCACAAAGTGATGTGATTCATTTTTAACTAACGCTTCACATGGAAGGTGTTATGAATAAATTTAATGAATATATGTGATATAAATGAAATAATTATGATATTAATGACATATTTATCATTATTAAAAGATAATATGTCATTTTATTTCTTACCTTTTCACTCACTTAAAGATGATAACATCATTTTTGTACATGTGGACTACCGCCTTCACGAAGCAATGCGACTCTATTTTCCTAAACACACCACATGGATGATATAAATAAGTATATTTAAATAAATAAAATGTAATTTATAATATTATTATTATTATTTAAATATAAAATACAACTTACCTCATTTTCATAATGATCATTGAAAAATGAAAACGTTACCCATGCGCACATACGGTCTACCATTTCCATGATCATAACATAATTCGTTTCTCAAAACCATATTTAATGATTGACATTAAAATTATAATTGATATTTAAATATTATAATTATTTCATTATTATTATTCTATATATGATTGAACTATATAATACGTGAAAGAATCTGATCTGTCATAACAAAACACACATGAGAAAACAAGGTAATCAATACTTGAAATAATGAAAATAATGAAAGATAATTAAAAAAAGATGGTAAGATATCATAAAAGGATAATATATGATATTATAAATATTAATATGGTTATGTTATAAGTTAATAAAATGTTTAAAATCACTATAAATGAGGTTAAATCATGTTCAACTAAAAGGAAGCATGAGGTTAGTGGCTTCGTCTCAATTTCTGTTCATTAAGTCATATTGTAATGTTACACACATAATTTATTTTATATGGTGTATATAATTTCTCTTTGACATGTAATATCATGAATGATTCATTATTTATGGTATTTAATGTTTCATTTTGAATTATTTTATCCTAGGTGTTTTGAAAATAAAATTACCAAGTGGAAAAGAATTTCATAACTCAATTTCTTTTCAATAGGTTATATTACTTCCTTGTTGCCTTTAATATTCTATGATTATGTGTGTATTTAATTTTGACTATATTATATCTTATATACACTTATTTTATGTGGATTTAAATTTTACACACATAATCAATTCATTGGATAATTCTCACTTCAATGTTAAGATCTTTATAAGGGTTTATTTCACAATCTCATTTTAATCAGGATTATTTATTCTTGAATTTACATTGAAGTAAATTAATTTATAATTAGATAATAAACCCATTTAAGTTTCTTATCTTTTACATATTCATGAATTTTTCAAGTAATAGTACTATTTTACCACTCTTTAGTACTTTAAATAATTGATATAATGTTTTTAAGAAAATCCAACTTCATTTCTCTCTTCAATTGGAAATTAGTTTTCTTCCAAAACCATGTTTTATAAAAATATTTTCCAAAATGTTTTCAAACTTTTAAAAATTATTTATTAAATAAATTTTGTACCCATTTTTACTTCTTAAAATATATTTTGAAATTAATCTTCATGTTGTTTTCAAAACAATTCCCATTTTTCTTTTACTGAAAAATTGAAATGAATATTTGTTTTAATTTTCATGTAATGAATGGAATTTCTATCCATAATGACCAATCATATGTTTTAAAAATTACTTTATAAGTTTAAAAGGTTATTTTCAAATAAAATTATTTTCAATTTTTTTAAACTTTTAGTTAAAAAAATTTATTTTCAAAATAAAAAGAATAATTTCCTCAAGAATGTTTTTAAGGATAATTTTAATGGTATATCTATTAATCAATAATAAAAACCATTTATTATTAATCCAATGGGTATATATTGTATTGATACCATCCTTATTATTTTTATGGATGGTTTATGATCATTTGAATAATGAAATTATTTTCATTCACTTTCTTGATTCGTTTTTATAGTTATTAACTTTACCTTGGAATATTTACTTTCTTGTGATAATTAGAAATCAAATTTCTCTTAAATATCTATATTATTTATCATAAATATGATTATTGATTACACTATGTCTCATTTCTACATACAGTGTTTTAATTTTAAATTTATTTGATAGACTGGGGAGATATTGATAATTTATATTATTTATTCAATACTGATAATTAATGGTAAGGCATATTGATTAATGAATTAAATAAATCACTTGATATGTAAGGAATGATTTAGACCTACAGTGAAGGGTGGGTCCTGGTATTATATATCCCCTCAATGCATCAGTAGGTCTAATGAGACAAATTATCAAGTTACCATTAAACAGTTTTTTACATATGGCTTTAAACTATCTAGTGAAAGGTCTTGATTGTAGAGGTATCATGTGTCTGAGACTTGATGTCCAAGCATTTCCTTTATTAAAAATTCATTTATTATTATCCATGATATTTTCACAATGGTATTATCTCTGGATTCACTTCATTATTAGTTTATTGATTAAATTTAATGTGTTTTCCATTATTTACCTTGTCATATTAGTTATTCATTATCTTATCACGATAGTCAAGATATTTAAATGGAATGTGTGTTCAGTTATTTAACTTTCCATATTTATTATTCTTATCGATTCATGATAGTTTCCATTTTACATAAGCCTTACTAAGAATTTGATCTCACCCTTATTTTTTTTATTTTTTCAGCAACCCATTAAGTATACTGTGATTGATATTCAAGGATATACTTGAGGGAATAATTTTATTTTGAAAACAAAATATTATATATATTTTTTCAAATATAATATGAGAATCATGCATATATCTAGTTTACCAAGACTACTAAAATATTTGGTCCCTTGGGATGGGATTTATTGTATCTTATTCCATTATAATAAAGTGATACATCATCTCTAGGTTACTAGAGTTGGGGTTATTATAGAATGGTTGAGAAATTATCCTTCACATGGTCATGTTTGTTAAAAATTGTGCAAATTGGGTCAAGAGATTAAACTTAATATAATTTGTTAAGTTCCATCTATTTGAACTTCATATGGAGGGATATAAGTTTATCCTTGATGCATTCATCATCTATAAGAGTGTGAAACTCGCTAGATTTGGTAGGCTTCTCATATTAGGGAGAGGTTCCCCATGTTTAGTTTTGTTTAGTAATACCTTCAAAATAATTGTAAGCATCATTTAGGGATTTATTTTTAAATGTATTATTATACATCATGTATATAAATTATTTATTTCCTAGAAATATACCTTCATAAAAGATTTTAATTTTTTCTAGGATTGAAAAACCATAGAGATGTACCATATATAGGGTATCTTTAAACCTCTCCCATGTTTCATAAAAACGATCTCCCCCTTTTTCAACAAAGTTTTAAATTCTATTTTTAAGTATAATTGTATTATGGCGGAGGAAGTACTTTTTTATAAAACTCCTATTTTTAATTTGTCTCATGAATGGATGGATACTGGTCTCAAATTATTTAACCAATTCTTAGCTCAATATTTTAAGTAAAAATGGAAGAGTTTTATCTTGGATGACTTAATTTGATGAGGAAGAACATGGTCGAAATTGTGTCATTAAACTAATTGAAATAAAGGTAAGGCATCTCAGAACCTATCCCATGAAAAGTGTAAATGTGGTTTAGGGCATGGGGTTTAAATATATAGTTAACTTCTCCTTGGGTAGTATGTTTGATGCACGAGGGGCAGTTTTTCTAGGAAAGTGTGAGGTTGTCATTCAGGATTTAATTAATGTAATTCCCCAAGTTAGGGGATTCATTATTTAGATTTCCCATTTTATTCTCATCCAAATTTAATATGAGGTTATTTTGATGACCCTCCATTATATTGGACTCAGACTTAGATTTGGGAATCCTGGGAAGATTGGGATCTAATGGTTGAAGTCCCCTAGGTTCACTTGATTCCTCACCCCTATGATTATTCACTCTAACAAGTCAGTTTGAATGGTCTCATATATAAGTGGGAAAACATATAAGGATAAAAGGGGGTAATATAAGAGAAATTTAGGTAAGTTAAAGGAGTATTCCCTAAATTTTATATCACATATGACAAATTTTTGTGGTTTTAGACTTGAGGATATGTATACACATAACATAATCTTACGTAGAATCTTAAAAATGTGTTGTTTTCAATGAATCCTTAATAAATTTATTGAGAATATATTGCTACCAACATATCCTAAATCTATATATTGAGAGTTAATTGGCACAATGTAGTGTTTGAATGATAATCATTATCCTTCAAATGCTACTTCAACATTGACTATCATTGAAAAGAGCATTATATATGAGATATAACATGAAGGGAGATCAATTCATATGATGTATGCACTAACCAATGTATTAACTCATGCATTATAATGAATGAGTTAATATGCATAACATTGGATCATTATTGAAGGATCTATAAAGATATCTCTACCATGTGATTATAGGTTGTGTGGGTTCATTGCGCTTGATCAAAAATCCCTATATCTACAGCTATTCTATTTCTTCCTTCTTTCTTCCATGAGATGCTAACATGTCATAGTGGTAGAATTGATCCTATTTTGAGCATAAAAAATGATCTATCCTATCCATGGATACCTCCATAGGTAGGAGGATTTCATATAGAACTTTAGTGATCATCATAAAACTCATTCAAAGGTGTTTAGATAGGATGAAACCTATAACTATAATATAGGGTACACATTATGTCAATTAATTTATAGTTATAGTTTCAGATTATCTAAATCATGATGATATTGGGTTTCAAGTTTATAATCACTTATGTTTCCATGATAAAGTGTTTATATACCCCTTAGAAACATGAAAGGGGTATCAAATAAACCCATGTATTTAGATTTATGAAATCATATTTTGAAATGAAGCAACTATTGATGATAATCCCAATCCCATGCTGAAAATTTCTTGCCAAAATATTGTGAGAAACATGAATAAATATGGAATCTATATAAGTAGAATAAATAAATCAACATATATTATTTTTTAACATGGAAAATACACTAATGTGGAGGATTAAAAAACCACAAGGAAATTTATAAAAATATCCACTATGAATTATAGAATACAAAAAATACACATAATGACTGAACTTGAATGTAAATGATAGCATTAAAAAACCTATGTAAAAACCACACCCCAATACGCCTCCGTCTTCTTTGAAAAAACATATATCCAACAACATGTATTGAAAGATCAATATATGAAAAAACATCACCCTTCCATCAATGAAACTTTACGAGATCGAAGATCTTTATCCAAACATGCATAAGCCTTGAACCATCTTGCGACACCCAAAGGATTTATCTCTCATGATCTCGCCATCATGATGTAATGCCAATACTGAACTGGTACACACCACCTGATCACTACCATCAGTAAGACTTTTGATACATTACTATGATCATCAATTGCGTCACTACTACTCCACACCTGTTAAACAGTGATGCACCGCACATGCTACTGCCAATGAAGAAACCCCCTTATTTATCTTAGTATAAGACATATTTAATATCTTTTCAAGAACCAATCTACACGTACAAGATAATTTCCCATCATCATAATGTCACTTGGGCTACTGCAAACTCGAAAACCCCTTACTAGTTCTCTTTTTCTAGATATATCGTGCTGGCACTCCTTTTAAAATATGACATCTTATCCTCTTATATAGACACCAAGTCCATATCTCCAATTAATGAAATCAACATTCATTATTATATCCATTAATATTAAGAATAACTCTCCATTAATGTTGGGAGAAAATACACAATTAATGTTGAAATAAATATCTCCTTTAATAATTTTATCTCTCATCAATAAATGTGATGAATCCCAAAAATCTACCCCTTCACCACATCATTAAATGGAAACATCCAAAAAACTCTATTGGAATGAAAAATAGGCCAGCATTACACCAAAAATCATCATCTGTAGAAAATATGATGATGTACTTTTTTACTTCTGACAAAAAAATATCATCTTCCCCTGAAAAAAGAAAACCAAACACTGAAATCTTCGTCACATTTGTATCTGCACTGTCATTCTGAACAATACTAGAATGAGAAACATACAGATCCTCCATAATCATGATTACCACATAATTTAGAGCACTTATTAAAAAAAACTACCCCCCTGCTCAACATCCCATGAGAAGACATGCATATCACCGCTCTCAACCTGCTTTAATTTCCAAACATTATTTTTCTCCATGCATGCATTAGCAATCCTCTCAAAAACTTCCATAATTCTCATGTTAAATTTCAAAAATGAAACTTTCTACTTTGATTCCAATTGTTGGGGAAAATCCTGATTCCGGGATGAAAATTGATTTCAAAAGTATTGTGAGAAACCCAATGAAATATGGAAGTGATATAAGCAAAATAAATAAATCATCACACAAGATTTTTTAACATGGAAAAACCCCCCATGTAGAGGATTAAAAAACAAAAGGGAAATTCTGAAAAATATCCACTATGAAACATATAATACAAATAAATATAAATAATACCTGAAGCTGAATGTTAATGATGGTGTAGAAAATCCTATGTGAAAACCACAACATGATACGCCTCCATATTCTTTGAAAAAAATCTATCCAACACCATGTATCGAAAGATCAATCTATGACAAAACACCACCCTTCTGTCGATGAAATGTTACTACCTCATAGATCTTCATCCGAACATGTGTTATCCTCACACCATCTTATGACACTTAAAGGATTTCTCTCTCATGATCTCACCATCATGATGTATCACTAATCATGAACTGGGACATGCTACCTGATCACTACTATCAGGAAGAATTTTGATACATGACCCTGGTCATCGATTGCGTCGCTGCTGCACCGCACCTATTAAATGTCGATGCGCTACACATGCTACCACCGATACAATAACCCCCTTATTTATCTAGATGGAAAAAATATTGAACATCTTTCCAAGAACCACTCCACATGTACAAGATAACTTCACCATCATCATCATGTCACACGAGCCACCGCAAACTCGACAACCCTTTCTCAGTTCTCTCTTTCTGGCTACATCATACTAGAACTCCTTTTAAAATATGTTATCACATACTCTTATATAGACACCAAGTCTATATATCCAATTATTTGAGTCAACATTCATTATTCCATCTATTAATATTAAGAATAACTCTTTATTAATGTTGGGATAAAATCCCCAATTAATGTTGAGATAAATATATTCATTAATAATTTTCTGTCTCATAAATAAATGTGATGAATCCCAATAGAAACTATTTCCTAAAATTACGTTAAGTGTCAACATAATATCAAGGAAGACTCTGATGTTACAATTATGTGATATCATATTCTTAATAGAGACTCTCATATTATTCTTATTCAATATATAGAATATGTACTATAACATGAGATTATGTTATACTGATAACTTATCATGCATCCACTACTAAAAAAATATAGTATTATAAAACTACTTCCTGACATTACATTGTGAGACAAATTAGTATCAAGAAAGGAATGCAGTGTGAATCTTAAATGGTGAACAATGACCTCTACTAAAAGAGTCCCACGTCATACTTTAACTCGATAGTGTGATACTTTATCACTTGGATTTATCTTCAATGGGTCGTTTTACTCCTACACAATTTCCTTGTTGCATGACCACAACTATTATTCCTCCCCACACGGTGGTGTTTTATCCTGTCATCACTTCGCGCTCTTCCTACCAATGCCAGCCCAGATTGGCTCTCCGTACCTCTTCCACTCTTAGCTACCCCACTTTTGAGTGTCATTATAATGTAGAGGGGCAGTATAATTAAAAAATATTTTTTATTGTGATTTATAAATTAATTGTAAATGATAAGTAATTATTTATAAATTATAATTAAATGGAATTTTTGGATCTTATTAATTATAAAAGGTTTATAATTTAATTAACTATAATATTTTATAATAAAATAATTAACTTTTTTTTTGAAATATTTATTAATAAATATTCTCTAATATTGAGAGTTAATATTAAATTTATTTTTAAATATGATATGGCATACCTTAATACTTAGAAATAAATTTTTTATTTATAAATCATAAGAGTTAATTTATAAAGGTTTTATAAATAAAATAATGCTAAAATATAAAATATTTATATTTTAAAATTATGAATTGTTCATAATATTTAATTTTAAGTGTTCAATTATAAGGCCCATATTTGGATATTATTTTGACCACATAAAAAGTGTTTTGATGATTGATATGACCCAAGTATAAATAAAGATAAGTATATGATATTTAGATTAAGAAAAGTGTTTGAATAATAGAAATTGGATCATGAAATATTTATACTTCATAAAATTTCATATATTTAAAGTGATATTACATATAATGTATAATATGAAAATTTCATATTATAAAATGATTATGAAATATTTATATTCAATAATTATAGAATTTCTATAATAGATAACTAAAATTATATAGTGTTTATGATTAAGTTTTGATTTTTGAGTTGTTCACGAATGGTTATCTCATGTTTATATTTTCGAAATGTTCATTTATTTAAAGATTATTACCTAATCTATTCATAGTTATAAATTTTTTATATTATATGTATGTGTGTATGATTTAGTTTAAATTGTTTACATTACTTCTCAAAAATTTTCAAGCCCTACATTACATGTTAGATATGATAACATAAGATTTATTACCATAGCCTTAGATTTATTTCTAAGTTATGATCTTGAAATTAGGTGTTTAATATAGTTTATGGATATTAGGTGATAGCGATATTATGAATTGAATTATCTCTTGAGTAAAGTATCCATGGGGAGAGGGACTTGGGTCCAGATTACTCACCATCCTGGATACTTATTCCTTGTTCTAGAAAGGTGAGGGGTTGAATATATATCACATCACGCTTACTCATGTGGAGATTTTAAATTTAATGTAATTATAAACCTTTACATGAAAATTTTATATGCCTTATACATGTGATTCCTTTGGATATGTGTAAATATGTTTTGATTTTTTTTGGTTGAGTAATACAAATTATGAGTTGTGTAAAGAGTTATACATCAATAAGGTTCGAACATATCAATTTTGTGGATAGAATATAATTTAAAAAAATGATATAATAATGCATATAAAAATAAAACAACATGTGATAATATTGTGAGATTAAACCCCCTTCAAGTACTAAGTGTTATATTCCTTTAAAATCAGCACTTATCAAGACCTTGATCATTCAATATGGGTGACCCTAATAGTTAGGTGCCCATGAATTATATTTTGTAAGAAAGGAAAGTAATAAATTGACCCTAACATTTAGGTGTCTTGTTCTTGGATTTTTCTATTGGTTTTATTTAGCTAGGAATCCCTAATGATTAGGATAACAGAAGGATAAATTTGGGTTTATCCACTTGATGGATTTGACAGAGTTGTCTGATCAACTATCCAAGAGTTATATATGATATAATTGGAAATTTTTGTCTATCAGATATAGCCATGGATTATTTATGTGATTAACTGATGTAATCCATGATGTAATATGAAATTTTTCCTGTTAATGGGTATGATGAATTTAAAAGGGGTCATCATTTTAGTGGGATCCTATTTAATAAAAGTTTTTATTAAATTATAATAAAATATGATACTCATTTGATAAAAGATTTTATTATAGATAAATGGAATCATTATCTTATATATTGAACTTTATATCAATTTTAGATAAATAAAAACTAAATGGAAGTAACTTTCTCAACTGATATTGAAACTTTAGAATAGTTCTCAAGCAAGATGAAAAATTCAATGTATTAGGAAAAAACCCTCCATGAGAAGCGACCAATTAGTGAATGAGTTAAAAAATCTGATATAGATACCTTGGATAATATTATGAAGTATTATCTAGAAGTATCCCCACTCATTATTAAAACCATAGAGTCTAAGTTTCAAAAACAATATGAGACTATGAATACCTATATAATAATAGATAACCTGAAAAGGATTTATCGGGAGAAATCTTGGAATGAAAGGTATGGGGTATCTAAATATATTTTTCAATTAAAAATGATGAAATAAACTTTAGTCTCATCTCATGTGTTAAATATTATTGGGTACTTAAATGATTTGGAGAGGCTAGGTTCACCTCTTAAACTATAACTGGAAATAGATTTCATTCTACAATCACTAATAGAAAGGTTTAGTTAGTTTATTTTTAACTATAAAATGAATTAATTTTTTAAACCTTTACCTGATCTCCTCAATATGATGAGGATAGCTGAATTGTATATGGTTGCTCCAGTCATGAGTTCTCTGATGACGATTTAAAGGATAAAGATAAATATTTTGGGAATTAATGGAAAATAGGTTGTAGAGAGTCCACACCACCAACTAAAACAGAGAAGAAAAAGGAAGAAAAATACCTTCATTATAGAAAGATTATCAATTAGAGAAGAAATTATCTTGATTACCTAAAGGTTTGTAAGAATCCACATGGAGAGTCCTCTCCAAGTATAAATGTTTTAAAATTCAATTCTCTTATTTTTAAAGGTATATGATACCAAATTTATGTTTTACAAGAACTGTAAATATAAAGGTGGGTATAATTAAAGATAAATAATTGTATGTTGGAGCTTAAGTATTGATTTCAAGTAATGTAGAAAATGAGTTTCTATATAAAAAGACTTAGATGCTTCAATATTTGATGATTTCAAAAGATGTGTATTGATTATCACATTTTTCTTCTTTGGAAGAGCTTATAAATAATATTTTTTAATTAAAATGAGATGAATGTTCTCGATAAACATAGTTAATGATTCATTAAAATTATACAACATTCTTTAATGGAGATGAAGGTAAAAATAAAATACTCAAAACACATAGAATATCATATATGATATAGTAATAATAATTTATTTTTGAATATTCCTACTATGAAGAAATAAGAGTTATATGAGTTTGTGTATCTTAGCGTGAAATTATAAATAAAATATAGTTCCTAAGTGGATAATGGGAGTATATTTTAACATAGAGAAGTTCAAGGTTAATAAATAAAAATTTATACAAGTCTAAAGTTACATGATTTCACTAAATATCCTAAAGATTTTAGGATATTGATGGTAAGGAAAAATGTAATAGCCACATTTATTTTTTGTGAGAAAGTGAGTATCACTATTTCATAAAGGATTATTCTAGTTAAAGTGGATATTTTATTAGCCTAAATGAATTTATGATGAGATGGTAAACAATAGTGTAAATAGTTATATTATTTCAAGAAAATATTTTGATGGAATAAATATCCAAATATGATGATGTTAAAATTAGAAAGATTTCTAAGTAGAAAATAGAAGTTTACATCATAAAAAATAATGAAGTGAAGTTAAGGATTTTTCACTAGTACACAAAATAGATTTTATGTCATTTTTTAAATATTTTTTTAAATAACCAATGTTAAAAAGTTTTTAATAGTGATTATTTATATAACCAATGTTAAAAACCTTTTGGTTGGGGTGTAACATCCCAGATTTTTAGTGAGGTATATATATTTTTAGTTTTGGTTAAACATAAAAACCACGCCTAAGCATGGGTCAGTTGTTTCTAGAAATTAAGAGGTGAAAAGGATGGAATGTGGCTACAAAACAAATAAAGAGCATGAACTTGGATGGCCAAAACTATTGCATGTTGTGAATTGGGTTTTCCCCAGGAGGGAGAAGCCTGAGATTTACACAACGTGTAAAGTTTAAATGTTGTGTAAATATGATGAACCATTTTTTTAAAAATGGGAAAGGGAACATTTTTGATAGAACACCCTCCTCCTCCAATAAGATCCACATGAGAGAACCCCCTCTATGCCTAAGCTAGGTTCATATAGTTCTCCCTTGTCCGAGCTATGTTTTCTTCATTGTTGGGTACATTGGGTCCACAACGGTAAGCTCCTTGTTCCTATCCCTTCCTTTAATAATTTATTTTGTCATATCTTTCACTATTTTAGTGAGAGTTCATATGACCTATTCTTAGTTTTTTTTCTATTCTTTTATTTCCTCCCATTCTAGCCCAATTCAAGGGCCAATACTAGATGAGTAGAGTCTTATGAGACTAAGGTAGGTGTTTTAGCTCTTTTTCTTAGAGTATCATTTCATTTATATCAAGTTACATTATGTCGTGTGTTGGAATCCTTCAGTGTCACCTCCATAAAACATTTCTAATTAAATGGAATTTCTTTTCACACTTAGTATGGTCCTAACTAATAGTGAATCAACAACATTGGTTGATCACTTCAATGTGATCCACCCCTATGGGTGTGCCCTTCATTAAAGGCCTAAATTCCATTACCTTAAATTTATAAACTAACTTTTTAGGTGTGTGTTTCCCTCATAATAAATACTTAGGAATGTGTAATGATGTAAGGAAAATGATTGGCCATCGGTTACACCCTTGTGCTATATGAAATTACTTTAATTACTTTAATTAAATGATTTGGTAAACTTTGATAACTTGTTACGATTTGTATACTTTTTAAATGATATGAACTATTGATAGCTAAACCTTTCTTCATAGAAAACCATGGGTGATACAAGGGTCCCAAATTAAGGATTCCTTGGATGGGATTAGGTTTCCTCTTATTAAATTCTAAGGATGACTTTTATATTGAAAATAAGTAATGCACAACTTTTATCCTAGGTATAAATCTACCAAGCCAAATCACATGCTTGGATTGGGTCCACTCTTGATGGCCATTATATGACGACCCATTTTTAACCCCATATCATATCTGTGTAGGTTCACCTTGGTTCAAAGGCATTCAGATTAGACTGAAGTGAGTATTGTTGGTTGGGTATCCATGAGGAACTCAAACCAATATGCTTTATTATTTATTATGTACCTACATACTGCTTATTTTATATGAATAGAATATATTGTTCTTGGCATCGTTGGTGGTGGACCAATGAGTATATCTCACACCCTACTTGGGTTGCCTTTAGTACCTGAGTAGACTTCATGATTACAGGTGTAGATAAAGGGAATCACCCACCTTCTGATGATTGGTTTTCAATACTAGGATAGGGTTTGGGAGTAGAGTACTGAGTCTATGCTTGTGATGTTAATAGAGGTGGATTTTTTATTTTTTGTATTTTTTATAGCATGTTGTATATTCATGTTTCCCATGTATGCTATTCACTTCATTTTTTATAGCTATAGTACATGATCGCCATCATTTTTGTACCTATTTATGATTCATATTCCGCCTATTTAATTATCCGGATGATTTATTACCCCACAGGAAATTATTATTTTATTCTTCCACGGATTATCACCATTATTTACTGTTATGCTACACTATGATCTATGAGTGAATAGTCTCCCCACAGAAACACCCTAGGACCTTGCTGCTAGTCGAAATCCTCTAGCGTAAGGGTAGGCATGCTTGAGCTCATGTGACCAACCATCTCAGGGCACTGTGTAGTGGCTTCTAGGATAGTACGCTATAAAGTGGTATCATAGGTATTTTTTCCTTTTGCCTTACTATTTTGGTATTAGAAAGGAGACTAGGAGTGTTCCGTAATTTGGTAATGATCCTATTCTTGGGAGTAGATAACCCATGTATTGGGGAAACCCAAATTACCTAGGATGGGTTATTACTATTTTGGTTTTTTCCTGTTATAGTTGTACTGATTTCACCATTTGTTGACACACATGTTTTTTTGACATTATTATTATTGATATTATTATTGTGTAATTTTTCCCTTAGATCGGTAACAAGGAGGTATTATCTCATGCATCATTATAGAAACTTTAGGACTTCTATGTCATGCATTTTTCCATGCCACGTTTACTTTCTGTGTGCATTTCCTGTATTGCCTATGATTTTCATGAGTGCATTGATTATTATATAAGGAAATGTGTTAAAATTTATCATAGGAATAACATAATTGGAATAATTAAAGTGCATATATCAATATAAACAAAATTTTCTTGTATATATTGATGATGAAAACTTAAATAACCAATTATGCCATTTTTGATCCATGAACCACTGGTTCTATATACTGAAAGATAAGTTGATTTGATTTATTGAATTCAAATTATAATTTATGAAGTATATACTTCTATAAATTTTGAATTATGGTTCATTCAATCAAATCAGTATACATGACCTATTATATTAAGATACCAAACATAAAGGTCAGGTCACAGTTATATGACGCGTCAATTGTAATTTATAAAGAGTGTGGAACTTATAAATTGGGAATGGTGACACATATAAATGTACCTTGATATCTATATGTATATAAATAAGAATGAACTTAAATAAATATAAATTTTAAATGAAACAATTACTGATAAATGGGGATTCTAATTTCAAAGTAAAGGGAATTTTCCTCTACACCTTACAATTAACACTCCATATACCGGAACCTCTGCTACTTGATGTGAGTCCTTGAACCCTAAATATACCTTAGTAGTGGGAAGTAGGTTGTTTCCTTTATGATCCATTGTAATATTATTATCACCTATACCTAGCTTTAGGAGAAGGATGAGAGGTTTCATTCATTATAGTAAGGTCGTGTACCTATCCTTTCTTACTTTCACTATTTCCTATCTTTTGTAAATCTTATCTAAAGGCATGAATTTGGAAAGTGTAGAGCTATATGACCATGGAGTCCTCAATTTGTATGCTAGGAAGGTGGATAAAACCATGATTTGGAGGTGGTGGGCCCTAAGATTCCAGTATTACCTCATATAGTTCCACCTGAGGCACCTCCTGTTGATCCTCCACTAGGCATCAATGTTCAATTCTGAGATAGAATCTTTTACTTTATATAGTCTGTACATGGATATTTGTGACCTATCCCTAATATGGAAGAGTTGAAATGATAATTTGAGTAGAAAAATTCTCTCACCTTATTGGGGGATAACGATCCTCAAGCTGCAAAATCTTAGTTAGAGACCATGTTATCAATCTTTGGGAATATTGAGATGCCTCTAGAGTAAAGGGTCAATCTTGTCACCTATATGCTTCATGACTCCGCTATGAATTTGTGGGATGTCATCTCTCAGGTTGATCTTCATCGGGGTATGGTCTATGTGGACTTCTAGACAACATCCTATGACTACCTATTTACACATACCTTGATAGCAGATCGCACTAAAGAGTTTATGAACCTTCAATAGGGCTATAACTCTGTGATGGAGTATTCAAATTATTTTACCAAGCATTAGTATTTCACGAAAACATTGATCGGTGATGAGTTGATGACTATAAAACTATTTGAGTATGGAATTGTGTACACCATCTAGTTAGAGGCAACTTTTTTTTGGATGAAAACCATTTTAGAGATAGTGTAGAAGGAATTAATCACTGAGTGGAACTTGAGAGAAGATAGAAGTGTGAGTCAGGTTAGTTTAGCATCGAGATAGGGAGATGGTTTTTCTAGTGGTATGAAATGTCATTTAAAATTTTCTATTGGGGGAAACTCTTGTAACATCATGTTACTGACCTATTAGGTACATATTTAACCTCATCATGGTTTTCTTCTTCATGTTGTCTTTATAGGGCAAAAAAGGAATTAAGAGGATACCTATAATGGTGAAGTCATAGATTTGTTGGAATCTTAGATTTAATCTAATTTTTTCTACATGATTCAGAAGGATTTCACAAATTTAACTTGGTTACACGATGTGTAAGAGTCAATGGATGAAAGTTTTGAAAGATTTCATGCTGTGAAAGGTTACATTCCATGAAGAGATGTTTCACATCTTGAATATTTTAAATAATGGATTTTAATATGAGGTGATGGGTTTTCTGGTATATGTAGGGATATGATGGTTACAAGCTGTGTAATGGCCCACATATATTTTTTAAAATAGGCATGCAACTATTTTATTTTGGCTATCTTCTCCAAACTCTTTTGCTCTTGACCTAGGGAAATTCCTAGGAGATTTTGGGAGACTCCAATCCTTCTAGATCAATTCGTTCGGCATTCGATCTTCTTTGTGATTGTGGTACATCTCTCTAGGTAATTGATCCTTCGATTAATTATTTATACTTGATCATTATAGCACCTTTGGGTTGAGTTATCCAATTCATTGGTCAAAGTATGTGTTTTCTCTCATTTTATTTATAGATTTGTTGTGAAATCTTATTCCAAAAGTCGTTCATTTGTTGGTTGCAATGAAGCAGGCATTCGTTCTTGGGGTAGGTGGTGTTTCCTCTTCTCCGAAAACCATAATTCTAAATTTAAACAATACTAATATGCGTGGATTGGATTATATAGCCTTCATAGAACTCGTTCATTTTTCTTTGTTGGTGGATCCCGTTTCGAGCATGTGCGACCCTAGTTTTGAGGTAGGTGGTTCTGTCTCTAGCCTATGTTTGATAAACTATATTGTTCTATTCTTATAAATTGGTTTTAAAATAAATTGATATGGAATTTTCATGATTTTTTGGGTGTATTGGAATAATATTTTTAATGAAATTGGTTTTCCAAGGTTTTTGATAAATGGAAATAAAAGGGGTATTTTCAAAGCATTGAAAAGGGTTTTGTGAAATGGTTTTCAAATTAATTTCAAAACATTGAAATTATTGTGAAAATGAGAACATGGGTTACCTTCGGCACTAGGTGGAAGGTTTAGCTTGAGGTCATCATCCATTGCGGGGGTTCACTTTATGTGGTGTCCCTCTTTTCCTAGAGTGTATATTATTGGATCTAGGTACATATATGATATTGTGGTTTCACTTTCTGGTGTGTCTCCCTAGTCCTAGAGTGTAGATAATCGGATTCAGGTACCATAATGCATTGTTCATAAATTTATGGGTACGAGTAGTCTGCAACCTGACCTCTTGTACACCCTTGGTATCATGATGCCTTTGCTACTACCATTGTTTTATATTTCTTGGATTTGTACTAGTTTATCCTTGATATGCATGTTTATTCTTGTGAAAGATGATATGAAAAAACATTCTTTGAAATTGAGATACTTGATTTTGTTTTAGAACTGTGATAAAAGGGAAATGTTTACTATGTTTTCTATAAAACTGATTTATTTCTTATCATGACATGTTTTATTTAAAATGAGCATACATGAATTTTTGTACAGAGACTAGTTATGGAAAACCTACGTGGGATCCTACTGAGCCTGTTAGTTCATAGCTTGTTCACCTCTTTAGTGGCGTGTATACCTTTATATGTCTTCCATTGTAGTGAAAGAAAAATAACCGCAATGAGGTGGTGAGATTTCATGTTAGCTAAGTTGGGTAGATGGAGGTGAGATGGTGGGATTTCGTCTATTCCATCACTTGGAGTAGCTGTCTTATTTTGGTCCTTTACAGTTGGAAACGCCCTTTGGTGTTTTATACACTTCTACAATTGTTTTTTTCTATAGTATTCTTACACTTATGGGATATATTTACCAGTCTTCTGTGATCTCTTTCTTTTCCATGTGTATATATATTCCATATGTTTGTATAGGTTGGGTGGAATCATTCTATCTAGTTTTTTGTTCAATGTCTGGGTTCTTGTCGCCAGATCATGGGGATCAGGAATGACCTTAAGGTATGTGAAGGATTCAGTCAGGTGCTAGTTTTGAGGGTAACCCAGGTCAGTTCTTTACAAAATGGTATCAGAGGAGGTCTATCCTCAAGATTCTTTATCTTGGGATATCTATTAGACTAGAGATAGGATTGTCTAGACTTGAGAGGAATGTTGTGATAAGTGTCTGGATAGATATTGTTATGATGAGACTCAAGTTACCATGGTAAATTAGGTTATGTGTATTTATTGTTGGGTTTTGTTTTAAATATCAGTTTCTACTTATGGGTTTTCTAGTTTGAACTGAAATTTGTTCTATTGTCTGATCATTCTTATGTTTTGGTATGCAGTAGTATGCCTCTGAGATGTATTCCATGAGTTCCTTAGTAAGGTCTAGCTGATGCTTCAGAAGGAAATACTCCTATAGATTAGAATCTCATCAAGACTATCATATGAGAAGTTTGTGCTATAAATTAGGATATAACTCGAGTTTAGAAAGTAGTTGTTGAGGTACATCCAGGAGCTGGATGGGGGAGAGAGAGAGATAATGGGATTTATTGCATGAGAAGACACTATACTTTAAATGAATGACCAAACCTCAAGAGGTGGAGTGTAATGGACCAGAACTCTCTGGTCTATTACTTTGTGAAAATCCAGTGTTTGGAGTGTTCTGGGAGGTCCCAGTGACTCATTTCAAGAGTTTGTCAAAAATACAATTTTTCCAATAGTGAGTCAGGACCAGTAGGTGGTGATAGTAGGTCGCAATGCTGGCTTGTGATAATGAGTCAGGACTAGTGAGTCAAGACCTGTGAGTCAGGACCGATGAGTTGGAACAGTTATTTTGAATGGTTACTTGAACATGTGAATCACAATGGTAAGTCGTTGATGGTAGGTCGTGATGGTAGGTCGCTAGTGGTGAGTCACCCAATAATGACTCATCCACTGATAACTCTTCCAATGGTGAGTTACCCAATGGTGACTCATCAATTGTTAGCTCATCTAATGGTGAGTCACCCAATGGTGACTCATCCACTAGTAGCTCTTCCAACGGTAAGTCACCCAATGGTGACTCATCTGCTAGTATCTCCCATCGGTGACTCATCCACTGGTGAATCTTTTCTAACAGTTTTTCAAAATCCATTTTTCTCTAATTTTTTCCAGTTCTACCCATTTAATGATTCCTTTGATGTAAAATGAGTTTAAAACCATATTTAATGGTTTTTGGAGCTATTTCGAATTGCATCTATCTTCTAAAAAAACATGAATCTTCCTTTTACTTACAAACTACATGGTATTAGTCAATATATACCATTAATGGCCTTTAAAAACTATACCTTTAATTGATATAGGATATGATCTTTCTAAAGATGAGATCCTATCTTCCTTATGCACCCCCATTTTCTATTGGTGCACCCCGAACCATTCTTCCCCAAGGATTTGTGTGTTGTGTTATAGACTTTGGATCATGTTTTCCTTAGATGTTCTTCCTACTACCTATGAAATATGAACCCCCTATTTGGAACAATAAGTAAGTGTTGATTGTCTATTCTTCCAGGTAAGGATCCCTTCGTCTTTCTTTAATTTTTGTATCATGTGGGGTGGGTGTATGATGTTTTTAGTTGTGAATTTAGTAGAATTAAAAATAAATAAATACAATTGAATAGGTTTAAGATCAATATATAGGGGCTAAAAAAATTGATGCATGTTTATGTTTTATTATTTTTTGTTGATATTATGTTTTTCGTGTGCTAATCACCCATTAAAAATCATGGTCATTGGTGGTATTTGTTTGTGCATAAGATGATCTATGGAATGAATGATGTTTGTTCTTGGATGAATGTTTCAACATGAAAACTATTAACCATGTATATGTGGATAATAAATGGATACCCCAAGATCAAACTATTTTCTATGATAACCCTTGAATTAATAAGAGGAAATTGAATGAGGAATGCCTTGTTAAATATGAGTATGCTTTTCCTTGGTCTTTGTAATGGTGTGCTGTGTGTGGGTTTGTTATGAATTGTGATATAGTAGGATTGTGGGATTGATTGTGTGATTTGGGGTGGCATGGTTGGTGTCATATAATCTCAGGTTAAGAGATTGATTGATTGTGGAATGGATGGGCAGCATTGTGCAGCGGGGTTTCCATGTATGGTTGTGTTGAAAGGTGTTGCTGGGTGTGGCTGGAAGTTGGTGGTTTTTTCTATTGAGAAGATGGATTGGGAGGAATGACTTTGAATAATGGTGATAGTGGTGGTTAGTATGGGTAATTCACTAAGATTTTATCCATGAGTAGCATTCCCAAAGCTTCACTTCATGTCTTGGGATCAGTTTTGGTTATGACATGAGGTGGGTTAATTTACCGTGGTCCTTCTTCCCCTGTGATACTTTTTCTATGTGAATTGTTGTGTTCTATACTTGGTAGTTTCCTAGATAGTGATGGAGAAAATAAGTACTTAATGATGATGTTAATTGGTTAATTGAGTTGGATGGGGGTATGATTTGAGTTTTTGTCTTGTTGTGAATTGGGTTTTTATCAACTTTGGAAGTGACCATCATTAATGTTGATAAATGCATGTAGAGGTAGAAGTTGTTTTGAATTCCATAGGTCGAGATTGAGTGGTTGATACTATATATATATACATACATACAATTTATTTTCCTTTTGATTTATATATGCACCCCACCCTAGTTTAGCACAATGTGTCGAACACCCCCATTATCATGGGGGGGGGGTGTATTTCCCAAACATCCCATTAAGAGGATGGGTGGATAACCACCCATGCTTTCCTTCTCCCTCTTCCCAATGATGATAGCCTAATATTCTTCAAACAGGTTGTGGTCTGTGAGGCCCAGGTGTGTGTGGGTGAGTTGTGCTTCCTAGGTATCTTTAGGATGAGATGAGTTGTGATTTCCTAGGTGTCTTCGAGATGGGGTGTTGTATGTGGCCCAGGTGTTTGTGGGCAGGATGTGGTGTGGTATGTGGACAAGGTGTCTGCGGGTGGGATGTGATGAGCTTCATTTTTTCAGGTGACAGGACTAGTTGTGAGGCCCATGTGTGTATGTATGGGTTGTGATGTGGTACTTTCGGAAGAGACGGGAGTTCCAGGACATTTTCCGTTAGGGTGTGAGAGTAGCTAATCAGTGGGAAAGTGGCGTGGAGTACCCTATCACCACTATGATTACTATATTATGTTACTTGACTTGTGTTACATGGTGAGTGTTCTTTATCAAGGTTGTGATGTTTAGTATACCTTGTTATGTGCAGTTGGTTCTACTATTTTCTCATAGGATCATTAGTCTTCTTCTCCCACTTATGAACGAGAGACTTTGTTTTTCCTACTGATTATAATTGTATCACTACTACAAATAAGGCTTTTATCAACACTAGAAAACGCTTCTAACAGGGCTAGAAAATCAATGTTAATCATGGAGAAGATAGGGGGGTTGCCTTTAACAGTGCTAAAAAGTATCTAACAAAGGGGGCCCTTTATCCGTGCTAAAAAAAAGCACTGATAAAGGTCTCCCATTTATTATCACTCAAAATAGAGATGATAAAGGCCGACTTACCTGTGATGTTCTATTTATTTAACAACACACCCAACACTTGCACCTACGCACCTGCACACAAACAGAACCTACACACAAAACAACTGCACAAAATAGCTGCACAAAACAACACCTCCACATAAAGTACAGAAGAATGAATCAGCGTACACAAGAGTTTCATAAACAATGATATATACATTTACTTGACATCATGAATACAAAAAAACACACTGCAATATACATTTCAAGAAATGTTTTATATGGTTATAATTTCAATTATCCAACACACAGTTAAAAACATTAATGTTTCATCCTTTTTGCATCTGTAATCCCCTATCAAAAATTTTCATCCATGGTAGAAGTTATTGAACAAAGAATCCGAACTCAAGAAAAAATTAAATCTATATAAGAAAACAAAAAATATGTTAGCAATACAGTAATGAAATAAATTAAACATTAATATGAAATAATACATTAATAAAATGTAAATTTTTAATAAAAAAGACACATTTGGAGTTATATCGGTCACACCATACGTCATATTGAGGTGGGGTTGATTCCTACATGTCACAAATGAGTCATAGATCGTTGTAAAATATTAAAAAAATCCGAATGGATTTTCTTGGATTTGATTATGTCACTTGTTATTTTGAGTATGTTAGGACTGGGTACACATCTTATGTTTGGGTTCTTTCATCCCCATGAACAGGGGACAAACTAAGTTTCCAATAGAAGTAAATTGATGTTTTACTTTTCTCTTTTACAGTTGATTTGATTTCCACCTCAGGTGGCACACTTGGGTGTGATATTTAGCTATTATGTGGATTTTGACCCTTGGACTAGTATAGAAAATGAGGTTTGATTACGCATCATGATAGGAACTTAGGATCATATTATGTATGATTTCTTATGATTTTCATTGGGAACCTGTATTGTGCTAAGAGGGGTTGGACTGTTTAAAGTGTCAGCAAAGAAGCTAAATAGTGTTTTCTTACTTAGCCTATTTTAGTGGAATTCTACTTAGCCAACCAAAACATGTGGTTCCAATGATATCTATATGTGACTTTATATGAATATGATATATGGTCCTAACCCTGCTAAGGGTAGACATAGATGATTATTGGGGGTGAGTTGTTTAAAGTGTCAAAAAAGAAACTAAATAGTGTTTTTTCTATATAGACTCTTTAGTGGAATTACACTCAGCTAACCCGAATTGATACATAAGATTTGATGCTTGGCCTTATCATGGGTAGGAAAGGGTCCATGAGTTCGGATTATATGCGATTCATGAATCTAATGTGGGTAGGTCGGGGGCCATAAGACTAGATGATACTTAATACCTAACCTTGATATGGGTAGGTAAGCGGCCTTGAGACCAAATGTTGTGTGAAATGGTGTGGTAAGGGAGTGTAAGGGTGGTGAGATGTGTTACCTATTACAACCTTTTCTATTGGCGATATTTGTATATATACAATGATATGGCTATTTTACCATTATGATTGGTATTCAGGGGGATGCCACCTAGACATGATTTGGTGGAGTTTCAGGTGGGTGGAGATACGGTGCTGCTTAAGTTTTCATGGGATGAGGCCCCTGAGAGTTTTGATGAGGCCTTGAAGGGTTGGGGTGATCATGATCTACAGGTACAAGATTTGGTATAGGAAAGAAAACTACAGATGGAAAACTTTGGGCCATGTATTGATGAGCATCTCAGGGTGAGCCTGGTTTGTTTCATATAGGGCATCAATAGGGGACCCCAGGGAGATGATCCATCTATGTCGTAATTGACTCGAGAGTTCTAGTATCAGCACCAATCACTATTTAAGAGTGAAGGTGGACCGTAAACAATAGATAACTTGATAGAGTTGGTACAAAATATCTTTGACCAGCTCGAGACACCCAAGGTCGGAGGGTGAGGCTAGTGACATACATGCTCAGAGGAAAAACATAACGCTTGTGGGATGTATAGGTATAGGTGGGTAGGTGGGAAAACACAAGGGACTGAATTAGAAGGACTTTGAGTCCAGATTCTTCGAGCACTTCATCCAGATACACCAAGGGTAGAAAGAGCTTGTGAGTTCATGAACCTCTAGTAGGGGGATACTTCTGTCATGGACTATGCCCTGAATTTCACTAACCTGTCATAATTTTCACCTGATATGGTGGGAGATGACATCACTATGGTGTAGCGTTTTGAGGATGGCTTGTGACACAAAATCAGGGTGCAGGTCAACATATTTAGACTAACATCCTTCTTAGAGGCAGTGGGGATTCTCAGCAGGTCAGTCAGGCCAGAGAATTAGGCAGACTTCTGAGGAGTGGGTTCACAATACTATTATTTAAGTATAGTAATTTAGGGAATGTTTAGACCCAATTTGATAAGGTTCTGAAGTAGTTTCATGCGTGTGCCCAGGTGATCCATTTGGAGAGGTTCTGTAGGAAGCCTTATCAGATAGGTGGGAGTCAGGGAGTAGGGAAGACTTAGGTATCTGAGGTTGGACTGAGAGTAGTACCATAAGTGGGTAGTTTGGATTTAGATAAACGTAGAGGTATTGTAAAAGACAGTGGGACCCAGTAGTGGGATTAGTGGCTAGTGGATGGTGGAGCTCCATAGGGAGGCCAGAACTCAGGTAGTCAGACATCAGGCCAGAAGAACACTATCAAGCTGTTAGGGTCAGAGTAAGAAGGTGATCTAATTATAGTTAGTGGTGTGTCGTGGGTGTGACTGTAATTTTATTTCATTTTGGATTTAGCCGGTTTTGGTGCATGTGGTGCACGAGTATTGTTTTTGGACTAACTAGGAACTGGTTACTAGGTTTCCATCAATTATGATGTGAGGTGTTTATATATATATGAGGTGCATTGGCATCAAAATTTATGTGGGAATCGAAGTGATACATATTTATATGTGGGGTGTGTATGCATTTGGGCATTAATGTGATGCAGGTTCTATATGAGGTGTGTAGGCACCCAGATTTATATTGGCATACATATGTATATATTATGTAGGTTTATTTGAGTAATTATTGAGATTCAAGATCTATGGGCATCTTAAAAGATGCTTGATTTTATGAGTGTTGTGTACGGAACAAGTATATATGGGCATCTGATGAGATACAAGGATTAATGGGTGTTAAATATGACATGGGTATTATTTGAGCACCTGATGAGGTTCAATAATGATGATGCATCATGGGTGGACTTTTGAGTCCAGGGATGGTTGGTGGACCATCGAGAAATTTGAGTTTTGGGTCAAGAAGTGACTGGGTAGTAAAATCCTAAGGTAGGGAGTGCCTTGAGGGGAGTTGACCTAGGACTTAATGACTAGGGTAGACCAGGTTTATTTTGATGAGATGAGTATATGTGGTACCATATCTAGGTAAATATTTATAGATTGGGGATGAGTTATGTTAAGGTGGGGAGATTTTAATGTCTTGGGTTTTTGAGCTGGTCAAAAAATCCTCAACCTGTTTGAATTTTTCATGTTTGGTGATCAGGCCATATATATATTTTTGATATTTGGAACCATATTCCAAGAGTTTTATTAACACAAGTCCTTGTTTTTATATGGGTTTAAGGCTCCAAAATTACCTTTGGGTTTTTCTTGCAATGAGGCCTTATAACTCCATTTTAAGAAAGCACGGACATAGGAAAACAGTTTGAAAAAACCATGCAGTCTCCCAGAAGAAACCATGCGGTCCACCATAAACACTTGACACAGTTTGGAAAACTATATAGGTGGGGGTGAATGGACGTGTGAAACCTCTTCAGTTTTTAATAGAGGTGATTCACATAGTTTTCACATATTTTGTAAAATCGTGCATCTAACTATGTGTAGTGTGGTGCTTAGATAGTGGGCACTGTACGATTGACACACGATTATCCAAAATGTGCGGCCAAACCATGTGTCCCATTAAAAAGTGGGAAATTAATTTTTTTCACTCAGTCAATATTTCCTTCTTTATCCTCCATTTTCTCCCATTTACAATGCACAATAGAGGGAGCTCCTCCATCTTCCTTCTCCCTAGGCTTTGAGGGAACTCCATCATCCAGACTTTGTTCTTTGATCCGTTAGTGCATACAGATTCATCTCAATAACACCTTCAATTTTATAGCTTCTCTTTTCTATTTATCTCACCGTATGGAGGGGTAAATCCATGCAATACCTTTTTTGTTTTTTAGGGAATTCATCTAAAACACCATTTTCTTTCGATTCAGATAAATTTTGAGGATGATATCAAATGAGTGAGTGCATACTAGTACAAGGTATGTGGTTTTTATATTTCTCCTTGATTTTGTGAGTATTTTGGGGGTGAATTCATATACACTATGTGGGTTGTTCAAGCGAGAAACTAATTAATTAAATACATGATTATTAAATTGTTCTAATGATTATATGAGATGCCTATGGGAATTCTCTTACTCCACTAATATTGTTTAATCCAGGTAAGAGGTTTGGACTAACTTGGAAAGTTTAGGACAAGTGTAAATTTGAATTAAATAGAATTATTATATTGGTTACTTGATTCCATGGGAATGTAATGGGCTTGGCCTTAGGATTGAGGTGGGTGCTGATCATCTAGATTGAGGCGATGTGGTTCGTCAGGTGGGGATTGAATCAGATACTTGGAGTGACAATGATCACCAGGTTGAGGTGACTTGGTCATCAGGATTTGAGGTGATGAAGTCGTCAGGACAAGGTCATGGCTCTCGATACTTGAGATGGTGTTTACCATCATGATTTTAGGGACATGGTAATAAGGGCACGAGATGTCAGATGACGTGCATTAGGTTTTTTGGTAATTTTCGCTCATCATTTTTTTCGATGCGCTGTTGGAGTCACGTTCACATAGACAGGACTTAGTCGAGGTGGTGTTGACCACTCGTTATGGGTGGAGGCCCCTATAGACTATGCAGTTAGGTGATGGTGTTGACCATCAGTATGTCACCTATGTTTTTTTCTAAAATTAATGTCAATTTTAAATAAAAAGAGACACTTTGAGTCATACCAGTCGCATTTTGTGTTGAATTGAAGTGTGGTCGATTCCTACAGGTCACAAATGACTTATGGATCATTTCCCTAAAGTATCAAAACAATAGGAATGCATTTTCTCAGTTTTCAGAATGTCACTTGTTATTTTTACTAAAAACAATTTCAATTTTAAATAAAAAGAGACACTTTGAGTCATATAGGTTGCATCGTGTGTCATATTAAGGTGGGGTTGATTCCTACACATTTCAAATGACTTATGGATCATCTCCCTAAAGTATCAAAACAACGGAATTCATTTTCTCGATTTTAAATAGGTTAGTTACTCTGATACCAATTATAATGACCTAAACATTTCATACATTGATATCACATATGAGTAGATTAATATTACTTACATAAAATAAATAAATTAAACATAAATATGAAAAAATTCATTAATTCCATGGACAATGATTTTACTATGAAAACATTAAGATTACCTCTGTGATTGAGCAGACATAACATTGTTTCTCTTCCTGCAAAGGCATGTCACATAGACAAAAATCTTTTAGGAAAAATGAACCCTGCAATGAATAATGAAAATCAAATCAATGTTTCATTTTATAATTTTTTGTTAAAATAGAGATATTATATCGTAACATTTCCTTTACATATTTCCAGAAGGTTTATTTGGTCCAAATATAAGATAATAACAAAACTAATGATTCTTTGTACACTTTAATACTATTGGTTAACTACCTCTTAGCATAGCATCTGATCTGAACTTCTGATATGGAATCCCTATGATTCTCTCATATGACACCATCTCTATGATATCATCATTAATTATTCACTTTTTCTTCCCTTCTTGTAGTCGGATCAGAAGTTCAGATCAGATGCTATGCTAATCGGTAGCTAACAAACAATAATAAAGAATCCTTAGTTTTGTTATTAAATTTGCGAGTGATGCACAACCAATTTTCTTCCAACACACTACATAAGTAGAAAAAAACTCATAAATGATAAAAATATAGAATATAAATGATCTATTCTATAATAGTTTAGGTCTAGTTCTTTTGGAAACATGGAAACATAAAGAACTAGTTCATAAGAGTCTCTCATTAAGTTATTCTTTACTAGAAAGAAAAATCATTTCTAAAACCACTCTTCATAACCTAATGATATGAAACATAAGAAAGGGTGATCATATATGCTCAATAAGTGTAAAAAAGGGAGATATCAATGATCATATAAGGATAACATAAGTAGTAGGAATTCACCTTCATCCTATTTGTGTATAATCTTTCATCAGGTATGCTTCCCATTCGTTTCTAAACACATATATATCAACTTATGAATATAATTTTTTTTGCGATATTCATCGTAGTACTAAACAAATATAAATGCACAAAGTATTAATAAATATTTTAAATTAACTAGTAATTATTTTCGAAAATACCTCTTCAGGGATGCAAGTTTGTTGATGGAATACGATGTCTTTAATAAATTTACAATCATAATAACCACATTACTTTCCTTTTTTTTGTTTAGAAACTGTATAAACATAGAGAAAAATAAGTAATTTGTTTTTATATGTGTTTGGATAGTGCAATATTATTATATATACCAGGATACTTGTCCAATTTTAGATATTGTGGGCGTTCTTTTCCTTAGACCGTAGATTCATTCCATGAAGTAGACGATATTGATACACCACCCTATCATAACAGAATACTCATTAAAAGATAATATAAATTATATAACTAGATTTTTAGTTCTAAAATGTTAGATCTAGTGTATTACAAATTAACAAATACCATCATGTGTGGTCAGTTTTTTGGATATCCATGCATTGAATCTAGAAGATAAATCTTTAGAGTATCCAAATTGACTACATTGAGTATCCAATGCTACCTAAAAACATAAAAAGGAATAAGTAATGAAATTAATGAAAATATAGTTGATATGATTAAATTATAGAGTTTTACCCCTATATTGTTGGTATTAAAAATAGTGTGTCATCCTAATTTTGTTTTCAAACAATTTGAGCAGGTATGACATTATTTCACCCTCTTTATCATCATTTATTTCTTATTTTGAAGAGGTTATGTGAGGACTAAAGAGTCCAAATTTTTGTTCATGGGGAAATACCTTCAATTGTTTTTCATATATATGCCTGAAAAAAATATGAAATGTATTTAGTAATAATTATCATAGTATATCCGCTTTTGTAAAATCAAATCACGAAAACATACCTTATGTATACATTTACAACTGAGGCACCTAGCCATTCATACTTGAATATTTCATCTACATTTTCAGGACTAATGTAATCTGATTCTTCCCCTCCGTACATTTTTTTCTTCAAAATATACTATGTAAGTATTTACATCTTTCAACTTTGTATCCTCATGAGCCTGGAATGATATTAAATGTAGATATAGAACAGGCGGGGTGAAGGTGCTCTCAGTAGATCATTTCGATCAGTTGGTTGATCCTTGAGATAGTTTTGATCTAATATTTCGTTTCACCCCTTCCCTTTGTCATTCTATAATAATATTCATCAGTTCAGACCTTTTTTCATTTAATGTGAAAGGTTCATCTTGAAAAATAAATTGGAAATGAATACCTCCTTTTCAAAATGTTTTTTATGAGAATTGACAGCCACGAAATGAATGTTACATTAACTTGTTTGACCGTATGAATGTTTTCATTGTTATTTGGAATAGGTAGCTCGATGCTTATCTCATTATATACGTTAATCGACACTATAACATGACCTATTAGAAGTGGTTTTTTGTGTAACATGTCATTCTGCATATTGAACACCGTATCTCTCATTACAAGGTAATATGTGGGAGTCAATAGATATAAATCATAGTCATTTTCACCCTGTAGAATATCAGTACAGGAAAGGTATCACTGTCTATGTGATTCACATTTCATATAAACAATTATTATAACATTGATTACATCAGCTAAGTAAGGTTTTTGAGGGGAATGGCTCACCTCAAAGCTTGTGGGGGGTGGGGAGGGATCTTCACGCATGAGTGGTTGTTGAGTTGTTTCTTCTCTTTGCCTCCCCCTATCAAAATTTCTATAGTCTCTCTCTAGTATTTTAATACTTCTTGAAACATAGATATTGTTCCTCTCATATTTTTCATTTGCTCAGTTTGATCCTCCTCTTGTTTTTATTTCTGAAAATATGTTCTGGGTGTCACCCCAAAACCTGCACCTCTGACGCGACTATACTGTTTTGGCTACTTCAAGTCCGTTGAAAGTATATCTGCATCTGCTGCAGGTGTTGTTGATTTTTATAACTATATCAGATATAAAATATAGTAAAATAAGTAGTTATTGTTATGTAATAGTGATTTAAAGTGAATCAAATTTATATTATGTCATACTTACAGATGTTTCCTACACTTTTTGTGTGTTTTCATCAATCAATATCCCCTCTTTATTTACACAAGACTCCTTCCATAGAACATGGCATGAGATGCAAGTGGCTTTCGATTTAAATTCATTAATATGAATATAAACAAAGGAACATGGTTATGGTGTTGTTTTATGTCACATGAATGTATTATAGTAGATTTAAAATATGTACTAATTTCTTCTCAAGTGAAGCATACCCCATCCTTACTTTATGGTAGGGGTACGCTGGTTTTACTGCCTGTTCTTTATTTTCAGCACTCAGTTGCTGTTTCATAAATAAAAAAATGTCAATCAAAGTGATAAATAAAATAAACATCAAACAACGTATTACCAGATACAATGTACCTAAAAATTATTCTCCACACAACAAATGCTAAACGCATCCCACGCTCCTTGGGATATCAAGTGTTCATAAAGAGGAGGTTGGTGCAGCTTGATTTTCCTTTCAGCATTTTTAAGATTATATTTCTTTAAAATTGTGCGGAAGCCTCTATGAATCATTCCTACAACTCTTAATACATATTCCTTATGCGAGGCATCTACTATAAATTCACTCTGCAAGAGATGATGAAGATTAATTCAATGTTTTAGTATTTTATATTATTTTAATAAACTAAAGAAATGATATCATAATGTTACCATAATCTCTTCCCAAATTAGTGTCTTAAGCCTGATGAAAACATGGTGGCATCACTGTACATCAATTGAAACATGTTTCTGAGTGAATATTCTAATGTATCTACTAAACATGGATTTTTTGGGGTTAACATGCTAGCCTCGTTTATTCCATCCCACCTCAAATTTGATGTTTTTTTCTTTTGCCTTAAGGATTTTGGAAAACACTGTCAAACTACGACGCTCTTGTTTTTTTTTGCGCCGTCAAAGTTTCATTGCCAACCATTTCCTCAGTTTTAGAATCATTATTATGTTCCTTCAGAGTGATAGCATTGACACTGGGACCAGCAGTAACAGGTTGAGAAACCTGTTGTACCTCAGCACTGGGACCAATAACAACAAGTTGAGAAACCAATTATTACTCTGCACTGGGACCAGCAGTAGCAGGTTAAGAGACCTATTGTGCCTCAGGATTGGGCACATCAGTAGGTGAAAAATTTATTATCTAAAAAATTGGTTTGACATTTAATTTAAATTACATAAAAGCAACAACGAACAAATAATAACATAACTTAACACAATGTATATTACAATAAAAAAATAACATGATTATTGAACTCTTTTTTTTAAGGATGAAGATATTTGGCCCCTTTATCGACTATGTAAATACCTTCATTGTGGTATCCTATGACATAAAAAACACTTTCTACATTGGGACCACTGTGAAATGATTGCGAAGTGCCAATGAAAGGGTCATCCTCCATTGAACTTTCATCTAAACCTTCAGTTGTTTTGGTCAATAACAGAATAATTGACCAGTTTTGGTTTTCTAGATATGGAACATAAAATACTTGTACTTCCTGTGATGCCATTATAAATGGTTCATCTTTCTACCCTTCCTTACTGAAATCAACTTTCATGAATCCCAATTCATCTATTTTAACAACACTCCTGTTATCAATCCACTTTAATTGAAAAACCATCACTTGGAATTCCGTATAATCCAACTCCCATATTTGTTTGATGATGCCAAAGTATGACATATTATCATAAATTGGATTTCTATCCTTAGCACTGGAAACATGCATCGCTTCAGCCACAAGTTTAACCCCACTATTTTTCATGGTACTATCTTCATCATGTTCATTAGTATAGAATGTATAACCATTAAATACATAAGCATTGTAAGATAATACATACACACTTGGTCCTCTGGCTAGCCATCGAATTCATTCTAAAATTGAGTATGGATTCACTACGAGAAAAAACGATTATTGCGACGGGGTATTTGCGACGGGTCTTATTCCCATTACAAAAACTCTGATTAAAAGGGTTTTTGCGACGGGAATATATTCCCATCGCAAATGGTCAGTTATTTGCGATGGAAATACAGGGCCCGTCGCAATTGAAATGGCACGATTTGCGCGCCAAAACGCGGGAAGGATATTTGCAACGGGTAGAAGGCTACCCGTCGCAAGTACCCGGCGGTGGTAAATGGTATTTGCGACGGGGAAATTTCCCCGTCACAAACAAATATTCACCCGGTATTATTTGCGATGGGCCCCGTCGCCAATACCGGTCGCTGTAAAGCATATTTGCGATGGTTACCTACAACCCGTCGCAAAATACCCCGAGGTCTTAAATACTTTTTTGCGACGGGACTATTTACCCGTCGCAACTACCGGCGGTGGTAAATAGGAAGTTGCGACAGAGATATCCACCCGTCGCAAATACCGGCGGTGGTAAATAGGAATTTGCGACGAGGATATCCACCCGTCGCTAATGGTGTGGCATTTGCGACGGGCTCGTCGCAAAAACCCTTTTACCCGCCGCCCGTAATTAATGCGGGCGAGGGTATTGGCGACGAGCCCCGTCACGAATACCGGCGACGGTAAATAGAAATTTGCGACGGGGAGAGCCGCCCATCGCTAATGGTGGCTATTTGCGACGGGCCCGTCGCAAAAGTCCTTTTACCCGCCGCCTGTATTTAATGCGGGCGAAGGCATTTGCTACGGTATCCCGTCGCAAATACGCCCGTCGTGAATAATCTAACCTATATATACAGCCCATCCGTTTTTTTTCATTATAATCAGATCTATATTCTTCTCTCTCTCTAATTTTCAGTTCTGAGTAGAAATTTTTTTTATTTTAATTTTTTCTTTCGAGAAGAGGAAGGAAGGAGTTAGAAGGGGCAGATCAATAAAGGTATTTATATTTTTTTAAATTGTTAAATTATTTTTATTTGTTAATTGTTAATTTTATTTTTAATTGTTAATTTTTTTTAAAAGAATGTTTAGCTATATAGTATAATTAGTTTATGTGCTTGTACCAAATAATCCCTGTCTGGGTACGAACAAGTAGAGGCGGCTCTGGCACAGATGTACCTAGGAGTGAAAAATATGACAAGGTGTTTCGAGCTTGACTCAGGGTAACCTGGTAAACGACAACGAGCCTTACTGCACTCTTGGTTCGACACTCCTGAGGGATGTTTTGGTAATAATTAGAAATAAATATATAATTATCAAATAATTAGATTTAATTAAAATAATTATCAAATAATTAAGAAATAATTAGATTTAATTGATTAAAATAATTAAGAAACAATTAAAATAATTAGGAAACAATTAATAAGAAATAATTAGATTTAATTAAAATAATTATCAAATAATTAGGAAATAATTAGATTTAATTGATTATAAATAATTAGAAAACAATTAAAATAATTAGGAAACAATTAAAATAATTAGAAAACAATTAGATTTAATTAGGAAACAATTAGATTTAATTAGGAAACAATTAGATTTAATTAAGAAACAATTAGTATAATTAGGAAACAATTAGTATAATTAGGAAACAATTAGTATAATTAGGAAACAATTAGTATAATTAGGAAATAATTAGTATAATTAGGAAAAATTTAGTATAATTAGGAAAAAATTAGTATAATTAGGAAATAATTAGTATAATTAGGAAACAATTAGTATAATTAGGAAACAATTAGTATAATTAGGAAAAAATTAGTATAATTAGGAAACAATTAGTATGATTAGGAAACAATTAGTATAATTAGGAAAAAATTAGTATAATTAGGAAACAATTAGTATAATTAGGAAACAATTAGTATAATTAAGAAACAATTAGTATAATTAGGAAACAATTAGTATAATTAGGAAACAATTAGTATAATTAGGAAATGTGATTGACTGCTCATCTACCTTAATTTTATTTTCATTTGTGTGTTGAGGCTTGACAAGAAACTTCTGCCTCCACATGTAATATCTGCTTTTACTGTCAAAATTATCAACCTCCTCGCCAATATAGAGGTGAGGAGGTTTATAATTTTGACAGTAAAAACACATATTAGATGTGGAGGTAGAAGTTTCCTGTCAATCTCAACACACAAATGAAAAGAAAATTGAGGTAGATGAGCGATCAATTACATTTGTTTTTCTATTCATTGATTGATTAACCACCCGACGTATATGCATATCTTCACATTTCTAATTAATAACATAATTAGTAACATAATTAGTAACATAATTAGTAACATACTTAGTAACATAATTAGTAACATAATTAGTAACATAATTAGTAATATAATTAGTAACATAAATAGTAACATAATATAAAATATTATATTACTCTAATATTAATAGTTAAATAATACTTATAATATAATTATTTTATTATTATATGTTTAATATTTATAAAAAAATATTAATATTATTAAAATTATAAAAAAATTATAAAATATTACAATTATCAATATTTTCAACAAGTTTTTCTTTATTCTTAACAGTTCAAATCTTAAAGGGTCGCCAATTTTCAGGTCATGCCCAATAAAAAGTTTGCGTCAACCGTGTCCAATGTAAACTCTATAATTGTTCTTGCTTGGTTGATCACCTCACAAGTAGCATTGCAATAGGACAACCCATGTCATGTCTTTCTCATTACTTTTGTCGTCCTATTGCAACACAACTTGCGAGATGATCAACCATGTAAGGACAATTATAGAGTTTAAATTGGTCAAGGTTGACCCAAACTTTTTATTGGGAATGACCTGAAAATTGACGACCCTTTAAGATTTGAACATGTTAAGAATAAAGCAAAATCTGTTAGAAATATTGAGATTTGTAATAATTAGTAATAATTACTAATAAAATTAATCAAAAATCAAATAAATTCAAGTACATGGTTATAAATTGGCACAATTTTTAGTGGATTGACGACCACCTTTTGTTCAACGTCTCATATCTTTGCTACTTTCTCCCACTGAAATTAGTATGAAAAATGTGCTCTAACGTATGTCAGAGCAAGTTTTTCATACTGATTTCAATCGGGAGAAAGTTAAAAAAAGATGATCCATCGGAAAAATCAGAATAATTAGTAATATAATCTTCACAACGATGATTACAAAATTTAATTTCATTATTAAAGCATATTTCATTTTTCCAAGTATTTCTAAGTATTGCTAAATTAATAATAATTAGTGGGGATGATTACAGACTAACTGTGTTGCCTATAATTATTGGTAATTACTAATAAATAACTGTAATTATGTATCTTATTTTTTTAGGATATTGTTTCGTATATCAAATTATTTAACAATAGTAATGATTTTAAATTTTTTAGAAACATATATATGAATATGGAACAAGGAAATCAACATCAATCATTATTAGATGATCGTTCTTGGATAAATCAGCACAGAAATCCAAACAGTTCTAGTTTAAATCCGGTATATATTGATGATGTTGAAGCTTTCTTATCATTTTCATCATCAAACCCGGAATTTGTTTCAGAAGGGACAATTAAGTGTCCTTGTCAAAAATGTGCTCTGAGAATGTTTGAGACATTTGACATCGTTGGGAAACATCTCTTGCGTTATGGTTTTCAATCAGATTATATTTTTTGGTATCAACACGGTGAACGTAGTTCCAGAGAAGATACTAATAATTTGATTTTGGATCCATCACGGTTTCAGAATTTAGTACATGATGCTGTAGGGTTATCCGTTCAACAAACAAAAATTGAGGATGATGTTGATTTACCTCCCAAGTTGGCACCATCTGAATTTGCTGAGTTGTTCAGGTCTGTTGAGGATGCATTATATCCTGGTTACAAGATAAGAAAATTAGAAGCAGTTGAAAAATTTATGGCTATTAAATCAGATAATGGAATGTCAAATAACTGTTTTGATCAGATATTTTCTTTGGTTAAAGAACTGTTCCCTGAAGGAAATGTGCTGCCTGCTAATTATTATGAGAGAAAAAGACTCATTCGTAATCTAGGCCTTAGTTATCATAAGATCCATGCATGTTCAAACGATTGCATCTTATATTCTGGTAAAAATGAGTCGTTGGATAGTTGTCCCACATGTGGACAATCGAGGTATAAAGAAGCTCAATCAGGGAAGTCTGGATTGATTCTTGTAAAATAGTTGAGATATTTTTCCCGCTTACACCCAGGTTGCATCGTTTATTTATGTCTCAGAACACAGCGACAATGATGTCATGGCAAAAAACCAATATTTCAAATGGTAAAATCTTGATTCATCCATCTAATGGTGATTCATAGAAATTTTTTTGATCAAGTGCATCCGTCTTTTGCTTTAGAATCCCGGAACGTGCGATTGGGTCTTTCTACTGACGGTTTTTGTCCATTTGGATATTTTGGTAGTCTGTATTCCTGTTGGCCTGTCTTTATAACTCTGTACAATTTGCCTCCATGGATGTTGATGAAAGAGACTTATATCTTTTTGACATTATTAATCCCAGGACATCTGAAAAAGAAGATTGATGTTTATTTGAAACCACTAATTGATGAGTTAAATTTATTGTGGAGTCATGGTGTTGGTACATATGATGCTGCTGTGAAACATAATTTTTTAATGAAAGCTGCTTTGATGTGGACAATTAGTGACTTCCTGGAATATGGTATGTTATCTGGCTGGAGTACACATGGTCTAAAATCATGTACTTACTATATGGGATACAACAAAGCATTTATGCTCGTGAATGGAAAAAAACCTTGCTATTTTGACTGTCATCGCATATTTCTTCCAATCGATCATCCTTTTCGGAGGAATAAATCTCATTTCAGAAAAGGCATAATTGAAAGAGATGAACCTACAAAAATGATCTCAGGTAAAAAGTTACAATCAGTTGTATTTTCATTACCTTTCATCACTTTTGGACCGGAAATAAACCAACAGAAAATTCATGGTTTTGGGAAAGAACATAATTGGACAAAACAGAGCATTTTTTGGAATCTTCCATATTGGTCTAATTTGTTGGTCCGACACATGTTGGATGTCATGCATATTGAGAAGAACTATTTTGAAAATTTATTTCATACAGTTTTGGATACACCGGGTAAAACCAAAGATAATGTAAAGGCATGATTAGATCTTCCCCAAATTTGCAGGCGACCAGAAATTGAATTGTTTGAAAATGTTAGATCACAGAGATTAATGAAGCCAAAAGCAGCTTATACACTGACCAAAGAGAGTCGCTTATTATTTTGTCAGTGGATTGCAGATTTGAGACTTCCAGATGTCTATGCTTCCAACTTGGGCAGATGTGTTAAAAATGGTCATATTACCGGATTAAAAAGTCACGACTGTCATGTTATAATGGAACGACTTATGCCTATTGGATTAAGAGGTTTTTTGAATTCTAAGATTTGGGATTCGATAACAGATATATCATATTTTTTTCCGAGACATGTGTGCAGCGACAACAGATTACGATACACTAAGCAAACTAGAAGAAGCTGTTTTTGTAATTATATGCAAATTGGAAAAAATATTTCTGCCGACTTTCTTTGACTCGATGGAACATTTGATATTACATTTTCCACATGAAGCAAAATGTGGAGGTCCGGTTCAGTTTCGATGGATGTAACCATTTGAGAGATGCATGCAGAAATTGAAGAAAAAATTCTGTAACAGAGCATCAATTGAAGGCTCAATTGCTGAAGCTTATTTGCAAGAAGAAATTTCTTTATTCTGCTCTCATTATTTTGAATCTGAATATCCCTCAAAATTTAACCGCATGGGTCAGAACAAGGGGAATGTTGATGATGATATGAACAATCAATTATCAGTTTTCAATCAGCCCGAACTTGGCTTTGGTGGAGTTCATGATAGATGGCTTTCAGATGATGAACATCATAGAGCTCATACATATGTTCTACTCAACCGTGAAGAAATGTCACCAATTTTACAGTGAGTGCTCTTATCCCTTATTCTATAAATTCTGTTATAGTAAATTAATCATATTTTATTTGTAGGTTATATGATGATCATATCAAGAAACAATTTCCACAAATTACAGCAGCTGGCTTAGAAGAACGCCGACAAAAATTTTTTCCTACTGGTTTCAAAAACTAGTAACATACATTATTTTTTGGTTTTACATATAAAATCAATTTATTACTTGTAATAGTGATAAAAGTTTTACAAATTTTCAGGTATCTGTACATGCTGATAAGATTGATAGTCGATTGCGTATTTTGAGTATCCCACCATCCAAAATGGTTAAATATTATAATGCATATGTGGTGAATGGTTATCGCTTTCATACATGTGCATATGGGGAATCAAAGAAAACAATGAATAGTGGTGTTTTTTTGAAGGGATCACATCATAGAGATATTGAAGTTGACTTTTACGGCATGCTTGATGAAATTATTGAACTGTGTTATTTGGGACAGAATTATGTAACAATGTTTAAATGTCGATGGCTGGATACTGAGAGAGTCTTGCGTATTCATCCGACTCATGTAATTGTTAATATTAAACATAAAAGTCTTCTTGAAGTAAATGAACCATTTTTATTGGCTCATCAGGCACATCAAATTTATTATGAAAAATACTGTGCTACTACAAAAGAGTTGGATGATTGGTGGAGTATAATAAAAGTTAAATCTAGAGAAAATCAGTTTACTCAAACTGAATGTGGTTCCACTGAAGTGCAATGAAATGAAATTTTTCAGGACACACCTCAAAACACATCTTTTTCACAGAGACATGAATATTGAGGATGAAACCCCACAGTTAAGGGTTGATGATGACGATGTTGTCAATGATGTTACAACTGAATTTGAAATGACAAGAGATGATGACAGTGAAACTAATATAGAAATTGATGATGTTGATGAGGAAGATGAAGACATTGACATTTACAACTATGAAGATGATGATGAAGATGAACATTGACACAATAAAATGCTGGTTTGAATCATAACAAATATATATCTATATATAATAGTTATTTTCAACTGTTTGCTAATAACAATCATTTCATGTTTCAGATGGACTCGGAAACGTTTCGTCAGTTGCTGGAGGCTGATCTACCTATGGATGATGAGGTTCTTGAGTCATCTGACCCTCAGGCAGTTGGCACTACAGGGAGCACTCGGAGGGGGCGTGGTCTTGCCAAACTAATGATTCCAGATCCTATCTCGGAGCAACGTCCACCTCTTGGATTCGATGCGCACACGTGGTGGTATGGTAACCTGTGTATTTTAGTTATCTTTCATTATAATTTATTAATATTCTAATTGTTTTATTATTTTTTCTTTTTCCACAGTTTTACGCATATAGCTGTTGGACAGGGGAGCGCTGTCTTGTGCAATTATTTTTCTCAGCCCTAGCTCACATGAGATCAGATTCCCGCTGATGTGCAGGCCGCCATGTTTGATCATTGGCTGGTATGTAATTAAATATTATTTATTTTGAAATTTAATTCATTTATAACTTTATATTAGGGTTTATAGTATCCCATCGATGAGAGCATCCGTGCCACTATCCACGCGGCATGGGTGGTGTCTATGCGTGACCGTTTCCGTCAGTTTTTGCATAATTTGAGAAAGACGGCTGTGAAGAAAGCCGGAGCGACAGAATTTGATGAGTCCTGTAGAGCCCACCGACCAGAGTACATTTCATCTCATGTTTGGGATGGATTATGTACACACTGGTTGGGTGGTGGGTTTCAGAGGAGATCTACATTGGGTCGAGAGAATCAGGGGAGACAAGAGGTGACGCATCGAGCCGGTAGTTGTACATTCAGTGCGCATAGAGAGCGTCTGGTAAGTACTTTTTTTTTAATATTTTATA
Source organism: Viscum album (assembly GCA_963277665.1). Classification (NCBI taxonomy): domain Eukaryota; kingdom Viridiplantae; phylum Streptophyta; class Magnoliopsida; order Santalales; family Viscaceae; genus Viscum; species Viscum album. The sequence continues at coordinate 1,271,309,852 of OY728139.1, read as the reverse complement.
GAAATTTAAATATAAACAGTTTATTTTATATTCATATAGGAAGCCAAGCATCCCGGTATTTTGGCGTACGACGTTTATCGGAGGATGTACACTGACCCGACTACTGGAGAGATTAGAGGTGACCGCCAGCATCAGATTGTGGTCATTATTATTTTCTTTTCAGTTTGCAAATTAAATGCATATAATATTTTCATTATTTTAATTTCTAATTGAAACTTAAGGAGTCATATAAGGCCACGACCTCTCAGACACAGGCTGAGAGTCAAGACGAGACGAGTGATCAGACTAGTGCCCACCATTTTGATGAGACGACATGGATGGAGGCGGCCCAATATAGCTTCGAAAAGGGCCGAGTAGTTTGTATCGACTCTCATTTGACTCCTTCAGCTTATTATGGTACTGCTACGATGTCGGCGTCCAAATCTAGAGGAGCTCATGGAGAGACATCATCTTCTGCCTCACAGTATCAGGAGAAACTGCGTGCTTAGAGTCAGCTTATAGAGGATTTGCGTTAAGGGCAGGAGTAGATGCGTCAGCCGCACGATGAGGAGATGCGTCGATGGAAGGAGCAGATGCGTCAGTAGCATGATGAGGAGAGACGTCGATATGAGGAGCAACATCAGGAGTATATGGAGTATATGCGTCATCTGACTCATAGTTTAGGGATTGAGTTTCCTCCTCCACCTCCTCCAGGTCCTCCAGATTATCCACCCCCCAGTGATTTTCTTTAGATGTAATAAACATTTGAGTTCGTAGTTTATTGTCATATTAACTATTTACAATTCCTCTTTCATATTGGTACGAATAGTACGTGATTTAATTTGTTTTTATTTTTTTTAATATATCATTACTTATTAGTATTATTTTTAATGTCTGCTTATTTTAGTAATATTACTTTTAATATTTTATATTTGTTGTTAATATTAAGAAGTTTATAATTTTATAATTTTATTAATATTAATAATATTAATATCATTTTTTCATAAATATTTATGTTTATTTTAATAATAATATTATTATATTAATTTTTTATATTAATAATATTAGTACTATTATTATTTTTTGATATTAATATTTCATAATTATATTATATATATTTTTTATTATTAATATAATAATAATATAATTTATTTATATTATTAATATTAATATTATTATTATATAGATAGTTTAATAATAATAATATTATATTAATTTTTTATATTATTAATATTAGTATTATTATATTATATTATATTATTTATATTCATATTATTATTATTTTATATTAATATTTCATAATTATATTTTATATATATTTTTTTTATATTATAATAATATATTTTTTTATATTATTAATAATATTATTATTTTTATATAATATTATACAATTTGTAATAATTATTATTTTTTTATTTTTTTAAATATTTGTGACGGGAACATTTACGACGGGAATTCCCGTCGTAAATGTTTTTTTACTGTACCATTTGCGACGGGACGAATACCCGTCGGGAAAACCTTTCTGCGACGGTCCGTCGCAAATACCTTCGTCGCAAGTATTTTTTAAAATTTCGCATTTGCGACGGGATTCTGACCCGTCGCAAATACTTTTTTTATATATAAACGAAAACTCATTTGCGATGGGGGAAAAATACCGTCGCAAATAAACTTTTTGCGACAGGACCGCCACAAAAACACCTATTTGCAACGCCGTTTTCGGCAACGGGCGATTTGCGATGGGGATCCGTCGCAAAAGACCTGTTGTGACAGGATCCCATCACAAATAGCCCATCGCAAATATTCAGTTTTCCTGTAGTGATTTTATCTAAATTCTTAAAAATATGGTCCCAAAACTATCCTATAAACTGTCTATTATGTGTATCTGATATCCATTTTCAGCCCTAGATGGATTCAAATTCCTAATAATTTATCTGTGGGTTTGAGCATATGGGTCAAAGTCAAAACTGGTATGAAAAACGTAAAGGTGGGACTACTCCCGATCTGTAATATTGATTGTAAAAACCTATCTTCTAGAAATTCCTTCACCCTCAATCCACCCAATGTGACAAGATTTCGGTAGGACAATGTTTTCCACACCAGATAGGTATTCGGTACAGAATTCAATATATTCCTCAACAATATATCGCTCCACAATACAACCCTTTGGCCGACTTTGATTTTTGACACACCCTTTCAAAATCTTTATATGCTGTTCAATGGGGTACATCTATCTATAATGTATAGCACCACATAGTAGAATCTCTCTCACCAAATGAATCATCAAATGAACCATCATATCAAAGAACATTGGCAGGAAGAACATTTCCAATTCACATAATATGACGTAAATTTCTATTTCCATAGTTAGAAATTTTTCCAGGTCTATAACTTTGCTGTATATATCTTTGAATAAGAAATAGAGCTTCGTTAATGTATGTTAGAAATTCTTAAAAAAATGAAACATAAATCTATAGGAATTAGATCTTTCATCAAAACACGATAGTTATGTGATTTCAGACCCTTTAACTTTAAATCACTCATTGACACAATGTTCTTGATATTTGATGAATACCCCTCTGGAACCTTTACATCATTTAAGAAGTTGAAAAAATGATATCTCTCCTGCCTGGAAAGAGTGTAAGCAGCAGGAGGAAGAAATGTTCATTTTCACCCTTCACTAGTGCCAACTCTTCTTGTATTCCCATATCAACCATGTCCAACCTGGCCTTAATTCCATCATTTGTTTTTCCAGGTTCATTTAGAAATGCGTCGATGACACTATCACATACATTTTTTTCAACATGCATAACATCAAGAAAATGTCTGACATATAGACAATTCCAGTATGTTAATTCAAAAAAAATTGATCTCTTTTTCCAACCAGTTTTCATTATGTTTTTCGAAAATAGTTTACCAAAAATAGTGTCCACATATTTTACTTTCTCAAAACATTGATCAACTATTAGTGGAGACAGTGTTGTACATTATTTTGAACTTCCATCGAATGATGTCATCCAAGATCCATACTTATTCCATTGGGGTAGAAATCTGTGATGTCCTAGAAACATGGTTTTTGATGAATGTTTCAACCTAATTGATTGTATACCTTGTTCGAAAATGGGAAACCTTTGAGTTCCTTTAATTCTATATCCTGACAAATTTCCATAAGTAGGAAATTCATTTATCGTCTCATACAACATGGATCTCAAATTTAAATTTTCATTTTTGTAAGCATCATACAACATAACACTTGAATCCCATAATAATTTCAAATCCTCGATCAATGGATCCAAATAAACATCAATATCATTACCCGTTTGTTTTGGTCCTGATATAAGCATAGATAACGTGATGTATTTTCATGTCATTCATAACCACGATGGTAAGTTATAATTTACCAATATAATCGGCCATGTACTGTAACTGATGCTATGAAAACCAAAAGGATTCACTCCATCTGTAGATAACACAAGACGTAGGTTTCTCGGCTTGTTTCCAAATTTAGGATACTCATGATCAATTCTCTTCCACTGAGGAGAGTCTACTGGGTGACGTAGTTTCCTATATTTAATTCTTGTATCTGCATGCCATGTCAATTTCCCTGCAGTCTCCTGACTTCCATATAGGCGCCTAAACCTTGGAATGATTGGAAAGTACCATACAACTTTCATAGGACTGGATTCATCTTTCTCATATCGAGAAGCACCACACTTTGGGAATTATTTAAGTGACTTTTGGTCCTTGTGAAATAGTATACAGTAATTCAGGCATGCATGTATTCATTCAGAGATCATACTCATCGATCTTAGCATTCATTTGGCATTGTATGTTCGGCTCGGGAGCTCATTATCTCCTGGGAGAATGTCATTCAGAAGAGTAAGTAGTTCCATAAAACTGGAATTACTCCACCCATTTCTTGCTTTTAAATTATATAGCTTTAGTACAGCTAACAATGCTGTATATTTAGTGAAACCATCATACAATGACGTCTTTACACCACTCTTTAATTTCTCAAACAATTTTGGGCAATCACAAAGTTCATATTCAACTTTCCTTGTCATTTCCTCAATATGATTTTCATCATCATTCACATCTGTAATCACATCCTCCATACACTCGTCTTCATTGTTCATGCTTGTAATCATATCTGATGATCCATGAAATGAAGTGCTATCCCATCCACTACCTACATTCTTTTTTCCCCATGTTTATTCCAACATGTATAACTTTGATATTTTCTGTGATAGATTAGGTGTTCTTCCAACTCCTCTGGACTAATTTGTCTTTAATAACAATAACCTAAACATGAAAAAAGGATTCAAGAAGGGTCATATGCATGATCTTTTGTAAACTTGATACTCTTTCACACCATCTTCATACTCTTTTTTCAATCGATTAGCATTAATCCATTCTTTATTCATATTCATCCTATTTGATTCAGTAATATTATTATTTAACAAAATAATTACACAAAATATGTTAAAATAAGGTCATCATCCAACTATAATAAATGGAACTAGCTATAGTAAACAATAACCTCACCTATCCATGCATTAATCTGGAACAAAGTAGATGGCACCCATATTCTCAACCACCTAATCAATGGAACTAGCTATGACAAGACCTTACACTAGAATGTTTTAGTATCCCACATGTGATCTATATGCATTATTGTAAACCGTTTTTAGTGTTTCTCTAGAAACATAATGGCTTGAGTCAAGAACTATGGTACTCAAATAATAGATGGTATGATTTTCAATAGAGTGCTTGCAGGTGGAAGGATTCATTACAAGTGTTTTTATGTTTATTTGATTAGGGTGTCCATAAATGTCCCATAGAGTCCTCTAGTGAAGTGGTTTTCTATGATTTAATGGAATTTTATTAGTAAAAAAGTGGTGGTTCCATTGAAATGGGTAAGGTTTAGATTGATATTCAATGGTGGAGGAACTAAAACATGGAAAAAATGTCATACCAATCATGGCAAGAACCACAACAACATACAAACACACAATCATGCTCACAATTGCAACACCATACAAACCAAACAAACACAATTTCAGATTTTAAAAAGCATACCTTATTCAATTCCGTTTGTTAATTCAGGGGTTATCATAGAAGTTTTTATCATCTCGGGGCATTCATTCATTATCCAATTATATGTAATTTACCAATTTTTATATTCAAATATTCAACAAAAACCAACCAACATGTAATTCATTTAGTGCGCAAAAAAGGACCACAAACAACCACAATTTTAAGTGTGGTGTTTAACCCGTACATTTCACAACATAACCATCAATATCAAATAGTAATAACATGAAAAAAATTGGAAACCAATGAGTAAGAGGAGAAAACTCACCACGAAGGTGTTGTTCAATGTGCGGTAGAGGTGTGTTCACGGAAGAGGAGAGGCGTGCAACATAGGATATTTCCAACTGAAAAGAAAACATAAAATGAGAACTCATATGTTATAACTATCCAAAATAGGTCCAATGAGATTTAGGAATGGTATATGTCTGGTTAAACAATTTTACTGGTCAATAGTGGGATTTTATTTTCCAGCTATGATATCTTCTTCCTGTTTATTTTTTTTTCATATCTACTATTTTCCTAGATGTTCAACTTGTGAATGGGACATGTTTGGTTTTTAGGAGAAATATAATTTTTAATTTACTCTAATTTAGGGGTAAAATACTCCACATTAATTGTATATTTTTCCCTGGGGATTGTTTCTATCCCATAGGAATCATTAATTCCTCTTAGGTTAGTGGAAAGTTAGGTTAATTGTTGGTTATGATACTAGTTTGGGTTGTATCATTACATTTCCAATTGTAACTGGCCCATGTCCATTTAAATATAGGATTTGGGGGGGGGGGTCAGACACTAATATATTCCCAACTCCACTGGAGTTCCTATGGGGGTGGGTATTGATAGTATCATATCTAATAAATCTTTTATAGATTGGACATTAGAGTAGTTACTGCTAAGGATTTATTCATTTGTATGGTAGTAATGTTTGTTAAACCTAGTGTGTGAAGTAGACATCAGAAACTAATAAGTGATTAAAACTTATGTGATGACTTTATAACCTATGGAAATATATATAGGAAATATCTTACAATCCTCATTGAATCTTAATAGGTTTGGTTTCATTCATCATATAGTTACAAGTGATGTGGAATGTGTAAATGATAAGCTTGGGGGGGGGGTGAATTATGTGAAGATGTTTATGGACTTAATCAAAAATGACCTAAATATAAGGGAGAACAATACATGAATCACAGCACAAAACATAAGAAATATGGGAAAACATTCATTATAAAACAACACATAGGGCCATGCCACAATGGGTCCCAAATGCGAAAGAACTATGACACAAAGCAGATGGCCACGCCAAAATGGTTCCTGGTAAAAAAACACCTAGAATCCACATGCACGGTCAAAAAATGAGAACATATAATCTAGGGAAAAGGGACTATGATGCATTTTTCATCAACACACCATGATCTCTAAGCCCTCACACACCAAATATCACCCTCCGATTTAACCTAAAATGGGTGAAAATCAGAAACCAAAAAAATGTAAAAAATAGGGAACATTAGCTTAACCAAGTGGAACACTATATGAAAATAAAATAAAACTAAAATAGAAGGAATAAGTGAGGTAAAATTATCCTAGGCTCTCCAATACAAGTGATGAAAGATGAAACATTCACCAGGTGAGGTAGAACCACCCAAGAGGGGAGGAGGGGGAGGGTGGCATAGTACAGAGGGGTTCTAGATGAGAAAATGGAAAAAATCCAATAAAACATACAAGTTTTAGAGGGGAATTTTTGTAAAACTTCACTTTTTAAAGGGGTTAATGATTTTTTCCATATGGTTTTCAAAACCATGTGCAAACTATATATTCTTCACTGTCTAGGACACACAATTTTACATGGTTAATTCACATGGTTTAAAAAATAGTGTTAAAACCATGAGAAATGCATTTAAAATTTATTAATTAATGTTTATGGTTTTCTAGGTCCCCTCACACAATTTAAACAAACTGTGTGCCTATTCAAACCAATCTTCACTATTGTGGGGCATGGTTATCACTAATCATGTGCAAACCATGCTCCCTAGGCTGCTACCCCCAAAACTAGAATTTAAACTCCTAAAGCTTCTGTGACTTGTTTTAAAACCTAAGACACATATCGAGCCTCAAAATATATAAAAAAATTCCTTTAAGATGTCCCAAATTCTAGGTTCTATATCCAACCCTCATTTTTAAAAATGGTTTGTCCATTAATTGAAAAACAAATTCCATATCCTAAAAATTCAGATGCCAATATGGATTAGTTTAATGTCCCTGAATTTCTATACAATTTTTTTAATTATATGAAACTATTTCGAGACCGTGAAATTTGACGACACGTGATTCCAAGGCCCGGAGTGCCCAGATTGATCCATCAAAAAATGTTAAGTTTTTAAATAGTGCATGTGAGTGGTTTTCTTAGAAAAGTGGAATAACTATTAAATGGGTAACCAGATCATAAATATGAGGACATTGTTGCGTTCAGGATGGCGGGTTTAACCTAGGCGTGACTTAAGTTTAGTCAGTGTAGACCTTTGGTGAGAAAACCAGAAAATGGAATAATTGTAAATAAAATAATTAAATAAACATTGTTTTATTTTTAAAATTCTTATAACTCACTAATGGTGACTCAAATTAAAAATCAGAGACCACTGCTAAACTCGTGAGGGTATTCTTTCCTTAGGTAGATACTAATATTGACCGACATAGGTGACCAGTGAAAGTTAGTTTTTGGCCATAAATAAAATAATTAAGTGACAATTATTTTATTATAGAATCCTTAAAATCTAAATGGAAACTCAGATTGAAAATCTGACAGTACCGTTGATCTCATGAGGGGGTGTTCCCCTTAGGTGGAGCCTAACCTCGACTGATGCGAGTTGAGGGTGACTGTTAATAATTTTTTGAACTTTTTTTAAGGTATGTTCAGTAAACGTGTGGGATGCGTTTTCTAACTTTTGAACCAGTGCTCGAAATTGAAATCCGAGGGCACCGTGGAATTCGCAATGCCATGATTCACTTAAGGGAAGCTTAAATTTGTGTGTAAAAAGTCAGACAGAAAAGTTAATTTTTCAGAATGTTGAAAAAAAATAATAAAATAACAAAATGTGTTATTTTATTCTTTTTGAAAACAGTTGAGCGGCGAATGGTGGGACCATGGTGCAACGTCGGGCAATAAACGTGGGTCATTTATTGACTTAAACCAATCAATGTATAACATCAACGCTTGTAATTAATTAGGATCATTAATTAGGATTCATTAATGAATCATAATAATGAACCAATGTGGAAGGGTTTCCTCTTATTTAATTAAATTGTTGACATGGGTTTTGGGAACCCATGGGAGAACTCCTGAATAATTTCTGGGAACATCTACCTCCAATGAAAAATGAAGTTTTGACGACGCCTGTCGAGGAATCGATCTGGAGGTCGATGGGCGACAAAAGACTACACACGCAGACCTTCTTCTTCTTTCGCAAGCGAACCCAACATGATCAAGGTAGGGGTTTTGTTTAAATTCAAGTGAATTAGTTTCTTTCCCTCATTCTTGAAAATAATGACGAATGCGGGTCAACCAAAATGAGTTGACCTGTGATTCATATGAAACTGCGGGTGGTTGTTGCAGGGAAAGATTGAATGGGGGATTTTTGTTTTATCTTTTGATTATTGATCATTACACCCTTGATATGATTCTAATGCGGAGGGTGCGGTCCAAACAAACAAGGCCCGGATCCTATGATACTTCGATCTTTGTTGCATTCTTCATGAGAAATTGGAAAATAGAGTGATAAGATGAACTCGGGAGCCGTGCATCATTGGCAGCATCCTGGGAGGCCCGTAGGTGCTTTCAGAAGTGCAAATAGTCCATCGGAGCTCACCCGGTGGCCCGTGGAAGCCCCACCATCACTGGAGGGCGATGGTGGCAGCCGACACTTTCCGAATGTGGAGGAAGGTGGCACCGCATGGTACCATGACGGACTGAAGGGGGTGGCCGTCTCTCGGCCGGCTGTGCTGGCGGAGAGCGGCGCAACATCGCGCACCGCAGGAGGTGGTCGCGGCTTCAAAGACTTGGAAAATGGGACCTGCACCCCGTGGGTCCCACTTCTAGCCAAGGTATCAGAACATGGCACCACCAATTAAAATACTCGAATGGCTTTTCCATTCAGGAATTCAGTCCGCCACTCGGTTGGCGGACCGTGCTAGCTGGAGGGCTGCACCCAGCCAAGGCCGGTCGAGCCGGTTCGCAGACCAGCGGGCCGAGCCTATGGCTCGAGCCGACCCGAACTCGAGTCAAACCCATACCGGGTTGGGTCAACCTGAACTGGGTCAGTTTGGCTTAGGGCGAAATGGGTTGGGTCGGTCCGACAGGACCCAGACCCTCTTCGGCCCAGATATGCACAAAAGGCCATATCTTGCAAACTAGACGCCCATTTGACGAACCGTCTACGGTGATGGAATCCTAGGAATGATATAGTCCATTTGAGATAATCAACTTGAGTTTTGGATAAAGTTAGAGTATGGATGGGTTGGATCGTACCTGAATCCAATTGGGCCCTCAGCACTAAAATGGCAATAACTCTCATATCGAGCGTCCGATTGATGCGCTGTCTATTCCGTTGGAACCCTTATTACATGAAGGATCATTGGGTTACTTATTCATGGGAATTATTTCTAGTTTAAATATGATATATGGATTAAGGAGCGGATTCTACCTGAATCAAGCGTGCTTTGTACGGGAATACAGCGACTGGCTGTGAGGTGGAGATTGGAGGCAGATCTTGTGGAGGTTAGTACCTAGAGATCCTATGTGGTCCAGTAGCAGGCGATCCTGTATGTATTTGTACCAAGCGATCCTATGTGGTTCAACACCTAGAGATCTTGTGTGGATCGGAACCTAAAGATCCTGTGTGGATCAGCACTTAACGATCCTGTGTGGATCAACACCTAGCAATCCTGTGTGGATCAGCACCTAGGGATCCTGTGTGGATCAGCACCTACCAATCCTGTGTGGATTAGAACCTATCGATCCTGTGTGGTTCGGATCCTGTGTGGGTCAGCTCTCAATGATCCTATGTGGGTCAGCGCATACCGATCCTGTGTGGGTCAGTCAGGGTTAGTACCTATTGATCTTGGGTGGGTCAGATCCTGTGTGGGTTAGCGGGGGTTAGTAGCTATCGATACTAGGTGGGTCAGATCATGTGTGGGTCAGCGGGGGTTAGTACCTATCGATCCTGGGTGGGTCAGATCCTGTGAGGGTTAGTGGGGGTTAGTACCTATCGATCCTGTGTGGGTCAACAGTTGTACCTCTTAACAGAATAATATGATCTAGGCTTATGAATAATCATATGTACTTTTGTAATTAAGTTATACCTAGTTTGAGTTGAGTATTTTTCTTTGTGCTTTTTGATTGAGATCATACTTTTTGGTTTTCCTTTATGGAATTCTGGGAGACCTTCGGGGGGTCTTGGGGTCCCTACTGAGTATTGTTATACTCACCCTTGCACGAGATTCACCCGTACCTTGTTGTGTCTTATGCAGATGACGTACAACTTGACTGAGTCTTGAGGAGTCAGGGATAGACAGAGCTCGAAGGTGGTTGACAGACGGTTTACAGAGGTGACCAGTTGATGTGGAGAGCTACGGTGAGGAGCTTTACCTACCCTTCAGGTAAGATCCTTGTAAGATGACCTCAAGAGTTGTTTTCCCTTTTTATTGTATTTCTATTTCAGTTGGGCTTGTATTCTGGCCCCTTCACTTTTAGTATTTACTATTACACTCAGTGGTGATTTTTAATTGTGGTTGCACCTTACTTCTTCCATTGTGTTGTTCTTGTGCATAGTGTTCCTCATTTGTGTTTGTACAGGTTTAGAGTAAATGAATTCCTATTATAGGGAAATGCCTTTTCGGTGCTAGTCTCTAACCCTTGTCTTATGGAAGGTGGGCTTGGGGTAGTCACAATACATGCCCCAGGGTACGGGTCATGACAAAGTGGTATCAGAGAGGTCGGTTCTATCAGAAAAAATAAGAGTCTATATTTTCAATGGAGTAATAATATTAAGTGTCTTGAGTTTGGATTATAGTCCAAGGAGTCCTGTGTTGGTACGACGACCGACGTATCCATACACCAGGACCCTGAATTCTATTTTCTAACTCGGTACACGGAAACACCAGTGGCATGTGTTTTGAAAATGTTATTATATTGAACTATTTTGATTCATCTCAATAGGTATGAGTTATTAACAGTGGTCCATATTTATTTTCTTTAAAGAAGCCTCGACACAAATATCCATACATGATTCCAATGTGTGACCATGAGAATGGTCCATAGAGTGATGAGGCTTTAGTACAAGGACTCTTGCCCGAGATGGTACCTTCAGGCGGTCTCCCAGCGATACCACTGCTCGTTGGTCAACAATTACTACTGGTGCTACCGGTAGAGGAAACATATAGTCTCAGTGCCTTACATGAGTTTTAGTGACCGATACCCCTCAAGTCCCAAGGCGTGCCCGAATCACATGCGGCTAAGGATTGACCTTAGGTGGTGACCGAGTTTCCATCTAGCCAGGGAACCATACGATCAGATGGTGGACCTGGAAGTGATCATTCTATGTGGATTAGTTGGGCAATGTAATATTTTAGATTACCCCTATCTTACAATGAGGTAACCTTTTCGTGGAAAGAGATCGAGAACCTTACTCAGAGAAGGGGGTATCTTGAAAAAAAGCTAAGGGGTTTGTGTTCCCAAGAGCTTCTATAGTTTCAATAGGATGACATGTCAGTAACTGAGTATTCGTTGAGGCGTACCAACCATTCTAGGTACTCGATAAATATTATACGACCCGGTAATTTAGGGCTCAGACCTCTGAGAGAGATGTTTTTAGGGACATCCAAGCTAGAACTATTCCTCTGGGCATTTCTACTTATGTTAGGGTGAAAGATAGAACCTTTGTAGTTGAGAATTATTTGGATGATCAGATACAACTAGTGAATGTCAGTAGACGTGGAAGAGGAGCTAGCAGAGTATCAAGTGGTGGTATACATTTTGACATGTTACAACTACCACCCCAATGTGACCCCCACCAGGCTTAGGGAGCTAGAGGAGAGGGGAATGAAGTAGCTGCATGCGGTCAAGGAGTGTGACCCAAGGGATTCAGGAATGATTCGAAGTACAACCTGTGTCTACTACTAGAAATAGTATTAATAGACACAGGTACTAATCATTCCTTCTTGTCATGAATCTTGTTCAAGACCTAAAGTTTCCGGTTAAATCGTTGAATTGACCCTTACGTCTGGAGATACCTATGGAAGGAGAATCGATAATCACACTTATGAAGATGGTGTGATCTGACCCTTGAGGTGAGAGTTTCGGTTGGAACCTCTTGGTGGTAGCATTGATGACTTACGACAATAGTTTGACTATGGAATGGTCATACACAGTTCATGATCAGATTGACTGTTTTAGGAAAAAAGGTTGTGGTATATCTATAATGTTGGAATGGGGTTTTCTATGGTTGGTGAAAAAGGAAACCCATGAAACAAGAGTTAAACTCATGCATAAGAGGGTGAAGGCAATCACTCTTGAGTCGGACAACCTTACCCTCGTGACAATAGGTTTTTTGAGTTTTCAGTTCCCAACAGTAGTGGCAGAGTGCAGGAACATCCTTTAAAAATATGTTTCTAGGATTACCTCCCCATAGGGAGAGGTACTTTTGCATTGACTTGTACCTAAGGATGACACCAATATCTATAAATACATATCAAATGGCTTCTACAGAGCTCCAGGAGATAAGAGTATAGTTGGGAGAATGATTTACTATCTACTCTGATCACAAGAGTCTCAGGTATATCTTCTCATAGAAGGACCTGAACCTGTGATATCAGTGATAGCTAGAGTTCCTCCAGGACTATGACTTTGATATAATATATACTCTTGGGAAGGGGAACACAGTGGAAGACACACTCAGCAAGAGGGATGGTCTAAAATTTTTGAGTGAGGTGAGAAAGTAGCTAGCTACGTTGTAGTTATCTTTCATGGATAGTGATGGAGAAACTTACCTACAGTCTATGACAGTTACTCCCCCACTCCTTCAGTGAGTCAGGGAGGCACAACTTGGGGATGTTGATTGTGAGGTCTGACGTGCTTAGATATCCTTAGGATTGGCTCTTGATGTATTTTCTGAAGGTGGGGTTCACGCCATCCTCTTCAGAGGAAACACCATGGTACCAATGAACCTACAAGAGGAGGTGTTGAGGGAGTTCCACACATTCCCTTTGGTGGTACATCTAGGTGTGGAGAAGATGTACTAGGACCTCTAGCATTAATACCGGTGGCCAGGGATGGAGAAAGCAGTGGTGAAGTTCGTATCACAATGCCTCACTTGTCAGCAAGTGAAAGCTGAGCATCTAGTTCTTGCACGTTTGAGCACATATTTTACCCCTAGACATATGGTCAGACAAAGCAGACCATATAGACTGTGGAGGACATGATTCGTGATTGTGTCTTGGATTTTGGTTATAGTTGGGAGGACCACCTACCACTGGTGGAGTTCTGGTACAACAACAATTATCACTCCACCATCGGCGTGGATCCATTTGAGGCCCTATATGGGTGACCTTGAAGGTCACCTCTATGCTAGAAAGACCCAGGGGAGTTATCACTTATGGGTCCTAAGTTGGTACTGGCTACTACAGAGAAGGTGCAGCTCATCCAGGAGCCGATGAAGACTACATAGAGTAGGTAGAAGTTGTTTACTAATAGGATATGAATACCCTTGGAGTTCGAGGAAGGAGACCATGTCTTCCTATGGGTCTCACCTAAAAAAATAATACAAATATTTGGACAGGGTGGAAAGATATATCTGAGGTTCATCAGACATTTCCAAATTCTCAGCAGAGCTGGCAAGGTGGTGTACTTCCTAGCTCTTCCCTCACAGATGCACCAGGTGCATAATGTTTTCCATGTGTCATAGCTGAGGAGATGCATGCATGATCCATCACACGTTATCGACTAGGGTGAGTTGGAATTTGATGATGGGGAGACTTTTACAGAGTTTCTAGTGAAGATAGAAATTCGATAGGAGAGAGTCCTTCATGGATGGGCGATCCCTCTGGTGTGAGTTTGGTGGCAACATGGGAACCTCTAAGAGAGAACATGGGAGCAGGAAGCTCATATTCATGCTCAGTACCCTCATTTGTTTGATTTACCTTTATTTTTTCTTTTAGGGACATAAATCCCTAAGTTGGGGAGAATGTAATGTCCCAAAATTTCTGTATAATTTTTTTAATTATATGAAATTATTTTGAGACTGCTAAATATGAAAGTAGATGATTTTGAGGCCCGGAGTTCCTGGAATGATTCTTTGAAAAATGTTATGTTTTAAATAGCATGTGTGAGTGGTTTTCTTGAAAAAGTGGAATAACTCTTAAATGGGTGGCAAGATCAGAAATCTAAGGGCACCGTTGCATTTAGGATGGCGGGTTTACATTAGGAGAGAATTAAGGTTAGTCGATTCGTGCCTCTTGTGAGAAAACCCAAAAAATGGAATAACTATAAATAAAATAATTAAATAAAAATTATTTTATTTTTCAAATGCTTATAACTCACGAATGGTGACTCAGATTAAAAATCCAAGACCCATGCTAAAATCATGAGGGTATGCTTTCCTTAGGAAGATACTAACATTTACCGCCCCAGGCCACCAGTGGAAGTTAGTTTTTGGTCGTAAATAAAATGATTAAGTGAAAATTATTTTATTATAGAATCCTTAACTTCTAAACGATAACTCCGATTGAAAATTTGAGAGTACCGTTGAGCTCATGAGGGCTTGTTACCCTTAAGAGGAGCCTAACCTTGACTGACATGGGTTGAGGGAGAATGTTAATCATTTTTTGAACTTTTTTTAAGGTACGTTAAGTAAAGGTGTGGGATACGTTTTCTAACTTTTGAACCGGTGCTCAAAATTGAAACCCAAGGGCACCGTTGAACTCACAGTTCTAGGATTCGCTTAAGTGAATCTTAAATTTGTTCAGAAAAAGTCGGATGGAAAATTTAATTTTTCAGAATTTTGGAAAAATAATAATAAAATAACAAAAGGTGTTATTTTATTCTTTTTTCAAATAGTTGAGCGGAGAATGGTGGGATCACGGTGCAACATCAAGCAATAAACATGGGTTATTTATTGACTTAAACCTCTTGTTGTGTAACAAAAACACTTGTAGCTAATTAGGCTCATTAATTATAATTCATTAATGAATCATAATAATGAACCAACTTGAGAGGTTTTCTTTGTTGGTGTGGGTTTTGGGAACCCACGGGAGAACTCCTGACTAGTGCTGACAACATCTACCTCTAATGAAGAATGAAGTTTAGATGACACCCATTGAGGAATCGATCCGGAGGTCGACGAGTGATGAATGAATACGCACACGGACCTTTTTATTCTTCTACAAGAAAACCCAACGTGATCAAAGTAGGGTTTCTTTTAAATTCAAGTGAATTAGTTTCTTTCCCTCCTTGAAAATCATGAAGAACATGGGTAAAAAAAATGAGTTGACCTGCGATTCGTATGGAACTATGGGTGGTTTTAGTGGGAAAATATTGAACAATGGTTTTTGTTTTATCTTTTGATCATTGATTATCACACCCTTGATATGATGCTAACGCGGAGGGAACATGCCAAACGAACAAGGCTCAGACCATCTGCTGCTTCGATCTTTGTTTCATTATTCACAAGAAACTAGAAAAAAGAGTGACAAGATGAACCTGGGAGTCGTGCAATGTTGGAAGCATCATGGGAGTCCCATAGGCGCTTTCAGAAGGGAAAACAGTCCACTGGAGCTCACCTGGTGGCATGTGGAAGCCCCGCCGGCGCTGCCACGCTGGCGACCAGTGCCAGCGGCCGATGCTCACCAACTACAAAAGAACGCGGCTTCGCACAATGCCATGGCAGACCGAAGGGGTGGTCAACTCTCGACCAACCGCATTGGCAGAGAGTGGTGTGTCGTTGCGCGCCGCAGCGAAGGGGACCTGCAACCCGCGGGTCCTGTTGCCAGCTGAGGTGGTGCCACACGGTTCCACTAATTAAAACACCAAAACGGATTTTCTATTCAGGAATCTGGTCTGCCACCTAGCTAGTGGACCGTGCCAACTGGTGGGCCGGTTCACCCTGCGGGCCGGGCCGGTCCACGTCCCACCAGGCCAAGCCCGTGTCCTATCCCACTCGGGTCAGCTCAGTCGGTTCGGGATGGGCCATGCTGAACCTGGGTTAAACCCGGGCTGGGTCGGGTCAACTTGAACCAGGTCGGGTTGGCCCAAGGCAGAACGGGTCAGGTCGGTCTGACTGGGTCGGACCGGACCCAGACCCTCTTCGGCCCAAATACGCACAAAAGGCCATATCTCACAAACAAGACGTTCGTTTGACAAACCGTATACGACGCTAGAATATTGGGAATGAGAAAGTCCTTTTGAGATACACTAACTAAGTGTTGGATAATGTTGGAGTATGGCTGGGTTGGATCGTACCCAAATCCAATCGGGCCCTCAGCACTAAAATGCCAATAACTCTCAGACCGAGCGTCCAATTGAAGCGCCATCTATTGCGTTGGAACCCTTATGACATGACAGATCATTGGGTTAATTTTTCATGGAATTTCATGCTAGTTTAAATAATACTAATGGTTTGAGGATCAGATTCTCCCAGAATCAAGTGTTCTTTGTGCGGGAATGCAGTGGCTAGATGTGAGGTAGATATTGGAGGCAGATCTTGCGGAGGTTAGTACCCAGCGATCCTGTGCGGGTTAGCACCTAGCGATCCTGTGTGAATCAACACCTAGAAATACTCTTTGGATCAACACCTAGTGATCTTGTGTGGATCATCACCTAACGATCCTGTGTGGATCAGCACCTAGCGATCCTGTGTGGATCAGTACCTATCAATCATGTGTGGGTCAGATCCTATGTGGGTCAGTGCTCAGCAATCCTATGTGGGTCAACACATACCGATCCTACATGAATCAGATTCTATGTGAGTCAGCGAGGGTTAGTACCTATCGATCCTGGGTGGGTCGGGTCCTGTGTGGGTCAGTGAGGGTTAGTACCTATCAATCCTGTGTGGGTTAGCAGTAGTTCCTCTTAATAGAATAAGATGATCTTACCATACAAATAATCATCTGTACTTCGGTACTTAAGTTATAACTGGTTTGAGTTGAGTGTTTTTCTTTGTGCTTTGTGATTGAGATCTTGCTTTTTGATTTTCCTTTATGGAATTATGGGAGACCTTCAGGGGGTCTCGGGGTCCCTACTGAGTATTGTTATACTCAACCCTGCACGGGATTCTCCCACACCTTGTTGTGTCTTGTGCAGATGATATAAAACTTTAATGAGTCTTGAGTAGTTAAGGATAGAGAGAGCTTGGAGGTGGTTGATAGACAATGTACAAATGTGACCAGTTGATGTGGAGAACCACAGTGACGAGTTGTACCAACCCTTCAGGTAGGATCCTTGGCAGATGACCTCAGGAGTTTTTTTCCCTTTTTGCTATATTTCTATTTTAGTTGGGCTTGTATTCTGGCCCCTTCACTTTCAGTATTTACTATTACACTTAGTGGTGGTTTTTAGTTGTGGTTTCACCTTACTTCTTCCACTCTGGTTTTCTTGGGTGTAGTGTTCCCTGTCAATGTGTCTACAGGTTTAGAGACAATGCCTTCCCATTATTGGGAAATTCCTTTTCGGTGTTATTCACCAACCCTTGGCCTATGGAAGGCAGGCTTGGGGTAGTCATGACACGGGCCTTAGGGGACGGGTCATGACAATGAGGCATTACAAACTCTCCACCATTATACTTATCATACTCAATATGTCCTAGTGGTAATACTATTGAATCCCCACTATCAGTTAACTATTTGGAGTCAAAAAATGCATTCTATTCCTGAACTCCCAACATGCTTTCAAATCATAGAACCCAAAAGAAGACACAATGCCACCTTATCCTGATCCAAAGCTCATAACTATTACTGATATGATGAGATGATACTTACTTAAGCTTTCCCATCTTGAGAAAAGATCAGGTCAATGTTTAGTCAATCACTCAGTCTAAGACACTCTCCACCATAATACTTAACTCATGAAAGCCAATTTTGATCCATGGTGCCTCCCACCTACAAAATTTCTTACCAAAATCCATTTTCAAGTTTTTAATGACACACTTAGTACCACTTACAATGAAACTTACCCAACAACACATGATAATTACAATACAATGTTGGTCTTCTCCTTCATTCCCAAATTTCTGAACTCCACAGACACACCTCCACTATCCAAGTACAACCCGAACACAAATATTTTCCTTGTAAAGCCTTAGATAACTATAAAAACTTCCCATCACTAACAATATTAAATAATCAATTCATGTGTCAAATCATTACATATAACATCACACGATAGCATAAGTCGAACATCCTCCACCTAAACTACCTCAAAAGGCTTGGAAACCACTAACATGTTATCTCACTTTCTAATCTAAATTACTAACTTTGAAGGAATCCAAAAATGTACCAAGAATACACATCATAGTTTGAACCAAACATCTTATGTCATTTTATAATTAAAACCCTAGATAACCAAACTAAATAATTATTGACTTGCACCACCAATATTCCATTAAGTACTAGAGCATGATTCCTTACTCATTGGGGGAATCTCATACTCATCTTAATATATCATGGTCTAATCTAACCCCTGATGTGATTTAATAGTCAAACACTAACCCAATTAAACTATCCATTATGCTATCACCTAATAACCAGCGTGCAACCAATAGAATCCTTCCTAGACCACGTCATCTATCTCCAGCTCAAAATATCCTCTCAGACTCTAATCATCCCAAAAACAAAACATCCTATGGGATTCCAAAAGGAATCCATATTTCATAAAAAACACATGCATACCAGTATCCAGTTCTTTCACAGTGACCCAAAGACTAGACCTGCACACCAACTACCTTTTTAATACATAAGAGTAAAAATTCATTACATAAGAGACTCACTGAGGGGAATCCGTGTGTTGTAGAGGAGGCTTCTAGGACAGTCATCAGATGAGGATGGTGTGCTGGAGCAGGTCAAATGGACAAGGGGAACATGCAATGAAGAGGAGGAGAAAGAGGCAGAGGTGGAGGAGAAGGAGTAGGAGGAGGTAGTGGCGGTGGAGGAGGAGGAGGAGGTTCACAGTAGAGGAGGAGGAAAAGGCAACGACGGTGGTGACGGATGAGGAGGATGAGGGGTTGTGGTGGAGGAGGGGTCGACGGCGTAGGGTTCAGCTTCTTCAAAAGTTTGAAAGGGCATGAGGGAGGAGGAGCCTGTTAGAGTCCTTTTATAAAACTGCTAGAACCTCTATCAGCACTAGTTAAAAGCGCTGATAAAGGTATGTTTTATCAGCACTAAAATAAAAAGCGTTGATAAAGCACACCTTTATCAGCGTTAAAAAAGCACTGATAAAATAAGTCTTTATTAGCGCTAAAATTATAGCACTGATAAATAGGAATTTTATCAGTGATTTATTAGCACCGCTAAAGATATGACTTTATCAGCACTAAAAAAGCACTGAAAAAATACCTATTTATCAGCGCTAAAATTATAGCGCTGATAAAGGTTTAATTTTGATAATTTATTTATATTCTTATATATTTATTTAAAATGATATATATGATAAATATATATATATTTATTAATAATTTTAACTATAAATAGTATATATTTATAAATATTGGTATATAATTTTTAATATATATATATTAATAAAATTATAATTACAAATGTATTTGAAAAGAATTTATATATATCATTAAAAATATAATAAAATATATTTATTATTTAAATATATTTAATGTAATTTTATAAGCACATTTTTTAGAACATATATAGTTTATATGGGTAAAATTATGAATTAATCAATATACCACATCAATGAACAATGAGATGTAATGTATAAATGCATATGATACATAACATATACACGTGATCAATATATTCGTTAACCAAATTCATTGGAAAATACATATATATTCGATAATTTTAATTATAAATATATATATTAAAAATTATTATATACTTATAAATAAAATAAATAAAATAAATAAAATAAATATATTAAATATAAAAAATATAAAAAATACAATGAATTAATCCAATAAATTTAATAAATCTAATAAATCTCTAATAAATATAGTAAATATAATAAATATATTTATTATTTAATGCAATTTATTATAATCTTATAATTATTTAATTATATATATATATTTATTTAATTATAATCTTAGAAATACTTTATTCAATTAAAACATTATATATATATTCTTGAATTATTAAAAAAAATATATTAATTATAAAAATTTGTTTTTTATTTATTGTATACAAATAAGCATTATTTTTAAATATAAATGTAATAATTTTATATAAATTAATAATAAAAAATTTTATCTTCGGTTTTAGCTAGCACTGATAATGGCCTGCCCCTTTATCAACACTTTCTACTTAGCGCTGATAAAAGGTAGCACTTCCCATGCCCTGTTTTGTGGTAGTTTATGCTCACCCTACGTATATAAAACCATTTTCAGGTTTCCAAGAGGATTTCATGGATCTTACTAGACTCTACTAGCTCAGAAATAGGGATAGTTGTTATGTCATTACTTAGATTTACTTTTGGTACTTACCTTGGAGTTTTATTGCATTTGTAATAGTTTTATTTTAAATATGCATGTTGGATAGATTTTGGATTTCTTTTATATATATGTCTTGGAATTGTTTTGAGGTTGATATATCTTATATCCTGATATTATTTTCTTATAAAGGGTAATGCCTGCCATATTGTGTGATCTCTGTACTCTTGGTGCTAGTCTCCACCCTAGGGCCTACTGGAGGTGGGTATTATGGGTTATTATCTCTCTTCCTTCATTGCTAGCTCAGGAGGGGCATATTTGGTTGGAGGGGATCGTGAAAAAATGGTATTAGAGATGATAGTTGAGAGATTGGATGGTGTTTGGAGTTAGGAATAGTGAGGATTTCATGGGTTGGTATGGAAAAAGTTTCTGGTGAACTTAGTGTGTGACATAATCTAGAGAATACCGGCTAGGACATGAGATTTTAGGGCTCCCTATGATCCGATGCAAGGACTGTGAACCTACCGAGTGACTAAGTGAGGCTACACTGTTTGCAGGGTAGAGACCCTAGGAAAGGTACATGCATCATAATGACTTGTGTTCTTGTCTGATTTGGGGAATTTGAATTGGATAACGGAATGAGTTAAATGATTTAAAATGAATCTTAAATAAAATTCCATACTACTCGGGAATAGGAATTCCTTATTCACTTTTTTTCTGCTATAGAACCCGATCGTCATCCACATGTGGCTCGAGCAGTTGAGGCTCAACAGGCTGACCCAGTTGATCAGTGGATGGTTGATCCACTGGGGGAGGATGACCAGTGATATATAATGTTACATGCTTTCTAGTGAAAGACTCTAGGAAAGTATAAGTGTAGTATTTATGGCATGGAAATAGAGATCTGAATCGAGGAGTTTAAGATCTCATTCAGTTTGATTCGAGCTCCAAAGGAGTACTGGGTTCTTTTGGCGATGATCCAGATATATATATTTGCATGTCAGTGGTGGAAGTTATACCTAGGAGAGAGAAAGGAGGCTAACATTATGTAGGTCGATTTTGAGAATGAGTTCAATGCCTAATTCCTTTCATTAACCATAAAGGCTAAGAAGAGGTAAGAGTTACTCTCCCTCCAATAGGGGAGTATGTCAATATGAGAGATGGGTATTAATTTCAAAGATATCCTTTTTTCCCTAGATCTCTTTCCAGATGAGGATTCTTGTGTGAGACGCCTAGAGGAGGCACTTTGTCCTTCTATATAGTACACAGCTACCCCCTTTACATTATCGATGTACTTGGAGGTCTAGAAGAATGTGGAGATAATCAACCAGATGCACTCATTAGGAGGTATAACATGAAAGGAGAACTAGTAGGGATCTTCAAGAGGCAGGGTTACTAGTAGTAGGTCTTAGGTGCTAGGGCCTTCTAGGTTCCGACCAATGGGGAGTGGACCTCAACAATTTCTATTTTGACCTTCTATCCCTCATTCCCTTACCATGGGTTTGGGGTCTATTTGTTTATTATATAGAGTCTATGGGCATATTCATAACTAGTGATCAATATCTATTTAAGGTCAGTATGGTGGAGGTGGGTAGGTTTTTCTCTAGCCTCAACAGTTGTTGCCTACTAGGCCATTTCAATAATAGGGACAACAGGATCATGTACCACTAAGGGGAGATAGAGAAGGTAGAGGCCTACCTCAGGGTATTCCTTAGGGACCTCAACTTGGGAATGGTCATGGAGGTGGTCATCAGAAGAGGGGTAGAGGAGTTAAGCATGGTCAGTTGTACACTGCAGAGGTAGCAGTTCCAGAAGGACCAGGGATCGTTAGAGGTACAAACAACTTGTTTAGTACCCTTTCTTGTGCTTTGTTTGATTTAGGAGCTTCACACTCCTTTGTTTAAACTTGTATATCCCATGCTCTAGGACTAGACGTAGAAAATATTCATGTGCCCCTGGTGTTGAGTACGCCAGTCAGAGGTCAGACCAACTTCTTTGATGTGTGCCGGGGGGTGTAGATAGATCATGGGACCACATAAATATAATGGGTATCTCTTCTTAATATAGATAAAACCATAAATTTTCATTATTTGAATAGAATATTTGTATTATGTGCATGCCATTATTGACTTATTTTAAAGAAGATTTTTGTTTTTAGACATGGATGGGCAGCGTGTGGGTTTCATTGGTGAGTAGAGCCATCAGGTGGGAAATTAGTGTATAAAGCCCCTTCTTTCCTTTTTGGCTGAGTTATAAGTGGAATCAGTAGGTTTTGGGATGGTTGAGGTTCCTAGAGTTTTTGGGGAGTTATTGGATATTTTCCCTGAGGAGGTTTTGACTCTACCCCCCCCCCCCCCGATGCGACGTTGAGTTCAGGATAGACTCACATCCTAGTGCTTGCCCGATTTCAATGGATCTTTATCAGATGACTCCTTCTGAGTTACGGGAGTTGAGGATACAGATTGATGACATAATGAATAAGGGATTCATCTGGTCTAGTGTGTCACTATGGGGTGCTTCTATGTTGTTTACAAAGAAGGAAGATGGTGGTCTGAGGTTGTGCATAGACTACTAAATATTGAATCAAGTGATGGTAAAGAACTGGTACCCTCTCCCAAGGATAGATGACCTTTTCAACTAGATGATAGGATCATGTTGGTTTTCTAATATTGATCTATGGTCTTGATACTACCAGTTGAGGGTGTAAGAGGGAGATATCCCAAATACCGCTTTCAGGTGTAGGTATGGGCACTTCGAGTTCGTGGTCATGCTCTTTGGTGTTACGAACACACCATTCATGTTCACGGGGCTTATGAAACCCATAATTCACGAGTTCTTGGACTAGTTCATCATCATATTCATCAATGAACTCTTTATCTACCTGAAGTCATAGGAGAATCATACCAAGCATCTCAGAACTTTCTTGTAGGTTCTTCGACGCCACCAGCTCTATGGACAATTGTCCAAGTAAAAGTTCTAGACATGAAAGGTTAATTTCCTTTGACATGTAGTGTCACAGTAGGGTGTGGAAGTATACCCATAAAAGTTTGAGGTAGTAGTTTCTTGGGAAGAACCAAAGATTATTATAGAGGTTTGTAGTTTTCTCGGTCTGGCAGACTATTACTAGAGATTTCTACCAGATTTATCTTTAGTTTCAGCTCCTTTGAAAAATATGAATAGAAAGGACTAGGATTTTGTGTGAAGAGAGTAGTTAAATGAAGTGTTCAGATATCTAAAGGGGAAGTTGGTCAGTGCTCTGGTTTCCAGAGGAATGGGTGATGTTTGATGTGTTTTTTTGATTCTTCCTGCCTAGGATTGGGATGTGTGCTGATACAGTAGTGGGGAGTTATCTCTTATGGGTCTAGGTAGTTAATTCCCCACAAATGTAAATATTACAACCATAATATGTATTTGGCAGGGGTTGTGTTTACACTGAAGATGTGGTGGCATTACCTCATTGGGGAGCACTTTGTGGTCATCATAGATCACAAGATTTTGAGGTATATCTTTTCCCAGTGATATTTAGACTTGCGACAATAGAGGTGGATGGAGTTTCTCTAGGATTAAAACTTCAAGATCTCTTACACCTCATGAAATGGGAATGTCATGGATGATGCCTTGATCCCTAAGTCACAAAAGGCGATAGTTCAGGAATCTACAGATGCTTGGAAGGCGATAGAGGAGTTGGCGGCCTTGCACTTAAATATATGGGAGGATGGCAGTAGAGGATAATTGTTTCAGATGATGGTGTAGTCTTCTATAATGCATTAGGTGGAGAAGTCTTAGTGGGGAGACTCATAGGTAGAGGTGATGTGTGATCACATTGACCATAATGATTCTTTGGAAGGATGGTTGGAGAATGGTTATAATCGAGTGTTGTTATATGGGAGGCTATTTTTTCATGTGGAAATATATGAGTGAGTCCTCAATAATTTTCACATATCACCTTTAGTGGTGCACCCCTGAGTTTCCAAGATGTATTGTGGATTTAGGGAGTATTTTTGGTGGATCGGGATGAAACAAGTATAAGAGGAGTTTGTGGCGAAGTGTTTAGTATGCCAGTAGGTGAAGGCTGAGCACCATGTTCCTGGTGGTTTTTTGTAGCCTTTATATGTCCCCGAGTAGAAGTGGGATGAAATATCAATGTATTTTTTTCCAGAGTTACCCAGCTCTCGGGGAGGCTACAATTCCATCCTGGTAGTAGTGGATCAGTTGAAAAAATATGCTCAATTATTAGAGATTAAGGAGTCAGGTACAATGGATGCCTTGGCAAGGAGGTATGTGGATGAGGTGGTGTAGCTGCATATAGTTCTGAGATCCATTGTCTTAGATTGGGATAAATTCTTTAACTCATGAGTCTAGAGTGGATTGCAACATGATTTTAGAACTCAATTACACCTTATAACTTCCTTCCACACTCAAATAGATGGGTAGATATAACGGACTGTCCAGACATGAGAAGATATGATACGAGAATGTGGCTTGGACTTTAGAAAATCCTGGGTGTGACACTTACCGTTGGTCGAGTTTTCTTATAATAATATATATCACTCTTCCATTGGAATGGCTCCATTTTAAGATTTTTACAGAAGACCATGTCATTCACTTTTGTGTTAGAAAGAGGTTTGGGAGACAACTGTTCTTGGCCCTAAGGTAATGAAGAGCATGACAAAGAAAGTTCATCTTGTTCGTGAGAGGATTAAGGCAGCACGAGACCGACATAAGTCATATGCTCATCACAAGAGGAGGCCCCTGGAGTTTGAGGTTGGGGAAAACATGTTCTTGAAGGTTTCCCCTCGATGTGGGTAGTGGAGGTTTGGTAGATGAAGTAATATTTCTCCCAGGTTCATCAGACCCTTTGAGGTGTAGGGGCGAGTTGGTGAGGAGGCATACCAGTTAGCATTTCCAGAGTAGTTAGAGAGGATCTATGACATCTTTCACATATCTCAACTCTGTCGGTATCTTCATGATGACTCCCATGTCAATGACTGGGGAGAGTTGGATATCAAAGATGATGCGATGTTCATGGATCATCCCATAGAGATCCAAGATCATCAGGAGAAGGTGATATGTGGGAATACCATTTTTTTGGTTCATGTGTTATGGAGTCATGGTGTCTGGGAAGAGAGTACTTGGGAGTGAGAAGTCCAGATGTGTTCCCAATACTCAGAGTTTTTTTTTGATTTTTCCCTATTCTGTTTTTCTTTGGAATTTAATGTCTGAACATTTTTTTGTTATGATATGGGTTGTTTCCTTGTTTCATGATGTGTGATAATGTCCTGACATGTGAAGGGGGGGGGACCTGATTCATAATCAAGATTCATTAATTACGATGTAATTAAACCCATGAGGGTGAGTTATTGCTTCTTAGAGTAGATAATATCTTGACATGGAGGATGGAATTCCCTGGTTCGCATGTTTGGACTGTATGGTTTTTCTGACTATGTGGTGTTTCTTGTGGTTGTTTTGGTTAGTAGATTTTGTAAGAGGTGTTCTTAGATGTTGAGGTTTCACTCCAGCTTTCGAACAATATAGGGTGGTTTATCGTTGAACTTTGATTTCAGTAGTGGTGTTTCAAGTGTAGTGAGATCTTTGAGAGGTATCTCACGGGGAGGTTGGTTGGACCCGTATTTTCCTTATAGGTTTGTTTTTGAATTCTTGAGGGAGATAATAGTTTGAGAGGTATCTGATGTAATGGACCAAACCTCTATGGTCCATTAATTTGTGAAAATCTAATGTTTGGAGTGTTCGGGGAGGCCACAGTGACTCATTTCAAGAGTTTTTAAAAACTCTAGTTTTTCCAATGATGAGTCAGGATCGATAGCTGGTGATGGTAAGTCGAAATGGTGGCTTGTGATGGTGAGTTAGGATTAGTGAGTTCGGACCCGTGAGTCAAAATAGTGACTTGATCCAATGACTCGTAATGTTGAGTCGTTGACAATAGGTTGCGATAGTAGGTCTCCACCAGTGAGTCACCCAATGGTAACTCATCCACTGATAGTTTGTCCAATGGTGAGTCACCTAACTATGAGTCACCTAACGGTGACTCATACACTGATAGCTCTTCCAAAAGTGAGTCACCCAATGGTGAATCATCCACCTGTATCTTATCTAGTGGTAAGTCACCCAATGGTGACTCATCCACCGGTAGCTCCCACCAGCGACTCATTCATCGGTGACACTTTTCCAGTAGTTTTTTAAAATCTAATTTTCTCCAGTTTTTCTAGTTCTTACCCTTTAATGTTTCCTTTGACGTAAAATGAGTTTAAAACCATATTTAATGATTTTTGGAGTCATTTCAAATTGTATCTATCTCCTAAAAAACATGAAGCTTCCTTTGACTTATAAAAAATGTGATCTTAGTCAAGATTCACCTTTAATGGCCTTTAAAAAACCATTATTTCCATTGATATAGGATCATGGGTTTCTAAAGTTGAGATCCTATATTCCTTATGTGATCCCATTTTCTCTTTGTGTACCCCAAACCTTTCTTCACTGAGGAGATGTGTGTTGTGATGTAGACGTTGGATCAAATTTTTCCCTAGAGGTTCTTCCTACTTCCTACACACCCCCTATTTGGTGTAATAAGGAAGTGCTGATAATCAATTCTTCTAGGTAGGGATCCCTTCGTCATTCGTTAATTTGTGTATCATGCGGGGTGGGTGTATGATGTTTTCCTTTATCAAGATAGAAGAATTAAAAATAAATAAAGGTAATTTAATCGGTTTAAGATCAATATATAGGGGTTGGGAAAAAGTGACGCATAATTCTATTTTATTATTTGATTTTGATATTGTTTTTTTCATGGGCTAATCACCCACTGAAAATCACGGCTATTGGTGGTTTGTTTACACATGGGATGATATATGGAATGAATGATGTTAGTTCTTGGATGAATGTTTCAACATGAAAATTGTTAACCACATATACATGCACAATAAATAGATATTCCAAGATCAAACTATTTTCTGTGATAACCCTTGAATTAACAAGAGGAAATTGAATGAGGAATGCCTTGTTAAATATGAGTATGCTTTTCCTTGGTCTGTGTGGTGGTGTACTATGCGTGGGTTTGTTATGACTTATGCTATAGTAGGGTTGTATGATTGGTTGTATGATGTGGGGTGGAAATAGTGGTGTAATGGAATATCAGGTTAAGATATTGACTAATTATGGAATGGATGGGTAATGTTGTGCAGTAGGGGTGCCGAGTATGGTTGTGATGAAAGGTGTTACTGGGTGTGGCTGTAAGTTGGGGTTTTTTATGTTGAGAAGATGGATTGGGTGGAATGAATTTAAAGAATGGTTATGGTGGTGGTTAGTATGGGTAATTCACCCAGAGTTTCTCCATGAGTAGCATGCCCAAAGCTTCACTCCGTGTCTCATGATTAGTTTTGGTTATGACATAAAGTGGGTTAATTTACCATGGTTCTTCTTCCCATGTGATACTTTTTCTATATGCCTTGTTGTGTTATATACTTGGTAGTTTCCCAAATAGATAAGTAGAAAATAAATACTTAATGATTATGATAATTGGTTAATTGAGTTGGTTGGGGGTATGATTTGAGTTTATGGATTGTTGTGAAGTGGTTTTTATATCAACTTTGGAAGGGACCATCATTAATGTTGATAAATTCATGTATAGGTAGCAATTATCTTGAATCCCATATGCTAGGATTGGGTTCTTGATACTATATATATACATACACTGTATTTTCCTTGGTATTTCTATATGATCCCCACCCCAATTAAGCACTATGTGCCGAACACCCCCATTTTCACAGGGACGAGTGTCTTTCGCAAACACCCTGGTGGGAGGATGGATGACTTCTCACCCACACTTTCATACTCCCTCTTCCAGGTGGTGATAACCCAAGATTCTTTGAGCAAGTTGTGATCTGTGAGGCCCAAGTGTGTACGGGTGACTTGTGCTTCCCAGGTGTCTTCGGGATGAGACAAGTTGTGGTTTACCAAGTGTCTTCAGGATGAGGTGTGATATGTGGACCAGATGTTTGTGGGCGGGATGTGGTGTGGTATGTGTCCCAGGTGTCTGTGGGTGGGATGCGATGAGATTTATTTTCCCAGGTGATGGGACTAGCTATGAGGCCCAGGTGTGTGCGAGAGGGTTGTGATGTGGTACTTTATGAAGAGGTGGGAGTGCTAGGATGTTTTCCGTTAGGGTTTGAGAGTGGATAATCAGTGGGAAAGTGGTGCGGGGTACCTTATCATTGATGTGATTACTATATTACTTAACTTCACTTGGTGGGTTTTCCTTAGTGAGTGTGGGGTACCCTATCACTGATGTTATTACTATATTACTTTACTTTTCTTACTTAGTGAGTTTACCTTGGCAAGGTTGGGATGATTATTATAACTTTTTAGGTGCTGTTGGTTCTTCTATTTTATCACATGACCATTAGTGTGCTTCTCCCACTTGTGCATGAGAGACTTTGGTTTTACTACTGAGTATATTTGTATGCTCACCCTACGTATATAAAACTATTTTGAAGTTTCCATGAGGATTTTGTTGATCATGATGGACTCTACTTGATTACACTTTGGGACATTTGTTGTGTTGCTGGTTATATTTACTTTTGGTACTTACCTTGGAGTTTTATTTCCTTTGCAATAATTTTATTTTAATCATGCATGTGGGATAGATTTTGGGTATCTTTTATATATGTCTTGGAGTTATTTTTAGGTGGATATATCTTATCTCCTAATATTGTTTTTTTATAAAGGATAATACCTCCCATATTGAGATATCTTTGTACCCTTGGTGCTAGTTTCCACCCCGGGGCCAACTGGAGGCGGGTCATGGGGGTCATTATCTTTCTTCCTTCATTGATAGATTAATATGGGAATCATTAGATGTAGGGGGTCATAAAATAGTGAATTGGATGGATATTATTGATCAAATCTTCAAATTTCTAGAGACACTTGATAATATTAAGGTGAAGTTTGTAGCGTTCAGGCTCAAGGGTTTCAGAAAGTGATGGTGGGATTCAATTGTCTAGGAAGAGAGACATGTGGACTTGGATTATAAGGGTTTCAAAACCATGTTCTTCTAGTAGTTTTTTCCATAGTCACTAATTTTTTTAAGTCTATGGAGTTCCTATATTTACAACAGGGAGAGAGTTAGGTGTTGGAATGCACCACCTAGATTGTGGAGCTTGTCCTTTTGTTTCTGGACGTAGTGAAAAATGACTTGTTGAAGGCTTAGAAATACCTATAGGGTTTGTAATTGGATATCATATCTTAGGTGTTTATATTAAAACTTTCTAACTATGAAGATATGGTAGAAGAATCTTTGATGGCAGAGATGGATATGGTGGGAAAGTTTGGTTTTACCAACCTTTCTCTTCTATCTAGTGGTAGTTTCAGTGGTTTGTATGGGAAAAAGAGGTAGTGGCAGGATCATAGTAGAAGTGTTGGTGATGGGTCTCAGTAGTGAGCCTCCTCTACAATTTCTTCCATGACTAGAAGTGCTCCTCTAAATTTCTATCAGTGTGGTAAGGTCAGACACACCAAACCTTTTTTTCCTATTCCCACAAAGACATGAAAAAGTTTTGGACGTATTGGTCATTTATAGTTTTATGTCATGATATGTATATGACTCATTATGGTTAGGGTTCTTCATATTCAAAGGTTTTTGCAGTGTAGTAAGAAGCTTTAAGGACTATAGGGGTCCAGCCACATGCCTTAGGAGTGAGTCACCTTCACGTAGTAGATGTGTGTCCAACAGAATTCGATGCAGGTTTGACAATAGTGATAGGTACTATCCTTATTTCATATTTAGTAGAAATTTCTTTATTTGATATTTGTGCCTCCCACTCATTTATATCTGCATGTTTTTTTGATATTCTTAACCTTCCAATAGAACTTATGTCCTTTTAAATGGAGTTAGATACACCTCTTGGAAAAAATAGAGAGTTGGGGTTTCAATGTCCTTCTTATTCGTTAATGGTTGTTGATACGAAGTTGGTCTGGGATTTTCTCATTCTTGATCTAGATCTATTTGAAATTGTTATCAGTATGGATTGACTTATCACTCATTGAGTTGAGGTTGATTTTTATCATCAGCGTGTTTTGTTTCTTACTGGATATGGGATCTCTCATGTGTTTCAAGGAGAGTGGGACCTGAGATTAGGTCTTGAAGGGACTTTCTGCCCAGAGATCAAGAGTTTGTTGTTTTCTATTGATTTTGAGCCTGATGATGTTTCTTCTATTTTTGATCTTCCTGTTGTTTTTTAGGAATTTTCTAACATTTTCCTATATGACTTCTCCAATATTCTTTTAGAGAGGGAGGTAGAGTTTATGATTGACCTAGTACTAGGTATGCAGTTGATATCAATACCTTCTTATCATATATCACTAGCGAAGATGAAAGAGATCAATATTCAGTTATATGACCTATTAGAGAAAGGTTTTGTTCACCCTAGTGTTTTTCCTTGAGAATCCCCTGTACTCTTTTCCAAGAATGCATATGGTTTACTTCAGTTGTGTATGGACTATAGATAGTTTAACAAAGTAATTTTTAAGTAAAATTATTATTTTTTCCATGTGGATGATTTGTTTGATCAGTTAAAGGTGTAAAAGTGGTTATCAAAGATTGATCTTCAGTCGGGTTATCACCAACTACGAGTTTGAGAGTCTGATATACCTAATACATCTTTGAGGGGAAGGTATATCCATTATGAATATATTGTAATGACTTTTGGTCTGACTAATATTCCAATAGTTTTATGGATTTTATGAATTAGATATTCCATCAATATTTTGACACTTTTGTGGTAGTGTTCATGGATGATATTCTAGTATATTCGAAATATGATCATGGGCATGAACACCATCTAATTTTGCTTCTAGAAATTCTAAAAAGTCACCATTTTTATATAATTCTTTCAAAATATATTTTTTGGATTAAAGAAATGAAGTACCTTGGGATCATTATTTCTTAACATGGATTATCAGTTTATCTAGAGAAGGTGAAGGCTGTTTTGTCATGGAAGGGACCACATAATGTCTTTTACATACAAAGCTTCCTTGGTCTTGCTAGATACTATCAATGGTTTGTTAATGATTTCTCTAATCCAGTGTCACCTTTGACTACTATTACCAGGAAAGTGGTGAAATTCACATGGTATGTGAAGTGTTAGTCTTATTTCGATAAACTGAAATGAATTCTAACATCAGCTCCTATTATGATCTTACTTGATCCCGATAAGGGGTACGTGGTATTCTGTGATGCTTCTAGTGCTGGTTTGGGATGAATTATTATGTAGGATGACCATGTGGTAGCTTATGTATATCTTCAGCTCTGACCACATGAGAAGAATTACCCCAATCATGATTTAGATATTGTTATAGTTATGCATGTACTTAAATGTTGGATGTATTTTCTTTTTGGGGAAAGGTTCATATTTTTATCTGATCATAAGAGTTTGATTTATATATTTTCTAAAAATACTTAAATCTAAAACAGAGATGATGGGTATAATAACTTCACATGTTTGAATTTGATATCACCTACACCCTAGGGAAGGGAAACATCATTGCAGATGCTCTTAGTAGGAAAGTACCATCGCATGCTATTCTAGAATCGAAGGAGGAGTGGAATATTATGAGGATTTTTTCTCTATTTTTCTTGGATGCTCAGGATGATGTTTCGGGTGTGGTTGTGACATGTGTTCGGTTATCATCATCTCTCATGGAGTCTATTTTATAGAGTTATCCGTAGGATGATGAGTTTAGTAAAGTTCGAGAAAGAATTTATGGTAGGGATATCATTTCTGGTTGATCTATTTCATCAGAATGTATGCTCCACTTTAGGAATCAGGTTATCATCCCAGCATCCATGAGGAGTTTAGTATTGTTTAATTGTCACATATCTTCATGGTCCATTCATATAGGCACTAAAAATATGTATAATGACATGATATGGTGATTCTAATGGTTGGGTATGAAATGTGACATCACAGATTATGTGTCCCATTATTACACCTGCCAATAGATAAAGGAATATCAATTAAAACCCTTTGATTTGATTCATCCTCTTCCAGTTATGATCTAAAAATGGGATGAGGTATCCATGGATTTTGTTGTTGGATTACCACGAAATCCCTAAGGGAGGAATGCTATCTGGGTAATAATTGATCTATTGACAAAGTCTACTCATTTCATTCTGATCAAGGATACAACTGAGGTTGAAGATATGGGTAGGCTATATGTGCAAGATATTGTGAGGTTATGTGGGATTCCTTCTACCATTATTTCACAGAGGTATCGTAGGTTTAACTCGATATTCTAGAGGAGTCTCTAAGAGGAAATGGGAACTTAGGTCAAGTTGAGCACAACTTACCATCCAAAGACAGACAGTCATATGGAGCGAGTAATTTAGATCCTGGAAGATATGCTTCATGCATGTGTTCTTGACTTCGTTGGATCATGGGATAACATCTGGGATTGGTTGAGGTTTTTTACAAAAACATTTATCAGTCATTGATAAGAATGTCTCCCTTTGAGGTTTTGTATGGTTTCTCATATAGATCACCTCTTTGTTGGGCTAAGGTGGGTGAAGTAGATTTGGTTGGATCAAGTTTGGTTAAGGAGATGTCCATGAAGATTCAATATGTACATAGATGTCTGGTTAAATCCTAGATTTTATAGGAATCATATGTGGATCAGAGATTACATCCTATAGATTTTTCCATTGGTGACTGTGTTTTCTTGAAAGTTTCTCCTCGGTTGGGTCATAGTTGACTTGGAAAACAGATAAAGTTGGTTACAAGATATGTTGGACCATTTTAGGACACTGAGAGGGTAAAAACATTTATTATTGGTTAGAATTTTCAGTTCAGTTGACAGGTATTCATGATGTTTTCCATATATCTTAGCTCAGGAAGTATCACCCTAATCCCAATCACGTTCTGATTTGGGAAGAAATTGAGTTAGCGCCAGAATTTTCTGTTCAATAAAAACTAGTTGAGATCATTGACTCTCAAGTGAAAGCCTTTCATGGGAATTTGATTTCGTTGGTCATAGTTCTATGGAAACATGGATTAGATTCTAATGAGACTTGGGAACGCGAGTCGTTGATGAGGGATCAGTGGCCTCATATTTTTCCAAATATTATATCTTCCACATGACTTCATGAGGACATAAAGTCTTTATGGTGGGGAGTTTGTAACATCTTGTTACCGACCTATTGGGTACGTCTTTAACCTCATCATGTTTTTCCTTCTTCCTATTGTCTATATAGGGACAAGAAGGAATTGATAGGATTATTATAATTTTGAAGTCATATATATGTTGGGATCTTATATTTAACTGACTCTTTCTATAGGATGCAGGAGGATTTCATGCTATGAAACTAGGTTACACTATGTCTAAGAGTCATTGGATACAAGTCATGAAAGACATCATGTTGTAAAATGTTACACGCCATGAAGAGATGTTTGACATCATGAATGTTTTAAATAATGATTTTTATACAGGTATATATATTTTTCGATGTATGTGGAGATTTGACAGTTACACACTATGTAACAAGGTTACACACCATGTAAAAACCCTCGTACAGTTTTTAAAATAGGTGTGTGGCTATTTTGTTTCAGTTCACTTCTCCAAATTCTTTTTCTATCGACCTAGGGAGATTCATAGGAGATTTTGAAAGACTCTAATCCTTCTAGATCGATCCATTCAATGTTCTATCTTTTTTGAAGTTTCAGTGAATCTCTCCAGGTAAGTGATCTTTTCATTTCTTCATTTTCCTTGATCATGGTAGCACCTTTTGGTTGTGTTATCCTATCCATTGGTCTAAGTTTTTGTTTCATCTCATCTTGTTTCTAGATATTTTATGCGATCTCATTCCGGAGGCCGTTCCTTTGTTGTTTGTGGTGTGGTGGGTGTTTGTTATTGAGTTATGTGGTGTTTCCTCTTCTCTGACAACTATCTTTCTTAATTGAATCAATCCTAATATGTGTGGATCAGATTCTAGGGTCTTTGTAGACATTTTTGGGTTTTCTTTGTTGGTGGATCTCATTGTGGGCGTGTGATGCCTGATTTTTGAGGTAGGTGGTTCCTTCTCTAGCCTGAGTTTGATAAACTATATTGGTCCATTCTTATAAACTAGTTTACAAATAAATTGGTATGAAATTGGCATGATTGTTTGGGTGTATTGGAATGAGATTTTGAATAATATTAGGTTTCCTTGGTTTTTGATAAATGGAAAGAAAAGTGTTATTTTAAAATCATTGAAAAGGGTTTTGTGAAATGGTTTTGAAATAAATTTTGAAACATTGAAATGATTGTGAAAATGAGAACTTGGGTTACCTTGGGTACTAGGTGTAATGTTTAGATTGAGGACATCGTCCATTGTGGGGGTTCACATTCTGGGGTTTTCCTATTATCCTAGAGTGTATATTATTGGATTTAGGTACAAATATTATGTTGGGGTTTTACTTTATGGGGTGTCTCCCTATTCCTAGATTGTAGATAATTGGCTTCAGGTACTATAATGCAGTATTCATAAATGTATGGGTACGAGTAGTCTTCTACCTAACCTGTTGTATTCCCTTGGTATCGTGATGCCTGTGCTACTACTATTGTTTTATATTACTTGTATTTGTACTGTTTTATCCTTTATATGAATGTTTATTCTTATGAAAGATGAAATGGGAAAATGTGCTTTGAAATTGAGATACCTACTTTTGTTTTAGAACTGTGATAAAAGGGATTTTTTACCATGTTTTCTATAAAACTGATTTACTGCTTATCATGCCATGTTTTATTTAAAATGATCATATATGAATTTTTGTATAGAGACTGATTATGTAACACCTGGGTGGGATCCTACTGATCCTGTTAGGTCACACCCTGTGCACCTCTTCGATGGTGTGTAGTCCTTTTTATGTCTTCCCTTGTAGGGAAAGGAAAGGTTCCATAGTGAGGCTGAAAGGTTTCATGTTAGATGATTTGGATAGATGGAGGTGAGATGGTGGGAGTTTTTCTATGCCATCTCTTAGATTAGATTCATTATTTTGGTCCTTTTTAATTGGACTTTTCCTTTGGAGTTTTAGCCACTTCTACAATTTTTTGTTTTCACTATCTTCTTACACTTATGGAATATATTTACTAGTATTCCTTCGTATCTTTCTTTTTTGTGTGTATATATATTCTATATGTTTTTGAAGGTTGGGAGAAATAATTCCCTCTAGTTTTTTGATCAATGACCAAGTGCTTGTTGCCAACCCGTGTGGATCAGGAATGCCCTTCGGGTTTGTAACAGATTGAGTTGGGTGCCAGTTTTGAGGGTAACTCGAGTCAGTTTGTTATAAAACTATTCATATGACACATATAGACAACTATGTTGTTATCACCAATGTGGTTGTGTAGGACATACGAATCCCCAGTGTATGAAGAACCCAATTTAGTGCCGAGCTTGTGACAGGATGGGTCACCTTTAACATTTCTTTCAAAATTTCCCTCCAGTTCCTAGTGAAAAGAGATCTGTACTGACACTGCATTTGGTTATAGGATATGTAGATCCATGTAAGGCTGGGAGATATTTTACTACCAGCCAATCAGTATGATGATGTGTTCATGGATGTGGTAGGCATACCTTAGTGGTTCAAAACTAGCAGGGAAAACCTATCCATGTTTTTTCAGGTTACATCTCAAGGCCACAAATCTGGAAAAATTTATATAGTGTAGCCTACACATGAAGAACATAGTCCAGGGCCTTCTACAGTATGAGGTATTATTCTAGTATCCTTTACATTAGTTTTTATCTTTTTTATATATATTCTTCACACTCCTTTATATCTGTGCAAATTATGGAATGTATGGGACAAGAAATGGAGTACTTCTATGGCGTGATGACTCTAGACAAACCATTAGGGGTTCAATCAGAGACTATACTCCAGTTTAAGTAGTCCCCCCTTGAGATAGGTGAGTACTTATTCTTGTGTAATTTCTCTATCCTCGAGATAACGAGATTCACCATCATTCTCAGAATGGATTGTCAAGTATCTTATCATTCCCATGTTGATTGATATCACCAAAGGGAATCTTTTACATCACTTGAGGGTAGTGATTATGATCATAAGGGAGAATAGGATGTCCAGGTGAGTCGAGATGGACCCAAGCATCATGGTATAGTCTGATTGATAGCCCATATGACAAGTCTCTTTATGATAAATCAGGGAACATGATATATGAAATTACCTCATGTGGGGGATTGTTTCAGGGATGTATTCCCTGATGACTTCCCTAGTTTACCACCTGTGAGAGTGGGGGAGTTCACCATCGATCTAGTTCCAAAAGTGACACCGGTGTCAATTCATCATTATAGGATCACACCTATAGAGATCCATAAACTCAAGAAGAAGTTGGATGAATCAGAAGCTAAGGGTTTTATATGAACCAATACTTCACCATGGGTTTCAATAATCCTATTCTCCAAGAAGGTGGATGATATCCTCAGGTTTTGTGTGTATTACTGATATTTAAACCAGATTATGGTAAACAAATAGTATCTACTTCCCTGTATTAACTATATCTTTAACCATCTTAAAGGAGCGACCGTTTTCTCTAAGATTGATTTGAGGTCGGGCTACCATCAGGTGTGTGTGAGACCACAAAACATACCATGTAAAATGTTTATAAGTATCTATGGATGGTATGAGTATCTATTTATGTCATTTGATATTAAAAATGTGACAACAGTTTTCATGGATATAATGAATTAGGTTTTCCTCCCATATTTGGATTCATTCATAGTAGTCTTTGTAGATGAAATTTTTGTGTATTATCACACTCGACATGAACATTCCAAACATCTTGAGATCGTGCTGAATACACTAAGATAACACTATCGATATGATAATATTAATAAATTCTACTTTTGGATCAATAAGTTTAACTTCTTGTGTCATATTTTCTCAGAGGCCATAGTGCCTTTTGACCCAGAGAAGATGAGTGTCGTAGTTTCCTAGGGGAAGACCAACAATGTATTTGAAATACATAGTTTATTAGGGCTAGCTAGATATTACATCGATTTTATTTAGGACTCATAACACCTAACTATACCTCTTAAGGGCTTGACTAAAAAGGGTGTAAAATTATTCTGGTTTGAATCTTATGAGACAACCTTTCAAGAGTTTAAAGGAAGACTAAATTAAGTGCCGATCCTAATTCTATTAGAGATGGGTAGGAGCTGTACAGTTTACTGTGACGTGTTATGAATCCAGATGGGAGTAGTTATGATGGAGGTATATTGTGTTATAACATACATGTCCTTATAGTTTAGACCTCATGAGCATAATTACCCTACACATGACCATAATATAGCATCCATGGTTCATGATTTAAACTTTTGGAGGAATTATATAGTGGGTGAGTGGTTCATTGTTTACATAGACCATAAAAGTCTCAAATATATTTTCACGAATAGTGACTTGAATCTTAGACAGTCAAGGTGGGTGGAATACTTATAGTCATTCAACTTTGAGTTTTATTATACACCTATAATTAGAAATGTTGTGGCTCACCCGTTGATCTGAAAGACTTATAAAAAGACCATAAAAGAGGTCAGTAGTGAGTGGTAGTTGATGGAAAAGTTTTTTGGGATGTAGCTAGAGGTTCAAGAATATCATGGGAATATTTTTTTACCAGCTTTGGAAGTGACATCCTTCCTTTTGAAATGGGTGTATATGATATGCTATCTGATCCCAGGGGATTAGTCCCGAGGGAAAGTGTCTTAGGTGAGGACCCACCTCCTAGTTGGGTTATCAATGAGGGTGATATTATTCACTTCCATGGATGTATCTGGGTTCCTTTAGACATACAAGAAGATTTGATGTGGGAATATCATGTCTATATTTAAAGAATTCACCCTAGGATTACCAAGATGTTTCAAAACATACATTTTCAATATTGGTGGTTGGGTATGAAGAGGCAGATTATAGGTTTTTTATGAGGAGTTCCACCTATCAGTAAGTGAAGGCGGAGCACCAATAACCTTCTAAATTTTTAAAACCTCTGTCCATTATTGAGTATAAGTGGGGTGATGTCATAATAGATTTTATGAAAGGATTTTCGAGATCCCGGGCAGCGATGCAGTATGGGTGATCATCGATAGGTAGAACAAGGTCACACAATTCCTACCCATTTGATAGACCTTATAAATTGATGAGATCAGAAGGTTTTATATTAGGGAGATTTTACACCTTCATGGAATTCCCTATTCCATCATATCAGACTGAGATTCTTGTTTTACATCATGATTCTGGAAAGGGTTATAGAAATCACTGGGTTCATAGGTGTTACTAAGTACAACATATCACCATCAGACTGATAGGTATTCTGAGTATATAGGTGTTAGAGGACATTCTATGGGCATGTATCATTGATTTAGAGGTTCATGGGAAAAACATATACCTCTTATCGAGTTTTCCTACAATAAAAACTCTTAGGAAACAATTCTTATGGATCCCTATGAGGCCCTTTATGGAAGATCATTCCATTCACCCCTATTCTGGTTAGAGGCAGGTGATAAACACTATTGGGTCCTTGTCTCATTCATGATACTTCATAGAAAGTAAATCTAATTCAGAAATGTATGGCTACAACTCAGTCCAAGAAGAATTCTTATACTGTTCGCTGTTGTCAACCTCTAAAATTAGAGGTGTGACATTGGGTATTTCTATGAGTTTCACCAAGATTAGGTCATAGATGGATTCCGAGATAGGTATAGTTATCATCTCATTATATTGAACCTTTTGAGATCATGGAGAGAGTTGATCCAATATACTATTGGTTGGCTTTACCTTAGAGGTATCAGGCCATGCACAACATATTCCATGTATCACAACTTCTATAATATAATTTTAAACTATCTCATTCATTTTGAATTTGAGGATATTTAGCTAGAGGCAAATGAATCCTTTGAGGAGCATCTGATATGTATCATTGTTTAGATTACAAAGGCTCTTTGAGTCAGTTTAGTTCCTCTAGTTCGGGTGTTATAGAAGCATGGTCATTTATAGGATGAGACTTGGGGGAGAGGCCAATGTATGTGCTCAATGGATGATAATTTTCTTATATAATGCTTTATGAACCTTAGAAGTGAAACTCTGGGATGAGCTGTTTTAATGAGGGGAGGTTGTAATGTCCTGAATTTTTAGTGAGGTGCATTTTCATTTTAGTTTTGGTTAAACCTTGAAACCATGCCAAAGTGAGGGTCAGTTGTTTCTAGAAAGGAAAAGGAAGAAAGGTTGGAACCTGGATGAATACCAAATACATAGCATGTATTTAAATACGTGAAGTGTATTTAAATACATGATGTGAACTTGTCTTGACATAACCCTTACACATTTTGAATTGGGGTTTCCCTAGGAGGGAAAAACCGAAGATTTATGCAACTTGTAAATTTTACACACCGTGTAAATATACTGGATTATTTTTTAATAGGGGGTAAGGGATCATTTTTTATAGAATACCCTCCTCCTCCAACATGATCCTCAAAAGAGAACCTCCTCTACACCTAAACTAGGTTCATCTGGTTCTCCTCTATCCAAGATCTGCTTACATCACCATTGGGTGCATTGGATCTACAATGGTAAGCTCATTTTTCATATTACTTCCTTTACCCATTTATCTTTCCATATTTTATAATATTTTGGTGTGAGATCATATTCTCTATTTTTAGGTATTTTTTCTATTATTTCATTTTCTCCCATTCTAGCTCTATTTAAGGGTTGGAACTAGATGTGGAGAGCATTATGTAACTAAAGTAGGTGGTCAAGATCTTTTCCTTAAAGTCTCATTGTATTTATATCATGTGTCATTATGTATCATGGAGGACTCCTCTGATGTCACCTCCATAAAACCTTTTTATTAAATTTGATATCTTTTCATGATTTGTATAGTCCTAGCTAATGGAGAATCAATACCATTGGTTGATCGAATCAACATGAGACACCACTATGGGTGTGGCCTTCCTTAAAGGCCTAAATTCTCATACCTTAAATTCTTATACCACCTTTTAGGTTTGTGTTTTCATTGTGATAAATAATTTGGAATGTGTGATGATGTAAGGAAAATGTTTTTCCATGAGTTATCACCTTGGGATCTATGCCATTACTTTAATTACTTGAATTAAATGAATTTTCAACTTAGATAAAGTGTTATGATTTTAATACTTGTTAAATTATATGAGTTTTTTATAGATAAACCTTTATTCATACCAAAATGAGGGTGATATAAGGGTCCTAAATTAAGGATGCCTTAAATGGTCTTATCGTGTTATATAATTAAGACTTGTTATGGGATTTAAATATGTTGGGAGAAATACTTGGATCCTTATGGGGTGCCTTGGATGGACTCATAGGGTGAATTAACTATATACCCATGAGTGATACTGGTTACATAGGGGAGTCACCATGTATGAGCTCGGTGGTAAGATGGTTATACCATTCCATGAGCGATAATCAGTCCCCTACGTGAGATACCTGGGATGAGATTAGGGGGTCATGCTTTACACTATGATGAGATTGATAGTTGATAGACCTTTATGGATCACCTTTGATGGAATCTTATGGTGTTGGGTATTTATAGTGCTCCTAGAGTGATACTTGGGACTCCTTTTATGGATCACCTTGGATGGGCTCAGGTTTCCTATTATTAAATTCTAAGTATGGATTTAATATTGAAAACAAAGAATGAATAACTATTATCCTAGGGGGACATCCTCCAAGAAAAATCACATGCTTTGGTTTGGTCCACTCATGAGGCTCATTATACAGAGACCCATTTTTAATCCCATATCATATCTGTATAGGTTCACCTTGGTTCAAAGACATTCGTCTTAGGCCTCAGCAAGTAGTGTCAGTTGGATATTCACGAGGAACCCTGACCAATATATTTCATTATTTATTTCTTTACATTTATTATGTATCTATACACTATTCATTTTATATACATATACTGTATTGTTATAGACATTGTTTGTGGTATCCTAATGAGTATATCTCACACCCTACTTGGTCCGCCTTTGGTACTCAAGTAGACTTTGTGATTGCAGGTGTAGATAAAGTGAAGCGCCTGACTTTCAATGCATGCCTTTTAGTACTAGGATGGAGTATGGGATAAGAGGACTGGACCTATGATCATGATTCTAGTAGAGGTAACTTTTGTATTTTTTTTTATTTTATATATCATGTTATATATTCTTGTTTCCACTGTATTTTGTGCACATCATTATTTATATCTCCATGATATAGTAACCATCATTTTTTAACTATTTATGATTCAACTTCTTCTTGTTTATTTATATGGATGATTTATTATTCCGATACTGAATATTCTTTTCTACTTCTTCTTATTATCACCATTATTTACTGCTATGATACACTATGATCTAATAGGGCATAGTATCCCCAAAAACACACCCTAGGACCTCACTGTTATTCAGAAACCTTTGGAATATGGGGAGGTGTGCTTGAGGTCATGTGGCCAACCGTCTTAGTGAATCACTTAGTGGTTTATAGGGTAAGATGATACATAGGTTTTTAACATAAATTATTTAAAAATTGACATTAAAATGAGTTTTAAACATAAGTTAAAATATAACTGACATGAAAGCTATAATTTCATATCGTGCCAAAGTAAAATTCCATTTTTTTCATAGCATGTCGTTAAAATTTTCCATTTCTGCCTAAAATATATGATGTCATGGTATGATTTTTCTAGTTTCATTTTTTTTATGCTCTACACATATTCATTTTATAATAACTCTTTCAATCATCATCATTTTTCAACTGGTTCTTCTTTCCGTTATTTCATCAAAGTATTTATAATTATTTTTAATGATTAATTTTATTTCTAATTACTTTTCTCAATCAAAACAACTACTAATGATTCATTTTTTTATAATGAAGAATTATTCTATAGATCATGTTAAGAATAAAAAGCTCCCACTGGAGTCTAAAATGTCTCACAATCTACAACTTTAGATTACTCATGATTTTTTTCCTCTAAATAAAATTATTTTGATGAAAACTACAACAAGAATAGAAATTAAAGGGAGTAATCAACACTAAACGTGTATTTTCATCAAAGGGAGTAATCAACACTAAATATTTAAAAAAAATATACAATATTTTCTATTGGTCATTGTATAACTGACATGAAAAGACACATTCAAAATTTGTTTTTTATAATTGACTTCAAAAGTGATTTTCAATGTTAGTTATAGCCGATATTGAATGTGACTTTTTTACATTAATAATATAATAACCGATATGAAAATTATTTGGAATAATAATTTTAACATTGGTTATAATAATAAACATTAAAAAAAATATTTTTTACATCACAATAATATCACTTAAAAACCCAACATTTAAAATAGGGAAAAAAACATTGTAAAAAACATATTTTTATACTAGTGTTGAATATGTTCAAAGATTTAAACATTAGTAATATGATTCCTAAATCCCTCTATATTTCATAATTTATTTATTTATAAATCTTACTCATTAAAGTTTTAGTTAGAGGGTTTTATTATGTGGTCACATAGATATGTGACAAGTATTACTTATAGATGTAATAATATAACATTACCTTATAAATTGTAGTTAACATAAGTTTGATCCAGTATTTTATCATATATGATATGATAGAATGGTTCTTATATTGTATTTTTTAAAATATTACTAAAAATATTTTTCAGAATATAGAATGTATCATATAAAAGTAAATATCTACTTTATCATCCTTTCAGAATGATTTTATATATGTATATATTAAAAAACATTTCATGAAAGTGTGATGATATTTTACCTCTCAAAGTATGATTTTTATATATCCCAAACCAATGATCATCATAAAGTATTATAGGTTATGAAAATATATTAAGTTTAGTGAGAGTAGGATACTCATATTGAGATATGAGATATGGTCATGAGGCACAAAAGAAAAGAAAAGTTATTTTTCATGCATTGGATGACCCACTAAGTATAACACATGGAGTACCATACACTATGTCTCTAGAATATCAGTGGTGCATAAATCATATTTTCCATATTACCTGAGGTTATTGAGATAAATAACATGATAAAATTCATACTTTGATACCTTTCTTTTGAACTTAATTATGGATTATCTAATCAGGGGTGATTGGTTTTATTATAGATCATGTTTTCAATTGGAGCCCAACTAAGATGAGATTTGTGATCTTGTATGGTTAGTATGACATATAATCCCTCTATTGAGATAGACTAGGGAGTTTGTGACCATACCTAGATAGTTATATGATGTGATTATCTATGTGGATGAGATTTATGTGATGTAATCATCCATAAAGGTGAATAAGATGTGATATATTCACTGTCTTGGTTGGTCTATACTCTGAGAATAGAAAGTGTATGAGCTGGATATATGGGACTGGAACACTCTATGTCCCATGTCCACTTGATATCACAGATAAAGGGAATATATTAGAATGAATTATAGGATGATATATAACTTGTGAATATATGTATAGAGATACATGTGTTTGATAGAGATCACGAAGGATCCCTTTGTAGTTTGAGCAACATTGATGTTTTTCTAGAGGTCGTTCTTTACTTAAATTTATAGATATAGTGATTCATATTTTTCTCAATGTTATAAAGTCTTGTGGGGTCACAATTTTTGGTTGACTAAATGAGTATTGAGTTTGACTTAGTGATATCCTATGAATTTTTTTTATGGTTAATCAAAAAATAGTTTTGGATAGGTATTCACAAGGTATTTTATGTGATGTGATGCACAATGAAGTTAATGATAGATTTTTAAAATTATTTTGGAAGATATCCAAAATGATTTTTGGATATTATTTCAAAATTTATTATATATAATACAGTATATGGTGAAATGTAACAAAGAATTTTAGGATTTATTACAAGAATAAGATTAAAAGGATTATTCTCTAAATTCGA
Organism: Viscum album; assembly: GCA_963277665.1. Taxonomy (NCBI): domain Eukaryota; kingdom Viridiplantae; phylum Streptophyta; class Magnoliopsida; order Santalales; family Viscaceae; genus Viscum; species Viscum album. The sequence continues at coordinate 1,271,265,160 of OY728139.1, read as the reverse complement.
TATTACGTATGATGAATTTTAGTGGTTGTGGCCTTGGGGATGAAAAGCCACAAAACATAATCTTAGGAAAAATCTTAAGAATGCATTGCCTCCAACGCATCCTTAAGAAATTTCTTGAGAATACATTTTTGGAAACATATCCTCAAGATATATTTTGATAATATGTTGGCATGACGTAGTGTTATAATGATAATCATTATCATTCGTATAACACTTACACATTGGTTTTCATTGAAAGGGGTGTTATATGAGATATAATGAAAATGGATATCAATGCATATGATGCATACAATGATCAATATATTAAATCATCCATTATAATGCATGATTTAATATACATAATGCTTAAGTATCATCAAAGGATTTTTAAATATCCCTCTACCATGTGATGGAAGGTTTTGTGGGTTTTTTTGGGATTGATAAAAAATCCTTAGATCTTATTCTCTTGTACTAATTCCTCATTTTCACCATGAAATACTAGAACATCATGGTGGAAGAAGTGATCATGTTTTGATCATCAAAATGATCCATCTATCCTTTGGATGCTTATGAAGGTGGAAGACTTTCATATACCACTTCAATGATCATCATCAATCATAATCGACAATGTTAAAATGTGTTACAAGCTACTTCTAAAATATAATTCATTCATTACATCTTATCATTTACTTTTACAATTTCAAATAATATAAATCATGGTGATTTTGGGTTTTTGGTTTCTATCTTCTTCTATTTCTATGATAAAGTGTTTATCTACCTCTTAGAAACCTGATGATGAGAATATATAAATTGGGGTGAGAATAGAATAAGAGTGTCTAAGTTACTTCCTTGGGTCCCAAAGATTGGTTCTAAAATTTAGTTTGCCCAAATTTAACCTATGAGTTGAAGTGGTCGCTTGTAGCACAATAAGGGTTATCAATTTCAAAAATATATAGGAAGTCGTATTTAGACACAAGTAGTTGTGGTTGGGGATTTTGGCTATGAAGTGACCAACTATTTGGAGTTAGTTTTTTAAAGTAAAAACACTCAAATACCTGGATAATTTTTTTAATGATGTTGGTTTGATACTTGGTTATTTCTAGATTTAGATTCAATGAACTTTTTTTCAAAGAAAATTACAGCTCATTAATTCAAGAAGTATCTATTCAATGAGATAAAAATACACATCACCATTTACTGATTTATTCCCTAAAAAATCCTAGGATAATCACGTAACACACCAAACTTTCATGATACACTTCTCTTTGAATAATACAATAGCGCGTGTTGTACGTAACTTCGAGTTCTAACACACCACAACCAATCAAACTGGCCATTATGAATAGTAATACCCACATTTTAAAATTTTATAAATTTTATCTTTCAAAATGGAATTCATTTTTGTATTCGGTGTATCTAAATTAGTTTAGGGTGAATTTTTGGTATTTTTCTGAAAACATTCAATTTTTGATGAATAGTGAAAACTACTAAATTTTAATTAAAAACAACTTTTTTAATCAAAATAAATTTTAGTGATAAATTATAATATTGAGTGTTTTTATGTATAATTATATTATATTTTTACCATTTAATCCAATGTTGGTCATTGGACATAATTTCACATTTAAACTAGACATAAGCAAGTGCCAATCTTTTGATAGTTATTATTTCTTAAAAACATGCTTTTTATTTTGACAACGGGAATTAATTTTAAATTAACTTCTGCCACTTTTGTGTTTTGAATTTAGAAAAATGGATTCCATATTTAGAATCAGGATCTCCAAATTGTGTAAATATGTAACTTTTATTTTTATACATTTTGAATAATTACTTCGGTAAATATTTTATTTACCATGGTTAAAGGGTAAATCCGATAAATATGGGTAAAACAATAATATTATAATAATATTAAATTACCCTAACACATTTCCTAACCCTATTGGATGATACGTTTATTACCATGGGCATCCTTGGGTCGATTTTGGGACCCCATGGAGCCACTTTCAAGTGGTAATGAAACTTTATATTAATTATGTTAAAGTAAATACAAAAATGACATAAGCATATATCTTTTAGTAAAACAATTTATACATAGGGTTATATATGTTATATTTTTTAATATAAATATTAATTAGAAATATAAAAATATTTCCTACATAATAGTATTTTATTTATAATTTATAGACATTTAATAGTTAAATTTATTTATGACACAATGATGATGCAATATTTTCCTTATTAATGAAAGAATCAAATAAATGGAATTATAAATGTTACAATTAATATAATTTGAAAGTTTTGATGCCATATAATGATTTTATCAGTTAATATGACATGTTAGGATTGATTAAATGAATTTATTTATAATTAATAAAATTGTTAGGACTTTAAAAAAATCAATTATTAAATAGTGTCAAAATGGACATAAAGGAGTTTTTTTAAAAATATTATATTATTAATTGATATAATATTCATAAAAATCTAAGGTTCGGAAAAATGACTTATATAATTATATTTGTATCATTAATGAATCACTTGGGGTTCGATTGGAATTTTATAGTAAGTTTATTAACCATATATTATAAAAATACAAAGAGACATGGTTAATAGAAAACTATTTAACTAAGAGTTAAATCTAAAATATAAAGTTAATATAGTGACACAAACCTATATAAAAACAATTGGTTGAGTGGTTTTAGACCCATACAAACCTTATAATTTAAATAATTCATTTTTGAGCCATTATAAACCGAAAATTACGTTATTATAAAATAATATTTCTAGCTTTTCCTAAGGTTCCCCTCACACCTCTTATAAAAGGGAACTTCACATTCTCTCTAATTCACACCTTTAAAGCCATTTGGATCATCCAATCCTGGCCCAAATACCCTCTAAACTATCCTCCCCTCATACTAGAGGCCTTCTGTTAGTCATAAATCTATCCTAAGGAGCCATTTTGATCAAATCAAAAGGAAGAACCCTAAGAAGAGGTAAATATTTCATCACCTCTTTCAAGTTCCTTTCTTCTTCCACATCCTCTTTCTTTGTTATTTCCATTATAAAATAATAACTCAATTATATTATATATACATTGATGTTATTATAAATATGGTACAACCATATGCATTATTTTATCCATCCTTTGAATGACATGTCATTATACATGCGTACGTACGGCTTACCGTCTCCACTTCGTGGTGTAATTGTTATTCAATAAATTATTATTTGTATGGGTATAATAATGATGTGTAATTGATGTAAATAATAAATATAACATGATAATGATTCTGTATATATGATATACTATCCAATTATATATTATTTTAACATCAAAATAATGATATTGTCACTCGTGCATACGTACGGATTACTGTCTCCACGAACGCGATGAGATTCATTCCCCATCGTATCCATTCAAGACTAATTTTCATTAGATGATTAAAAATAATATTTAAATACTTAATATCATTCTGAATATGAATAAGATACATCCTATACATAACAAACATTACTTTCATAACAAATAATACAAATGAAAATGAATCAGTTAACACCCGAAACGACGATAATACTAAGATATTATTAACAAAGAAATGTTAAAAGATCATATATGATATCATATTAATGTATATGATTATTGTATAATTTAATAAAAATTAGTTTACAATTATACAGGAGGTTAACCTACTCTCTACCAAGGAAAAGTACAAGGTAAGGGTTAATTTCACAATCTCTTTATTATATGAGGTTATTTATACGTAATTATCTACCGGGACCCCTTTATCATCCACATCCATGTTTCTTAAAAATGTATTTCAAAATTTTTTTTACTAGACAAAGGGGTAATTAATTTATACCCTTATTTTACCTTATATGTTTTGAAAGTAATCTTTCCATCATTTTCCAAACAAGGTACTTTATGACCTTTTTGACAAAATTAAGGTAAGAATGTTTTTTTAACTTATACGGAGCGTGCGACTATTTTACGCCATTACAACATCATCGAAGATTCACTTACAAGATTATAAGAATATTTTCAAAATAAATGTTTTCTTTATAATTATGTAACTTTAAATGATTTCAAAAAAAAGAAATAAATATTTCTCTCAAATAGTTTTGATTTCATCTATGTCAACATCCTTTAATGGATTTTATACTTGTTTGAAGTCGATTCATTATGATACAAATATTTCATATTGTGTTGAAGGTTTTTTTGATATGTTTGAATATGGATGTGTTATTTTTATACCATTCATGGTTTATGGTTAAAGTATTGACATTTCGTATGCTAGTTTTAATATGAATGCTTATGTTATATTTCAACCTTTTCATATGAGGAATGTATTGGACTTAGTAAGTGACAGGTTGAGACCGCTATAGCTCCTCGATGCATTGGTAGGTATCATGAGACAACTAGACATGGAATTGGCCAAGGCCTTTTCCAATTTGATATATGGTCTTGGCCGAGGCCTTAATCATTGTTAGATTTATTGGCTGAGGCCTTGACAAAATGTTTCAGAATGTACGACATTATACATTCCCTCATTATGAACATAATATTGATGGTTCATGTGTTCATTTGACTAGTAGAATACCCATGATTATGTTTTTTATGGAATTATTTACTAATATCATATTCCTGCTATAAAAGTTTTCATGTTTATTAATGGTAAAGGCATGTGTTTTCAATTATTCACCATGATTAATATTTATGTTATCTTCTGCTATATTTCTTACCCTTACTTAGCATTTGAGCTCACCCCTTTCTTATATTTCATTTTACCAGGATATGAAGAAGTTAATTATGAGTGACTTGTAGGCTTAATCTTGGAGGCTTGGGTGTTTCTATTGGAATAAATTAGTGTTTTATTTCTTTTCATGTTGTAAAGTTGAACTTATGTATGAATCTTGTTTCCAATAATACTAAACTGATCGGTCTTTCAGGACATTATTTCCTTGTGATCATGCTAATGATACGTAATAATGCACCGACTCTGGGCTTCTTGGGTCGGGGCGTTACAAATCACCTAATCACTTATAGTATCATTTTCATTATCACTCCAAGGTATAAGATCATAATAGTATCCAAAATATATACCTTTTAAATTCAGTGAAGACAGATAATAAAATAATTCATTAAATGGAACTCTCAAATTAAATAACTGATTATTATTTTATATCACATTAAAAAATATACAATCCACCCCATGAAACTCCCAAAAATCATCCTATAAGTGGTTTGTACCTCCATTGATACAAATATATTAGTGTAATGTGAAATTAGACTCATAGAATCAATATTAAAGAAGAAAAAAATGACCAATTTAATTATTCTATGAATAAATTCATTCCATGAAATAAATGGTATTAAAGTGATAAAGGTAATAATAATAAGAATTAATATGGAGTAAAAATTTTAATTATAAAATTAGAGTGGGTTTGGAAAAATTACAAATTAAGAACAAGTGTATAATAATAAAATGACAACATAACATTACATAAAGAACAAGAAATAAAATAACCTCATTTCCTCCATTAAAATCCACCTTAAATAGAAATTTTTAGTGTCTTGTAAAAATATGATCTTAATTATAAATCCATGAATTTTATTATTTGTGGTTAAGATTTTGATGAGTTTAGTAGAGTTTCTTAATCTTCTATAGATCATGATATATAGGGGAAAATAGAAGTTTCTTATAAAGGGATAGATAATCTTAGATAATTTAGAAATAATAATGCCCAACTTAAATTTTACACTTTCAGGAATATTTATGCATTGATATTTACCCAAATGAATGGAAGAATTACTAAAATTTAAAATAATGTTTCTACTTTGGGAGATACAACACAAAAATCTAATCCGACTTAAAAATTACTTAGAGTTTTTACTTTTAGATAGAGTGGGATCTCAACTGCTATCAGAAAATCCACACCTATTAAAGATCAGAAGCTGAAAAATTTAATTAAAACTAGTATGATTTATGGATCATAAATGCAATCTAAGTAGATGACCACATATTAGTTAAAATGTAAAATACTCATTTTTAAATTATTTACTTCAAAATATTATATAAAATGATAAATAGGTATTATTTGATTCATCTGATAAACAAGAATCTATCTGTTCTAATTTTAGTGACAACCTTTCTTGGTTAGTAAGGAATTTAAATAAGTTTTACAAGAATAGAAGAGTATTCATGAAATCCTTTAACATATCCAAGAAAGATAAAGTAAGTATCAAAGAATTATGGCGTTATGAATGTAAAAATATTGGGAATATTAAGTATGATTAAACTCAAATCAAATAAAAGAAGTAAATACAAGAATAATCATCAAATAAAATCTGAATACAAAAATAAAGGGAAAAGTGATTTAAAGGCTACATATAGTTCTTCTGAATACTAGTGATAATTTACTTTATGAACCTAAATATGATCATTAAAACAAAAAGATAACATGTTTTTTGTGGCTCAAAATGAAAAGGTATAATCTTTGAACACTCATAAACCTAAATTTGAATCTAAAAGTTAGCCTTTTGATGAACTGAAAGAATATTTCTCTATATTAAAAGATAAATATGTTTATATTAATAAGAAACAAGAATCTATTATAAAATCTTATGATGTTTTCATTACTAAAAAAATTATTTATCTAATAAAATTTTGTATTTAAAATATAAACTGGATAAAGTTGGATCTATTTATGATTTACATGATATTAAGATTAAAGAATTTTTATCTAAATTTGAATATTTAAATATTAATTCTAGTCTGTTCATTAAGGGGGAATATTACCTTAATAAAATTATTGGAAATAATAAAGGAAACAAAGGAAGACTTGTAATAGAAAGTAATGGTGAGAAACCAAAACTCTCCAGAAATTATTTCATGCCTAGTTAAAATAGTAAAAGTATGTCTACGATTAACTGTTTTCATTGTGGTATTTCCGGACATTATGCTAATGACTAATGCTATAATATTCCTTAATTTTCCATTTTTAATCATTCATATTTTTTTAAAAAATTATCTAAATTTATGGTTATAAATTCAACTCATAGTAAAAATATTTGGTTACCCAAATCTTTATATGTTAACACAATTAGACCCAAGAGTGTATTGGCACCAAAATACCTATTTGTTTGAATTTTTATAGGAAATAATCCACAAGGAAAATAATGAAAAATTGTTTATATACAATGGTTATTAAGCACATATGAGTGGTGTTTTTTCAAATTTTCATTCATTATAAAAGATTGATAGAGGTTATGTCACCTTTGGAGGCAGTACTAAAGGAAAGATTATTGGATTTGGATATTTTGGAAATTATGGCTCAATCCTCATCAAAAAAATTCTTTATGTCAAAGAATTGAAGAAAAAATTGATAAGTATTTCTCAACTTTGTGATGAAGCTTACTATAATGATTTCTCTAATAATACATGCTCTATTTTCAAAGATAGACTACTTAACTTTAAGGCACCTATAACTAAAAATGTCTATACCTTTGATATTTATTATTTATATAGATATAATATAAGTAATTTTAATACTAAAATTAATGAATCCTTAACATAGCATAGAATAAATGAATAATATAATATTTACTCTTTTATGAAGTTATTTAAGAATAAATTGTTTTTTGATTTTTTTTACCTAAATTTTGATAAAAATAGGCTATGTGATGCAGGCTAAATTGGTACAAAACACAAATATTATTTTAAAGCATTTAATTTGGTTGATATTTCTAGACCTTTGGAACTTATCCAAATGGATTTTTTTCTAACATCTAAAATAATTACCTGTGGTGAAAATTATTTTGATTATTTTAGTTAATGATTTTTTTATATTTACTTAGGTTTACTATTTGAGGATTAAAAGTGAATCTTGTACTATATTAATGAATTTATACAAACTAATTTACAAGGAAAAGGGTGAAAAAATTATTTCCATGAGAAGTGACCATGGATGTGAATTTTAAAATAATGAATTTAATTTATTCTATTCAAATCATGGTATTAAACATACATTTTATGCCCATAGAAATCATCAATGGAATTAAGTTATTGAAAGTATACATAGGAATTTACAAGAAATTATTAGTGAAATTTTAAATGAATATAGTATGCCTACTCATTTTTAGGATAAAACTTTTAACACAATATGTTTTTATGTAAAAAAAGTTCTAATATGGCCTATCTTATAGAAAACACCCTATAATTTATGAAATAAACGAAAACTAAAAATTGGATACTTTAATGTTTTTGGATGAAGGGTTTATATCTTGAATACCTAGGATAATCTTGGAAATTTTTATCCAAATTTTGATAAAGGAATATTTCTAGGTTATTCTACCACTTCTAGAGTTTATAGATTTTTAAAAAATAAGTCAAGGATAATTTAAGAATGAACTCTTGTGAAGTTTGATAAAAGTTATCTCTTTGATCACAAGAAAAATCACATTGATAATCTTATTGATCATTTGGATAAATTTATACTAGAATCACCCTTTGAACCTAAAAATGATGATGATGTGTATTATTTTCAAGTATAAACTAGTTCTAGAATTTAGAAACCGAGCAACCTAAAAGTATGCTTCCTTGGTTGTCTGCACCGACCCTAAAGGGAATTTCACTATAATTTTTATATCACAAAAGGGGGAGAAATAATACAAAAAAAATAATTTCGAAAAAAATCCCTTTAATCTTTAATAATAGTTATCTTGTATATTATTATCTATAATTGTTAAATCTGTAAATTTTTTGTTCAAATTTTATGGGGTTTTATCATTAAAAAGGGAGAGATTATCAGACATTATAATTTTATTCCAACATATCCAAATAAATAAAAATTTTTGATGTGCACAATATCCTTATTTTTTTTTAAAATGAGTTTAATTTAATTTATTTTTAGGTTATTAATTAATGTTTCATTATGTTGTTTTTATATTTGGAGTTATTATTTCATGTTGGTAATATTCAAATTTAAATAAATTTCTATAGTATTGAACATTATGAAGTTAAGTATGTCATTATGAAAAGTAAATATCGATCCTTATGAATTTGATACTGATCTTTATGAAGTTTAAAATGATCCTTATGAAGTTAAAATGATCTTATGAAGTTTATAATTATCCTTACTAAGTTTAGTTTATCCTTATGAAGTTCAAATGAACCTTATAAAGTATAGATTGATCATTAATAAGTCTCAATTGATCTTTAAAAAGTTTATAATGATCCTTATGATGTCCATATTAATCCTTATCAAGTTAACATTGATCCTTATGAAGTTTAGAATGATCTTTATGAAGTTTGGTTGATAATTTCAAATTTTAGAATGATAATTTTGAAGTTTAGTTGATCCTTACAAAGTTTAAATAATCCTTATTAAGTTTAGTTAATTATTACAAGTTCAAATGATCCTTACAGAGTAGTTGAATCTTATGAAGTGAGAAGATAACTCTTACATGATTCAAATTTCATATATTTTTAAAGGGTTGTTTCAGTTGTTGATTTATAGGGGAAGATTTGTTGTGCTTCTTTTCTATCAAAGTAAATGATATTTTAAGGAGTCTTGACTGAGTCTTAATGATTTTCTAATTTTAAAGGAAACTAAAAAATACTCTCAAAAATTTTGTGGTTAGATATTCTCATAGAGATTTTTTGGAATATTTTGATAGGATTTATTTCATGGGTAATATATATTTTTTACAAATAATACAACATAGATATATATAAAAATTTAAAAGTTGAAATCAAGAGCATATATTTTTTAACTACATGAACCACAATTTTATTACTTTTATACACACAATATGATTATCACTAGAAAGAAAGATGAAGAAGATTAATTTTTTCTATTATTATGATAAAATATCTATTATAGTTAAATATTTATTTTAGAGGTTCAATATAGATACATACATTCTCTCTGGAATAAATTCTATTATCTGTTAGTTTCTAGAGCTTTCAACTTTGTGGTAATTTGTATTCATTTCTACATCTTTAATTTATGTTATAAGTTCACACTCCTTGAAATAAGTGTGGTGTAAATATTATTAATAACCTTATAAAGGTATATCCTAGGAAAATCTATCAATCCTTTATAACAAGTAACTATTTATTGCACTTAGCTTTGTGATCCCTAGAAAAAAGGATCAGAATGAAAATCACTAAACTGACAGAGTGTTAGATGGCTAGACTATGGGAGGTTCTTATAGAACCAAACCTATATAAAAAAATTCTTGAATTTTAATCTTTAATTTTATTTACTTTATACTTCATAAATGATTAAAAAAATGATACACTTAAATGATTAAAAATGGGGAAATTTTCAATAGGTGTGAAATTCAAGAACTCAATTCACCCCCATTATGAGTTATTACTCAACTATTCTAGGGAAAAAATTAGGATAGGTTTTAGAAGACAAAAATATAGATTGGGATTTCTTCTAATATGTGGTAAAATTTCAGCCCAATTGTATTTTCCATTTTGAATTTATGTCGGAAATGGTTGGATGGCCTTTTGGACTATGAAATCCAACATATAATTTTAACTTCAACTTGGGAAGCTTAGGTCACCTTCCAAACATCTAAATTATATTAGTTCAAAGTTAAATGAAATGTTTCTCATGATGTTATATATCTAAATATGATATTTTATCTCCATTATAGTTTTATTGTGGGATCTACATCTATTTTGTGGCCTATGGTCCAATTTTCTTATACAAGAAATTTCTACATTTGAGGCCCGATATGTCAATATTCATTTGTGAATCATCCATCACTATAGAATAAAAAAATATTCTTCATAAATTGATTAACATGATTATGAAATTTTAAGTCCAAATCATTAATATAGAGTGTTCCAAAAGGTGTTGTTTGGATGGACCAATATTAAGATATTTTAAATAATAATTACACATATGATGAGAAAGGAAGTATAAATTGTAAAATACATTAACCTTTAACTTTATGAAAAATGAATCATAAGAAAAATATTAAAAAGTTAATGAAAATTATCCAATTTTAGTGACAATCATCCATCAATCCACACACTGACATTGCATTATATTGAATACATAGTTTATAAAAATACCTAATAAAAACAATCCAAAGTTGCAAGTTATTATAAATTAATTAAAATGAAATAAATTTCATATTAGACTTTCATGGAGAATACTTTAATCACTCAAATTCATAAAATATTTATTATTACAAGTTCCCTAACATCTTTCTTTATACATATTAACATATAATCACATTTATAAATTTCAAAACTCATTGGTATCTCATAGGGTTCCTCTAACATAAATTAATATGTTGAAAATTTAAAATATACTTTGGATATATAAAAATTAATATTTTAAGGGACAATAACTTGTTTTTTCTATACAAAATATCTTTCCCTTTTATGTATTCATAAAAAAATGCATATATACATATATTTAAATATATATACATACATGAAAATATTAAAATAAATTTTAAAACTATATTAAATAAAATATATATATGCATAACTTAATAGTCAATTGTTATAAAAGTTTAGATGACCAAAGTAAGAAATTTTTGACACTTTGTCCAATTTTATCCACCTCATCAGTTGGGAATGACACTCTATCCAATACACACATAATATTTACTATTACCCTTTGATGACCTATCTTCATATACTAATGATATAAGATATTCAAAATATAATGTATAATCTTGTATGCCATAATATGATATTGGGATCCCTCTCTGTATAACTTATAGTAGATGGTTAACCGTAGATGAGGTGAAAGAGTGGAATATGCAGGATAAAATTGTCTTTGCACATTAACAAACATTGATTGAACCAATGATATAATCTTATCCTCCATCAAATTGGTAAACTCCAAAACCTATGCTTTTAAAGAATCAATTTACCCCTTTTGTACTTTCTCCCTCTACGAAGTAGTAGGGCAGACAAAAACTTTTCTAACAGATACACCAACCTCATATCCATATACATGACCCAAGTTTTCTTAATTTTATAAATCAGTAAATATCCATCTTAACCTAAAATATAATGGTCCAATGTGTTCTTATCTCCTCTAGGTCATACTATAAAGGATACTTGAAAATTATATTATCATTAAAAAATTAAAAGAGTTGAGAAATCACATAAATTTCTTATTACAATATCATCAGCTATAAAATTTGACTCTTCCGTAAGATATTTCCCGTTTTTCATAATCTGGAATCTCATTCATTTTTCAGGGTGAGCTGGGGGAAGGGGTAAAATCTTTACAAATCTAGATGACTTGAATCTCAATTTATCAAACTTTTCCACAATCATTTATTATTATAGTAATGTATAACCTCTCCAATATAAAGCATCAGGCTATATATTTTTCACAAGGATATCTTGATGATATCTCCTCACTGCTTATTAAAAACAAAAAAATCACTAATAATATTTTTTTAATATTTATATATACATAAATTCACTTTACATAGTTGAAATTAAAATTACTAAAAATGATTCCAACTATCTACTTTCAAAAAACTTATTCCATGTATCTTCATATAAAAAATAGTAAATTTGGCATGGATTCTCAATTTTTATTTCTAAAAAAAACAAAATATGAAGTTAATATTAATTTAAAATCCCTCAATATCTTATAAGTAAATGATAAACATCATCTCTTAACTTCTTATGTATTAGGTAAATCAAATTTCATCTAAAATCTATAGGGGAAAAATGAATATCTAAATTACCAAATATATGTTAAGAAAAATAAAAGAATAATAAATGAGTTTATCATTATGGTATCTCATAGATAATATTATGTTTTCTAGTCAACGATCCTCTAATCAAAATGTAAAATGCTTATTTTTTTAATCTGTTAAATCCATATAATTACTAAATTATTTATTATTTGGGATAGTTGAATTACTATTACCATTAAAGTCTACGAGATAATAATAATCTCTATAAATGTGTGCTTAAAAGTTTACCAACCCTGTAAGTATTTTCTTGACCTATAGAAGTAAGACACTTTTATAAAGAATAATTAGGAGGCTCCTCAGTAGAAGTGTGAATATGATCCTATCTAGAAGATCAAGTTTATTGAAAACATGATCAAACATATCTCTACCAATCAAATTAATAAAAAATTAGTACAAAGTGACATTAAATAAATATAAATATAACATTTGATATAAAAATTTAATAAAATTTGAAAAATGGTTAAAAAACAAAAAAAGAACACAAATTGTCATATTTTCTAAAATATTTAAATTAAATTATAGTATAATTTTTGACAATATTTATGAGACATGAAATGATATAAATAGAAGAAAACTAAACTTTAATAATATTGAAAATGATATAAAAATAAAAATAAAATAAATAAATATATGTAATACATTTTTAAGTATCAACCATTAAATTTATAATTTTTCTAACATAGTTGACTTATATAACAATACTAATAAAAATAATTTATTTAAATTTTTTTAAAATTTGAAAACATATACCAAAAATAAATATATAGTACCTATACTATCAAGAGATTATTATAGGATTGTTTATCCATATTAATTATTTATGTTCATTCCATATATCATGAACCATTTTTATATCATGGTTATAAGTATTCTCTAATAATCATGTCTTAGATATAGGTAGATCGCCTAAGTCATCATTATTTTCAACCATATCATCAAGAAAATATTCGGTTTTCTATGAAAAATGATAGACCAGTCATCATTTGATGGATAAAAAATATAGAAAATTTGTTTCTATGTGTTCCCATTTTGATGGATAAAAAAAATAGAAAATTTGTTTCTATGTGTTCCCATGATGATAGGTCCATCTATGTATCCTAATATATTCAGTTCTATAATTTTCATTCTGAATTAATTACGTTTAACACTACTGTTATAGATAAACCATTTACAGTCAAATAGAGGTACTCAACATTTTATTTTTATCAATATACCATATATATTTAATAACTTTATAATATATAATTGATTTAGAGATTAGATTTTTATCTTTTACACTTCAAAATGCATTGCTTTAGTGAATACAAATACACCACTATTTTGAATTATGATTTTTTCCTATTCCTTGGTATAAAATATATATTCATTAATATCATACCCAAAAAATGTTATCACATTTAAACATGGGTTTACCACTAACTATTTCAATGTTTTGATGTGGATGAATCACTAGTTGTGTTCTACTTAAACTTGGGATAAATGTTTTTATTATCATTTAGTACCCACCTATCTTTATTCTTTGGATAATGTTGTTTTAATGCATTAATATGTTATGGTATATATGGATAAACCATCATCTATGTTATTCAAGATGAATAAATTTGTTTTCCTTATTTTCTCACCCATAAACAACTTTATTTTTAAGCAAAAAATCCCCTTTAATTCAATACCAACTATATCCTGGAAAATTATAGGCAAAAATGAATGCTCCACTTTAGACAATTAGTCCATACATAACTCTACCACCTCCTCAGAAATATACTTTTCAACAATAGAGGCTTCTGGTCGATGTGGGTTCTTAACATACCCCTTCAATATCTTAATACACCATTCAAAAGGATATATATAACATAACTATACGGGTCTACATAGATTTATTTCTCACACTAAATGAACCATTAAATATACTAGGATGTTAAAAAAATCTTATAGAAATTATATTTTCAGTTAAAAAAGTAAATATAATTCTTTGTTATCTAAATTGTTTAAAAATTTAGATGCATCACTTTTCTACAAATAGAATTTATAAAATAACACACTGTGATTATATTTATTCTTACATGAATGATTAATATTCCATATAATTAAATTAATAATAGTTGTTTCATCATAACATGAAAATTATGAGATTATGTTATTTTTAACTTTAAATATTTTAATGAAACAAAATTATTCACATTTGAAGAATAACCCCAAGGAACCTTTTAGTCCAAATGGCCCAAAGGCCTTATTTTAATTTTATTATAGATAATCCCACTTTTAAGGGTTAAAGGGGAACCCGAACATGACCCGTAGGCCCAAGGCCCAAGGCCCGACATGACCCGCAATACATGACCCAAAGGCCCAGAGGCATACCATGCCCAGCCCACTAGAACTTCCCCTCCCCAGCGTCTTGAATCATTGATCTTCTTAGCTACCCACCTTGTATTTCTGATCGGCTAGCATTGCCCTGTACAAAGCTGCATGGTGCCTGGTCCCGATGGCGGCTGCCATACCCTCTCATTCTTCCAATCCGGTTAGCTCTGTATCTGGTGGCTGCTACTCATGTTTCTCTGATCCTCTTCTGGGGCATGTTCTATGTGAAATGGGCTACTCCATGGTCTACTTGACATGAAGTCCCTTTGGCCCGAAGGCCTTTGATGACCTGAAGGCCCTGGATACCCGTAGGCCCAAACTGGTGGCCTGAAAGCCCAAATCGGGTGAATAGTTTCGGCTGCTACAGTACCGAACAGTAACCGCTATAGTGACTGCTACAGTACTAATACAGTACCCAGAAATTCACCTTTACCCAGTTTTGAACCTGGGACTCTTGGATGCTAAGTAGGATCCCTTACCACTCGGGTACGGGCTCGTTGGCAACCCCAAGGCACCTTAATAACATGTAGGAACTGAAAAAAACTATTTTTTTCACTCTTGGATAATGTATGAAAAGATAGAAGAAAGTATGTTAATTTTTCTTTAGGAATGTGTGCTAAATCCAAATGTATTCCCATTTACATTAAGTTCAATCTTTCATTAAAACCATCCCAATTATTTCCTTTAATATGTAACAAATTTCCAACCAAACCATCACAAATATTCTTCTTAATATATATCACAACAATGTTATGTTTGGCCTAATAATATCTCAAATATGGAATCTAAAAAAATATTGAGTATTTATTCTATATATTTATATCATTACAAGATCTTTGTGACTTTCTAAAAGCGCGATCGATGTTTTTTACCCTCTCAAAATACCAATCGACAGACAAAGGATTTAGAATAATATCACATTTTTATGAGTTGTTGAATGTTTTTTAATATTTAATAAGTGTGATTCATACATAGAAACCTTCGATGACCCATTTACATAGTTTTTCTAAAATATTTTAGTTTATATCATGAATTCCTTTCTTCATAAGTTAGAAATGATTTATGTTTGTTAACATTATATCCCGAAAAATTTCCATATACCAGAAAGTCATTTTTAATGAATAGAGTCATTGCATGTAAATTAAAATATTCATTTTTTAAGAATAATTTTTTTTGTTAATTTCCTCCCATAAGAGTTTCAAATAATCAATAAATGGTGATGGGTAAACATAAATATCATTTCCAGGCTATATTGGTCCAAAAATAATTTAAGACGTCATAATATGTTTATGATTCATACAATTTCCTTAGGATAAGTTCTAAATTACCAACATAACATTCTATGAACTATGTTTTCTACTAAGTATCCGATACTAATTCATTCCATATATGCACAATCCAAGTATTAAATTTAAAACTTCATTTACAAATATAGTAAATTATTTATCAATTTTCATCCATTGTGTGAAATCAACTAGATTAAATAATTTTCCATCAAATATTCACTAATCTACATGAATTATTAAACCTTTTTACATAATTTTAATTTTAAAATGATCATTTCCAATGAGTAATTATTGGAAGATACCAAATTTCATCAGTGGGAGTTTTGGTACTTAGAATAAGAGATAAATCAACCTATGATATTTTCTTTCAAATTATAATATGATATCCCATATTTAGGATACTTTGAAAAACCTTCACTTTACTTTTTATATAAAACAAAATCAGGGTTTCATGAATATATCTTCTTGTACAACAATCTCACCAGACATGATATTTTTTTTACATTATAATTTGAATTTTTCCAAACATTGTCACTTGAATTTTGTCTTTCAAAAACTATAGCAATTTTTTAAAATTCATATCATTGTGTCCATTACATTATTTCAAGTTTTACAATCTCGAAACCATTGAAAAAACTATAAATTTGGTACACCCCAGAAATAATGGTTTTTTATCTTCACTCTATAGGTGCCCAATTGTTGCAATTTTTTTTAGTTTCTTTGACTTTAGTATCATGAATCATTTATTCTATTTGATTTGAATTATCATTTTTAAAATATCCATTATCGTTTTATCTTGAATTCTAAACCATTTAACCTTGTTAAATATCATAACTGTAACTCATAATAAAACTATTTAAAATTAAATGATCTTTTATTTCACTAGATCATAGATTTATTATAGTTAAATACTTCCTACATGAATAATAAAACTATTCATTGTTTGATTTGTTTTATCAATTTGAAAAAATTCTTCAACCACTTCCCTATATTCATCACTTGTTTGGTGCATAGTAATTTAGTATGATTCATTAACACCTAAAATAACTATTAAATAAAATAATATGGGTTATCATATATTGTAACTATAATTTTAAATTTAAATATATTTTTAAAAACATGATTGAATTTATTCCCTTTTTAAATAAAAAAAATTAATAATAACATTAATGAAATTCGTTATAAAATATTTCATATAAAATAACACACACACACACATATATATATAATAGAAAATATTGTATATTTTTTACAGTAAAACAAAAATACTAATGGTAATGTTTATAATTTATTATTCATATGTATTTAATGATACAAAAATATTCTTATAAGTAATTTTATATGTGCGTGTGGGAGTGAGTTTTACGACTACTAAAATAATGTATTTGTAATTCATATACAGATCTCATTTATATAATCATGTTCAAAAATAATTATTTAATATATTAAGGTATTTTTTATTAAAATATAAAAAATTTATACAATTTTTTTATCAAATTAAATTCATATTAAATTAAAAATAATAATAATAAAACATTGAATAAATGAATTAACCAATATTTTTTTTCTTCATATTAACGAATCACTAATAATTGAGTTTTAAAAAATTGAATATTTTATAAACCAAAATAGAAAAAAATAAAAGTTAGACATTGATTTTGGATTTAATAATGATAAAAAATAATGTTTTTAACATAAATGTATTTTTAATGAGAACTATTCATTTTAAAAAATAAAGTTTTAATAGTAAACTGGCATAAAATATAAATTAATTACAAAAAGAATCATAATTTCAATTTAAAAAATTTGTAATCTTTTTTTTGACTCATTTCATTTTTTCATAACCATTTCACATGACCCTTTAATAAAAAAACTTATTAAAAAACATCATTTATTTAAAAAATTTAATTATTGAAATTAAATTTTAGTTTAGCATATACATGGTTAAGAAAATAATTATTATGATAATTTAAATTTATCATACAAAAAAATATTGTTTATATTATTTGATAGAGTAATATAGTAAAAATTATGGATTTAATGAATGGTTATAGATATATAAGGATCCAAACTTAAACATTGCATAATATAGTGTCTATAGACTAGAATTCATTTTCTTACATTCCCAAAGAACTTTTAGGTTTATAGTTTATAGAATTAGGTCATAAATATTACATAACAAACTCATACATTACAAATTGGACACATACACTAAGTAACAATTTTTCCACAATATTAAACTTTTAAAATGAAACACATTTTCTTTTCATGAAAACTATTCATGACTTTCAACTGGACAACTTCTTTTTTCTTACTCATATGTAAACCTTGTAAAAAACATTTTAAAATATGGGACAAGAACAAAAATATTAGCAAGGGACATAAAAATAAGAAATACATTAGTCCATTGAAAAAATAAAAAACCCATAAAATTTTTACCTTTATCAAAATATTATTTGATTGTACGAAATAAATCATAGCCATATGAAAAACACACACTTTTTTCATAAAGAAAACATTTAAAATACATAATAGGAAAATAGAAACCCTTGTAGGAAACTTAAATCATTATTTTCATAACCCATGTCATAAATAAATATATCCTAGTTAAATCCATAGGATAAACCTCCCTGATTAACTCCCCCATTATTTCCTTTGAATACAAGGAACATTACCCAATGCATTGGAGAGCTATACCGGGCTCACCTATTATATAAGTTGTATTGGGATCACTATTTTTATAAGTTGTATCAGGATAACCTATTATCATCTATAATTATCAAGTACCATATCTTTAATAAAACATCTTATGTCTACACCTTTTCATCATAAAACCCTTGAAATTTTTTTTGAACACTTATACAAAATATTTTCAGATATCGAAATACCCTTTCATTTTAAAAACCCATTTTCAAAAATAAATATCTAGAAAAAGGGGAAAAAGGGGTTTTCTATGAAGAAAAAATGGAATCTTATAAAGGAATCAAAACATCAAATAATAGTTATAATGGTATGATTTTTTAATACTTTATACATTAAAATAGAACTTTCCTTTTTTCCTTTTGTAAATAAAGTCAAAACGTTTCATATAAAATACATAAAAAGATTCATTTTGATTTTTTTAAGATATTAAAAAGTGACATAAAATTTCCTTTATAATTATTTTATTTCCATATAGATACATTCATAATATAATTTTAGGAATATATTTATGGAATAAAAATATTTAGAAAATTAATATTTAGAACATTTAAAATGAGGTTTTAAGTTAAAGTATCTCTTACCTCGAGTCTGACTCATCACGTACATTCATTATATTAATGAATAATAAAATTATGTTAATTATTTTATTAATTAATTACCCTTTTCAATTTTATTAATCTTTTTTATTTTATTTATTTCTATTTTATATTTAATTATTAAATCATTTAAATTCTCGTCGGATATTTTGACGATATTCAGCTCATATGTCCAAAATGACTTCGGTAGGTTGCCCATGGTTAAATTAGTAATTATTAAATCATATTAGTAATAATTATCATGACATAATTATTATTTTTATACATAATTTATACTTTTAAAACCAACCATGAAATATTGTTATGAAAAATGAATTATGTTATAATCATGGAGATGATAGGTCATATGTACGCATGAGTAACATTTTCATTTTTCAGAGAGAATATGGGAAATAAGTTAGGTATAATTTTATTTTAAAAAAAGTATTTTTTATATAATAAATATCAAATTATATATTTAAATATACTTATATATACCATCCATGTGATTTGGTGATGAAAAACAAATCACATCGCTTCGTAGAGGTGGTTATCCACACATTCACACGAATGAGGTTATCACTTTTCAATGGAAGGAATGGTAAAAAAATAGATGATAAATTATCTTTAAAATGTTAATTATTTAATTAATATAATATATATACATTAAACAGATCATTATAACTATCCATGAGGGGAAATTATGGAAAATGAATTACATCAGCTTGTGAGGCGGTAGTATGTCGTACACACGAATGATGATTTTGTTTCCCATTTAATAAAACTGGAGATATATATAGGTTATTAAATTATAATAATAAAATATTATTATATATATAAGATACTAGTTCTATTATTTCATCATGTTTTAAGAATATTTTAATGAGGTAGAAGAATAAATAAATTGAAAAGTCTTGGTTGATAACTATACCACATCTTTAGACAACCTCTTTAGGTTTATACCTAAATCCTTTCTAGGATAGTTTTATAATCAAAATAGGGACTCTAGAAAGTGGAGAGAGATTTAATTAAGGGATTTTGGAAGGTATTTTATGAACCAAAAGTCTCTTTAATTTTGGATAGTAAAGGAGGGTGAGTGTCCTTTTATAAGTGGGGGAGAGGACACACTTAGAATGTTTAAAAAGATTAACATATATTAATGGATTAGTTAATAAGAATGGATCTAAAATAGACTATTTAAAACTATTGGATTCTATAAGGTATAAATATGGCCATATAATAAAATTTAGACAAGTTTTATGTCATTTTAACCCTTATTTATTTAGTTTACCCATCGACAAACATGTTTTTACCTGAACCACTGTAACATATTTTGTTTTGTTTTTACTACTCATTATGAAAAAAAATAAGTTGAAAAAATTATATAATATTAATTATTTTGATTAAAAATATTTAATACATTTTATAAAATTCAATTTATATAATTATCATAATTTAATTTAAAATTAAATCCATAAAATGAGATGAAAACAATTTTTCAGAAAAATGTCCTTTTAAGTATAAAAATGTTTTTATACTAAATTCAAGTAAAAAATTGAATAAAATTACCTTAATTGGATTATTGATAATATAAATTAACTAATTTTACTTTTAAAACCATTTTTAAATAAAATGGATCTTTGTAAATTCTTGAAATGAAATGATAAATTTTAATAAAAATCAATATTTTTCACTATTCATTGAAAAATCAAACTTTTTAGAAGATTCTAAAAAATTCATTCTAAGATAATTTTGAAATGATTAATTAAAAAATGAAGTTAATTTTTCCAAATTAAAATTATCTAATTTAAAAATCAATCTTTTAAATAAAACCATATAATGTACAAAAACTCAATTTGGTTAGAAATAAAGCCTTTTCCCTTTTGACTAAAAAATTATCTAATATTCTTGTAATAAATATAACTCTATAAAATATTATTAATTAATATTAATTATACATGAAAATTATTTATCTTAACATTACTAGTGTTGTTACATTCTCCCCCCTTTGGAAATTGCATCCTTGTAATTTCATTCATTACTTAAATAGGTGGGGATATTTTTCCTTTATTGAATTTTCTAATTCACATGTTAATTATTAAACAATATGTTTTTACAAAAACCTTAACTTGATATATTAACATATTTTGTAACATTTTTCTATTTGGTCAAGATTATGTACTGGTTTTTCCTCATAATGTTTTCCTTCTAACTAAACTACTTTAGGGCTCAAAACATGATTAGCATTTGAAACATATTTTCTTAACAAAAAAACATTAAATAAACCAATTAACTGAGATAAAATCAAAGAAAAGGACACTAAATAGGAAACTAATCCAAATTTATCTAGGATATCATATGGTACAATGAAATGTGATCTCATATTACCTTTTCAATGAATTTACCATGAAATTTTTAAGAAGGGCGAGTTTCTCCATTTCCACTCTAGTATTGGAAAAGGCTGAATCATCCCCTTCAATAATTGTTGCTCTACTTTAACTAGTTGAAAAGTCAAAAATTTCATGGTAAATTCATTGAAATCTCTTTTTATTCCATCCTACCAGTAATACTCCTGATGGTCTCTGTAAATATTAGTGCTTCAAAGATGACTAATAAATAAGGATCTATGATATTTACTTAATAATTATCCCTTTAACTGGGAATCACAAGGCTCACACAATATCTTTAAAAATATGATAACACCTTATTCATCAATATTAATCTCTAGAAAATCACCCTTCTTAAAAAATTCTACCTTTTTCAATCTAACATGATACTCTTTATGAGATTTCTTAATTCTTTCTGATAGAGAAAATTGTATTAACACCTAAAAAAATAGAGGAAGTTCTTATATGCACAATTTCTAGGACAAAATTCCTAAAATCACTAACCAAAGGGTTATGTTCCAAATGTAACAAGGTTAATATAGCATTATCTTTATGACTCAAAGAATTAGCTACTTTGTTTTCTTTTATAGGATAGTAATTAATCATGCAATCATTGTCCTTAATTAGTTCTAGCCATCTTCTCTGCCTCATATTTAAATATTTTTGAGTGAATATATACATAAAACTTTTATGATCAGTATATATTTCTCACTTAACTCCATATAAATGACACCTCTAAATTTTTAAAGTAAAAATCCACAACTAATTACAGATCATGTGTAGGATAATTTAACTCATGAGGTTTCAATTAATGTGAAGCATAAGAAATTACCCAATCATTAAGCTTCAGAACACAATCAAGCCCCTTTAATGAAGTATCACTCTAGATGAAAAATTCACAATTTATAGAGGGAAGTTACAAAACTAGATAATTCATCAATCATCATTTTTAGTTCCTAATAATATTCTTCATATTATTTCATCCAAATGAATTTAACTCCTTATTGAGTTAAATTAGTTTGTTGGCTAGATAACCAATTTTTTTTTCCAAAAAACTGATAGTAGTAACACAATAATCTAAGAAAATTGTGGATCTATATGATAATTATAGGTCTTTTTCATTCTTTAACAACTTCAGTTTTAGAAGGTTCAATGGTTAGTTTATCTTTATAAACAATATAACCAATGAAAAACATTTGTTTTAACCAAAATTAACACTTACTAAATTTTACATATAACATATTTTCTTTTAAGGTTTTTAAAACAATCCTTATGATTCGTTTACAATCCTCATAAATTTTAGAATATATCATTATATTATTAATAAACTCAACCAAAAACTTATCTAAATAGTCATGGAAGACTCTATTCATAATATCCATGAATACATCTGTTGCATTAGAAAACCCAAAGGGCATAATCACAAACTCAAAATGCCCATATCTAGTCTGAAACATCTTCTTCAGAATATCTTCCTCCTCCACCTTCAACTAATGGTACCCTGACCTATGATTAATCTTTGAAAAACATCGTTCTCCTTGAATTTGGTAAAAAAATCATTGATATAAGGAAAATGATATTTTTTCTTAATAGTGATGTTATTAAAGGATCTATAACCAATGAAAAGTAAAATTGAACCATATTTCTACTTAACAAATAAAATAAGAGTAACCCATAGTAAAGCGTTCAGATAAATGTAACCTTTATCTAGAAAATCTTGAAAATTATTTTTCAATTCTAAAAGTTATTCTTGATCCATTCAATAATGGGGTTTTTAAATTAGATTAGCATTAGATGCTAAGTCAATAATAAACTAAACATCCCTATCGAGAATACCACTAGGAAAATCATAAATAAATACATCCATATATTCATTCACTAAGGGAATATCATTAATCTGAACAATTTATTTATTTTAAACAATATGAGTTAGGTAACTTTCACTACCATATCTAATCAATTTCTCAACTTATTGATATGTTATCAAAGGCATGAAATCATTGAATATAACTTTCTTAGATCTACAATCTATATTATCATGATAAACTGAAATCCAATCCATATGAAAAATATTATCAAAATTTATTATGGGTTGTCCAACAATATTTGTAGGAAAGACCATACCACTGATAAAAATTGGAAGATTATTATAAACCTTAGTTACTTTAATACTTCCACCCTAAGTTTTCACTAAAATCTATATCTTCTTTTCATGTGGTGATATTCCCATTTTACTATAAAATTACTCATAAATGAAGGAATGTGAAGATCCAAAGTCAAATAGGGAAATGGAATAATTCTAATAAATAAGTAATATACATTTCACCACTTCGTTAGATGGACCAACATCAACCATAATAGTAGAAAATGATTTCAAAACCTTTTTTTCTTTCTATATTATTGATTTCTACCATGAATAACTATCTTTGGACAAAAAATAGAATAATTTCCCAACTCATTTCAATTAAAACATCTCAACATTGGTTGGTTATTAGTTAACCCATTCATGGATTGTTCATGACTCTTTTCTTTACAATCACAAGACCTATGAACAAACTTACCACACCAATAAAAATTTACAGAACCAATCAAACATTACCGAATTTTTTTTTACCATACTTGGAACATGTTTGGGGATTACCTATATATTTCTTAGATTACTATTTTTTTCATTTCTTTTCACCTTGAACAATCCTTACTCTTAACATCAAGATAAACATAAGTGTAAAAAACCTCTATCTCAACTTTCTCAGCATAATAAATAAATTTCTCATAACTTTTAAATTCTCACGAGTCTAATTATCTTAATAAACTTGGTTTCAATCTAGAGTAAAATATATTAATTTTACCACATGGTTTCGAATAAAATTTGGTGGGTTTCCATCCAATATTGTAAAATTTGTTTCATACATGGCTACTGAATCTTCCCCTTGCCTCAATTCCAAGATTGTTTTCTCAATCTTGAGTTGAAAAACCTTAGTGAAATATTTATATAGTAAAAGATTATTAAATGTATTACATTCCATGGAATCAAGCTATTATATCTCTTTGGTATTGTATCATCTTCACCTTCAAAATGATAAATGGAAAGTGTGCATTTTCGATGTTCTGAACATACCATGACTTCAAATATATTTTACAAATAATCGATTTATCTTTTGGATATAATTAGATATAAAATTAAACTAAAATATAGTGGGTTATGTTTTATAAAATTATAATCTATCGACATGTTCCACTATAGAAATCCTGGTTTCTTTCTGAAATAGATGCCACCCATTTATAACCATCATCAACTGATCCATCACTATAAAAACATTACCCAGTTCCAATTACAACCATTTCGGGATATTGATTTGGAAGGTCATTATCCTTTTTATACCTCCCTACTTCTTCTTCCTTATTTCCACATTGGAAAACCATTTTGAACAAACATAGATTATATGAAGGAATATAGTAATCTTCAAATATTATATCATGATAACCATAAAGTTGAATCTATAAAAGGTATTCTATTAACATTATCCAAACCTATACAGTTATCTAAAAATTTTATATGATACCAACTATGAGGACCCACCTTAAAAATTAAATAATATAGTGTATATAGAATATGATTCACTTTCTTTCATTCCCAAAGATCATTTCAGTTTAGAGTTTTAGAGAATTAGTTCATAAACCTTTTATAAAAAACTCATATATTACAAATTGGCACATACACTCAACATACATTTTCCCACATTATAAAACTTTTAAAATATAACACATTTTATTTTTATGACAAATCATCATGAATTTAAACTTTACTTATTCTTTGTTCTTAATCATCCTTAAACCCTATGAGAAACATTTAAAAATATGGGATGATCACAAAAAGCTAAGTAAGGTACATAAAAGTAAGAAATATATTAGTCTAGTAAAATACATGAAATCCCATACAATGTTTACCTTTATCATAATATTCTTTGATATTATGAAATAAATCATAACCACATGAAAAGAACACATTTTTGATCAAATAAAACCTTTAAAATCCATAATAATAAAATAAAAACCCTTGTAGGAAACTTAAAGCATTATATTCATAAATAATATTATGAATATCTGGATCATAGTTAAATATATAAGATAAAACTTGTTGGTTAACTCACTCTTTCTTTCCTTTGAATATAATGAACATTATCCAATGTATTAGAGAGCTACATCGGGCTCACCTGTCGTATAAGCTGTATCGGGATCACCCATCATATAAGATGTATTGGGTTCACCCATCATTATATATAATTTTCAAGTACTATATCATGAAAAAAACATTTTATACTTGTACCTTTTCATCATAAAAACCTTGAATAATTCTTTTGAACCCATAAAAAAAATATTTTCGGATATTAAAATACCCTTTCCTTTCAAAATTCCATTTTCAAAACTAAAATACCAAAAAAAAGGGAAGAAGTGTTTTTATTTAAAGAAAACATGGAAGATTTTAATGGAATAAAAACATCAAATAATTTTTGTGTTAGTGGGAAAATACGTTGACACTGTTTACATTTATAAAATAATATTAATAATATATAAATAGAAGAAAGATATTTAAAATAAATCTTTAGAACATTTAAAATGAGGTTTTAGGTTAAATTATCTCTTACCTTGAGTCTGAATCATCGTGTATGTTCTTTATCTTTTTGAAAAAAAACTTATGTTAATTATTTACTTTCTCAATAACCTTTTCAAGTTTATTATTCCTTTTATTTTATTTATTTCCATGTTATATTCAATTACTTAATCTTTTAAGTTCATTTCTGGCGTTTTGATGATATTCCACTCCTATGTCCAAAATGAATGCAGTAGGTTGACCATGGTCAAATAGGTAATTATTCCATAATCTATAGAATAATAATAATGACATAATTATAATTTATATAAATCAATTATAATTTTAAAACCAACTATGAAAGATAGTTATGAAAAATGAATTACGTTACAATCATGGAGACATTAGGTCATATATACGCATGAGTAACATTTTCATTTTTAAAAGAGAATGAGGGAAAAAAGGTAAGTATCATTTTATATTTAAATAATGATTATTATATCATACATATAATATTATATCTTTAAATACACTTATATATACCAACCATGTGATGTGGTGATGAAAAACGAACCACATCACTTCGTGGAGGTGGTAATCCACACGTATGCATGGACGATGTTATCATTTTCAATGGATGAAAAGGTATGAAGATACATGATATATTATATTTTCATAATTTTAATTTTGTCATGAATATAATATATATACATTAAATTCATCATTATAACCATTCGTGAGAGGCAGTGATGGAAAATGAAATACATCAGTTCACGAGGTGGTAGTCCATCGTACACATGAACAACATGGGTAGATATTTTATGAATAGATTTGGGTAGGACTAGTCTAAACCAAAAGTATATTGAAGTATGGAGAGGAGAGGATATGGGGTGTCTTTTTTATAAGTGGGGGATAGGACACACTTGGAATTTTTAAAAGGATCAAAATATATTAATGTATTACTCAACCCAAATTGCTCCAAAATGGACTATTGCTGAAGATTATACGAGATAGGTCCAAAATATGGTCATCCAATAGAGTTTAGACAAGTTTTTAGGTAATTTTAACCCTTGTCTATACATTTACCCCCTGTAAACCTATTTTAACCTTAATCTTGGTAACATATTTTTACTGTTTTTACTATTCATTATGAAAAAAATTAAGTTGGACTTGTTATCTAATATTAATTTTAATGATTAAAAATATTGAATCCATTTTATCAAATTCAATTCACAGATGTGACAGAATTTAATTTAAAATTAAATATGAAAAATGTGATGAAAAACAGTTTTTAAAAAAAATGCCTTTTTAATTATAATTATATTTTAATACCAAAATTCAAGTATAATACTGATTTAAATGATCTTAATTGGATTATTAAAATTATAAATGAACCGATGTTACTTTGAAACCATTTTAAAACAAAATTTAACTTTTTAAATGATTTAAATGAAATGACATTTTAATAAAAATTTGTATTTTTCACTATTCAATGAAAAATTAATCTTTTCATAGAATTATAAAGATTTCATCCTAAGTTAATTTTTACATTATGAATTCAAAAATTAAGTTCATTTTTTCAAATTAAAATTCTATATTTTGGAAATAAATCTTTTAAATAAAATCATTTAATGCATGAAAACCCAATTTGGTTAGAAATAAAGTTCTTTTCCTTTTGATTGAACATTACCTAATATTATTATAATGAATTTAACACTATAAATATAATTGATGAATATTAATAATACCTGAAAATTATTTATCTTAATATTACCTAGGTTGTCACAAGATATTTCTTTTGACATATTATAATTCATCACTCCTTAAAAACATCTGTTTAACAAAAATCCCAATGTGAATTTTGAAATGTATTCATCGAAAAAGGTAGAAAAAATTCCAATGGCCTCTAAATGAGTTGGTGGTAGTTGCGGATGCATTCCCATTGATCTTGGGTTTGAGTTCCCAAGGAAAAAAAATCTTTCTATTATAGGGAAGGCTGGTGGGATTGTTGATCTTGATAGGAACCATGCAGATGAAGTCGTTTTTAGTGAAATATACTAGCTGGGCCACTCGAAGGCATTATCACAACTACTGGGTCAAAGGAATTTGGGGGAGGGGTGAAATTTTTTGATCCCCATAACAATAATAATGATAATAGGTAGAAGAAAATCCACTAAATGATATTTATTTTATTTTAAAAACAATTCCATGATGTATTATGATGTTTAGAAGATATTAGATTGATTTTCATTGGAGAATCAAAAATCATGTTGTTGACTAATATTATACAACGTGGAATCTTATGAAAATAAAAAAAATCCAATATTGAGATCCCAGAACAGAGATTTAATCTAAAATATATAAATAAAGTATAAAATTTAAAAATACATAACCAAGGTTTGGTCAAATAGAAAAAACTTATAGAAAAGGAGAGAGTAACTAAAATCCCAAAAAAAATAACAACATTTAGAGTACTGGAATCCAAGATAAAGAATTAATATAATATACAAAAAATATATATAAGAAATAAGAAAATATGCATATAAGGTTAATTAGAATACAACTTATAGGAAGTATAAGCATTTATTGTAATTGGGATCCTCGATAACACCTTGACGGAGGAAGGCAAATGGCAGAAAGGTGCATTGACTTCCAAAGGAGAATTTTGAAGTGAGAGAGTTCATAGGATGGGGTTCAATAATCGTGATGAGTGGTGTTGATTGGATATGGAGAAAAAACAAGTTTAATGGATCTAATATGAAATTTTTTTAAAGTATTTCAACATATTTTATTTTGAAAATCAATCTATAATAAAGGTTATACTTCATATGAAGTTAAAAATAAAATTTGATGACATTTAATATGTGTTATTATATAACCGATGTTGTAAATATTTTCAGAAATTTCTATAGTGTAACTGATGTAATAAATGTGATGATTTATATATTTTCTACACTAGTGATATCACTATACTTAAAAAATATTCAAACTTTCAAAATAATTTTAAAATCATCAAATCTGGTCATGAAGAAAATCATTATAGCACAATTTCACTCAGTTAGTGGATCCTCTTAAAACCATGAATAGATTTGAATTTGAACTCCAAAAAACATAGTGTTGATAACTTCAAATAATTTTAGCCAAAAACAATTATGTTGTAGAAAATTTAGTTATAACATTGCCTTTAACGTTCAATCCAATCATGGTTTCATCTTGTAAAGAAACCTGAGCATAATGTACAGTAATACAAAACATTACAATGGGATTGGATGAGATGAGGTGCTTGTGTGGGTTCAAGCTTTACTGTGGACTCATTTTTTTTAAAATTTGAGGTCAAAACCTCAATTTATTTCGGAAAAGGGGCTGTATTACATAGAAAAGAAGACAAAAATGCATGGATGTACTCGACAAGACTTGAACTAAGTCCTCACTGAGACCCACATGACATCTACCACTAAGGTACATAATGAGGGCACAAACTCGGTCTTTTAAAAACAATTAAGAAAAACGTGTTTATGGAATTCTGATTATATGGAAGATCTGAAATCATAGTCAAACACAGAGACCCTAGAGGGTGACCACATGACGAGAAAAGGGTGCACTCGATAGTGAAATTTGGATATCCCTTTTCTTTAGTAGATCTAGGGATTTAGATAGCGTGATTCCTCTGGTATCTGATTTGAATAGAATTAGATAAGGATGGTAGATCTAGGTATAATTCTTCAAATTTGTATCATGGTTTCTTTATCTGGATGGGGCATCGATCTTATGGATCTAGCTGTACGTGGGGTTCAAAAATCCTAAGATTTAGGAGGAGGCATTCAATTTGGGGAGAAATGAGTGAATTTTGAAAGACCTATGAACTAGGGAAGAGGAGAAATTGTTATAGATGTAGTTAGCGATGTAAGGGAACCAGACTACAACACTATCAATCTTTAAGATGAATGGTGGTGCACCTAAGGTGAGAGAAAGGGTATGGGAATCAAAGCCATGGGCGGTGAGTAGGACAATGATCATATTGCATACAAGGTAAAAACTCTTATTTACTTACACTAACATGTTGTGGTGTGGAAATTTAATTCATAACACCGGTGTAGAAAACATGAGATCAAAAGAGAACTTTATGCCTAAATGAATATCTCTGAACTTTATCTCTATTCAAAAACTAACATACTAATATTCTCATAACTCCCACTATCTTCATTCACTATGCAATGCTACTCTCCATGGATCTTATCTCCCATGTCTCTAGTACTAAATAACCCCCCTCAAGGGTAGATTCCCCCTAGATATAATAATTATTCTCTATATCTACTTGCTGAACTTGACTATGGTTGTCACATTGAACATCCCATATATTTATTATTTAAATTCACTTTACACTTTAATTATTCCCCCCTTTGAGAATAAATCCAAAGGGTAATACCTACTAAGAATTGAACAACCAAGTAAAACTATAAAAACAAACGGGGAGAGGGGAATTTCTAAACCTCATTAAGATGAGGGAGGTGACTGAACAACAAGATTCAATCAATGATTCTCAAATTACAATGTTTCCAATGACTGTAAATATATCCACCACTTTTTGATATGTTCCAATGATACTTTAAAAACTCAATTTTTCACTTTCTCATTGATAATATGGTACTAAATCTCAATATATTTAATATTATAGTGATGCATTGGGTTCATTATTAACTTGATAGAAATTTTGTTGTCACAATAGATCACCATTGTTCATCACATATATTCACCAATATTCACTAGTTATTCTTTAATCCTAATCAATTATGTAGAGGTCTTTGTAACTGAAAGATATTCTACTCCCTCTATGCTCAGTGATGTACTTTCTTACTTCTTACTAATCCACTCAATACACTTCAAACAATAAAATTTCCCCCCCTTATAAATTTTCTTTCCACAATATCTCCATCCTAGTAGACATCTGATTATGCTAATAAATATCAATCTTTTCCTACATCAAACACCAAAGTAAAATCAAGGGTACATTGAACATACCATATTATTCTTTTCACAATTGTAATAAGTTATTCCTTTGGGTTAATTTGAAACCTCATAGAAAAACAAGCAACATAAAAAATGTCTACTATTCTTTCTATCAAGCATAAAATCTTTCAATCATTCTCCAATATAAGGTTTGATCTATATATTTTCCATACTCATGCTTCATGATTTTGATTCCAACTAAAATTGGAGCTAGAACCAATTTGTAATCATGCTTGTCATGATTTTTCAGCAACACCCTTGCATACTATGTCTATAAAATAAAATTTAACTCTTCCTTTTGATTAACTTGTCTTCTGAGAAATAAAGTAAGATCACCAATCATGGAATTCTCAAACTCCAATCATATCAAGTTGGGAAATATTCCATGTATTGCACCATGATTCCACTAAAGGTGATATCATCATCACAGATGACTACCATCCACTACTCTTATTTGGATGATTTCACATAGAGATTATGATCTACACCATCTCTTTTGAATCCAACTCCCTCCAATAAGAATCCAATCAAGCATAACAAGCATGTGATGCTTGTTTATGTTGAAGTGTCTCCTTGATACACTTTGTTTTGATAATTAAAATATTTTTATTTCATAATTATAATTTTTCACAGCTCTTATTTCAATCCTTTATTCATTTTAACATGAGTTTAGAAAATTATTTCATGAGTACTTTGTTTATAAAAATGATATTTTTTATAAGTAATAAAATTATGATGTTTGTGTTTATTTTGACGAAAAATCCATCACTATATGGGTTAAAACTACAAATTTAGTGAGTCTATTGATTAGTTTGTTCCGGAAAATTTAGAAAACTCTCGAACTGACTGTAAGTGAAATTTTGGTGAAGTTTGGAACATATCACATGAAGAAAAGTTAACTGATTTCCTGAAGAAAAATAAACCGACTATATAAAAAAATGAGCTTACCATATGAAGGAAGATGAATTATTTAAAAAAATAAAAATGAACCTACAACAAGAAGAAAAATGAATCTACCACAAGAAGAAAAATTAGGTTACCTTATGAAGTTAAAATTTGGAAATGTCTTGAACCTACCTTATGACCTATATGTTCATTTAATGATCATCATATTTTATCTCAAAACATGGTATGTTTTTCTTATTATTTTATATTTTAAATTACTACATGTTTGTTTCATATGTTTCTCTTGATTTAATTATTCATTAAATACTCAATAATTATTTTGATCCTATAGAAATATTATTAGAGATATTTTATGCTATATTTAAACTGAATTAAATGAAATTATATATGTATTAATACACATGTTGTTTTCTTGGAACATGAAATCTTTATATCCAAATTTTTTAGAATATGAAAAGTCTATCTCGCCTATATTATGTAAAGCTTCCAAGAACATTTTTTTATGAGTTCATTTTCTACTATATTAAATATTATAACCATTTGCTTTTTATATACTATTTTAATACTACATATTATCGATGTAAACCATTGTGGGGAATAATTTTCATGCGCATTAAATGAAAAAATCACATGTTACTTTAAGAAGGATAAAATGCAATGGGATTCATGATTTGAATCTATTGTCTATGAAATAAATTTATATACTGAGTTCGACATCACCAGATCAATAATAAGGTTAAATAAATTCTTGAACTGCACCATGTGATACATATTTATTTCAACTGAGCTTTAATTGTTTTATCCATTTTTGTTGAAATTGACTGCAAGAGGAAAAATGAACTGATCACATGAAGAAAAATGAATTGATCGCATAAAGGAAAATGTATTGATTGCATGGAGAAAAATGAACTTTAGGCATGAAGAAAATTGAATTGACTGTACGAAGGAAAATTAATTGGTTGTAAGAAGAAAAATAAACTTACCACAAGAAGAAAAATGAAATTATTGTATGAAGTAAAAAATTGGCAGTATTGAACCTATCTTATGACCTACGATGACTTAATGACAATATTTTAGCTTAAAAATGCTCTTTTTTTCTTATTCTTTTATATTTAAAATTACTAAAAGTTGGTTTCATATGTTTTTCTTGATTTAATTATTCTTTAAATACTCAATAATTATTTTGATCCTATAAAAAATTAATTGGATATATACATGTTATTTTCTTGGAACATGAAAATTTTAAATCTGAATTATTTGGAATATAAAGTTCGTCTCACATGTATTATGTGAAGTTTCCAAGAACATTTTTATGAATTCATTTACTATTGTATTAAATATTATTACTTGTTGTGTTTTATTGACTATTTTAATATTCTAGGTTTTTGAAGTATACTGATGTGGAAATAATTTTCATGTGCATCCAATGAAGAAACTATTTGTTTCTATGGGAAGGATGAAATGCAATTGGTTTCATGATTTGAATTGGATTCAATCTTTGAATCAACTGTGCATGAAATAACTCTATATATTGAGTTTGATAGAACCAGATCAATAGCAAGGTTAAAGATTTTATTGAATGGTACTGTGTGATACACCTTGGAGATCAAATATTTTTTCTTATTCTGAACTTCAATAGTTTGATCCATCATTGTAGGAAAAGAAAAAAAGAAAAATAAACTGATCGCATGAAGAAAAATGAATTGAACGCATGGAGAAAAATAAACTAACCACATAGAGGAAAATGAACTGACCGTATGATGGAAAATGAATTAGACTCAAGAATAAAAGTGAACCTACCATAAGAACAAAAATCAACCTACCATATGAAGTTAAAATTTGGAAAAGTCTTGAACCTTCCTTTATAGTCACTTAATGGATTTGTCATATTTTAACTCAAAATGCTGTGTTTTTCTTATTATTTTATATTTCAAATTATTTTATGCATGTTTCATTTGTTTCATTTGATTTTGTTATTATTTAAATACTCAATAATTATTTTGATCCCATAGAAATTTAATTGGAGATATTTTACGTTATATTTAAACTGCATTAAATGAAATCATACATGCAATAATAAACATGTTATTTTCTTGGAATTTGAAAATTTTAAATCTTAATTATTTAGAATATGAAAATTATATCTCACATATATTAGGAGAAGTTTCCAAGAACATTTTTATGATTTCATTTACTACTATATTAAATATTATAACTAGTTGTGTTGTACTAACTATTTTAATATTAAATATTTTCAAAGTAAACCAACATGTGAATAATTTTCTTTTGCATTAAATGAATAAATCAAATGTTTCTTTGGGAAGGATGAAATGCAGTGAGATTCATGCTTTGAATCGGCTATGTATGAAATAACTCTATATATTGAGTTCGAAAAAACCAAATCAATAATGAGGTTAAGGGTATTATTTAATTGTAAAATTCAATACAAACTGGAAACCAAATACTGATTTTTTCCAAACTTCAATAGTTTGATCCATCACTCTTGGAACTGACCAAAAGAAGAAAAATGAATTGATCACATAAAGAAAAATTAATTGACTACATGAAGAAAAATAAACTGACAACATGGATGAAAATGAACTGCTTGCATAAAGAAAAATGAAATAAACGTATAAAGGAAAATGATTTGGTTGCAAGAATAAAAATAACCCTACCTTAAGAAGAAAAATCAACTTATCGTATGAAGTGAATATTTGGAAAAGTCTCGAATCTACCTTATAACCTATTGTCACTTAATGACTATCATATTTTAGCTCAATACATGCTATTTTTTATATTCTTTTATATTTAAAATTACTATATGTTTATTTTATATGTTAATATTGATTTATTTATTCCTCAAATACTCAATAATTATTTTGTTCCTATAAAAATTTAATCATAGATATTTTATTCTATATTTAAACTTAATTAAATATAATCATACGTGTATTGATATACATGATATTTTATAGGAGCTTGAAATTATTAAATCCAAAATATTTGGAATATGAAGTTTGTCTCACATGTATTATGTGAAGTTTCCAATAATATTTTTTCATGAGTTCATTTAATACAATATTAAATATTATAACCAGTTGTGTGGCACATTTTTTTTTAATATTATATATTATCGAAGTAAACAAACATGAGAATAGTTTTCATGCGCATTCAATAAAGAAATCACATGTTTCTTTGGGAAGAATGAAATGCAATGATCTTCATGATTTAAATATATTATGCATGAAATAAATCTATATATTGAGTTTGATAGAACCAGATCAATAATGAGGTTAAGTATATTCTTGAACTGTACCATTCAATACACCTTGGTGATCAAATACTACTTTCCATTGAACTTCAAAAGTTTGATCCATTAATACTGGAATTGACTGCAAGAAGAAAAATGAACTGATCGTATGAAAAACAATAAACTGACCAAATGAAGAAAAAATGAACTGACCACATAGGGGAAAATGAAATGACAACATGAAGAAAAATGAACTTACCATATGAAATAAAATTAATTGGTTGCAAGAATAAAAATTAAACTACCACATAAAGAAAAATAAACTTATCGTATGAAGTCAAAATTTAGAAAAGTATTGAACCGACCTTATGACCTATAGTCACTTAATTACTATCATATTTTTTCTCCAAAAATACTCTATTTTTATTATTCTTTTATATTTTAAATTACTGCATGTCTGTTTCACATGTTTCTCTTGATTAAATTATTCCTTAAATAATCAATAATTATTTTGATCCTATAGAAATTTAATTGGAGATATTTTATTCTATATTTGAACTACATTAAATGTAAACATACATGTATTAATATGAAAACCATTTTCTTGGAACATAAATTTTTTAAATCCTAATTATTTAGAATATGAAAAGATCATCTCACATTTATTATGTGAAGTTTCCAAGAACATTTTTTATGAGTTCATTTACTTCTGTATTAAATATTATAACCAGTTATGCTGTACCATCTATTTTAATATTACATATTATCAAAGTAACCCAATGTGGGAAAATGTTTAATGTTCATTCAATGAAGAAATCACATGTTTTTTTGGGAAGGATGAAATGTAAAGGGATTCATGATTTTAATTAGATGTGCATGAAATAACTCTATATATTGAGTTCAATAGATCGAGATCTATAATGAGGTTATGGATATTATTGAATGCTACTGTACGATACACATTTTAAATAAAACACTATTTTCTACTGAACATTAATATTTTGATCCATCACTGCTAGAGCTGACCATAAGAAGAAAAATGAACTGACCACATGAAGAAAAAAAATGGATGCATGAAGTAAAATGAACTTACCACATAGAGAAAAATGAATTAACTGCATAAAGAATAATTAACTAACAGTATGAAGGAAAATGAATTAATCGCAAGAAGAAAAATAATCCTACCGCAAGAAGAAAAATCAACTAACCATATGAAGTTAAAATTTGACAAAATCATGAACCTACCTTATGACCTACAATCAATTAATGAATTTGTCATATTTTATTTCAAAACATGCTATAATTTTCGTATTCTTTCATATTTCAAATTACTTCATATTATTTTGTAACATCCCCCAATTCGGCACTCTCTCACATGGCTGAAACGGGTTGGTAACGAGACATCAAGAGCACCTCCCCGTATGCCAGAGGCTACCGACTAGCAATGAGGATGTGATGTGTATATTGGGGAGACTATATCCCTTGGTTACAGAGTTATAACACAACAAAAATGAGAAATATATATAATAAATAAAATTAGATTAGCATAAATAATGGAAACAACACAATATAGAGGAAAACTAAACCGTAAAATCCAACTGAATAATCCAATAAATGATAAAAAAATAATGTAATGATGTGCTGGAATAAAAAAAAATATCATGCTATTAGTAATAAAAAAAGACTAGCAGAATAAAATAAATACTCAGAAGTCCATCGTCCCAAACCCCATGTCTATCTCATCTCAATCTCCATCCCATCAAGCAATCAACAATCAACAACAAGGTCCTTTTCCCTTGTCCAATCATGCATCCATGTAGTCTTATCGGGTACCAAATGATGGTCTGGGTAGGGTGTGATTATAACTCATTAGGTCGACACCATCGTGTCTAAAAATAACCAGTATGATAACAAGTGCATGAAACAATGTAATAAATAAGTGTATTAATTAATTAAGAAATTGAATTAATACCACATTAACCTTCTTTGGCACGATGCCGCGATATCTCTAATCATGTCTTATAACCATGCTAACCATAGACATATAAACATGGTAAAACATAACTTGCCTCAATGCCATGCCAGAATGACCCTGGGCATATCTCAAAACCATACCAACCATAACCTTATAACCAAGGCATAAATCACACAAATCTAGGTCAAAACTACTATATAATCATTTAAGAAAAAAATCAGAGATGCGCCTGGTATATAAGAATT
This sequence comes from Viscum album, assembly GCA_963277665.1. NCBI lineage: Eukaryota > Viridiplantae > Streptophyta > Magnoliopsida > Santalales > Viscaceae > Viscum > Viscum album. The sequence continues at coordinate 1,271,227,150 of OY728139.1, read as the reverse complement.
TATGCATCTGTCAGGGCCAAGCCTGATATATAAGAATTTCAACATGTATTAGGGCCAAGCTCGATATATAATTATTTCAACATGTCTCAGGTCATAGTCTGTTATATAAGCATTTCAACATGTCAACTAGGTTAGTACCCCATATAAGAATTAAAACATATAAAACACAACACATGTCATAGCAATAAAGATATCATAATATCACATCATATGGACCAATGGTGAATTATGAAAATTACTATTTATCTTTCACTTACACAATTCATTTATCATTCGATCATAAACCAAGAACTTTCCAGTTATAACAATAATCAAAACAATTCAGGGTGAATCTATATCAAGAAATCACCAAATTACCATGTCATGCTAAACAAACTTTAATCCATTAAACAATTAATTTATAATCAAGGGTTCACTCACCTGAATAGTATATACAAGCTAGATCAATAACCAATTTTGATCCAAAGAGATTCCAAGGAATAATCCAATTCATCATTTAGTTAATTCAGGCGTACACTAATTCAGTGTAAATGAAATATTTCACATACTTTGCAATTAAATAGATCATAGGGTTAATTTTTAGACCCCTACCTTTAAATGACTATCAACCAATGCTTCCAATAAGATTTTTCAAAAAGAAAAAGGGTGAAGATGATCGAAAGAAGGATCCCAGATCCTAATCGATCAAGATCAAAACCAAAAAATGACCACAGTCAAGAATATTACAATGAAATGACCATAGATCAATAAGAGAGGAGGGAAAACTGAAGCAAAACCACCTACCAGGGATCAAATTCATGATCCAGACATCCGAAATGAAGAGAGGTGCTCCAAAATTTGCTGGAAGATGCCCTAGGGTCAAGAGAATAAATCTACATGTGAGGGAATGATATCAATATCATGCATGATACCTTTTAAAATTGTTCTTGGGAAATTAAATAGTGTGTAACTCCTTTAAACACAATGTATTTATTTTTATATGGATACACCAAAAAACCCATTACCTCAAATTAATATTTAATTAGCATAAACATCACATGAAATCTATTTCTTATATGATGTGTAGCCAGTTCATGCCCTATATTTGTTTCATGACAAGTGTCTCACAGATTTTACACAACATGTAATACCTTTACATGGCATGTAATTTTTCTACAGACAACTTCCAACCCCCTTTCCCTGTATAAGGATCCTAACATCCCCAAAGACTTCCAAAGCATGAAAAAACCTTCGTAAACCCATTTAACACATTTATACTCATACTCTATTTATTCAAAAAAACATACATTCCTGAAATTTAGGTCGTTTTCCCCAACAAAGTCTCTCCATATATGAAAAATACCCAACCACTAAAGCTCAAATGAAAAACTCAAAGAGGGACATCCCTAAAAATGTTGGGATCTTAAAACCATCCCACTATATAAAATCACATCCCCGAGTTGCTCCAAGCATCACTGTGGGGTCTTGCTGAACAAGTTTGGCCATTGTGCTCACATATCAGACTCCCTCTCTTAGGTCTCCTCTAAAAATCACCCATGATTCCACTAGACATGATCTAAAAGAATCAACTTACCCTAGATATACTTATCACTATGATCCACAATCTGTATAAGATGATCCTCAAAGGACATATCAGAACAAAGCTCAATGTCTACAATGTCTGTTACATGGGAAGAGTCTGAATAACATCTTTAAAGCTGTGACATGTGAAAAACATCATGAAAGGTGCTGTGGCACTATGGAAAGGCTAATATGTATGCCACTATACCAACCATATCCACTATCTCAAATGGATGAAAAAAACTAGGTGAAAACTTTCCCTATTTCTTGATATGGGTTTTCCCCAACCTAAGAGACACCTAAAGGAAAACATGATGAACAAACTTGAACTCTGGTGGTCATATAGAATGGTTAGCATATAATTTATGCTTGATCTATGTGGTCATCAATCACTGTCTGATCAACTAAACTTTCTCAGACATCTCCTGTATGAGACTAGGCCCAGCAAGCACTGACTCACCTACCTCTAACCAAAAAAGAGGCTAACGACATGTACTTCTATAGAAATCCTTGAAAGGTTCTATATGGATTAATGAATATAATCTATTATTATATTCAAACTCTTTGAGTGATATATGTTTCTCCCACAAACCATTGAAATCCAAAACACAAACTCATAACATATCCTCTAGAACCTGAATAGTCCTCTTAGATTGACCATCATTCTAAGGGTGATAGGCTATACTTAAAAGAACGTACAATCCCAGAGCCTTCTAAAGACCCTTCTAGAATTGTGATGTGAAAGGAGGTTCTCTATAAAAAACAATACTCCTCAGAACACCATTCAGCTGAACTACCTCATGCATGTAAAGACTACCCAAATCAATAATTTTTAAGGTCTCCCTAATAGGTAACAAGTGGGATGCCTTCGTCATTGGATCCATGATAACCCATAAAAAATCATTATTATGGTTTTTCCTAGGTGATACTATCATAAATTTCATTGTGAAATCATCCAATTTATAGTCAAGAATAGACAATGGATGCAAAATCCCAAGTGACCTACGATGCTCGGCTTTCACCTACTGATAAGTGAAACATATATCCACAAAGCCTTCTACCTCCTTCTTCATTTATAATCACTAGTATTGTCTACAGATATCACGATACATCATTGTCAAACTAGGATGTACTACCCATATAAGAGCATGAAACTCTCTCATCATCTCCTCATGAAATCCATTAAGAACACATACTTTTCCACATAAAAGAAGAGAATTAACACTTCCATGAGACCATCCTAATAGTGTCTCCCCACCATATAAGTTTACTCTTAGAAATAAGCCCTATATATTAGATAACTGATCAGTATTAATTCGGTCCAAAATCGTGGGTATAATGGATGCCAAAGTCAGAGATTCTCATCCCCAATACTTTTATTTATCTAGATGCATGTTTGAAAATAGTTACATCATTCTCCACTCATAGAAGGAATCTCATACTACCTCTTTCCATGTCTTTTAACTCAATGCATCGGCAATTGCATTTCCCTTTCCTAGTGTATAAGCCAACTTGAAGTCAAAATACTACTGATACTCGACCTACCTCCTCCACTGAAGGTTCAGATCCTACTATGAAAAGATGTACCTGTGGATATTGTGGTCCGTGTATACCAAAAACCTCTCAACCATGAGATAATTATTCTAACAACATAGGGCATGTACCAATGATACTAACCCCAAATCATGAGTATGATAATTCCTCTCATGTGGTCTTAAATGTATGGTGCCGTAAGAAACCACTTGATCCTCCTACAATAAATCTGCACCGAGTCCAACTCTAGATGCGTCACAGTACACATTATTTCCTTTACCTGACACAAGTAAAGTGAAGTTAGGTGATGAGCTTAGCCTACCTTTCATCTCTTTAAAATATTTTTTTCAAACATATGACCAAACAAAATTCACCCCTTCTTGGTCATCCTTGAAATTGATGCTACCAAATGGAAAAAGTTCTAGATAAAGCATTGATGATAAACTTCTAAACCCAAAAATATCTAAATCTCAAATACATTATTGGGCTGCTCCCAAGATACCATGACTTAAACTTTCTCTAGGTCCACCGAAACTTCTACCTCTGAGATGAAATGGCACAAGATGTGTAATTTATCAATCCATAAACTACATTTGGTTAGCTTGATGTAAAGATGATGCTCTCTCAATGTACTCAGGATGATGTCAAGAAGTTGGGAATGATTGTTTTCCGACTGGGAGGGAACCAAGATATCATCAAAAAAAACCCACCACAAACTGGTCTAGAAAATTATGAAATATCATATTTATTAAGGCCATGAATACTGCTGGTGCATTGGTCAAACCAAATGGAATCACTATGAACTCATACAATCCATGCTTATTCCTAAAAGCATCCAGAGGTATGTTTGATGTTGTCACCTTCAATTGGTGATATTAATATCTAAAATTGATCTTAAAGAACATATTATCACCTCTCATCTAATTCAAGAGATCATTGATGCATGGAAGAGGATACCAGTTCTTGACCATCATCTAGTTCAACCTCTGATAATCCACACATAAGTTCAAAGAACCATCAACCTTCTTAGAAAGGAGAACTCGACAACCCTAAGGAAATGTACTAGTCTGTATGAAACCTTTAGATTCTAGATATTACAACTCAAATTTAAACTCTAAAAGATCTACTAGTGATATTATATAATTAATAATAGAATCTCTCTCTATTCCCAGCACCAAATCGATCGTAAAATCAATCTCTCACTCGGGCAGTAAGCTGTAGAACTCATAAAAAAATATACTGAAAATAGTCTACCACTGTAGGAAAATAAAACTACTGCATTCCACCATTATCTAGATAAATACCATCTATCTGAGGTGTGATACAATCTGATCTTCACTAAATTGGCCCTGTAGGACCAGCTCAAAGATCCCACTCACCCCGATGAGAATAGCTACCTCCATCTAAAGATAGAAAGATAACCCTCCTTCGGTAACAGTTTATATGAGCCCAGTATAGAACTAACCAATCCATACCAAGAATAAAATTGAAACCTAGCATTTATAGCACAAATGGTTCCCAAAATAACTGGTAATTACCAATATCTAGAGAACATGGATTTCAAGATTTGATATTTTATGACCGCACTCCTAATGGTGTATTTATGTTCAAAACACCATCCAATATTTACACATCCAAGACATAACAATTTATAAAAATTTAGGATAAATAAGAATGATATTATTCTATATCAAACAAAACATAATAAAGGGTATATGATATAATAATCATACATCTAAAGGTAGAAGATCCTACATCCACAATAGCCAGAGTAGTCTAAATAACATGTATATGACCATCCCCTTTGCCCTGGGATCTAGCCTAACTCCCCTAAGTTATTCCCTCTACATGGTATTATTGTTCTTGTTCTGGGCTACGATGTCCCCTACCTCAACCAAAACCTTTTGTGGAACTCCAGATATCTACTTGAGTAGCTGAGTCCTTCCCAGACTCTAGTATCTATCCCAATCCCCTGTCACTGATCTGCTGTTGTATTCCCCTACAAAGCCTCTGTTGGTGGCCCAATATTCCGCAAGCACGACACGCCAAAGTGGGGTATGTCCACTAAGGACATTTGTGGAACATATTTCCATAATGATAGAAATGTTATAGAACATGGTCTTGAGATGGTTACCCACTACCCTGACTTCTCTAACTGCTGTTTCCTTGGAGAAAACTATCATTGTGACACTTATTTATACTTAAAGAAGAGTCACATTTTTTCTTACAAAAATAGCATGGCCGATGGTCGGGGCCTCTCTCAGATTTCTTTCATGATGAGTTCCTGATTCATTATGTTTGGAAAACAACTTAGATGGAACACTTTCACTCGCGACTTGATCTCATAGAGAATAACATCCTGAAAATTTCTCACCTTGGAGATCTCATCAACTACCAAAGATGGTGAAAAGTGATATAGGTTAGTGAAATGATCAACATAGTCCAACAACGACATTCCATTCTATTTTAGGTGCATAAAATCATGATCCCTCTCATCCCTAAAAGTCTTAGGATATAAATGGACTAGGAACTTAGTCTCGAAGTCCTTCCAAGATAACTCAATATGCTTCCTAGATTTCCCAAGAATATCCCACAAATTCTTGGAAGGCCCACAAAGAATATACGTAGGAAGCTTCAACCTTATTTCTATGGGTGTATTAAGATTCTTAAAGATCATCTGGACTAAATCAGTTCAGAACTCGGCTACCTGGGGGCCTCTGTCTTCATGGATTGTAGGTGGATGCTACAACTGAAACTCTCTCTTGATCAGACATCAAGGCATGGTGTGAACAATCTACCTATCCATGGATCATAAGACCCTTAAGAAGTTTCCATGAATTATAATCTCCATATGATCCTATGGATATACAAGATAATCTGGTATAGCTATGTTATGAGTGTGATGATTTACACTCTCTTGATGCTTAACTCGAAGATGACGAGGATACATTTTCTCTACAAGACAAGAACACTCCATATAACACTGGCTATAACAAAAAGGTCAACCTCAACATGTGACAATAATATAGAACCACTAAATCCTGGTCTCTCTAAACATGGATTAAAAGTGTTTTAGTATGACATATCAGTACATTTCATTCCATTTCTCAAATATAGTAGGTAATCTTATATCACAGTTCAAATAGGAAATTATAAATCACATGCAATAAATTGTCCCTGTCTTGAACAATGCATGTAAATATATATCCCTATGTATCTATTATGATTCATGCATACTCATCCCATGCCATAACGATCCATGAGTATAAATCTCAAGAACCAACAATATCATGGAATAATAACCTCACAAATCATGTGAATCACCCAGGTAAAAATAACATCAAATGTAACAAGCAAACAATATAAACAACAATCCACCTATATGAACTCAGGTTTTCCCCCATACATGTGTTAAATACTCCCATGAATAAGCTCATTACCAAGTCCCAACACATTCTAGTCTCCCGTACACCTTTCCCAAATAATAAAGCAATAGAAAAGAAACTTGATGTCCAGTGATACCATTTTATAACATCCCCAAATCCAAAACTCTCTCACATGACCAAAAAATGTTGTTTATGAGACCTCAGTTGAACCTACTCATACACCAGAAGCTACCAACTAGAAGCAGTGGTGTGATATGTATAGTAGGGATACTATACCCCCTGGTTATAGAGCGACAACATAGTTTAAATGACCAATATAAATAATAAATAAATATTAGAGTAGTAGAAATAATGAAAACAACACAATACATTGTAAAACCAAACAGTAAAATCCAACCGAATAATCTAATAAATAATTACATAATAATGTAATGATGTTATGGAATGTAACTAAATGCCGTGTTAGAAGAAATACAAAAAAAGACTAGAAATCTCAAATAAAAACTCAAAATTCCTCGGTACCAAACCTCATGTTGGTCCCATCTCCAAACTCCAGCCTATCCAAAAAGAAATAAACAACATCAAGGCCCTTTACTCTTATCCAATACTACATCCAAGTAGTCTTCTTAGGTACCAAAAATTATCCTGAGTAGGGTGTGAGTATAACTCAGCAGGTCAACACCCCCATTTCTAAACATTACCAGTCTGATTACAAAAGCATGGAATAATGATATAAAAAGTGTATTAATTAATTAAGTAATTAAATTAATACCACATCAACCTGTTTTATCACCATGCTAGGATATCTCTGATCATGTCTCATAACCACAATAATCATAACCATATAAACATGGTAAAAAATAACCAACCTTGACACCATGCCAGAATGTCTTTGAGCATGTATCATAGCCATGCCAACCAAATCTTATAAACAAGGTATAAATCAAATAAATTTGAGTCAAACCCACTATATAAGAATTTTAGCAATCAATCAGGGCTGAGACCAATATACAAAAATTTCATGATGTGTCAGGGAAAATCTCAATATATTAGTATTTCAATATGTGTTAGGGCCAATCCAGGTATATAATCATTTCAACATGTTTCAGGGCTAAGGTCGGTTTATATGTATTTCATCTTGTCTCAGGGAATAGCCCGATATATAAGAATTTCTGTATGTCAATTGGGACAACTCCCCATATAACAATTACAACATATAAAAAAACCCATGTCATAGAAACAAGGATATTACAGTATCACATCACATGGATTAATGATGAATTATGAAAATTAAAATTTATCTTTCAATTATACAATTCATTTATAATTTGGTCATAAACCAAGAACATTCCGGTCCTAGAAATAATCGAAACAATCCATGGTGAATCTATATCAAGAAATCATGCAATTACCATGTCATGCTAAATACACTTTAAGCCATTAAAAAATTCACTTATAATCAAGGGTTCTATCACCTAAACAATAGCCCCAAGTCAAGTCAATAACCAATTAGATCCACAGGGATTCCAATGAATAATACAATTCACCATTTAGTTAATACAGGAACACACTACATTTTCACAAATGAAATATTTCAAATAATTTCTAATTAATCAGACTATAGGGTTAAAGTTTAGACCCCATACCATTAACCAATGATCAACCATTACTTATAATAAAATTTTCTAACAAGAAAAGGGCCTAGATTATCACAAGAAGGGTCTTAGATCACAAATGGTCAAGATCAAAACTAACAATGACCACAGTTAATAATATTACACTGAAACTACCCGAGATCAAAAGGAGTGGAGGGAAAACTGAGGAAAATCACTTAATAGGGATAAAATTTGTAATACGAACATCCAGAATGAAGAGAGGTTCTCCAAAATCACTCAGAAGCTACCCTAGGTTTTAGAGGAGGAAGCTACATGTGAGGGAATGAGATCAATCTCATGCATGATAAATTTTAAAATTATGCTTGAGAAATTATATGGAATGTAACTACTTTACACATCGTGTATTTCTTTTTAGAGAGATATTCCAAAAATACGATCTCCTCATCTTAATATTTAATTATCCCAAATATTATACAACGTGTATTTCTTACACAACGTGTAACCAGTTCATGCCCTGTATTTGTTTCACGACATGTATCTAGAAGAGTTTACACATCATGTAATACCTTTACACGATGTGTAATTTTCTTGCAGACAACTTCTATCCCCCTTTTCATTGCATAAGGATCCGAACATCCCCGAAGCCTTCCAAATCATGAAAAAACCCTTGTAAAACAATTTAAAACATTTATACCCAGACTCCATTAATTAAAACAAACTTACATCCCTAAAATTTAGGTCATTTTCCCCAATAAAGTCTCTCCATACATGAACAAGACCTGACCACCATGGTTCAAATGAAAAAAATCAAAGAGGGATGTACCTAAAAAATACGGGATATTACAACCTCCCCACCATATAAAAACTCATACTCAAGCTACTCCAAGCATCACTGTGGGGTATCAAAGAACATGTATTTCCACTATGCTCACATATTAGACTCCCTCTACCAGGACTCCTCCTGAACTCGTCCATGCTTCCACTACACACGAACCAAAGGAATCACCCTACCCTAGAGATACTTCTCACTACATTCTACAATTCTTATCAGATTATCCTCAAAGGATGCATCAACACAAAAGATTAATGTCTGCTACATCTATCAGATAGAAAGTGTATGAATAATATCTCTAAATATGCGACACCTGAAACACATTGTGCATAGAACTTTGGAACTATGGAAGGACTAATCGACATACCTCTGGACTGACCCTATCCATTATCTCAAATGGACTGACAAACCTGGGTGCCAGATTTCCCAGTTTCATGATACGACATTTTCCCAAATAAGGTGGCACCCGAAGGAAAACATGATGACCAACCTTGAACTCTAGAGGTCATCTCCATTGGTTAGAATACTATTTTTCCTACTCTTCATGGTCACTAACCACTTTTTGATCAACAAAACTTTCTCAGACGTCTTCTATATGAGATGAGGACCAACACAAATTTACTCACCTGCATATTGATAATAAAGAGGTGAACAACATGACCTGCCATACCAAGCCTCAAAACGTTCCATCTGGATTAATGCCCAGAAGCTATTGTTATATGAAAAATCTTTGAGTTCCACATGATTCTCCCACTAATTACAGAAATAAAAAACATGATCTTATAAAATATCTTCCAGAACCTGAATAGTCCTCTTGGATTAACCATTAGTCTAGTGATGATAAGCTACAATCAAAAGAACCTACAATCCTAGAGACTTCTGAAGACCCTGTATGAAATCTGATGTAAAATGAGTATCTCTATCAGAAATGATACTACTCCGAACATCATGCAGCTAAACTACCTCATGCATGTAAAGACTACCTAGATCATTAATTTTGAAGGTATCCCTAATGGGTAAAAAGTGGGATAACTTCATCAGTCGATCCAAGATCACCCATAAAACATCATTCTTATGGGTTGTCTTGGGTAATCCTATCACAAAATACACTATGTCATCATCCCATTTCCACTCAGGAATGGGAGAGGCCTGCAAAAGCCCAACTATCCTCTAATGCTTGAATTTTAACTTCTAACAAGTGAAACATATATCCACAAAGTCTGATACCTCCTTCTTCTTTCCCAAAAAATAGTATTGTATATAGATATCACAATATATCTTTGTCAAACCATGATGTATTTCCCATATAGAAGCATGCAAATATCACATTATCTCCTCATGCAAGCCCATAAGAACCCATACTAGGCCTTAGAAAAAAAGAGAATTTACACTACGAAGAGACCATCCTGATGGTGTATCCCCACCATATAAGATGTCTCTCATAACTAACACCTTCAGATAAGATAACAGTTTGGTCTTGATTAGGTCCAAAATAATAGGTATAATGGATATCAAAGTCAAATTTGCTCATACCTGAGAATCCCAAACATCTAGATGCATGTCTGTAAAGAGTTTCATCATCTAAAATTTGTCACAAGGCTCCCATACTACCTCTTTATGTGTCTTGCAAATTAATGCATCGACAACAAAATTTCCCTTTCTTGGTTTATAATCCAAATAAAAGTAAAAAATACTATATATACTTGAACCACCTCCTTTTCTGATGTTTTAGGTTCCTCTGAGAGAAGATGTACCTAAGGCTCTCGTGGTCCATGTAAACCACAAACCTATCACCCATGAGATAATGGATTCAACATCTCAATGAATGTACCACTACTAAAAAATAAAAATTATGAGTTGGATAATTTCTCTCATGTAGTCTTAACCATATAGATTTGTAAGCAACCACTTGATCCTCCTACATCAAAAATACTCTGAGTCCAACTTTGGATGCATCACATTACTTGGAATATTCTTTTCCTGGAACATGTAAAGTGAGGATAGGTGTTGAGGTCATCCTACCTTTTAGCTACTAAATATATCTCTCACAAGTATCTGACCAAATAAACTTCACCCCCTTCTTGGCCATCTCATATATTGGTGCTGCCAAATGGGAAAAGTCATGGTTAAAGTGCTAATAATAACATGATAAACCTAGATTGTATCAAATCTCAAAGACATTATTGTGATGCTCCCAATATACCGTGGCTACAACTTTCTCTGGGTCCACTAACAATCTTCCCTCTGAGATGAAATGGACTAATAAGTGCACTTTATCACTCTAAAAAACTGTATTTTGTTAGCTTGGTGTAAATTTGATGCTCTTTTATTATACTTAAGATGAAGTCAAGATGATGGGAATGATCGTCTGCTGACTAGAATTACACCAAGATATATTCAACAAAACCACTATAAACTGGTCCATAAAGGATGAAAGATACTATTCTTCAAGTCCATGAATACTTCTAGTGCATTAGTCAAACTAATTGGGATCACTACGAACCCATACAAGCCATAATTTCTCCTAAAAGTAGTCTGATGTATGTCTGATGTTCTCACCCTCAAATAGTGGTATCTATATCTCAAATCTATATTGGAGAAGATCTTATCACCTATAAGACAATCAAAGAGATTGTTGATATGTTTAATAAGATACCAGTTCTTGACCATCATTTTGTTTAACCTCCGATAATCCACACATAAGGGAAAAGACCGATCAACCTTCTTGGAAAAGAGAACTGAAGAACCCCAAGGAGATATACTAATTCATAAGAAATCTTTAGATTCTAGATCGTCTAACTAAAATTTCAACTCAAAAAGCTCTGCTGGTTCCATCCTATAAGGTGTAATAGAAACTATCTATTCTCATGGCACAAACTCAATCATGAACTTGATATCTCACTCGGGTGATAATCCATAGAAATCCCCAGGAAAAAAATTCTGAAAATAGTCTACCACTGGAAGAAAGGAATCCTACTACATTCCACTATTATATAGAGAAAAACTGGCTATCTGAACTGTGAGACAATCCAATCTTTGCGGAATTTTCCATGCATGACCAGTTTGAAGATCCCACTCACCCTGGTGATAATAACTGCCTCTATCCCTTGATATAAAGGTAACTCTCCTCCGGTAATAGTCAATATACTTCTAGTATAGAACTAACCAATCTATACCAAGAATAAAATCAAAACCTATCATTTATAGTACAAATGGTTCCCAAAAGAAATAGTAACCACCAATCTGTAGAGAACATGTCTTAAAACATTTGATATTATTTGATCGCACTCCCAACAGTGTATTGATGGTCAAAATACCATTCAAGATTTCCACATCCAAGGCCAAACCGTTTACAAAAAGAGTGGATAAAAAATAATGTTATTCTCCTGTATCAAACAAAACAAAAGGAAAGGTATATTATACAAGAATCGAACCTATGATGGTAGACTGTCCTACATCCACAATAGCTAAAGTATTCTGCATAACTTGGATCTGATCAACCCCTTTTCCCTGGCCTCTAGCCTGACTCCCATGAGATATTCCCCTTCCTTGGTAATACTATTCCTGCACTGGGGTACCATGTCCCCTACTTCTAACAAATTTCCGATGGAAATCCAGCCACCTACTTGTTGATAAGTAGTTGAGTCCTTCCCAGACTCCAATACATGTCTTGATCCACTACCACTAATATATTGTTGTATGCCCCTACAAAACCTTTGTAGGTGTCCCAATCCTTCTTAATCACAACACTGTAAAGTGGAGTACAAAAAATGAGTCTGTTTGTGGCCTATATTATCACACTAATTGAACTAAAAAAAACACGATCTAGAGATTTTTCCAACTTCTCTAACTAATTAGACTGCTGCTAACTTTACAAAAAATGTCATAGAAAATATTCTTTCTACTAAAATAAGAGTTTAGAGTTTTCCCTGCTGAAACAACCTGTCCGCTGCTTGGGACCTCTCTCAGATTTCCTTCCATGATGAGTAACTAATTCATCACATCCGAAAAACTACCCAGTCAAAACAAATTAACCTATGAACTAATATCATAGTGAAGACCATCTTGAAAACATCTCGCTCTAGAGATATCAACAGCTTCCAAATATGGAACAAATCACTGTAGGTCAGTGAAATGCTTAGTGTAGTTCAGCACTAAAATGCCCCCTATGTCAGGTGCATGAAATCGTGAGCCTTCTCATCCATCAACATCTCAGGATAGAAATGACCCAAGAAATTTGTCTTAAATTCCTTCCAAGATAAATAATATTTATTCTCATATTACTATATAATATACCACCAATTCTTGGAAGGTCCACAAAGCATATAAACAGCAAGCTACACCCTTCTATCTGTGGGTGTCTCAAGATGCTTAAAGATCGTTTAGACTGAATCAGTCCAGAACTAGACTGCCCGGGGGCCTCCCACCCCAATGAATGTAGGAAGACACTATAGTTGAAAATCTCTCTTCAACTCAAAAATTGAAGGCATGGTGCAAAGATCCCCCCTCTCCATGGATTACATAACCCTCAAGAAGCTATCATGAAGCTGGACATCCATATGATGCATAGGAGCTACATGAAGCTTTGGTTCAGCTACGTTAGGAGCGTTCTGATTGTCACTCTCTTGAAACTTAACTCAAAGATGACTAGGATTCATTTTCTCTATAATAAAATCACACTCCATAGAATACTGGATATAATAACAAGTTCAACCTCAACAGGTGACAATAGAGTACCACTGACTATTGATCTCTCTAAACATGGATTAAAAGTGTTTTAGAATGACATATAAGTTAATTTCATATCATTTATTAGATATAGAAGGTAGTATTATATCAAATTTTAAACAATTAAGTATATATCACATGCAATAAAATGTCCCCTATCATAAACAATGCATGTCAATATATATCCCTATCTTCTTATTATGATGCATGCATACTCATCCTATGCTATAGCGGGCCATGAGTTTAAATCTCTAGAATCAATAACATCATGGAATATTAACCTCACCCAACATGTGAATCACTTAGGGTGAAATAATATCAAATATAACAAGCAAACAATATAAACAACAATCCACCCTTGGGTACTCAAATTTTCCCCCATACATGGGTTAGCTACTCCCATAAATAAGATCATTACCAGGTCCCGACACATCCTAGTATCCATTCTATCTTTACCAAATAGTAAAGTAACAGAAAAGAAATCCTATTTCCTCTAATACCATTTTGTAACATCCCCTGATCATACACTCTCTCGCATGGATGAAACAGGTTGGTTACGGGATCTCAAACATGCCTCCCTGTACGCCAAAGGCTGCCAACTAGTAGCAGGGGTGTGATGTGTATAGTGAGTAGACTATAACCCCGTTTATAGAGTTACCACACTACGTAAATGAGAAATATAAAGAATAAATAAATATCAGAGTAGCGAAATTAATGGAAACAATACAATATAACAGAAAACCAAAAAATAAAATCCAACTAAATATTACAATAAATAAAAATGGAATAATGTAATGACTTGCTATAATGTAACTAAATTTCATTATATAATTAATAAAAAAAAGAATAAAAGACCCAAATAAATACTCAAAATTCCCCAGTCCTGAGACCCATGTCGGTCCCATATCCAAACTCCATCCCATCTAATAAGTAACAATCAATAGCATAGTCCGTTTTCTTTGTCCAATATTGCATCCATGTAGTCTTCTCGGGTACCATATGGTGGTCCGAGTAGGGTGTGAGTATAACTTAGTATATTGACACCGCCATGTCTAAACATAACCAGTATGATAATAATTTCATGAAATAATGCAATAAAAAGGTGCATTAGTTAATTAATTAATTAATTAATACCACATCACCTTCTTCGACACCATACCAAGATATCTCTGAGAATGTCTCACAACCATGCTAAGCATTATTAGAGTTGGTGTCCTAGAACAAACTGTATATTCTTTGATTTCATGAATATTGGATCTATTAAATATTATATTAAAAATTTTATTACATATTGTTCATTGTTCTGCATGACTATAATGTAATTATGTCCTATAGTATTTGTCACATTGATATGGTCAGAGTAGTTCCTCACTATGATGAGAAACTTGAAGTGATATGATAATATTTTTAATATAGTTCTACATTTGGATAACATACTATAATGAGACACATATTATATAAACCTTTAGGTGTGAGTACTCATATGTAAATGAGACTTCTTCTCATGATGTTCACACTTGGTAATCTCTAAGACGAGAGATTATGTGAATAGACCCACCAGTAAGAATTATATATGTTTTCATTTCATTGGATATTCCTCTCTATGAGTGTTTGTAATGGTCCTTAGAATTTAATATTATCATTAATTCATGTCACAACTCATGCACTTAGATTTTCTAATGAAAATTGTCATGACATATGTTAGTGGGAAGTAGGGTACATTGGGTGCGTCATGAATGACATGTTATTAATGGAAAAGTCAAGAAATGATTTTTCCCTTCCGTATTTATGGAAGTTGATATCTTGACCCTTTGATTGAAATAGAACCATTTCCCTAAATTCCATGTCCCTTGTGTAATAATGAGTTTATATCAGATAGTCAAAGAATGATGTATCAAGAATATAAGTTGATGATGCCGTCATATAATTTTCTTGATGAAATTATGTGACAAAGGGATTATATTACATAGTGAGTGTTCGTATGTAGTTGTCATTTTTGCTACTTTAAGTTATTTCTCTTGGGTTCCTTGACCTGTTGCTAGACAGTAATCTTTGAATTTAGGCAAACCTGCCTAATTCCAATGAGAAAGAATCCTATAGGGTCATACACTAAGTGTTTTTGGTGGTCTCGATTAAATTCTAGTTGAATTTAATTAATTGAATAAATATTATTATCAATAATGAGAAATAATTTTATTTAAGTTATATTTATCACAGAAATTAAATAAATATTTATTCATTGGATTTTGAATAAAATATATTTATTTATTTTATTCAATATTTAATAAATATTTATTTACTAGTTTGTGAATAAAATATTTATTTAAGAGAATAAAATATTTATTCAGGTTTTCAATAAATACAAGAGGACTTCGAACAGAACAAGATCATGTATGATGATAAAATAATTATTTACAAGTCAGTAAATATTATTTATCTATTTTCCGTAAGTTGGCAGACCACAAAATAATAATATTTTTGTTATTATTATTAGTATGTTGCATTTTACGCAAGTTGGTGCACCACAAAATAATAATTCCATTATTATTATTATGTGGCATGTGATTTCATTATGAGTTGGTAGCAAGTGCATGAAATAATGAAATAAACAAGTGTATTAATTAATTAATTAATTAAATTAATACCAAATCACCTGCTTCGATGCCATGTCAGGATATCTCTGAGCATGTCTCACAACCATGCTAACCATAACCATATAAACATGGTAAAACATAATTTTCCTTGGTGCCATCCCGAAATGTCTCTTAGCATATCCCACAACCATGCCAACCATAACCTTATAACCATAGTTAAATCACACAAATCTAGGTCAAACCCACTATATAAGTATTTCAGCAATCAACCAGGGCTGAGCCTCGTTTATAAGCATTTGATCATGTGTTAGGGATAAGATTGGTATATAAGCATTTCCGCATGTGTTAGGGCCCAACTTGGTATATAATAATTTTAGCACGTCTTAGGGAATAGCCCAATATATAAGCATTTCACCTTGTCAACTAGGCCAATGCACCATATAATCATTACATCATAGAAAACACAACACATGTCATAGAAATAAGGATACCACAATATCACATGATATGGCTCAATGGTGAATTATAATAATTACCATTTATCTTTCAATTACGCAATTTATTTATCATTTGGTCATAAACTAAGAACATTCCATTCATAGCATAAATAAAATCAATCTATAGTGAATATGTATCAAGTAATCAAACAATTCCCATTTCATGTTAAACACACGTTAAGCCATTAAAAAGTTAATTTATAATCAATGGTTATCTCACTCGAATGGTAGACATAAGCTAGGTCAATAATCAATTGGATCCAAATGGATTCCAATAAATAATCTAATTCATCAGTCAGTTAATTTAGGTGCACAATTTTTTATTGTAAATACAATCTTGAACATATTTTGTAATTAAACAGACCATAGGGTTAAGGTTTAGACCCCTACCTTTAAATGATGATCAACCAATGATTCTAACAAGATTTTCCAACAAGAAAAGGGTGAAGATGATCATAAGAAGAATCCTATATCACAACTAGTAAAGATCAAGAGAATCAATGACCATGGTCTAGAAGATCACACCAAAACAACCATAAATCAAAAGGAGAGGAAGGAAAAGTGAAGAAAAACCACTTACTAGGGATCAGATGTGTGATACAGACATTTGGAATGAAGGGATTCACTCCAAAATTTCCTGGAAGCTACCCTAGGATCGAGAGGAAGAAACTACACATAAGGGAATGAGATCAATATCACACATGACACATTTTAAAATTCTACTTGGGAAATTAGACAGCATGTAACTCCTTTACACACCATTTATTGTTTTTTGGAGGGATATGCTAAGAAACCTGTCGCCTCAGCTTACGATTTAATGTCACGATCCTTCCCTTGTGGTCTATTCCATGACATCCCCCAAACCCACATCCATAAGGCTAGGGGTTGGATACTAGAACCGAAGTCGTCAACTTGAAAGTGGGAGGCATTTTCCTGAGTACATGTACGCATGTACACACAACCACGTCCCAAAGCTGGAAAGGTGAACATGCATTCCACTAAAAAACCACTGAGTAAAAGTAAAAACTATAGGTCAAATGGGCCAAAATACAAATCCAAAAAAAGATGAACTGAAAATAGGAAAGTACAAGGAAACTCTAAAATTCATCCATTGAAAACCCCACCTAATGGGTAAGTGTAGAGTAGCCACTAGAAGCTGTATAAGTACGACCTGCCTGCCTGGTCTCACTGGGCACCAATGGGTCCTTGGCCACCAAGTTCTCCATCAAGGCGATAGTCATCTGCCCCAGACACAACACATGTGGGTGAAGCTCGTGCAGGGGTGTGTAACAATATACTCAGTAGGGACCCAAAACCAATAAGGAAAGACCATAAAGAAATCCAAAAAGAAAATCATGAAGCAAGACCGCTCACACTAGGTATAATCTAGAGTATTGAAAACAATACCACCAGTTGTATCACTAAACTCCTTGGACTGCTGGGGTACTCCTCCCAGATGAGTACCATGGGTATGCTGGGTCACACAGAGCCTCTCCCCACTATGGGTCTATCAGGTCACATAGAGACTCTTCTCAATAGCCTCGGACTGCTATGGTACTCATCCCCGATTAGTAATGTGGGTATGTGGGGTCACACATAGCCTCTCCCCACCATGGTCCTACTGGGTCACATAGAGTCTCTTTCCACTTTGGCCATCGTACGAAGGTACTCATTCCCGATGAGTATCGTGGGTCTACCAGGTCACACAGAGTTGCTCCCCACCATGGGCCTATTGGGTCACACAGAACCACTTCCCATTGATCCATCATAGCTGATCCACACATGGCCACTTGTCAGCAATCATGAAGTCTCAGGTAGCCATAGGATCTTTGCACATAGTGCACTTGAATATGGGAGAAACCAAACCTCAAGCCATTCATCGTATTCCAAATTCCACGAAAGTCTCCATATAGTATTCCAAAAGATATTTCTTGCTATGAGGGTTCTAATGCCACAAACGACTCGTCAATAAGACACCTGGTTTGAGAGATATTAGCGTTTTAGTAAATAGGGGCTGGTTGCGTTCAGGCCTGATACGACCCGGTCGGACCGACCTGACCAACCCGGCCCATGGGTCCCACATGACCCAGCCTAGTCTGACTGACCCGACCCGACCCAACCCGGGTCTGGTCTGGCCCAATCTGGCCTGGCCAGCGGGCCAGGCCCATTGGGCCTTGCTGGACCTGTCCCGATTCGGCCGGGGGTCCAGCCCGCTGGTTCACCCGACAACCCGATCCCATCCGGCCTGTCCTGCAACCGATGGGATGGTTTGTTCTCAGCCCGGGCCACTCGGTGGCCTGATGTTATTTCACTGGCCCAACCCGGGCTGCATAGCATCCTGGCTTGCACGACCCATTCTGGACCGCAACTAGTGGGCCGACCTCCCTTATCCCAGACGCCTAATTGAATCCGGTTCGGTGCCCCATGGCCTGGCCCACAAGGGGGTCCAGTTTGGCTGCATGTGGCCGACAGGAGCCGGCCACCCCACTTGTCCCCGCATGCGGTCATTGGACCATGTGCCCATGCAGCGCAGGCCTCTCCACCTGACGTGGCTGGTTGGACACATCCCATCCCTGCCTGCCACCGGCCCAAGCGCCGATGGCTCCTGCTACCCCACCACGATGCACCGTCATGGCTCGTCACAACCTATTTGCGGCCGCCGCAGGTCACTGGTGCTGGCGCGCCATCCACACCTCCTGCAGACCACCTGGTCCTCTCCGATGGTCCGTTTCATGAACCATCTGCGGGGACAGTCTTCTCATGTCACCATCTCCCCTTTTATGGCCTTGAAAACTCCTTGCATCCAATTAGAAGGTGTATCCATGAAGAATTCATAAAGAACACAACAAAAGAGGAGGGGCTCGGGCCTTGTTCGTGTCTACCCTCACCCTCCATGTTAGAGCATTTAAAATAAGAGGTAGCTTCTAAGGATTTAACAATGTTCTATCCCAATGCCAAACCCCAATAAAGAGAAACCTCCCTCAAGAACAATGATACACATATCAACCTGTTCGTGTGTTGGTCCACATTCGTTGTTTAGAAAAAATAATGACCACTCAAATAAAAAAGGTAATCCCTACCTGGATGAGGTTCATCATTGGAGCGATCCATTTGTTGGGATTTCGTTGGTGTTTATCACTCTCCATTCCCATTATTTAGGGTATGTTGATGTTTCTGGTGACTAAGCAGCGTTCGTCTTTCGTCGTTGGAGAGGATTTCTCACCGTAGATTCGTCAGAGGAAATCTCTTCTCTCTAATAGCTTCTCCGACCCATTATCTCATTAAAAGAGAAAAACATCACAATGTTTCTATTATGCTGCGTCATCACATCGTTACGCTATTTCATAAATGAAACAACATCGATCTTACGCTTCTGTTAAAGAGCCTCATTAATGGGGGTTCGTCGCCACCTCATCTCCACACCGTAGTGTTGGCGTGCCACCGCTCAACAGCGAGGAAAGGAAAATAAAATAACTTTTTAAGTTATTTTATTTTTTTCCCAAAATTTTTAAAAATTAACTTTTCCAGTCGACCTTTGCCTGTTGAGGTTAGGTCCATTCTAGACGAATCCCGATGTTCTAAAATCAACGGTGCCCTGAGATTTTTTATCCGAGCATTGGTTTAAAATTTAGAAAAACCTTCTCACATGTTTACTTAAATGAACTTAAAAAAAGTTCAAAATTATATTACAGGCTCACTAGTTCTCGGAATCAGGTGTCGTCAAAGCGTCTGGTCTCAAAATAATTCCATATAATTTAAAAAAAATTACATAGAATTTATGGGACATTTTTTTTAATTAGCTCGAACATTACATGACATGTAACCGGTTCATGCCCTGTATTTTTTTCACAAAATGTGTTTGGTAGAGTTTACATTATGTTTAATACCTTTACACGGTGTGTAATTCTCTCACATACAACTTACATCCCCTTTTACCTGCATATGGATCCAAACATCCCTAAAGCCTTCTAAAGCATGAAAAAACCATCATAAACCCATTTAACACATTTATACATAGACTCCATTAATTCAAAAAAATATACATCCTTGAAATTTAGGTAATTTTCCCTAATAAAGGCTCTCTGTCTCCGAACAAGACCTAAACACCAAGGATCAAAAGAAAAACTCAAACAAGGACATACTTATAAAAAGATGAGATCTTGCATGTTTCATATGTTTCTATTGATTTAATTATTACTTAAATACTTAATAATTATTTTGATCCTATGTAAACTTAATTGTAGATATTTTATGCTATATTTAAACTGGATTAAATGTAATCATATGTGTATTAATATACATGCTTCTTTTTTGGAACTTGAAATTTTTAAATCCAAATTATTTGTAATATGAAAAGTTTGTCTCATATGTATTTTGTGAAGTTTCCAAGATCATTTTTTATGAGTTCATTTTATACTATATTAAATATCATAACCACTTATGTTGTAAAGACTGTTTTAATAATAAATATTATCAAAATAAACCAACATGGGAATAATTTTCATGTGAATTTAACTAAGAAATCACATGTTGATTTGGAAGGATGAAATCAAATGGCCTTCATGATTTGAATATCCTATGAATGAAATAAATCTATATATTGAGTTTGATAAAACCAAATCAATAATGAGGTTAAGGATATTATTGAACTGTACTATGTGATAACCCTTAGCGATTAAATATTGTTTTCCACTAAACTTAGTTTGATCCATCAGTGCTGGATAGAACCTTTCTTCCTCGACACTCAGATCCATTCTTATTCATATATTTTTTTATTTCTTAACTATTTATATTCTTATATGTACTTAATCATGCCTTGTTATACTACCCATAAAAGGCACGAGTTGGGTTATACTACCTTATACAAAAGGTATGGGTTCTTCCTTAACCATTAAAAGGTAAGGGGATTGATTGTGCCTTGGTTTGGGTAAAAGGCAGGGTTTGGTTCTAAATCTACTTCAATAGGAAGATTTTGGGTTGTACCTCTAAGTGTGCAAAAGGAAGGGTGATTATGTTAATCCACCAGGTGTTCAAAGATCTTGTCTTGGGTTGCACCTCAAGGGTTTAAAAAGGCAACTGTAAATGGTTTTGACTCCTTTCAAAATCAAAGAATCCATTATAGTGGCTATCATATCTCTCTATGTTTGAGAGGGGTGAAGAATATAGTAGGATCATTTAGATCGAAATTACTATAAAAATCATTGTGTTAATTTCTCTTTATTTTTTCACTACACTAACTTAACTTTTATAATTGGTTCAAATTATTTTAAAAGATCAATTTACCGCCCTCTTGACCATTCAACCATTTTCATCATGTCCAAACAATTGGTATTGAAGGAGGTTCCCTAGCTTTAGTATATATTTTATTATTTTTTATAATAAAATCCTAACTTAAATATTCAAGGGAAAAAGATCTATTTTTTAGATGGAGGGAATGAATTTGAATGATGGATGTACACCTCAAAGACCTACACTCTTTGATGGAACAGATTATGGCTACTGAGAGTCTCACATGAAGGATTTTCTTCACCACCTAAGCATAGAATCTTGAAAAGTCATGGTAAAATCAAACAATCTTCCTGAAGTTGATCCAAAAACATTATGAAGTGCTAAAGTATTTAATTTGTTTTAAATGGTTTAACATGTGTTTATTGGAATTGTGATGATACTTGGAGGATTTTTATGGATTCATGAGAAGAAATTAGATGTTAGCATTGTTAAATAATCCATTTAAGTCCAAAAAATACGATGATTGAGATACTTCCATGTTCTACAGAAAAGGAACCATGAGGCTAAAACTTAAAGAACTCAAGTGGAGAAGTTCAAGACAATGTGACAAAGTAAATATGATGATTGTTATTCTGATCTTAAAAATAATTAAAGAAAAGTGTAGATGGATGAAGTACCATGATCTATAAAATTATTGAAGAGTATTAAAATGTTTGAGAAGTCTTGGAATTTGGCTGATGCGGAGCTGAGATCGCTTGAGTGAAAACTAGAAATATCCATATTCACGTAAGAGAATTCTAGTATGTAATTGAAAACACATGGCTGAATACTGATACGCATGATAATTAAATATTAACGTAAGTTTTTGGGCCAATGTAAGAGTATGAAGCAATATAGACACAATCACATATCCAAATAATTCACATAGGTGTTTTTTTCTACAAAGTCAAATTGGACACAATCACGTAGTTGAAAAATTCATGTAGGAAATTTCTGCTACATAGGCGAATTAGAAAAAACCACATAGCTAAATGATTTACATAGTCATTTTCTACTATTTAGGTATCTTGAGAATGAATCCATGTATATGGAGGTGTCAAATGATTTTGAATAAGTGATTTTTAAGGAATTTAAAATGAGATGTAAAAGGGAAGCTATGTATAAAGATATTTAAATACTAAGTGAAACATTTAAGACTATGTCTTTGAGATGTTTACAATAGGACTTAAGTAAGAATTCAAATGAGGAATAAATTGAGAATCTATTGACTAATTTAAATGGAAAAATATTGAACATACTTCCTAAGATCAAATAGTTTCCAAATACAAATGGAAACTAGGTAAATATTTTTCATTATAAATATATACAAGTTATGAAATAAGTGGTTTTTGAGAAAAGAGAGAAAAAATTGATAACTTTCATACATAACACAAGGATATTTCTAAAAGTTTGATACATCCAGTATCATGGATATCAGAAGGTGAGTCGAATCTAAGAGTCCTTGAAGGAAGAAAACCTGAGTATTTGAATAAGTTCAGGAGAATATATATTGCACCAGATCTTGAGAAGTGTCTCAACACTAGCAGTGTTAAGTTTCCAGAGGAAATACACATGCAGACTATCTAATCAAACTACTCATAGAGGAGGATCACCTAAATAAGAAGGTGGTATTTCTTTATTAAATCATCATTGAAGAATAGAATTGTATCTTCCATTAAGTGACAGAAGTGGAGGAATATAGTGGGATTTTGTGTTGATCAGAATGAGATTTTATTTGGTTGTAATCACTTGTTTGATTGTGAAAAATACGTGTCAATGGGTTTAGCCTATTGGAATGATGTAGCACGATCTATTTGGATGAATTTGGGATGAATTTGAGTAGTCCATGATGCACACCAAAGCACAACTCTTAAGGTTCAACCTCCATGGTGAGGTCACTAGAGGATTCATGGGGTAGCACACCCCTAATCAAGGGTCTAGGGGCCGAAGGCCCCAACCCAAATTCTAAGGTACTGTAACAATGCTGACTCACTATTGCAGAGCTGATCAGCGATACCGAAAGGAGACTATAGCAGTACAAACTCACTATAGAAAAAAGTGATAAGACACTATAGTAGGGTGGAATTTGATATGATGCTGTAGAAAAATCTGACCAGCAACACTGACAGTTCACAATAGCTCCACAGATATCAATCCATTGATTACTATAACACAATGGACTTACTCTACAGTTGGTGGAATAGTTGCATCATCTTCTTATTTATGTTCACATTTCAAGATAGGGTCTCACCCTCTGAAAATTTCCTTGCAATTATACTCCTTAAATTAGTGAAGTGATTATACCTCACCATGGTTGTATGGTTTTTTCCCAAAACCAAATTAATAACCATATCCTGTGATATTCTTCCCATTCTTTTATTTTTTCTTTTCTTAATCTGTAAACCCTTCAGTCTCTATGGATCTCAATTTTTTTGAAATATAACTAAGTCAATAAGGAGTAGGTTATTCTGGTCAAACCTTATAAATATCATATGTTGTGTTCTCTCTTATTATTACTGGATATGAATTGAGAATAAGGGATAATATTGAGTGGATTTATAACTCTAACATGTTCAATATGTTGAATTAAAAAGGAATATAATTTGTAAAGGACAATTGATTCACCCTCCTCTCAATGGAAGTCTATTATGGGGCACTACACATTAGTTAGTAATGACGCGTTAGTATGTTCTAACTTACAAGGTGATTAATATTATGCATTATGAAATTAATATGAATCGGTATAATCATATTCTTACATGAAAACTAACACATGAAATTTGGAAAATATAGAAAGTTACTCATCTAGGTTTAGATAAATTAGTATTAATTAAATTATTCATCTTGAGAGAAGAGTATCAGGAATTTAAAATGGAAGAATAAGAGACAATTAATAAAATGTTTTATTGATTTACAGTTATTTTAAATAGCATTAACGCTTTGAGAGAAAGCTCAGATAATTATATTCTGGGTGAAAGGGTTTTAAGTGTTTTATTAAATAATTTTCATGTAAAAAATGTTGCAATTGATGAAAGTAAAAATTTAAAAGAATATAATTTTGATTAACTTATTGGATCTTTACTTAAATATGAATTATAATTGAAAAATATTTCCCAAGAGGATAATTTGAAAAGGAAATGTATTACTATTAAATAAAAAATACATGTTACCACTCATTATTTTGATTATGAATTTGAAATCAGTGAAAAAGTAAAAGTTGTATAGGTTTCCAAGGAAGAATAATCATGAAAAAACAAAAATAATTAACCACATAGTAATGAAATAAAGAGAGATAATGATGAAAATGAAGTCAACTATTATGAATGGAGAGAAAGAAGGTATATTAAACCTAACCGACCAAGACTCAAAAATGATACAAATAAGAGATAATAATAAAAAAATGAAATTAAATCAATGAAATATGGTTTGGGGTTCACTTTAAATTCAGATTCAAGTGATGAATCTAGTGATGGAAAATAATTGTCAAACCTATGATTAATTACATATCAAAACTGGTTAGTCAATCTAATTATTCTTCATCTCATGTATCTAATTATATTTTTTATAAAGATAATTTGTATGAATAGATTGATATATTCAAATATAAACTTAATAAGTTTACTATATTATTCAAGAATCTTAATAATAAACACAAGGCTCTTCTTACTGACAAAGAGAAAATGAAAAATAATCCTTTGATATTCAAGGAAGAATTATGTGAAGTTCTTGAAAGTGTTCAATGTGTGATCCTTAATCTTAATGATTACCAGTTTAAATTTGTTTAATCTCAAAGAATTAAGTTTGATTCTATATTTAAAGAAAATGATAGTATTAGAAATGAACTTGATAGATTGAAAACTGATTTGTCCATATTTTTTCATAAGGAAAAAATTTATGATAAAAAGGTGAGTTTGAATAGAACAAATAAAAAGAAAGATGGTATTAGATATGATAATATTGTACCGAAGATGTATAAAACCTTATTAATTAAAGATTCATGTGGAAATGTATCAAGTGTTAAATGTTTTAGATGTAAAATGAAGGGTCATTATGAAAATGAATGTTCCTTGAGATTTCCACAGTCTCTTAGTCATACCAATAATATTTTATCAAAATCACTACCTTATATATTTATTGTAAAATATTTCTTGAAATTAGTTTGGGTTCTTAAAAATTTATTTTCTAACCCAATTGGACCAAAATTTATATGGGTATCGAAGACTTCATAAATCTATTTCTATTGGAAACTTGTTTTGGAAGAATAAAAAAGGATGAGTGGTACATGGATAATGGATGTTCATGACATATAACCAGTGATATTTATATTTTTTTTCCTTTTATTAGTGTGATAATGGTAGTGTTATTTTTTGTAATAATTAAAATTTAATAGTGAAACGTTTTGGAGAAGAAGGAATTTCAAATTCAGTTATTATTTCAAAGGTTTTATTTTAAATGGTTTAAAACATAATTTAATAAGTATTTCAAAAACTTTTTGATGACAATATGAATTTGAAATTTGAAAATGAAAAATTTAATATTTTCAAAAAATAATTTGGTTTGTTTTATGAAAAGAAGACAATTTATTCAATTAATATTATTAAGTTGACTAAAAAAATGGCAAATGTTTAAATGTTGTGTAATCTAAAAATGTTTTGTGGCATAAAATATTGGGTCATGAAAATTTCAGGTTGTTATATAAGATTTTCAAATGTCAAAAGGTGTTGTAACTTCTTGAGTTGAAACTAGATAGAACTTATGTATGTGATTCATCCTTAAAAGGTAAGAATTATAAAGGGTCCTTCAAGTATATCCAAGGAGTAAAAAATTACAAACTACTTCAAATTTTATATTTTGATTATTTATACCAATTAAAACTACTAGTATTTGTGAAAAAAGGTATGCTTCTGTTATTTTTGATGGTTGTAATAGATTTACACTAACTTATTTTCTTTCACATAAATCTGTTACTTTCTCTAAATTTATTTAATATAGAAAATTTGTTCATAATGAAAAATATTATCTAATTTTATCTATTAAAATTGACAGATGAGGTGAGTTTGAAAATTTATAAATTGATAAATTAGGTGAAGATAATGGGAATTGTCATAATTTTTTAGCCCCTATGATTCCACAAAAAAATAGTGTGGTAGAAAGGAAAAACACGAGTTTACAAGAAATGGAGAGGATAATGTTAAATGAGCACTCTTTACCAAAATATTTCTATGAATAAATTTTTAACTTAACTTTTCATGTTCATAATCTAATTTTTCTTAGGCCAGTTTTTAGGAAGACACCTAATGAAGTATGTAAAAAATGAAGGATGTAATTGGCTATTTTAGAGTATTTAGATATAAAGTTCACATTATTAATACTAAAGATTCACTAGAAATTTTTTATTTAAAATTAGATAAAGGAATTTTTCTAGGGTATTCTAATTCAGGTAAGTCATATA
This sequence comes from Viscum album, assembly GCA_963277665.1. NCBI lineage: Eukaryota > Viridiplantae > Streptophyta > Magnoliopsida > Santalales > Viscaceae > Viscum > Viscum album. The sequence goes on along the minus strand of OY728139.1, from coordinate 1,271,199,684 downwards.
TAGTATATAAAAAAAGTATAATAGTAGTTGAAGAATCTATCAATGTTAAATTTGATGAAAATCATTTAAAGGAAATAAAATATGATTTAGAACAGTTTGAGGAATATTTTAGAGATTTCAACTTTGGTGAACCTGAAAATCTAGATTTGGATGAATCTATTGAGGGGGATATTACTTCTCATGAATAAATTTTAAAATTAAATAAAGATAATACGATTGAAAAAATAATTAGTGATATAATTGATAGTGTTAAAATAAAATATTCTTTGGGAAATGTTTATACTTAGCAAGATTTTATTTCTGATTTTGTGCCTCAAAATATTGACGATTCTTTCTCTAATTAAAACTAGATTATGATAAAACATTAATAATTAAATTATCTTGATAAGAATAAAGTATTAATATCAGTTGAACCCCCTAAGGATCAAAATATACTTAGAACCAAATCAATATTTATAAATAAGTTAGATGAGTCTGATCAAATAATTAGAAACAAATCCAGGTTAGTGGATCAATGTTAAAACTAGGAAAAATGAATTGATTTTGAAGAATCTTTTACCTTGATTGCTTGATTAGAATCTATAAGATTTTTTTTGGAATACGCATCTCATTATGGAATTAAAATTTTTCAAATGGGTGTGAAAATTTCATTTTTGAAAAGATATATTTTTGAAAATGTTTTTTTTATAAAATTACCCTAGGTTTTGAGAATTACTATAAAACTAATCGTGTTTTGAAACTTTAAAAACCTCTTTATAGTTTAAAACAAGTTCCTCAAACTTGTTATGAGAGATTGTCACCATTTTTTTGTATAATGGTTTTGAAAATGGAAAAGTTGATCCAAATTTATTTATTAAAATATATTCAAAATATAGTTCAATTATTCAAATATATGTTGATGATATTATATTTTGATCCTAAAGTGATTTACTTTGTAATGATTTTTAAAATCTAATGTCTTCATAGTTTTACATGAGTTCTATAATCAAGCTTAAGTTTTTTTGGGATTACAAATAGTTCAATAGAAAATTCTATTTTTTGTAATTAGTCAAAATATGATAAATAATTGGTTAAGAAGTTTGGTCTTGATAACTGTAAAATCTCAAATATTCCAATGATCATTTCTTGTAAGCTAGACTTGATGAAGCTGGAAAATATGCTGATAATAATATGTTTAGAGATATGATTGAAAATATTTTTTATTTGACAATAAATGGACTAGATTTGATGTTTTTAGTATATATATGTGATAAATTCAAATATAATCATAAATAAATTCATTAAAAGGTAGTAAAAAGAGTAATTATGAATGTTAAATGATCCAAAAATCTCTGATTCTTTTTTCCTGCACATACTTCATTTAAGATAACTAGTTTTTACGATTCTGATTTTTATGGTGGAAAAATAGATATATAAAGAACAATAGGTATGTGTCACTTTCTTGGAAAATTTTTAGTTCCTTGTAATTCTATGAAACAAAATTCAATTTCATTATCAACTACAGAAAGTGAGCATTCTATTACTGCTACTTTTTTTTCTCAGTCTTTATGGATTAAACAAACACTTTCTAATTTTGGTTTTAATTTTGAGAAGATCCCCATTTATTGTGATAATAATTATGAAATTTATATCTCTAAATTTTTTTAAAACATTTCAGGACTAAAAATATTTATGTTATGTATCACTTTCTAATAAATCATGTTCCAAAAAGTAAATATTATTTTAGAATCTATTTCTACATATGATCAATATGTAGAAATTTTTACTAAACCCTTGGATTTATCCAATCTTGATAAAATAAAATTTGAACTTGGTATGATGAAACTTTGTAGAATATGTTTAGGGGTAGTTAGGATATGTTTTTGTACTATAATTAATGATGTTAGTATACCTGGTGATCATTTATTTTTCTCATTAGTTTGTGATATAACAGTTGGATACTATCTAATTCAATGAAAATTATTCCTTGAATATTGAAATACTTTCATGGATCCTTGAGGATTTTAAAATATCTTTCAAAAGAATTTATACTATTACAAACAAATAAATTTTTATGTATGGACATATTTTTTGAAAATATATTAATTTAGGGGAAGCCTAGTTATGTTTTTGATATAACTTTTCGGGTTAGTTTATTGCCTAGTAATTTTAAGGGGGGGGGGGTTTCTGTGTTTGATGTTAACAATAAAAGGGATAGTTTTTTTCCTATAAATCCTTCTTAAACCATTGGTTCATTTAATAAGGGTAAGTTTGTTTAATCTTTTTGATCAATTTTCAAAAAAGGGAGAAATTTGTATTTTTTTTATAATTATAAAAAATGAGGAGAATGTTAAAGTGGATCCATAATCCAATCTTTTTTGATAATTACAATATTTTTTATTACATAATTATAATTTCACATTGAACTTATTTTAATCATTTATTCATTCTAACATTAGTTGAGAAAAGTATTTTATTCTTACGTTGTTTATAAAAATTTCTATTGTTTATAATTAATTACTATTCTCTTGTACATGTTTATTTTGGAGAAAAATCCATAATTATATGGGTTAATATTACTTATTCTATGAGTCTTTTCTTGAAAATTTGGTAGTCTCAAACTAGCCATGAGTGAAATTTTGGAAAAGTTGGGAATTGGCCGTAAGAATAAAAATAAACTTACTTCATGAAGAAAAATGAACTAATCGTAAGAAGAAAAATAAACCAACCACATAAAGAAAATTGAACCAAAAAAATGAACATATAATAAAAAGGAAAATCAACCAACTGTATGAAGCCAAAATCTAGAAAAGTCTTGAACCTACCTTTTGACCTATGGTCACTTGATGAATTTTCTATATTTTATCTCAAAACATGTTTTTTTCTTATTCCTTCATATTTAAAATTACTTCATGTTTGTTTCATATATTTCTATTGATTTATTTATTATTTAAATACCCAATAACCATTTTGATCCTATAGAAATTTAATTGGAGATATTTTATGCTATATTTAACTAGCATTAAATTTACTCATACATGTATTAATATACATGATGTTTTCTTAGAACTTAAAGTGTTAAACTTCGAATTATTTAGAATATGAAAAGTCTATCTCACATGTATTTTGGAAGTTTCCAAGAACAAATTTTTCTAAGTTCATTTAATACTATATTAAATATTATAACTAGTTGTGTTGTAAAAACTATTTTAATATTATATATTGTCAAATTAAAACCACATGGGAATAATTTTCATGCGCATTCAATGAAGAAATCACATGTTTTTTTAGTATGGATTAATTGAAATAGGCTTCATGCTTTAAATATCCTATGCATGAAATAAATTTATATATTGTGTCCTATAAAGACATATCACTAATGAGTGTGATGATATTGTTGAACTGTGTTGTGTGATACACCTTGTAAATTAAATACTACTTTATGTTGAATTTCAAAAGTTTGATCCATCACTACTAGAGAGAACGTTTTTTCCTTGACACTTAGATCCATTTTTGTTCACTTGGTTCTTGTAGTTATTAATTATTCCTATTATTATCTAAGATTAATTACATCAGGTTATACTACCCATAAATGGTATAAGTTGGGTTATACCACGTTATAAAATAGGTATAAGTTCTTATATAACTAGTAAAAGGCAAGGAGATCTATTGTGCATTGGTCTGGGTAAAAGGTTGGGTTTGGTTCTACGTCAACTTCAAAAGGCAGCTTCTAGGTTGTTCGTTCATGTGTAAAAAAGAAAGAGTGATCAAGTTAAGCCACTAGGTGTGAAAAAATATTATCTTGGGTTGTTCCTCTAGGGTTTAAAAAGGTAGTTGTAAAGGGTTGTGAATTCCTTCAAAAGTTAGAGAATTCATTATAGTGGGTGTCATATCTCTCTGTATCTAGAGTATGCTGAAGACTTCACCAAAACTTCGAAGTAAACCTCGGATCCCGATCAGATATAATGGAAAGTGGCACTCCATTTAGTCTTACCACTTCCTTTACATTTATCCTGGCAAGCTGATCCAGAGGGAAATCTTCTCCAATAGAAATGAAGTGTGTTGACTTTGTAAGATGATCAACTATAACCCAGATAGCATTATTGCCTTTGGATGTTTTAGTAAGTCCAGTGACAAAGTCCATAGTGATGTTTTCCCATTTCCATTCTGGTATGGGTAATGGTTGTAACATCCCCTTAGACTTCTGTCTCTCAGCTTTAACTTTCTAACAAACCAAGCATCGAGAGTCATATTCAGCAACATCTCTTTTCATTCCATCCCACCAGAAGTACTCTTTTAGGTCCCTATACATCATCATGATTCCAGGATGAATAGATAATGAAGAACTATGAGCCTCACCCAGTAGATCCTTCTTTAATTCTGGGATGGGAGGAACAGAAACCTGATTTCTGAACTTTATTATTTCATCACAATCAATGTGAAATTCAGGAACATTTCTCACCTTCTTTTGTAACTCTACATCTTCTTTCTGTGCCTCTTTAATCTTCATATGTATAGATGGTTGAATATTCATTTGATAAAGATAATATTTTTCCCATTCCATTATAATTCCAAGATCCATCCTTTGTAAATCCATAAATATTGGATCTTTTATGAATCTCATCATGAATAAGCTAACATGGTCTTGTCAGCTTAATTCATCTGCCACCTTGTTTGCTTTCCCAGGGTGATAATGAATTGAGAAGTCATAGTCCTTAATCAACTCCAACCATCTTATTTGACGCATATTCAGCTCCTTTTGTGTGAAAATATACTTTAAACTTTTATGATTAGTATAAATATCACACCTTTAACCATAAAGATAATGCCTCCATATTTTTAATGCAAATATTACCGCGGCTAACTCCAAATCATGAGTTGGGTAATTTTTCTCATGGATTTTCAACTATCATGAGGCATAAGCTATCATCATATAATTTTGCATGATAATACACCCCAGTCCCTTCTTGGATGCATCACTGTAGATCACAAACCTTTCTCCACTACATGGCAGTGTGAGCACTGGTGCACTGGATAACCTTCATTTTAACTCTTTGAAATTCTCTTCACACTCCTCCGTCCAAACTAACTTAACTCCTTTTCGAGTCAACCTGGTGAGTGGATTAGATAACCTTGAAAAATATTTCACAAAACGTTGATAATATCCAACCAGACCAAGAAAACTTCAGATCTCAGTTACTGTTGTTGGTCTCAACCATCTTTCGATAACCTCTGTTTTTCTGGATCCACAGATATCTCCTCTTTTGAGATTATGTGACCCAAAAATGAAGCTTTTTTGAAGCCAAAATTCACACTTGGTAAATTTGGAATAAATCTTCTCCTTTCTTAGGGTCTTTAATACAATTCTCAAGTGATCCTCATGTTCTTCCTTGCCCTTTTAATATACAAGAATATCGTCTATAAAGACTACCACAAACTGATCAAGATAGTTTCTAAAGACTCTTTTCATTAGATCCATGAAGATAGCATGGGAATTAGTAAGACCAAATGGCATTACTATAAATTCATAGTGTCCATACCTTGAGCGGAAATCCATCTTTGGTATATCCTCATTTTTGACCCATAATTAATTATACCCTGAATGAAGATAAATCTTGGAAAAGTATTGAGCTCCGCATAGTTGGTCAAATAAGTCATCAATGCATGGCAGAGGATATTTGTTCCTGATAGTGATCTTGTTAAGTTCTCGATAATCAATGTAAAGTCTCATTTATCTATCTTTCTACTTAACAAACAAAACAAGTGCTCCCCAAGGTGATGCACTAGGGTGTATGAATCCCTTATCAAGATTCTCTTGGAGTTGATTCTTCAATTCCTACAACTCAATTGGGGCCATTCTATAAGGTGTCTTTGAAATGGGCATAGCACCCGGTATGAGTTCTATTGAAAACTCAACTTCACGATTTGGTGGAAGACCAAGAAATTCCTCCGAAAAGACATCATCAAACTCTCGTACAATGGGCATATTCTTAATCAAGAGTTTCTATCTAACCATTTGAGAGAAATAACCTTCATTTATTGGAATCAAGACCCATAAGATGGAAGAAATTACCACTAGAAGGTTATATTAATCCTTGCCTCGATAGATAATAATAGATTGATCGGGAATATTAAATTTGATTTCCCTTCTTTGGCAATTGATAAGAGCTCCATATAAAGAAAGCCAATCCATGCCAAGAATCACATCAAATTCCACTATAGGAAGGATCACAAGATTTTCAGGAAGCACTTTCCCACAAACTTCAATTAGAGAAGAATTATAAACTTTTGATGCAACTGTTGTGCCATTAGGAGTTTTCACAGCTAAATCAACATCTAATTGTTGAGATAGTACGGAAATACCCTTAGAAAATTCTTCAGAAATAACGGAGTGGGTGGACCCAGAATCAAATAAAACATTTTCTACTTTAGAGTGGATGGTAAGTGTACCTTTCACTACTTTGTTATCGTACTCCACATCTCCGATAGAAATTACATGTGAATTTCCTTTGTCTTTGGCCTTAATAGTTTGTTGACGTTGATCATCATCAAAAACCCTTGGATTAGGGCATTGATTGGCATAATTCCCCATTTCCTTGCACTAGAAACATTGAAGTGTAGGAGGTGCATTCTGTGTATCCCTTTCTTTGTTCACATCATTAGACATCTTCTTCCCATTATTTCAACATTCAACTGCCCGATGAACTTCTTTCCCACTCTTAAAACATTTACTTGTCCCTTTAAGACAATTACCACTATGTTTCTTTCCACACTTTGAGCATAAGATAAAACTCATCTTCTTTTCATTGTGGTCTTTAGATTTCCCTTTGAATTCCATTTTCCTCTTCTTATCAAACCCATATGACTGATGGATTACTCCAATATCCATCTCAACCTTGAGAGCACATCGAACAATTTCCTCATATCTATTGAAGTACCTTATGGATAACGCCCTTCGAAGACTTGGTTTTAAGCCACTAAAGAATTGATCGATCTTACTCTCAGGATGGATAATAATTCCGAAAGTGTACCTCTCAAGTCTTATAAAATTTGTATCGTAGGTACCAACCGATTCCTCATCCTTTTGCTTCAGTTCAAGAAACTCCTTCTCCATCGTTGTTTGAAGAATACGAGGGAAGTACTTATTGAAAAATAAGTTTTTGAACTCGTCCCATTCCATGGACTCAATTTCATCCCTTTGCCTCGTATTCTTAATAAGATTCCACCATTGATCAGCTTCACCTTCTAAATGATATACTGCTAAGATGACTTTATCATGTTCAGAACATTGTAGAACTGAAAATATCATTTCACTGGTACTGATCCATTGTTCAGCCACTAATGGATCAGAAGACCCGCTGAATGAAGGTGGGCGCTACCTCATGAAGTATTCAACAGAATGTTGCTCCTTCCTTTACTCGTTTGGAAGTCCAACATGATTTATAGCTTGAGAAAGTTGTCTGATCATGGCTACACGATTTTCCATTCCAGCTCCCATAACGTTTAGTTGCTCAGGGGGACAATCATTGCATTGCCCGTCGCGTTCAGCATTAACATGGTTCCTTCGAGTTCCAGCCATTGAGTAAAACCAAGAAGCATAGTGTGAGAAACACTAATCATAACAGGAAAACCACATAATCAAGAATAAAATTTCACACTTTAGGTCTTATCATAGGTTCTTCATGTCCATTTCTAAAACACTAATATTGTGTTCTAGGTTTAGACATATCCTTAGAGTTCTTATTAAGGCTTTCACATCCTAGTTTCAAAAGGTTGACTATACCTTTCCTCTGATACCAACTATAACAACCCATACTTTACATACATGGTTATTAATTCAGAATTGAAGCATACTTATTACAACATATAAATAAACCATGATAGGACCATATAGGTATAGTTCCTTTAGAAACTGGGAAACATAAACCACTAGTTCATAAATAATCTACATTGTCTCCCGTTTATTTCATCATATCTAGAGTCGCTTTTGGAATATCCTACTTAATACCATTTTTCCTGACCTGGGTAAAAGAAAACATATAAAGTGGTGATCTCAAATTCTCAGTAAGGGTAAAAAAAATAAATATCAATCATATCATATTCATAAGAACATAACATTTTTAAAATCTTAACCTGCAAAAGAGATCATAATATCATAACATGGGATAAATCATAGTAGTGAAATGTAATCCAAATAATCATAACTTAAAACATGAAACTTTGTGGTATACACACATAATCATAGAAAATAATTTCATATTAGTCAAGGATCATTTCCAAGGCCATCATAATGGACAAATTCCATTACTGAACCGAGATCACTCCTCATTCCAGTCCTGTATCACTAAATCAGATTAACTTTCCTTTCCATCCATGTCTATCTCATGAGATATAAATCTTTACCCAATGAATTGGAGGGAGATATAGGTCCCACCCATCTCATAATGAAACCATTATTATGTGTGCCACAAAATCATAAATCATACATCATAGCATAACCCATGTAATAAAAATGGGATTCTTAAACATCGTGAAATCATAAAACAATTCATATAAGATAAAGGACTTCATAAAAATAATTCCATCACAGCATAATCAAATCAATGTAATAATAGGGATAGAAAAAAAACCCTATATTATCTTAGATGTAATATAATTTTTGATAAAACACTTGAACTCCATTCTTGAGGAAAATATCCTTTCTACTTCAAAAACATTTTTCCTTTCTTAACATGTCATAACATTTTAAACTAAAAAAGTTAATTAAAAATAAACTTGAAAATTTGTAAAGGAAGCTTCATGGAAATAATGTTCTCTGGAATCATAAAAATATATTCATGCCTTATAAGTTAAAAAAAATTCTTCTCTTACTTTGGCCGAAAAAGTCAAAAAGTATCTCGTACTGAAAATGACAAAAGTTTCCTTTCATATCTTTTACTAAAACTTCACCAATAGGTAAAATTGGATTTAAACAATTGTAGGAGGATAGAAATAATATTACATATTGATTAAACATGTATTTGGATGATAAATATTCCCTAGTAAATTCTAAAGTATAAACAATCTCGGATAAAAATGAGATTGCGAGATTTTCCCATACCTTAGGTCCGATATGCTTTGTACGTATCCGAACCTCCTCTTCTTCGACACGACTCTTTAAAACCTCCTATTAGGGAACTAATGTTGGTATTTGAAGAATACCAGGACCTCTAGAATATTACTAGGGGTGTTGAGAATAGTAATGGGATGGGGTTGGATGAGCTTGAAGGCTCAAAGTTGTGTAAAGAGGAGAGGGAGGACGTGCCCTTTCATAAGGGAGGAGTGAGGCACCTTTGGAAAGTGTGAAAATATTATTTTATTATAAACTTATATTCAGTTTCAAAAGGTCCAAAAATAATTAAAGATTAATATAAGATGACTCATGGTCGAAATAAAATCATTCAATTAGAATTGTACATGTTTAAGGATAATATTTTAATCATTATAATTTTATTTATTTAAATCATTTATTAATGAGGTAAATACTGCATCATTATTGTGTTATAAATAATTTAATTTATTTGATATCTAAAAATTATAAAAAAATAGTCACCATGTAGGAAATCGTTTTATCTTTCCAATGAATATTTGTAGTCTAAAAGATAATTTATATAACTCCTTATAAAAATTAATTACTAAAAGATTTTTGTTAATGTCAATTTTGTCTTTACATTAAATTAATTAATCCAAATTGTCATTATCACTACCAAGTGGCTCAATGGGGTTCCAAAATCGACCAAAGGATTCCCATGGTTGGCCACTACTCATCCATTAATTTTAGGACAAGTGTTTAGGTAATTTTGAATTATTATAATATTCTTTTAACCTTAAATTACCCTATTTACCATTAACCGTAGTAAATAAAAGTCAAAAGTTACTATTCCCAAAAAATTATTTTCATCTTATTAAACCACATTTTACTTCTTGATAACAACCATGTATGTCAGATTTTTGAAATTCAATTCACATAAGAGGTAAAATTTCATTTAAATGAAAGAGTCAGTTTTTAAACTACCACTAAGTGGTTTCACTATTCATCAAAACTTGAAGTTTTTCAGAAAAATACCAAAAATTCAGCCTAAGATATATTTGATATTTTGAATTCAAAAACGATGCTTATTTTTACAAATTCAAAACATAGAAGTGGAATTAATTAATTTTAAAAGTAATTCCTGTTATCAAAACAAATAGCGTGTTTTTAAGAAACAATAACTATCAAAAGATCGACACTTGTTTATGTCCAATTTCAAATTGAAATTAATTCCAATGACTAATATTGGATTAAATGGTAAAAATATATTATAATTACAATTTAAAACCAATTAAAAAGATAATCTAACCATATAAATTATTGCGATGAAAAAAGTTGTTTTTAATTAAAATATACCGTGTTTTTACTATTCATTAAAATATGAAAGTTATTAGAATAATATGAAAAATTTATCCAAATTAAATTTTTATATCTTAATTCTAAGGAAGAATTTTATTTTGTCAAATTGATCTTATAAACATGTCAAAAACAATATTTAAAATGGGTTCTCCATCAAAACGCGGCAAAACTGCATTTTTTGAAAAATATTTATTTTACTTGAAAAATTTATTTTGTTCTCATACCATGTTCTAGAAAATATGTAAGATGAATAATAATGGAATAAAATTCAAAATGTAGTTAATAATATTCATAACGTCTAGTCCATAATAATATTATAACAATATATCGTTGTTTAGTGAAACCCAGTATGGCGTAATACACACGCTATCGATAAAGGTCGTGATTGCGTGTAACACAAGCCAAGCTAGTGTTGTGTGCATTAAAATATTCCGTTGATGTTGTGTATAACAGAAGACATAAAAAATATATACTTCTCATAAAATATCAGGATGTTACATTCTACCCCCCTTAATATGAATTTCGCCCTCGCAATTTTTTCACTTCATAACAAACAGATGAGGATACCTCTCCCTTATCATATCCTCAGGCTCCCATGTAGCTTCTTCTAATTGGTGGTTCCTCCATAAAACTTTCACCAAGTGAGTGGTCTTATTCCATAAAACCTTTTCTCTATGATCCAGAATCTCTATCGGCTTTTCTTTATAAGAAATATCTCGCTCCAGCGGTATAACTTCTGAGCTTAGTACATGTGAAAGATCGAGTATGTACTTTCTCAGGAGAGATACATGGAACACATCGTGAACTTGAGAGAGATTCGGTGGAAGTGCCAATCGGTAAGCTACCTTCCCAACACGATCCAGTATTTCAAAAGGACTGATATACCTAGGGCTCAACTTTCCCTTCTTTCCAAATCTCATTACTCTCTTCCAAGGAGATATTCGTAAGAACACTTTATCACCCACTTCAAACTCTAGGTCTTTTCTTCGGTTGTCATCATAACTTTTTTGTCGAATCTGAGCCGCTCTTATGTGTTGTTGAATAGATCTGACCTTTTCTTTTATCTCATCAACAAGATCAGGTCCTAATAGCTTTCTTTCCCTAACTTTATCCCAGCAAGTTGGAGTTCTGCATTTCTTTCCATAGAGAGCTTCATAAGGATCCATCTGAATAATGGAGTGATAACTATTATTATAAGAAAATTACACCAAAGGTAGGTGTTAATCCCAACCACCTTTTAAATCCATAGAGCAAGCTCTTAACATGTCTTCTAGTGTTTGAATTGTTCTCTCAGACTGGTCGTCTTTCTGAGAATGATAAGTAGTACTGAAACTCAACTCTGTATCTAGAGTATGCTGAAGACTTCGCTAGAACTTCGAGGTAAACCTCAGATCCCGATAAGATATAATGGAAAGTGGTACTCCATGAAATCTTACCACTTCCTTTACATATATCCTGGCAAGCTGATCCAGAGAGAAATCTTCTCTAATAGTAGTGAATTGTGTTGACTTCGTAAGACGATCAACTATAACATGGATAACATCATTGCATTTGGATGTTTTAGGAATTCCAGTGACAAAGTCCATAGTTATGTTTTCCCATTTCCATTTTGGTATGGGTAATGGTTGTAACATCCCCTTAGACTTCTGTCTCTCAGATTTATCTTGCTGACAAACCAAGCATCAAGAGACATATTCAGCAACATCTATTTTCATGCCATCCCACCAGAAGTACTGTTTCAGGCCCCTATATATATTCGTGCTTCCAGGATGAATAGAGAATGAAGAACTATGAGACTCATCTAGTATCTCCTTATTTAATTCTGGGATGGGAGGAACACAAACCCGATTTCTTAACCTTATTATCTTATCACAATCAATGTGAAATTCAAGAACATTTCGCACCTTCTTTTGTAACTCTACATATTCTTTCTGTGCCTCTTTAATCTTCATACGTATAGATGGTTGAAAATTCATTTGAGAAAGATAATATTTTCCCCTTCCATTATAATTACAAGATCCATCCTTTGTAAATCCATAAATATTGGATTTTTTCTCATCCTCATCATGGATAAGCTAGAATGGTCTTATCGGCTTAATTCATCTGCCACCTTGTTTTCTTTCCCAATGTGATAATGAATTGAGCAGTCATAGTCCTTAATCAACTCCAACCATCTTCTTTGGTGCATATTCAGCTCCTTTTGTGTGAAAATATACTTTAAACTTTTATGATCAGTATAAATATTACACCTTTCACCATAAAGATAATGCCTCCATATTTTTAATGAAAATATTACCACAGCTAACTCCAAATCATGAGTTGGGTAATTTTCCTCATGGATTTTCAACTGTCGTGAGGCATAAGCTATCACCATATCATTTTGCATGAGAACACACCCCAGTACCTTCTTGGATGCATCACTGTAGATCACAAACCTTTCTCCACTACACTGCAGTGTGAGCACAGGTGCACTGGATAACCTTCATTTTAACTCTTTGAAATTCTCTTCACACTCCTCCATCCAAATGAACTTAACTCCTTTTTGAGTCAACCTGGGGAGTGGATTAGATAAACTTGAAAAATATTTCATAAAAAGTCAATAATATCCATCCAGGACAAGAAAACTTCGGATCACAGTTACTGTTGTTGGTCTCGACCATCTTTCGATAACCTCTGTTTTTTCTGGATCCACAGATATCCTCTCTTTTGAGATTATGTGACCCAAAAATGAAACTTTTTGAAGCCAAAATTCACACTTGTTAAATTTTTCATAAAGATTCTCCTTTCTTAGGGTCTTTAATACAATTATCAAGTGATCTTCATGTTCTTCCTTTCTCTTCAAATAGACAAGAATATTGTCTATAAAGACTACAACAAAATGATCAAGACAGTTTCTAAAGACTCTATTCATTAGATCCATGAAGATAGAAGGGTCATTAGTAAGACCAAATTACATCACTATAAATTCATAGTATCCATACCTTGTACAGAAATCCGTCTTTGGAATATCCTCCTTTTTGACCCTTAATTAATGATACCTTGAACGAAGATCAATCTTGGAAAAGTATTGAGCTCCACATAGTTGGTCAAATAAGTCATCAATGCATGGAAGAGGATATTTGTTCTTGATAATGATCTTGTTAAGTTCTTGATAATCAATGAAAAGTCTCATTTATCCATATTTCTTCTTAACAAACAGAACAGGTTCTCCCCAAGGTGATGCACTAGGGTGTATGAATCCCTTATCAATATTCTCTTGGAGTTTCTTATTCAATTCCTACAACTCAATTGGGTCCATTCTATAAGGTGTCTTTGAAATGGGCATAGCACCCGATATGAGTTCTATTGAAAACTCAACTTCACTATTTGGTGGAAGACATGGAAATTCCTCCGGAAATACATCATCAAACTCCCGTACAATGGGAATATTCTTAATCATGAGTTTCTCTCCAACCATTTGAGATAAATATCCTTCATTTATTGGAATCAAGACCCATAAGATGGAAGAAGTTTCCACTAGAAGGTTATATTCATCCTTGCATCGATAGATGATAGTAGATTGATCGGGAATATTAAATGCGATTTCCCTTCTTTGGAAATTGATATGAGCTCCATATAAATAAAGTCAATCCATTCCAAGAATCACATCAAATTCCACTATTAGAAGGATCACAAGATTTGCAGGAAGCACTTTCCCACAAACTTCAATTGGAGAGGAATTATAAACTTTTGATGCAACTGTTGTTCCATTAGGAGTTGCCACAACTAACTCAACATCTAATTGTTGAGGTAGTACGATGATACCCTTATAAAATTCTTCAGAAATAAAAGAGTGGGTGGATCCAGAATCAAATAAAACATTTTCTACTTTAGAGTGGATGGTAAGTGTACCTTTCACCACTTCGTTATCATACTCCACATCGCCGATAGAAATTTCATGTGACTTTCCTTTGTCTTTGGCCTTAATAGTTTATTGACGTCGATCATCATCAACAACCCTTGGATTAAGGCATTGATTGGCATAATCCCCCATTTACTTGCACTTGAAAAATTGAAGTGTATGAGGTTCATTCTGTGTATCCCTTTCTTTTTTCGCATCATTAGACATCTTCTTCCCATTATTTCAACATTCAACTTCCCGATGACCTTCTTTTCCACACTTGAAACATTTACTTGTCCCTTTTTGACAATTCCCTCCATGTTTCTTTCCACACTTTGAGAATAATGGAAAACTCATCTTCTTTTCATTGTGGTCTTTAGATTTCCCTTTGAATTCTATTTTCCTCTTCTTTTCAAACCCATATGACTGATGCCTTACTCCAATCTCCATCTCAACCTTGAGAGAACATCGAACAATTTAATTTTATCTATTGAAGTCCCTTATGGCTAACGCCCTTCGAAGGCTTGGTTTTAAGCCACTAAAGAATCGATCGATCTTACTCTCAGGATGGATAATAATTCTGGAAGTGTACCTTGAAAGTCTTGTAAAATTTTCTTCGTAGGTACCAACCGATTCATCATCCTTTTTCTTTAGTTCAAGAAACTCCTTCTCCATGTTTGTTTGAAGAATACGAGGGAATTACTTATTGAAAAATAAATTCTTGAACTCGTCCCATTCCATGAACTCAATTTCATCCCTTTGCCTCGTATTATTAATAATATTCCACCATTGATCAGCTTCACCATCAAAATGATATACTGTTAAGATGACTTTATCATGTTCAGAACATTGTAGAATTGAAAATATCTTTTCAGTGGTACTGATCCATTATTCAGCTACTAATGGATCAGAAGACCCGCTGAATGAAGGTGGACGCTGCCTCATGAAGGATTCAACGGAATGTTTCTCCTTCCTTTGATCGTTTGGAAGTACAGCATGATTCATAGCTTGGGAAAGTGGTTTGAACATGGCTACAAGATTTTTCATTCTAGCTCCCATAATGTTTGGTTGCTCAGGGGGAAAATCATTGCATTTCCTATCACATTCAGCGTTAACACGGTTCCTTAGGGTTCCAACCATTGACTAAAACCAAGAAGAATAGTGTGAGAAACACTAATCATAACAGGAAAACCACATAATCAAGAATAAAATTTCACACATTAGGTCTTATCATAGGTTGTTCATGGCCATTTATAAAACACTAATATTTTGTTCTATGTTTAGACATATCCTTAGAGTTCTTACTAAGGCTTTTACATCCTAGTTTCGAAAGGTTGACTATACCTTTTCTCTGATACCAACTATACCGATCCATACCTAACATACATGGTTATTGCTTCAGAATTGAAGAATACTTATTAAAACATATAAAAAAACCATGATAGGACCATATAGGTATAGTGTCTTTAGAAATTGGGAAACATAAACAACTAGTTCATAAATCATCTACATTGTCTCCCGTTTATTTCATCATATCTAGAGTCCCTTTTGGCATATCCTACTTAATACCCTTCTTCTTGACCTAGGGAAAAGAAAACATATAAAGGGGTGATCTCAAATGATCAGTAGGGGTAAACAAAAGAAATATCAATCATATCATATTCATAAGAACATAACATTTTGAAAATCTTATCCTGCAAAAGAGACCATAATATCATAACATGGGATAAATCAGAGTAGTGAAATGTAATCCCAATAATCATAACTTAAAACATGAAACTTTGTGTCATACAAATATAATCATTGAAAATCATTTCATATTAGTCAAGTCTCATTTCCAAGACCATTATAGAGGACAAATTCCATTACTGAACCGAGTTCACTCCTCATTCCAGTCCGGTATCACTGAACCAGATTAACTTGCCGTTCCAGCCATGTCTATCTAATGAGATATAAATCTTTACCCAATGCATTGGAGGGATATATAGGTCCCACCCATCTCATAATGAAACCATTTTTATGTGTGCCACAAAATCATAAAACATACATCATAACATAACCCATGTAATAACAATGGGATTCGTAAACATCGTGACATCATAAAAAAATTCATATAAGATAAAGGACTTCATAAAAATAATTCCATCACAACATAATCAAATCAATGTAATAATAGGGATAGAAACTGAACCCTATATTATCTTAGATGGAAAATAATTTTGATAAAACACTTGAACTCCATTCTTGGGGAAAATATCATTTTTACTTCAAAAACATTTTTCCTTTCTTAACATGTCATATCATTTTAAACTAAAAGAAGTTAATTAAAAATAAACTTGGAAATTTGTAAAGGAAGCTTCATGGAAATAATGTTCTATGGAATCATAAAAATACATTCATGCCGTATAAGTTAAAAAAACACTTGTACTTTGGCTGAAAAAGTCATAAAGTATCTCGTACTGAAAATAAAAAACGATTCCTTTCATATCTTTTACTAAAAATTCACCAATAGGTAAAATTGGATTTAAACAATTGTAGGAGGATAGAAATAATATTAAATATTGAGGAAACAAGGATGTGGATGATAAATATTTCCCAGTAAATTCTAAAGTATAAACAATCTCAGATAAAAATGAGATTGTGAGATTTTCCCTTACCTTAGGTCCGATATTCTTTGTACGTATCTGAATCTCCTCTTCTTCGACACGCCTCTTTGAAACCTCCTATTAGGGCACTAATGTTGGTCATTGAAGAATATCAGGACCTCTAGAATATTACTAGGGGTTTTGAGAAGAGTAATGGGTAAGGGTTGGTTGAGCTTAAAGGCTCAAAGTTTTGTAAAGAGGAGAGGGAGGAGGTGCCCTTTTATAAGAGAGGAGAGGGGCACCTTTGGAAAGTGTGAAAATATTATTTTATTATAAACTTATCTTCGGTTTAAAAAGGTCAATAAAATAATTAAAGATTAAGATAAGATGACTCATGGTCGAAATAAAATCATCGAATCAGAATTGGACATGTTTTGGATAATATTGTAATCATTATAATCTTATTTATTTAAATCATTTATTAATGAGGTAAATACTGCATCATTATTGTGTCATAAATAATTTAATTTATTTGATGTCTAAAAATTATAAAAACAACCACCATATAGAAAATAATTTTAGATTTCCAATGAATATTTATAGTCTAAAAGATAATTTACATATCTCCTTATAAAAATTAATTACTAAAAGATTTTTGTTAATGTCAATTTTGTCTTTACATTAAATTAATTAATCAAAATTGTCATTATCACTACCAAGTGGCTCAATGGGGTCCCAAAATCGACCCAAGGATGGCCATGGTTGGCCAACACTCATTCAATAAGTTTAGGAAAAGTGTTAAGGTAATTTTGAATTATTATAATATTCTTTAAACCTTGAATTACCCTATTTACCTTTAACCGCAGTAAATAAAAGTCAAAAGTTACTATTCACCAAAAATTATTTTTATCTTATTGAATCAAATTTTACTTCTTGATAACAACCATATATGTCGGATTTTTGAAATTCAATTCACATAAGTGGTAAATTTTCATTTAAATGACAGAGTCAGTTTTTTAACTATTACTAAGTGGTTTCACTATTCATCAAAAATTGAAGTTTTTTAGAAAAATACAAAATATTTACCCTAAGATATATTTGATATTCCAAATTTAAAAATTATGTCTATTTTTCCAAATTCAAAACATATAAGTGGCATTAATTAATTTTAAAATTAATTCCTGTTATCAAAACAAATAGCGTGTTTTTAAGAAACAATAACTATCAAAAGATCGACACTTGTTTATGTCCAATTTCAAACTGAAATTAATTCCAATGACCAAAATTGGATTAAATGGTAAAAATATATTCTAATTAAATTTTAAAACCAATTAAAAATATAATCTAACCATATAAATTATTGCGATGAAAAAAGTTGTTTTTAATTAAAATATAGCGTGTTTTTACTATTCATTAAAATATGAAATTTATTAGAATAATATGAAAAATTTATCCAAATTAAATTTTTATATCCTGATTCCAAGTAAGAATTTTATTTTTTCAAATTGAACTTATAAACATGTCAAAAAACCAGATTTAAAATGGGTGCTCCATCAAAAGGCGGCAAAACTGCATTTTTTGAAAAATACTTATTTTACCCGAAATATTTATTTTGTTCTCATACCATGTTCTAGAAAATATATAAGATGAATAATAATGTTATAAAATTTAAAATGTAGTTAATAATATTCATAATTTCTAGTCCATATTAATATTATAACAATATATCGTTGTTTAGTGAAACCCTGTATTGCGTACTACACACGCTATTGAGGAAGGTCGCGATTGCGTGTAACGCAAGCCAAACTAGTGTTGTGTGCAGGGAAATATTCCTTTGATGTTGAGTATAACATAATACATAAAAAAATATACTTCTCATAAAGTATCAGGGTGTTACAATGATCCTTGGTCTAGACTAGCACACTCGGTCACCATCTCTGGGTTTGTCTATGCTTAGCCTACTCTGGGTCTACCAAAGTAACCACCAAGATATCTATTTTTTTCATAATAAATGACATGCATGGGAAAATCCCATTATTGGGTGAGTATATAAATACCCAGTAAGACACCCAAAATAAAAAAAGGATAAATAATAAGAATATATTCATCTCAACCCACAAATAATAGAGATAAGAAACCCATAGGAAATAGATACACTCATCAAGAATCTGAGGAGAAGAGAGAGAGAGAGATATATATTGATCACCCCAAATAGCCATAAAATACGAGTATGTTTGTAGCTCAACAAATCCAAAATCCAAGTCACACTCCTATGTAACCTCATGAGAATACAATAGAGGACCCTCTCTTTTCTAGAAAATTCCTTAATCAAGAGAAAACCGACTCCAGTGGAGGAATTTCTCCCCATTAAAGCTAAATGAAGGAGGATTACCAACTCTTTAGATAGAGGGATCACATCCAAATTTGTAAGTGGAGTACTAACTCTAACTATATAAAGGATATGAGAGACCTATACCCCAACAGAAATTTCATCTATCAAGGGAGTGCTGATCCCATCATCAAATCTGATGATTGGGCCAGGACCTTAACATCGTCTAACCATTGATAAGGTAATAGCGACTCACTCATACCATCACCTTTCATATCTCTAATGTCAAAAAAGTCCACCATCATGTACAGTTTAGAAAACTAATAAAAAAATAACTACTTGCGGTTCTAATTATAAGACCCAAAGAAGAATATATTAAAGGTGGAATATTTGAAAATAATCACAAGATGTGTCCTTTGGGGTACACAGGGTTTACCACCAAGTCCTCGCCTGGACATTTCCTGTTTCTCCACTCAGATTGTGAAAAAGGAAAGTATATGATATATGATCTTATCCACACAACATATGATCCAATATACATGGTTTGTGGGACTACCCGACATCCCAGGTGTGTAGTTACCAAAAATGATTCAGCTATCCCGACACCATAACATGAAATGTATTATAGGGGAACACAACGTGTAGGACCACTCAGGGTCCTAATCACGTACACCCTATACATGGATTGACTACCTGAGTTGAGTCACATATAATGTGGGCCTACCATATGACCATGTGATATTTAACTTAGTTGTAAACTCTATATAGAAACACTATCCTATTACACATTATATTACATGATTTTAAGTATAAGTATCCATCAAATACAAACCAAGGATCTTAATGTCTAGTTTTTTTTGGAAGATTAGGTACATAAAATAAAAAACATGGAACTAGAATAAAAAATCAATTTATTAATCTTTTATAATGAGCTTTTAACTTCCTTTGAGCTCCTACATATTCATAGGATAGCCTGGGGAATACATAGATTAAAGGGATGAACTAAAAAGACTAGTAAGGTAATAAACACGAGAATGAACAATAGAACATGAGTTAGAAATACATAACATGATAACATAAGAGTCATGAATCATGAGTACTCATATGGAAGCATAAAATATAGAACATGGAATCATATGATTATGGAAATATTGGAATGTGGAAGTGAAGTTCCAAAGGATCGAATAACAACTGAGAGGGGGGGGGGGGTTGAATCAGTTATTCACTTTTTATAACCATCAAAACATTTAGAATCTTAACACCTGTAACTTGTTAATATTTATTTCCTTATCAAATTTTAGTAAATTAACATGCATGAAAAATTAGGAAATCAACTAAAGCACAAAAGATTTACAAGGTTCATCTTCATTTTAAAAACATACATCCTTTCTATAGTCACTCCTGTGGGTTTATGGAGATACATTATTAATAATAAGTGAATACAACTTGTTCTAACTTCAGTTAGACACCTTATATCTCCTTATAGGAATGATTATACTAGCTCCCATCTGTTTAGAATGTTTTCTTATAAAATAATTGATCCAAACAAAATAATATAGACTTTATTGACTATGCTCTGCAATTGGTCAGTTCGAATCCTCAATACAATTTAGATAGATCCAATTTTCTCAGTCTGATGATGCTGGATCATATTTTCTCAATATAATGATGCTAGATTCTGGATCCGATTTTCCAAGTACAATGATTCTAGATATGATTCTCCGAATACGATAATTCTGGATCCTGGATCTGATTTTCTATGTATGATAATGATGGATTCTAGATCTGATTTTCCCAATATAATGATTTAATACAAAGAATTATTTCTCAGTATAAAAAACTCAACCTTCTGCTAGAATGATCAATAAAATCATTCTTCAATCAGATAAGTATTTTTACTTCAAATTATATAGTGCTTCACCTTTTGAGTATATATGAAAGTTGTGAATGAACAATTGATTTGAGGAAGTATTTATCGGTGACTTAGAAAATAATGGCATGAAACCTGGAAACATTCCCTAATTTCTCAAATCTCAAAATATTTAAAAATCTCTTGCATTTAAAACATTAACTTTGACTTCTTCAAACCTCCTTATATTTTTACATGATTTACACAAAATTAAAATTTAGTTTTTACCACTTAAACTCTTTATACCTTTCTCAGATCAGTAAAATATATTTATTTATCAGTATCATTATGATATTTTTATTTCTCATCTTCGTTACGATATGTTTCTTTATCAACTTCATTATAATATTTTTCTTTCTTATCTTCATTATGATCTATTACTTTATCATCTTTATTATGATATATTTTTTTCTCACCTCATTATGAACTTTTTATTTATTAGCACACATTATTCATTATGAATAATTTAATATGATTTTCTCAGTACAAAAATCTAAGTATGATTTTCCCAGTATGAAAATCTTATTACAAAAGTCTGAGTATGAAAATATCAGTACGATTTTCATAGTATGAAAATATGAGTACAAAAATCTCAGTATGATTTTCCCAGTACGAAAATCCTAGTACGAAAATATTAGTACAAAAAATATCAGTATGATTTTCCCAATACAAAAATATTATTATAAATATCTAAGTACAAAAATATTAGTACCATTTTCCCTATACAAAAATCCCAGTACAAAAATCTGAGTATGAAAATCTGAGTATGAAAATATCAGTACGATTTTATTCTTCCTCAGGCGCAACAAAATATTTTTATTTCACATATCATTATGATGTAATTACCATTACGATGGAAATCTCGTTACTATAGACCTCTCATTTTTCAACTATGAAATTCTTCAAACCTCTCCATAATTTCTTCAAAATCTTTTATCATGAGTCTTTTCATGATTTTTTAGAACTCTTTGATCTATAAATCATTGTATGATTTTGTTCAGAAAGTATGAAAACTTTATAACTCATGAATTCACTTTATTATTTCAAAACTCTTCACAACATAATTCTTTATCTGATTATTTTAATTCTATTATTTTCAATGTCATGTCGATGGACCTGAATAAAATAAAGTATCTGATCAACAACTTCATCTTCCTGACTTATTATATGTTCGGTGTTGCTCGATATGAAAGCCTAGGTCTGGAAACTTGTGTTTTGAAAATAACCTCATTATGATAGACTAGGTCCAATTCCTGAATAACAAAATCATTCTTCAACAAAAAAAGGATAGTTGTCAACAAATACAAAAAACTTTGTTTAAAGTAATTTAACTACAATGTTTCTTCAATCTCCCCATTTTGATTTATTGAAAACCCTTGTTAACAACTTTTCTAACTCAAAAATTTTCATAGATCAACTTTTTTAAACAACTCAAGTTGGTTTGACTTTTATCAAAACATAGTCTTTCTCAAAAGAGAGTGTCCTAACACAACCCTACCAGATAAAGTAATGTTTTTAAAGGAATTCCATCCCTTGATGGAAAGAAATTTCTTTGTGTCCATGTAAAGATAAAATCCCCCTCACCTTTATCATTTACACCCAATTTTCTTTTTGTCTTCCCATTTTATGACAACCACAACTTCGGATTCATTTAATACGATAAGGAAAAACTTATTACAAAGTAAAAGTTGTTATGTTATCTCCCTCTTTGTAAACATAATCCAATGTATGGTGGGTGTTTATTCTTTATGAGATTTATGAAGACATTGGAAGCGGATGAACATGATGTTATAGCCTCAATTCTGTAAACCTTTCTTTTATAATTTATTCTGTAAATATATCAGCAATCTGATACTTTGTTGAAATGTATTCAAGAAAAACATCTCTAGTAGAAACTTTATCTTTTATAATGTGAAACTTTATATCAATGTGCTTTGATATTGAAGGTTGGAAAATATTCTTATAAATATCAATTGCACTCTGATTATCACAAAGTATCTTCGATGGTTTAGAAACTTTTACTTTCAAATCTTCTAGCTGAACCTTCATCCGCAACATTTGAGTATAAGCTTGAGTGGATTCATTATATTCAGATTCATATGTGTTCAAAGTTACTGAACTTTGTTTCTTACTATGCGAACTCACACAACATTCACCCAAGAAAAATTTTCCTCCAAACCTTTATTTTCTATCATTACAATCTCCAACCCAATCGACATCAGTATAAAAATGTAACATAATTTGATTTCTTCTTTTGTATAACAATCCATGTGAAGTTGTTCCTTTGAAACATCTTAGAAATATTTTTTCTACCAACATATGTGATTATTTTGGATTACTTTGATACATGGATCACAAATTCACAACATAATAATATCAGGACTTGAGGTTGTAAGGTAAAGAAGACTTCCTATTAGCTTTCGAAAGAATTTATGATTCACACTTATTCCAGATTAATCTTTTATAAAATTTTTTCTCACTAAAATAAGAGTCGAAACTTATTTATATTCTGCCACCCCAATATTCTTTAACAATTCCCTAGAATACTTTTCTTGGGATAAGAAAATCTATTTTTATTTTTGTTGAACCTGTAATCCAAAGAATAATGTTAATTCTCCCAACATTGAGATTTCAAAATTCTTCTTCAGTTCCTCAAAAAATGTTTTACAAACATCTTCCCTATCCCAGAAAAATTTATATCATCCACATAAACAACTACATTTATAGTTTCAAAGTCAATATCTTTCACATAAAAGTTTCTATCAACTTTACCTTTAGAAAAAATCAACATTCTCAAAAAAATTTCAAGCTTATAATACCAGGAATGCAGTTCTTATTTCATCCCATGTAAATATTTATTCAATTCACAAACTTTGTTTTTATCCACATCAAGTAGAAACCCACAAGGTTTTTAAATGTAAACTTATTCCTCAATCTCACCATTTAAGAAAGATGACTTTACATCCATATGATAAATTTTTTAATTCCAATGTGATTCCACTGAGAGAAACATTCTAATAGTTTCTAATATTATAATTGGGGAAAATGTTTCTTCAAAATCCATACATTCCACCTATGCATAGCCTTTACAAACAAGCCCATCTTTGTTTCTTGAAACTTCTCCATGTTCATTTAACTTGTTTCTATAAACCCAATTAGTTCTGGTAACATTTTTATTTTCTGTCCATGAAACAAGTTCCCATGTTTAATTATTTTCAACCCGATCCAATTCTTCATTCATATAATCCATCCATTCTTTGTGTTGAATAACTTATGAAATTGATCCCAGTTCAAATTTTGAGATAAATGAAGTCTGATTATCTAATTTCAACTTTCTTCTTTTCTGAACCAGAGCCTTCTAATTCCCAATAATTTTTTCAAATTCTACATGTTTTTTGTAGTGTATGAAATTTTGAAGTTTATTTCCTAGTTGAAATTTTCTCATCACATGATTCTTATGAGTCTTGAAAAGGATGTTTTGAATACTTTCACCATTTTTGGAATTATCCAGTTTATCCTCCACAACATTCTCACCAAATTTTGTTAAGGAAATTTAATTTTCATTTACCTTCACATAATATGAGTCAACCAAATTTTTTAAACATTTTTAAAAAAATTTGTAACTTATTCCATTTGGTGAATAACCAATAAAATTTATTTCCTCAGCAGTCTCATCAAAATTTGTCAAATCTTGATTTTTGATTTTGAGAAAACATGGAATTCCAAAAACATTGAGGTATTTCAATGATTTTTTATTATACCAAATTTCATAAGGAGTCATGTTAGTTTCGGTCTCAACAAGAATCTATTTTGAACATGTACAATAGTAATAACAACTTCTCTCCAGTAAAATTTTGAACGTTTTCAATCAGCTAACATACTTCTTCCCATTTCCACTGAGATTCTATTCTTTCTTTCTGCTACTCAATTATGTTATAGATTATAAGGATAACTATACTGATGTTTTATACCTTGATATTGAGTTCATTACCATTATCTATTCTCAACGTCTTTATTGAAACCCCCCATTTCTTTCTCAATACAATTTCTCAAGAATTTGAGCATTTCAATAGCCTTTGACTTTTGCTTCATAAAAATGATGTTTGTCACCCAAGTGAAATCATTGATAAAAGTTGAAATCATTGATAAAAGTGATAAAGTATAAATCTCTTTTTTCTGATTTATGTATCATTGGATCACATAAATCTGAATGAATAAGCTCAAGTGGTCTGGTAGATTGAATCTCATTTATCTTATGACTTTTTTTAGTCATATTTAATTTCTATAAAGTAAAACAAGCATCTTCATCTCTTCTTTTTCAATTCTATAAAATTCTGAACAACATCAACTTTAGAAATTTTATTCGTGTTTTTCTTCCCAAGGTGGCCAAGTCTTCAGTGCCAAAATTTGTTTTCATCTTCAAAACTCAAGTAACTTGAGTTATTGAATTATCCTATTTGAAAGAGATTCCCACTGGCTCTCTCTCCTTTTGTAATGAATTTTCCATCTTTCAAAATTTTGATGATAAAAAAATATTTTTGAAAACAAATTCTTTTCTATCATCACAAGTTGACTTACACTAAGTAATTTATATTTTATCCCATCAAAAAATAAAACTTTTTTAGATTTCAACTTTTCATCTTCAATCTTAGCCATTCTGATTCATCTTATTTTTAAGGAACTATCATTACCAAAGTTAACTTCTCCTCCATAACGACTTTAAACATGTTTCAATTTTTTATATCACCCATCATATGTGAAGATAAACCACTATCAAGTATCCATGGTTTGTTCCTTTTACTTATTTTCAAATTTTTTTCAACAACAAAAGCTCTTTCCTCAACTTTCTTCATTTCATCTTTCATTTCTTTTCTATCATAAGAAAATTGTTCTAAAAGGAGTGTCATACATATTTTTGCATGATAACCAGATTGATCACATATTCCAAAAAATTCTTCTAGACATTAAAATTGATTTCTTGTTGGTAAGTTTCTAACATCTTGAGAATTCACTTTTTCAACTTTCTGTAAGTTAGGAAATTTTCTCATTCTACTTTCACTATTTCTTACAATTTTATCAAACCTTCTTCCAGGTAAGGATAACTTGTTCCAAAAATTATAATCTATGTTCAAATATATTCCATAACACCAACAATAACCATCAAATCTTGATTTTCTATTGAAATAAGATCTTTCTCTATTGAAACTTTGTTGAGGTTGGTAACTTCTTTCAACTCTAACATACGTAGGACATGAACCATATTTTTTTTCGAGAGAGTTTTATACTTTTTTAGATTTGATATATTTCTCACATAATTTTTACACCCAAGATTTCCTAATACTTTTTCTATAAATTGAAATGATAAAAGAATCAGATGAAAAATTATTTTTGGGAAAAGAAGATTTTACCTAATTCTCATTTTGAGCCTTCTCAGTAACTTTAGAAGTATCATCTTTTACTTCTGAAGCATTGTTGAAGTTTTCATTCATCTTATTCAAGGTGCCTTCAGACTCAAGAAGTTTTTATTGAAACTTGTTAACTTCTTATTCTTTAGTTTCCATATTTTTACTAAGATCTTTTATCATCATTCCCTGTTCATCAATTCTATGTTTGTAACTTAAAATCTCCTCGATGAATTCTTCCTCCTCCCTGATAACATATTTTATTCCATAAAAAACTTTTTGAAAATATTTCTTCATAAATATAATTTCTTTCTTGAGAGTTTTTTTCTCAAGACATGAAACTAGTTATATTCTAAGATGATACTCTCTATAAGATTCTTCACCACCTTCCTCACTCTCAGAGGAATATTTTTTTCTTAACATTTAAAATAAAGGTTATAAATTATTATGAACTTTAATCTTCAAAATAATTATTTTCAGCTGATTCTGATTCAACTTTCTTACTCAACATACTTATTTTGTTTCTATTAAACTTCTTCTTGTATTTTTTGGAAGAATTTTCTTCTTCATCATTTTTGTTCCACTTCTTCCATCGTGGTTTTCCATCAGAATCATCCCATTATTATCCAACTTTCTATTTGGGGAAATTCATAGAAAAGTGTCTGATTCCACCACACTCAAAACATTTGAGTGGAATTTTACCTCCATACTTTCCTCTTCCTCTTCGATAGTTCTTGGACATAAGAGACATGATTTTTTCATTCAACTCATCATTCACTATATCTTCAGAGTCACAAGGATCAACGTCTCCAACATTGTGAATTTTAATCTTTCTCATAGATTAAAAAGCCATTTTATCTTTCATATTCTTGTTAAACATTGGATATTTCCTCCTTTCATAAAAAAATACAAGTTATGCAATTCATAAAGAGTTAAATCATCTCTATATTTTAAATAATAAACTTTAGAATAAAAACTATTCAAAAATTTTCTCATTAGTTGCTTCACAATTATAGAATCTTCTAAGAAATATCTCAATCCTTTAATATTGCAAACAATTCTATTTACTTTGGTAAAGTATTCATCAATTTCATCTATCATTTTTATTCCTTCATACTTACTCTGACATATTTTTTGTTTTTCTTCCTTAACTTTTGTATTCCCTTAGAAAACACTTTCCAGCTTGTCCCACATACTTTTTGAAGTTGTGAGGCCCATCACCTTATGATTAAAATTCTCTGATAAGGATATAAGGATTTAATTTCTAGCATTTCCATCAACTTCTATATTTCTCTTATCAACAAAGTCATAGGAGAATATTTCTGAGTAGGTGGAAAAATAATAGTAGAAGCATAAACAACTTCAAGGCCAAGAGATAGAAGATAAGGAATCATCCTATTTTTCCATCCATAATAATGTTTTCCATCAAATGTAGGAACTCCTCTACTATTGAAAGAATTTATAATATCCTTGATAAGCATTCAACAAGGGAACCTCCCTATGATACAAATTAAAGTTCCAAAAGATCTAATAACAACTAAGAAGGGGGGATTGAATCATTTATTCACTTTTTATAAGTTTCAAAACATTTAGAAACTTAACCCCTATATCCTATTAAGATTTATTTCCTTATCAACCTTTAGTAAATAATCATGCATGAAAAAGTTGGAAAAAAAGTAAAGCATACATGATTTAAAAGGTTTGGCCTTAGTGTGAGTACCTACATTCTTTTCATATCCACTCCCATGGGTCTATGGAAATTAACTATTAAGAATAAGTGAATACAACTTGTGCCAACTCTTGTTAGACACCTTCTATATCCTGATAGTAATGATTATAATGAATCATGTCAGTTTATGCTGTTTGATTATAACAAAATTGAGCTAAAAAAGAATAAATATTTTATTGAATCTGCTCCACAATTGCTCAGTCCGAATCCTTAGTCCGATTTAGCTAGATCTAATTTTCTGAATCCGATGATGCTGGATAAAAGTTTCTTAATAAAATGATGCTAGATTTTGGATCCAATTTTTTTGAGTACAATGATTTTATATCCAATTCTCAGAATACTATAATACTGGATCCTGGATCCGATTTTCTGAGTACGATAATGCTGGATCCTGGATCTAATTTTCCCAATACAATGATTCAATATAATGAATTCATTGTCAATCTGCAAAACTCAAAAATTTTCTAGAATTACGAATATAATTATTTTTTCAATTAGATAGTAACTTTTACTTAAAATTCTATAGAGCTTTTCCTTTTTCACATATATAAATGTTGTGAATGAATAAGTGATCCGAGGAAGTATTTCTTGGAAACTCAGAAAACAAAGGCAAGAAACTTGGAAACTTTCCCTGCATCCTCAAATCTCAAAAAATCTGAAAATATATATCATTTAAAACTTCAAATTTGACTTATTTAAACCTACTTAGATTTTTATGAGATTTAAGAAAATTTGAGATTCAGGTTTGACCACATCAACTCTTTATACCTATATCATCTCATTACGATATATTTCCTTTTCAGCTTCATTATGATATTTTTATTTCTTAGATTCATTATGATCTGTTTCATTATCAAATTCATTATTATATTTTTCTTTCTCAACTTCTTTACGATCTGTTTCTTTCTTAGCTTCATTATGATATGTTTCTTTCTCATATCATTATGATTTTTTTCTTTCTTAGCATGAATTATTCAGTATGAACACTTCAATACAATTTCTTCAGTATGGAAATCTCAGTATGATTTCCCAGTATCAAAATCTGAATACAAAAATATGAGTACAAAAATCTCAGTATGATTTTCCTAGTATAAAAATATCATTATGAAAATCCGAGTACAAAAAGATCAGTATGATTTTCCCAGTACAAAAATCTCAGTATGGAAACATGAGTATAAAAATATTTGTACAATTTTCCATGTATGAAAATTTCAGTACAAAGATCTATGTATGAAAATCTTAGTACCATTTTCTCTGTATGAAAATCTCAGTACAAAAATATAAGTATGAAAATCTGAGTATGAAAATATCAGTATGATTTTCTTCTTCCTTAGGATTAACAACATATTTTTCTTTCTCAACACATTATGATGTAATTCCCATTACGATGGAAATCCCATTACTACGTAAATCTCATTTTTCATCTCTAAAATTCTTCAAAACTCTCCATCATTTCTTCAAAAGCTTTTATGATGAGTGTTTTCATGATTTGTGAGAACTTCTTGATCATCAAATTATCATCTGATTTTTTTGAAAACATTCTTACTACTGACTTCAATTTATTCTTTCAAAACTTTTTAGAAACTTCATTCTTTCTCTAATTATTTTGAATTCGATTATTTTCAATTTTAGGCCAATGTATCTGAATATGATAAAGTATCTGATAAAAAAATTCATCTTCCTAAATTCTTTTATGTCCTATGTAGCTCAATATGAAAATCTAGGTACGAAAACTTGTGTTTAGAAAATAACCTCATTAAGATGGATTGGGTTCGCTTTTTGAATTTCAAAATAATTATTCAATAAAAAATTTTAGTTGTAAAAAATACGAAAAACATTTTTTAAAAACATTTAACCACAAAGTTTCTTCTGTAATAAACATATAACATGACATAAACATGAGTCAAATCTAATTTCTAAGGCTATATCATATGGTGGAAAAAGTCCCATAATGGATTAGGTTTACTCCAAAATCCCATACATGATGTATCATGAGAATAAAAATTTCTCAATGCATTGGTGCCCTATCTAAGCGCACCTATTATAGTATGTTCATGCATATGAGTGTCACATAAAGAATCAAACATAAGGAATAAACACAAGGGTTACCCATGGAAAGAAATGGGTATCATAATCATGTCCTAAGGCATAACCAAAGGGTGTATCATAATGGTACCCATGAAATAAAGAATTAAATAATTTATTGACAATAATTAAGTAAAAATAAGAATATATCATGAATAATTATTTCCAACTAAATTGAATACATGAAAGGAGAGTTTAAGAAATTTTAGAAATGATCCACTTTAGTGCAGTTTAATAGAAAATACTAAATAGTCTTTAAAGAGGTCAAAGGAATAATTGATTGTATAAAATGAGAAATTAAATAAGATAGTTTTCATGGTAAAAGAGTAATTTTATAAAAATAATTATGTCTTAAAATAGTTTATGGATTGTACTTAAAAATGGGTAAGAAATGGGGAAGTTCCCTTTAATCGGGCTTGCTTATCGGGAGGAATTAAGAAGAGAACCTTTTAAAACATATAATTACCCATAAAATATAGATGAATTGAGATAAATACATATTTTTTTTACATATATAAATAATATTATAGTATCATATAATAATAATTAATAATTACATTGGGGAATATATAGGGAGAGAGAAAGTGCAACCCAAAGGGAATTTTGGAGGTTCAGAGAGATCCCTTACCTTATGAACTTGCACTTAATGTACTAGATAATAAAATTAGATTTATTATTTACTTAATTAAGAGACTATTTTACATGTATTTTATTTATTACAATTTTTTAAGTTCATTTATGGCCATTTCAATGAGTTATAAAGTCAAATTTTGTCATTCTGTGAGTGTTCTTTTTCATGGTTTCTTGGTTGGTTTACTTGTATATAATTATGGAAGTTATTTTCAAATGGATATAATTATACAAAATTTAATATATATGGTATTGATGAACTTTAATAAGTTTAAATGGTCCCATATATCATTTTGTTTTCTAGTATGGGGATGATTCATTTGATAAGACATCAATGAAAAATGTTTACTTTATTTTGGAGGTTTTTTGATCATCAAAAACTAGTTTCATTTTATTTAATATTAGGCCTATATATTAGTTCCAGATCATGAAAAAAGTTATAATATACATATTAATTCTTTTAATCATTATAATAGTTTAATGACCAGCATTGATGGTGGTAATGGAAACTGAAATCCCCCCTTCTACAAAGGCGGTGAACCGGCATATTGCAGATGATGTTTTCATTTTATAGAATAAAAGAAGATTAAAATAAATTTTATGATAGATATTACATTGAAACAATAAAATTATAGTATATATATTATAATGGAGTTATCATTCCACTTTTTATCAGGGAGGTGAGGAGAGGATAAGAAAATAAAAGGAATTAAATGAAAAGGATTGAGGATGTTACCTCTTCAATGTCGTCTCCTTGAGAAGTTCCTTAAGAAACTTAGGTTTGGTCTTTAGTTGAGATCATAAGATCTTGGATATGGGTAAGAGGCTTGGAAAGTAAATTGGGTATAATATTGACAAGCAATAAGGCTTAGAAGGTGTGAGGAGAAGGACTGAGTGGTGGTATTTATTGGGGGAGGAGAGGGATGTTTTTTATTATTATATTCATTAGTTTATTATTTTGGATCAAGACTATCAATAGTGTTTATTATTATAACTAAATATAATAAATGGTTTAGTAGTGTTCAAACCATTGGGTGCTTAAATCATCTATAAATCATCCATAACTCAATAATTCATATATTTGTTAAATACCCCAAATTACCGTATTTCACTATTCCCCAAAATTTCAACTATTTTAGAAAAATCTCAAAAATTCAGCCTAACCATTTTAAACATATAGATTTAAAAAATGGAATCCATTTAATGAAATTAGTTTTATAAATATATGAAATTTAATTTTTAAATAAAATCATCATTTATTAAAAAATGTTGATTTTAATACTATAATCAATTTTATGACCCTTTGAAAAATTAATTATGTTCTAATAAAATTATATTATAATTATAATATAACATAATATTAATTTATGAATATATTTTAGGAAAATAATTTTTCTTTTAAATAATTATATTAATTATAAAATTATAAATAAATATTTACATTTTTTAAAAATACCAACATATAATTTCTCATTCTTAAAACATTTATTTACTTATACCAGGATATAAATATATTATAGAATCACCCGTTTTTTGTATGTAAACCTTTTTTTTTGATTTTTACGTATATAAAGTATATGTGTGAATCTTGGGAGATTTTGGAGAACTTTGTGAGACATTTTAGGTCTTTTTCATAGGTGCACAGATGGTGTATGGTTTGTTTAAACTGTGAAACACTTATATGAAACTATGCATAGTTAGAAAAGGAAAAAGGAAATGTGCACGGGTGGTGAATAGTTTTCACAAACCATGAATCCTTTAATGAGAAACCATGCATTTTGAATTTTATCTTTGTTTTTTTAGGCAGTGGATTCGACATAGTTGGTGCATGGTTTGGAGACCATGCAAGACGACCATGTGAGGTATCCCTTAAGGTAGAGGTAGGATCACAGTTAGCGCACTGTTTTCATAATCGTGCGAGTAAACTATGGACATGTCAAAATTTAGATCCTTAAATTGTGGATATAACGCATTTTCACCTCTAAATGCTTCGTTTTTCCCTCAAAATGGACCTAACTCAGGTTTTCACTTCTTAAAGGTTGGGGAACCTCTCCCCATAAAATTGGAAGTGATTCATAGCTATTCATTAATGCATTGAAGCATGATTATCATGGTAATTCATAGTTCTTGGTCGTCCTAGATGTTTTTCTTAGATATACTGTTTCCATTATCTCAGTTTCTTACATCTATGTACGATGTGAGTAGATCTAAGGTTTTGGATTCCAAATATGTTTATATTTGGTCTTTCTATTGATAGGGGAAGATATCTAAGATGGATTTTGGAGATTTAACATGGTTTCATGAATGTACTTCATGTCGTTCATTGTTTTCTCCATAAAACTTGAGGTAGGTGGCATTACTCTTGACTCATATATTTTAGAACTTGAAAGATTAGTTTCAAATTGATTACTTTGATTGAAATTGACTATTTATCCACTACGATATAATTGTTAAAACCCTCTTGGGTGATGGTTTGTGGAAATTAGGAAATTTGGTGTGTTGTTAGAAAGTGATTTGATAACATGATTTTAAAATAATGATTTTAAAATAATTATTGGTTTTTCTTTATGGAAAATGGTTTTCAATAAAAAAATTTATGTTTTATTGAAATGGTTTGAACACACTTGAATTTGGAATGAGTTGTCATGGTTGTGAGATGTGTGTTAATGTGCATTGGGATGGATAAGGGTATGAAGTACCTCCATCCAAAGGTTGGGACATATATGGGTGTGAAGTGACCACATCAAAATGGTCCACTAAGTGATAGCTTAGTAGAAGGATGACTCACCACTCATGAGTATAGGAAGATCTATGGATAGTATGCATGTTTGAATGTATGGTTGTGTGGAAATGGGTGGTTTATGCCAAAATATAATGTTAAATTATTTAAATAATTATTCATGAGATTTCCTCAGAAAATTATTTACTTTGGTTTTTATTTATATTTTTATATAAACTATTTTGAAATTATTTTATATATATTGTTTATATAAATGTTTCTAACATGTTCTATCCTAGTGACTTGAGTTGGGAAGTCATCATAAAAAACCTACTGAGTTTTAGGTTTCATCCCTGCTTTGGCACTTTGGTAATTTTTCAGATATCGTCTATCAGGTTATGAGAAAAGGTAAAGTATAAAAAAAATTTAGTACTACTTAGTGATACTTTGGATATTTGGTGGAGTTTAATCTCGAATAATGTGAAGCATTGGAGTCATATAGTTGTTTTTGAGTTTTGATAGTTTTGTCTTCCACTGTTTACTTTATGTTACTTTGTCTTCTACTGTGGTACTCTTTGGTTTGTTTTTATAAAAATGGAATGTTTAGATTGTATTTCATTTTTACCATGCATAATGTAGTGTTTTATTTTTGTATAGTTTTATGGTTGGTTGTTTTTTTATAGGGAAAATCGTCCCCTAAAATTTAAATGAGGCCATCATCATTTATTTCTTACTTTTGGCATCTTGGGGATGTCACTTAAGGCCTAGTAACATCTCACCACCCTCTCAAACTAATGAGAAGGGGAGGGATGTTACAAATGGTATCAATATATTCCTGTCCTTGTGTAATAAGTAGTCCTCAGTTATGTTGGTCTTGGAGTTGAATTTCATTCATGTTTATTCCTTAGGTTGGGATGATAGAAACGAGATGGGCTATCAAGACTTGAAATTTAGAGCATAAAAGGACATAGATAACCTTTTTATGCTTAACTTCAAGGCTACCAAGGAGTTGGGTACATAATTGTTTTGGACACACTTATAGGATTTTGAAATATCATTTTCATGGGTTTATCCAATGAGACAAGCATGACATTCATTATAGGAATGACTTCCCACTAGGATTTCATATTTCACTTTGAGTAATGATTTATGTTTTGGTGGAAAAAATGTTATATTTTTTAAAAATGTTGAAATTGTTTTCAAATTAAAGATTTGGAAAAAGAAAATTCTTTTGGTATTTTGAAAATAGTTTTATTTTCAAAAGAAATTAGAGAGTTTTCAAAAAATGGTTGAAGGTGGAAAATTTTGATTTTGGAAAGCAATTTTGTAATAGTTGATGTGGTAGAATTTAAAATTTTCAAGCCTTCAAATAATAGAGACTGAGACTTATGGCATTTTTTATCAATATAGAAATAAACCCTAGTAGGCATTGTGGGATCCAACTAGAGAAAGATATTGAGAATGTGGTTGCACCTAAGCCACAGGTGAACCAATAGGTAGTTCAGAGTATCGTCCAAGAATTTTAGGCTATGGACACAGAGAACCAAATGTATTAACTAAGGCAAATGTATCATTCGATCCAATTTCACAAGCATAATCCACCCATCTTTCATGGTGATTATGAACTCGAAAAGGCAGAGGTGTGGATGAAAAGGATGAATCTTATCTTTGATTTCATTAACACACCAATAGAGTTCAATGTCAATATGAAAACATATATGCTAGAGGATCTTCCACACCAGTGGTGGGATCTAGCGGTGTAGGATAAAGTGGATCAAGGCCTTGGTTGAGAGAATTTTTAGGAATTTTTCAACAAACAATTATATCCTCACACGTTCAAGATTCAAAGGATGACAAAATTCTTTATCCTGAAGAAGGAAAATCTATTTGTCATAGAGTATACCACTAAATTCATTAATTTAGTGTGATTTTCACCTAGGGTTTCTGTTAACATGACTTTGAAAGAACACATCTTTGAATTGGGGATAGGGCAGGAAATTCTCTTTAATATTTTCATGCTCTGTATTACTGAATATATAGAGATGGTTAATAGAGTGACAGTGGAATAAAGGGACATATTAGGAGTTATGAGAGGAGAAATTATGATGATACCCATGAGAAATGGTGAAAAATCTAATATTGGGAGAAAGTAGAAGAGGGAAACCTATTTCTAGGGTTAGATCATGACTCAAAATCAGATGTCTAGATCAGCAAGCCTTCCTCCATGAACCAAGAGAAAAGAAGGATGTTTCCAATGTTTTTCTCTTGACTACATAAAGAGAGAGTGTATTCCAAAACCTATATCATGCCACAAATGCAACCATATGGGGCATCTTCAATGCTATTGTCACAGTGCTCCAAGATCAGGTGCTCGGGACACATCTTAGGAGTCATAGGCATTATATTCTTCGATGGGGAAAGGGAAGCAGAATCAATCACATCAATAGAACAGAGATGGCCATGGTAATTCTGGGAATACCATGACTCCTTAGGTAGGGAAATTTCAATTGGGAAACAAGGAGTATTGTATTGCGAGAAAGTAATTATATGGAGCTAATCAGGTGATTTTGGATGATCCGGATGGTCCATCTATGGTGAGATGTAATATTATTCTAAATTCTACCCTGATGAAAGTATTGTTTGACACTAGTGAATCACATTCCTTTATTTCTTCTCATGATTTTGATTTTCTGAGTTTAAAACTCGATAGGATGCCCTATGTGATAAAACATCCAAATCCTCTTGGGAAAATAGAATATAGAGCCTTTCTATGTAGAGAATGTTTTATAACAGTTAATGGAGTGGAGTTGAAATGATATTTCTCTATGCTAGAGATGGATGTCTATGATGTAATCCTGGGTAGATTGGTTGACAATGTTCAAGGCTCACATTGACTGTTATAGCAGAACACTTTGTTTTGTGACTGATAATGGCATCAAGTATCTCTTTAGAGGAGAAAGGAATGTAAAGATAGGTGCAAAGGGATTATTGGCACTAGTAGTGGGAACTATATCTTACTAATTGGAAGTTTTGAACTTGGATTCGATGGAAGAAATCAAGATTAATAGTTTTCCAGTAGTCATGGATCAATTTCAATATGTTTTTCCCGAAAAATTCTCAAGGTTACTACTTGTAAAGGAAGTGGAGTTTACAATTGATATACTTTTGGGGACTAGTAATATTTCACCTCCTTCTTATAGGATGACACTGACTATATTAAGGGAGTTGAAAGTGTTGTCGGAAGAGCTAGAAAGTAAAGGTTTTATTCAGCCTAACACATCTCCATGGGTAGAACCAGTCTTGTTTGTAAAGAAAGAAGATGTAACTCTAAGGCTGTGTGTGTATTATCATATTCTTCAAAAATTTATGATAAAAATCAGTATCCAATTTCACAAATTGTTGATCTATTCGATCAATTTAAGTGAGATAAGTGGTTCTCCAAAATCGACTTGCGATTAAGATATCACCAATTGTGATTTTGGAAGGCAGATACACCAAAGACAACTTCCAAAAGTAGATATGGCCATTATTAATATGTTTTAATGCCTTTAGGTCTTATGAATGAACTAGTTATCTTCATGGAATTTATGAATTAAATATTTCAAAGATTACTAGATTACTTTTTTGGTGTTTATGGATGACATACTAGTGTATTCAAGGACAAGGGATGGGTATGAGAAACATTTGGCGACAATGTTGGGAATCTTGAGAGAACATCATTTATATGAAAAATTATCAAAGTGATATTTTTTGATACAAGAGGTATTCTTTCTTGGACACATAATTTATGGAAGAGGTGTTTTTGTAACGCCCCGACCCCAGTTACCCAGAGTCGGTGCATTATTACATAACATTGGCATGATCACAAGAAAGATCAAATCTCGAAAGACCGATTGGTTTAGTAGCCTTGGAAACACTAGATATATTCATAAGTTTTACATTACATCATAAAATGAAAAACTACTACAACAACATAATGTCTCCATAATCCACACTCATATCCCCACATAATATCCCTGCAGGTCATTCATAATTTACTTCTTCACTTCCTGGGAAAAATAAAACATAGAAAAGGGGTGAGCTCAAATGCCCAGTAAGGATAACAATATAGCGGAAACTTTCATAAATAAGAATAAACATTTAAGGCAATGTATAACTAAAACAAAAGCCTTTTAAATATGAACTTTCAACATGGTATGGCATAAATAAAATGAAATAATGCCATTTACTTATTCACATGGATATTCTACTAATCGAATAATCACATGCAAAAATCAATAACCACTTTCATAATGTTGGAATGCATAATGCCAGACTATCATAACCACATAGCCAAGGCCTCGTGCCAAGACTACAAATAAGATTTTGTAAAGGCCTTGTTCCAAGACACTAGTTTGTCTCATGAGACCTACCGATGCATCGAGGAGCTATAGCGGGCTCCACCCGTCACATATTAAGTCCAATGCATTCCCATATGAAAAGGTTTAAACATAACATAAACATTCGTATTAAAACTAGCATACGAAATGTCAATACTTTCACCATAAACTATGAATGGTATAAAAATAGCACATCCACAGTCAAACATATCACAAAACCTTCAATACAATATAGAAGTTTCGTATCATAATAAATCAACTTCAAATAATCTTAAAATCCATCAAAGGATGTTGACATAGATGAAATCAAAATTCTTTTTAAAGAAATATCTCCTTTTATTTTGAAATAATTTAAGATTCATATAAAATAAAACATTTTCTTTGAAAATATTCTTATAAGATTGTAAGGGAAGCTTTGAAGATTTTATAACGGCGGAAAATAGCCGCACCCGCCGTATAAGTTAAAAAAACATTCTTACCTTAATTCTGTCGAAAAGGTTAAAAAGGACCTTGTTTTGAAAATGACCGAAAGATTCCTTTATAAACCACTTATAAAAGTCAAAAAAGGTATAAATGAATTTAACTCATATTCTAGTAAATAGTAAAAATGTTTTGAAATGCATTTTTAAGAAACATGGATGTGGATGATAAAGAGATCCCAGTAGATTATTACGTATAAACAACCTTGGATAATGAAGAGGTTGTAAAGTAAACCCTTACCTTGTAATTTTCCTTGGTTGGGGTAGTTTAACCTCCTGTATAATGGTGAAATAGTTGTTATTAAATTATACAAGAATCATATATATTAATATGATATCATATATGATCTTTTAACATTGATTTGTTAATAATATCTTAGAATTATCGTCGTTTCGGGAGTTAACTTACTCATTTTATTTTATATGTTTTGTTACATAAGCCATGGTTGTTGTATCTTATTAATATCCAGAATGATATCCAGTCCTTAAACATCATTTTTAAATCATCAAATGATAATTATACTTGAATGGATACGATGGAGAATGAATCTCATCGCGTTCGTGGAGACGGTAGTCCGTACGTACGCACGAGCGACAATATCATTCTTTTGATATTAAAATAATATATAAATGGATGGTATATCATATATACAGAATCATTAACATGTTATATTTATTATTTACATGAGTTACACATCATTATTATACCCATCCAAATAATATTATATTGAATAACAATTACACCACGACGTGGAGACGGTAAGCCGTACGTACGCACGTATGGTGACATGTTATTCAAAGGGTGGATAGAATACTGAATATGATTGTACCATATTTATAATAACATCACAGTATATGTGAGATACTGGAGTTATTATTTTAGAATGGTAAGAACAAAGGAAGAAGAAGTGGAAGAAGAAATGAACTTGGAGAAGGGTGGTGAAATCATTACCTCTTCTTCGGGTTCTTCCTTTTGATTTGATCAAAAGGGATCCTTAGGTTGGTTTTCTGATCAAACTAAGGCCTCTAGGTTGTAGTGAGGGATGTTGGGAGAGTATTTGGGCAGAGTTTGGCCGAGCCAAAAGGCTTTGAAGGTGTGAAGAAATGAGAAGGAGGAGTGCCCTTTTATAAGAGGGGTGAGGGGCACCTTTGGAGAAGTTAGAAATATTAATTTATAATAAATTCATATTCGGTTTCTAAAGGCTCCAAAGTTGATTATTCAAAGTTTAAGGTGGGGATAGGTCGAAAACCACTCAACCAATAGAATTTAGACAGGTTTGGGTACTTATATTAACCTTATCTTTAAGTATTAACTCTAAGTTAATTAGTTTCACTTTTACAATGTCTCTTTGTATTTTTATATAATATGGTTAATAAACTTACTATATACATCCAAGAGACCCCCAAGTGGTACATTAATGATGAACCTATCATGATATAAGTCTCTTGGCCGAACCTTAGATTTTTAGGAATTTAATATCAATTAATAATATAATATTTGTTTAAGAACTCTTTTATGTCAATTTTGACACTATTCAATAGTTGATTTTTGTTAAACTCATAACAGATTGATTACTTCGAAAAAAGTCAATTAAATCAATCCTAATATATCATATTATCCTAGAAAATTAGTTTAATTCATTAAAAGTTTCATATTATATTTATTTGGGTATTTATAATATCAATTATTTTAATTTTTCACTATTATAGTAATTACTGCATCATCATTGTGTCATATATAAAATAAATTATTTAATGTCTAAAAATTATAAATAAAATATCATTATGTAGGAAATATTTTTAGATTTCTAATGAATATTTATAATCTAAAATCCAACATATATAACCCTATGTAACAATTGTTTTTCTAAAAGATATATGCTTGTGTCATTTTTGTATTCATTTTAACTTAATTAAAATAAAGTGTCATTATCACTTACAAGTGGATCCATGGGGTCCCAAAATAGACCCAAAGATTCCCATGGTCGACCATGTATCAACCAGTAGGGTTAAGACACGTTTTAGGGTAATTTAGTATTATTATAATATTATTTTTTTTAACCCTTATTTACCGGATTTACCCTTAACCATAGTAAATAAAATATTTACCGCAGTAATTTTTCAAAATGTCTAAAAATAAAAGTTACCTATTAACACAATTTGAACATCCTGATTCCAAATATGGAATCCATTTTCCTAAATTCAAAACACAGAAGTGTCAGAAATTAATTTAAAATTAATTCCCGCTGTCAAAACAAAAAGCGTGTTTTTAAGAGATAATAACTATCAAAAGATTGACACTTGTTTATGTTCGGTTTAATTGTAAAATTATGTCCAATGTCCAACATTATATTAAATGGTAAAAATATATTCTAAATATACTTTAAAACCACTCAAATTCATAATTTATCACTATTAATTATTTTGATTAAAAAAGTTGTTTTTAATTAAAATTTAGTAATTTTCACTATTCATCAAAATATGAAAGTTATCCGAAATGTACCAAAATTTCACCTTAGCCTAAATTAGATATTCCGAATCCAAAAATGAAGTCCATTTTCAAATATAAAATATATATAATTTCAAAAAGTAGGTGTTACTATTCATAACGGCTAGTTTGATTAGTTATGGTGTGTTAGAACTCGGTGTTGCGTACAACACCCGCTATCACATTATTCAAAGAGAAGCGTACCGTAGAAGCTTGGGGTGTTACAGTTTTAATGTATCTAGATAATTTAAAAGCTATAATCTATTATAAACTACCAAAGAACGGCTTTGAGATACAAAGCTTCCTTGGTCTAGCTAGTTATTAATGATTCTTTGTGCGTGACTTCTCATAAATAGGTTCACCTATGAAAACTTTGAAAAATAATACTATCCCATTAAAATATTATTAATAATTCCAAGTCTTTACAAGAGAAAATGGTTCTCCTTACATCAACACCTATCTTGATATTTCTAGAATCTGGACTAGGGTACATGGTGTATTGTGATTATTTTGGATTTAGGCTGGGGTGTACTCTCATGAAAAGAGATCATTTGGTTTCTTATGGTTCAAGGAATTTATGAATGCATGAGAATAACTACCCAACATAGGATTTAGAGTAAGCTATCGTAGTCCATGCTTTGAATACTTGGTGTCATTACCTCTTTGGTGAGAAATTTACTGTATTTATGGATCATAATATCTTGAAACACATTTCATCACAAATATATTTGAATCCAAGAAAAATAAGATGGATGGAGTATCTCCAAATGTTTGACTTTGACTTGATTTATACACTGGTGAAAGGAAATACGATGGAAGATGAATTAAGCAAGAGGTCATATACTCAGCTTGAAAAAGAGGCCTCAGATGAGTGGCAGTTGATGTTGGTGCTAACAGACATGAGTTTGGAATGTGAAGTCTGAGGTGATG
The DNA here is from genome assembly GCA_963277665.1 of Viscum album. Lineage (NCBI taxonomy): Eukaryota > Viridiplantae > Streptophyta > Magnoliopsida > Santalales > Viscaceae > Viscum > Viscum album. Next base: position 1,271,157,732 of record OY728139.1, on the reverse strand, counting down.
TGGTGGTTTTATTTCCCATCTCCTTGATTCCTAATTTAGTGAATATGGTTAAAGAGGTATATAAATATGATGTATAATGCGTGTCTATGAGGTCAAAACTCAATGGTGGGGAGACCATTGAGGGATGGAGGCTGGATGAGAGTTCAATGTTGTACTTCAGAAAATAGATGGTTGTACCGATTTCATGTCAGCAAAAACTTCTTCATGCTTACCACCATTCGAGATGGGTTGTTCATCCAGGAATACAAAAGATGTATAAGGTGTTGAAAGAAAAATTTTAGTGGGTTGGACTGAAAAGTAAAGTGGATGATATTTTTTCAAGGTTCTTAACTTGCTATCATATTAAGGTAGAGCATCAATGACCAACAAGTATGTTACAGTATTTACCTATCCCTATTTGGAAATGGGAGAAGATATCTAGGGATTTTTAATAGGTCTCCCAAGAACAATTTGGAAACATGATGACGTATGGGTGATAGTGGATCAACTTACCAACTCAGCTCATTTTATCCCTATTCGTGAATCTCATATAGTGGAGGACTTATAAAAAATTTATATCTAAGAAATGGTAAAGTGTCATGGAATACTGGTTTCGATAGTGTGAGACAGAGATCCATTGTTCACATCTAATTTCTATAAATCCTTGCAACAAGCCCTCAGGAATCAGCTGACCATGAGTATGGCATATCATCCTCAGACAGATGGGAAATCTGAATGGATGATACAAAGATTAGAAGAAACGCTACGGGCTTGTGTAATGGATTTTGGTGGATTATGGGAATAGAATGATCTATTATTGGAGTTCCCATATAATAAAATATATCGGTCCTCAATACATATGGCTCCTTTTGAGGCATTTTATGGGCGTCCTTTTCATTCTTCACTTTGTTGGATAGAAATAGGCAAGAATTTACTAGTTAAGTTTAGCCCTTTCCAAGAAACAACAGAGAAGATTTAGTTGACTAGGGAACAGATGGAGACAAATCAAATATGTCAGAAATCATATGTAGATCATCATCGAGGTCTATTTTTCTTCACAGTGAGTGATCATGTGTTCTTGAGAATTTCTCCAAGGCTTGGAAATTGATGTTTTGAGAAGTATGGAAAGTTACCTCATCAATACATAGTCTATTTTGAGATACTGTAATGGGTTGGTGAGGTGGAATATCATTTGAAATTTCCACCACGGTTCAATGTGGTTCATAACATGTTCTATATATCTCAATTTAAAAAGTATCGGCCTGATCCTAACCATCTGATCAGATGTGATTATGTTGACCTAGATCCAGATGCTTCATTGGTACATAGCCTGATTTGGATTGTATATAGGAAAGAGAAAGTCTTGTGTGGATAAAGAATCAACCTAGTGCAGGTTTTGTGGTAACATGGTTAGATTTAGGAGGAGACTTGGGAACAGGAGAAGGAAATGAAAGAGAAATGCCCAGAACTCTTTTAGGGAACCAATGGTTTTCTATATTCTAGGGATAAAAAGACTAATGGTGGGGAGAATGTATCACCCCCAATTTCTGGTATGTAACCCCTTCTTTATTATTTTTATGTATATAAAGTACATGGGTGAATCTTGGGAGATTTTGGAGAACTTTTTGAGAGTTTTTGGGGATTTTCTATAGGTGAAAAAGTGGTAAAATTATTTTTGAAATTGTAAAACACTTGCAGGAAATCATGAACAATTAGACAAGTGTAATAGGGAATGCACATGTGTGGTACACAGTTTTCCCAAACTGTGCGTCCTTTAAGGAGGAACCGTGCGCTTTGAATTTTGGATTTGGTCTTTTTGAGGTAGTGGCTTCAGCATGGTTGGTGCACATTTTGGAGACCGTGTGAGATGACCTTGTGAGGTATCCCTTAAGGTAGAGGTAGGAGCATGGTTAGCACATGGTTTTCCTAACCGTGTGACTAAACCATGTTCATGTCAACAGTTAGATCCTTAAATTGTGTATCTAACACATTTTCAACTCTAAATATTTCATTTTTTCACCAAAATAGCCTTAAATCGGGGTTTCCCACTAAAAGGTTGTAAAAACTCTCCCCATTGAATTGGAAGTGATCCTGGACCATTCCTTAGTGTGTTGAAGCTAGATTATTAAGGTAAGTCATCGTTCTTAGTCATTGTTGATATTTTTCTTAGATTTACTTCACCCTTTCTCTTGGTTTCTTATATATATTCTCATTGTGAGAATATCTAAGGTTGTGGATACCAAATATGTTTATATTTGGTCTTGTTGTTGATAGGGAAAGATATCTAAGGTGGGGTTTTAGATATTTAACCTAGTTCCATGAACTTTCTTCATGTCGTTATTTATTTTCTCCATAAAACACAAGGTAAGTGGATTCACTCTTGAATACTCTATTTTAGAACTTGAAGGATTAGTTTCAAATTGATTTCTATGAATAAAATTGATTTTTTATCTACTGTAATATAATTATTGAAACCCTCTTGAGTGATGGTTTGTAGAAATCTGGAAATTTGGTGTGCTGTTAGAAAGTGTTTTGATACCATGATTTTAAAATGGTGATTCTAAAATAATTCTTGTTTTTGATGCATGGAAAATGGTTTTCAATAAAAATATAGACATTTTATTGAAATTGTTTGAACACACTTGGATTTGGAATGAGTTTTCATGGTTGTGTGGTGTGTTTCCATGTGAATTGCGATGGATAAGGGCGTGAAGTACCCCCATAAAAAGGTTGGGATGGATATGGGTGTGAAGTAATCCCGTCAAAGTGGTCCACTAAGTGGAATCTTAGTGGAAGGATGACTCACCAATCATGATTATAGGGTGGTCTATAGATTTCATGCATGGTTGAAAGTATGGTTGTGTGGAAAGGGATGTGTTATCCCAAAATATAATGTTAAATGATTTAAATAATCGTTTATGTTCTTTCCTTGGAAAATTTATTTACTGTGGTTTTCATTTATATTTTGATATAAACTATTTAGAAAATGTTTTATGTAAGTTATTTATATAAATGTTGCTAAAATGTTCTATCCTAGTGGTGTGAGTTGGGAAGTCATAGGGGAAAACCTACTGAGTTTTAGTACTCACACCTGCTTTGGTACTTTGGTGCTTTTGCAGATATTGTCTATCAGAATACAAGCATAGGTAAAGTATCACACATATTTAGTACAACTTCATGATAATTAGGATATTTAGTGGAGTTGGATCTTTGAGCATTTGGAGCCTTAGAGTCATATAATTTCATTGAGTTTTGATAGTTTTGTCTTTTACTATTTACTTGATGTTAGTTTTTCTTATGCTATGGTACTCTTTGGTTAGTTTTGATATAAATGGAATGTTTGTTTTGTCTTTAATTTTTATCATTCATCATATAGTGTTTTATTTTGGTATGGTTTGATGGTTGATTGTTTATCTTCAAAGGGAAAATAATCCCTTAAACTGTAAATGAATCCCTCAATATTTATTGCCAGCCTTTGGTGTCTTTGGGTTGTCTCTTAATGCCTAGTAACGTCTCACCTCCCTCTCAAGACAATGACAAGTGACTAGATGTTACATATATTGTATTTTCATTTATAAGATACATAAATTTTATTTTATACTTTCATAGGTGAGGTTATTATTCTAATAGCCATATTACTATTCATAGTGGTCATATTACTGTTCTAATGTTCAGATTTATAACAGTCATATAGGTTTCTTAATTTATATAAATACCTATTATTTCATCCATTATTTATTCACTTCTGTTTTATCTTATGGCTATATATATACTTTCATCTTCAAAATGAATATTTTATTAGTAAAATTATGTTTTATTTCTACAACTTTGTTCATGATTGAGGTTATTCTAGTGGATCAAGCAAATCCAAATTTTCCCATTCTTATTATATTATTTTCTATTTTTTGTCCCTCTATAATATTTGGAATTCTTATTGCTTTATTTTTGGAATAATGCATCATTCTTCATTTATGAGAATAATGTTTTTATTGGGTTCTCTATGTGATGTATGTGTTTTATGACATTATAATATAAATTCTATTCATAAACTTATGGGTCGTTACATTCTCCACCTATGAAATTTATCCCTATAAATTTCATTTTACATACAAAGGAGAAAAAATGTGATTGAATTTCTCCTTCATCGCTTCCTTCAGATCCTATGTCGCCTATTCCTAGTTATTGTTTCTTTATAGTACCTTGACTAGGTGAGTGATCTTGTTATGTAGAACCTTATCTCTACAGTCCAAAATTTTCACTTACTCCTCCTCATAAGATAAATAATTTTCCAACTGTACCACCTCTAAGTTCAATAAGTTTGAGGGATCGGGTATGTACTTCCATATGAGGGATACATGGAATACTTCATTTACTTGAGACATGGTTGGTGGAAGTGCTACTTGGTTGGCTGCAAATTTAACATGAAAAAGAATATAGAAGGGGATGATGTACTTAGGAATTAGATTTACTTTCTTCTTAAATCTCATGATCCTCTTCCATAGAGATATATAGAAGAATATATTATCACCAACCTAAAATTATAACTCCTATTGATGATTATCTGTATAGATATTATACTGGCTTTGGGAAGTCCTGATTGTAACAACCCAAAGTTTTTCAATGGAAAATTCCCTTCTTATATCTATGTCATAAAAACACAAAATAATGAACTACTAAGTGATAAGTTACCTTTAAACACAATTTTGTCACCCCTATGTTTTGAATTTTAAAAATCCGGCATACACAGTTGTGCTCAAGATAGTTTTTGGAGTCTAATGAAATAAAAATAATTTTTGGTGAATAGTAACCTATCCTTATGAATAGTAACCTACCCTTATGAATAGTAATATGAACCTTATGAATAGTAAATAAGAGTAACATTACCTATGAATAATAAAATAAAATTTAGTCATCATAGAAAGTGATAATTTGACCTTAGTAAACATTTTTGGTATTTTATGAATCATAAATAATTAATTATAATTAATTAATTAATTTAAAAGAATATTTATTTTCTTGAAATATATTCATATATTATTGAATCAATGTCTAATAGTTTTTAGATAATTTTATAAGACCCTACGTAATTGTTGAAAGAACTATAAAATCAATTTTAATCTTAAAAACTGTTTATTTTAAGTATGAAGTGCCCAGATCAGTGTGAATCACTGAGAGGGGGAGGGGGTGAATCAGTGATCCCTTAAAACTTTTTACTAATTGATTCTTTGTCAATTAAACCTCTATGGCTGGTTAAAGCCTCGATCCACTCTTCTTGTATCTCTCAACCTTTCCCGGATAATGCAGTAATGAAAAGGCACAGGACACAAGGATTTACAAGGTTCGGCACCAAAGGCCTACATCCTTGCCATGCTCTCCAAGCATGGATTCTCCATTATAACCTGTTAGAATTACAATGGTCGATACAGAGTCCCACCGTATCTCTCCTGAGTCCCACAGGAGGGTCTTTATACTGCGTCCCACAGTGTTACCAGAGTCCCACTGGCCTGCTCCAGAATCCCACTGAAGACTTCTTCTCCCTGAGTCCCACAGGGTCTTCTCCTGGCTCCTCGAGTCACACGAGTAGCTCTTCTTCACTTTAAGCTTCTTCAAGTATCTTCAGCAGTCTGGGATAAAGACTGCTGGCCTTGCTCTGTACCTCTGATCACTTGTGATGATCAGGTCTTCTCGTCTTGCTCGGGCTTTATCACCTTCTTCTAAGGATGACCCGGCTTCTCTCCAATTACTGAATGCTCAGACAAATAATATCTTTATCTTCGGTCTGGTCCAGTCTCAGTTCACTTCAACATCATGCACTGAGTGCATGGCAACTCTTCAAGATCTTCAAGTCTTGGACTCCTCAGATGCACACCACTGATTTAGCACTGTTCACGTGTGCACGTGCATGCATGCATGCATGCACTTTCCCTTTCTTCTTCTTGGTGCAGTAGACCCACAAAGGGTGTAATCACTTTTGAGCACACACCTTTACTGAACTTCACACTTTGTTCAATGTGTTTACACACTTAAATGTGTGTTATACCCTAGTGTGAGAGTCTCCTTCTTCTTCTCCTTCTTAGTGTGTACACACCACTTAGGCACACACTAAGGTTCGGCCTCTTCTTGTCTAGCACACACAACTTGTTCTTTCTTCCTCTTGCACACACACACAAAATGTGTTCTTCTTTGTTGTGGTCTTCAAAGTGTGCACTTCACTTATGCATACACTTGGTTCTCCATTTTGTACACACAAGGGCTACGGCCTATTTGTCTTCTTTTTGCACACATGTAGGCTTAGGTGTTTATCTTCACTTGGTGCACACACAAGATGTGGCCTCGGGTTCTCCTTGCACACACAATACCGTAGGATCTTCACTTTGCACACAAGGCATGCAAGTCTCGGCCTTCACTCCTTCACTTCACACACACAAGAGGTGTGGAATCCTCTTCACTTGAGCTCCTTCCAATATGGAGGCACACAAGGTGCAATCAGGGGGCGCGCAGGTGCAAGGGCTCAAGGGCCGCGCAAGGCCTTGGGTATTTCTCTTCTCCAATTACCACACACCCGAGGCAAGGCCTCGGTCAACTTTGGCACACACACAATCTGTGTAAAACACAACCCGAACTCCAACTAGGCGCGCAAGGAGGTGTGGCCCTCTTCTTGTTTTCAAGTGCTGCGTAGGCTTAAGTGTGCAAGAGTGCAACACTGCCGCGGCAGGATCTTGAGCCACGGGTCGCACAAACCTCGACCAACCTCGGGCATAAGGAGGGCGCTGCCCAACCCTCTCTTCTTGTCGCGCAAAGTGGCTGCGCGCAAGGAACTTCACGAAGCCAAAAATGGCTTCGGGCTGCTGCCGCGCAAGTGGTGCGCGCAGGGCAGGTCTTCACGAGGCAGAGCTCTCACGGATCTTCTGATTTTCAAGAAAACTTCAGCAAGAAATCCAAGTGCTCGGGCTCTCTTTTTATAGGCGAGGAATACCCCATATCTTCCGCGTGATTTAACTTCAAGATCCCGAAGTTTTCGGTTCTTTAAAATCTTTCAAATATTTATATTTATCCTCTGTTTCACGCGGGATCTTTCTTCTTCGGTTTCCTCCACATGCATGCGATTTATAACGCATGCATGGCCTTCGTTAAACCTTATCCATGCAAAGGCACGAACACCGAATGGCCTCGCACCTCCGGTTGCTTCGGCATTGCTCGAAATCCTCCACTAGTTGCATGCATGCCTTTTTTATTGCATGAATGTGATCAGTAGGCTCAGACGATCCTCAAGGAGCTTTCGTCTTCGAAAATGGTGGCCGGGAGCTCGAAAACTGTCTTCGGGAGGCTCCTGGTTCGAGCGGAGCTCGCGGGAAGGCGCGGGGAGACCTCTGCCGAGCTCGGGGAAGAGGACGAGGCGGGAGCCGTCGGATCGGCCATTTGAGATATATCGGACGGCCGCGATCTAGAGATCTCGCGCGGGATTAGATGAACGGCGGAGATCTGGCGCGCGATGAATCGAGCGGCCGAGATTTGCTCCCGGTGAAAATCCCGCGTCCCACATCGAATCCTTCCGCGGATTTTCCGCGCTTTATCACCCTGGCGCTCCCATGAGCGGCCAGTTGAAACTTCTCCCCTCCCGGTGCCACCCCGCACCGGGTTCTCTCTGCGGGCGCGCTCTGCGCCCACTCTTGCTCCCGCGGGCGCGCTCTAGCGCCCACCATGCACACACACGGGCGCGCTGCGCCCACTATGCGCTCCTCCGGGCGTGCCCCAGCGCCTCTGTGGTGTCTGCGGGTGCGCCCTGCCGCCCTGAGCTCGCCCCACGGGGTTCCCCCGGGCGTGGTGCCCCTAGTGCCCATGCCTTGGGGTTGAACCCCCCAAGGTGCTCACGGGCTGGCCATATTTTTGGCTAAGTCTTCAAATAAGACTTTGTAAAAACAAAGTCCTCCTCTATGTAAAACATGCCAAGTGCCACTTGCCCTTCAAGGCTTTCTTTTCCTTCATCTTCTTCTTGAGAATTCAAACATTAATATTCTTGATTAAAAACAACTCCTCAATTTATAATTATTCTTCACCATCTCATTTTCAACTTAGGAGAGAATTCTCAAGGATCTTCATCAACCGAGCTACTTGATCAATTATTTCTTCTTCATTAGAATTCCTCCATTCTTCTTCAACATTTATTCATCACTTTGTAATGGAATTCACGAAGGGTCTTCATCTTCAACTGAGCTCCTAAATCACTTAAACTCTTCAATGTGCTTCATTGATCTAATCAGAGATCAATTGGATCATATTCTGATTCACATGCACTAAGTGATAGTGCATGGACTTCTTTAGCTCACTTCATCCACTTAGAAGTTGTGGATGGCTCTCTTCAACTCCTCATACATTGTCACTACAATGCATGGTCTTCTAATCATGTTGTGACTTTGTATCCAGTTGATACAAGTTCTATGAACTTAAAGATCAGCTCAACAATCGTCAGATTTTACTAGAGAATGTTTCAACCACATCTCCTATGCCACTTAGTGAATCTCCTAAGTGACATGTCTCTTAGTACTATGGCCATTCTCCTTCACCACCAACACCATCACTACCTTTGTCATTCACATCTTGACATTCCCTGACTTCCATTCATTCCAAGACAACTTCATGCCTCATTGACAACAAATGCAACACAATGCACTTCAATCTCCCCCTTTGTATTTGTTGTCAATACACTCCTTCAGCACATATGAATGGGTCAATATGTGTGCCAATATTTCTCCCCCTTATTGGCAATAAAATGCAAAGGTGTGGTGTGGTTCTCTTCCAAAAATATCTTCCTCCCATTGAAAAGTATCTTCTTGAAAAACACTAGGAGAGGGATGATGTCACATGTTCTTCTTTAGCAAAGAACCTTTAGTAAATCAGCTCTAAGTCTACTTGGGCTCACCCGGTGTAGAAAACAAGAGTGATGTAACCAAGGTACTCAATGCTGTCCATAACTCTCTACACATGTGAGATCATGCTTAGGGGTTGATTTTTTTTTTTCAGATATTCAATGAATTGCTGAATCCTGCACATACTTCACAAAACTCATTAGAAAGTTCAGTGCAAAGATAAAGCTCCCCCTTTCATCCACTTGTCTTCAATCCATACTCCCCCTTAATTGACAAGATAAACTCAATTAAGAAACAAGGGATGAAAGCATGATTGGAATACTTTCACTTTCTCAAGATGATATTAATTTTAGAACATCATCTTCTCCAGATTGGCTCCCCCTCAAGGGGTGCACTCCATTCCTTCCAAACCATCCTCCACTTGAGAATGATCATCATCTTCAATTCCCTGCAATGTCAGCACATGTAAATACCAATAGTATAAGGGAATAAGATGGAACCTCCTTGGTTCATCAATTTGAACAACAAGGTTGAGAAGATTCTCTCAACCGAGATGTCCCATTTTCACCAGTCTTCACACTTGCACATTTGATCTTCATTGATGTCTGTGCTGGTGTGGTTCTCAACCCATCTTCATGTGAAATCTTTTTCTTCCCTTTTGCTTTAGCAAATGCCAGAGCTTCATCTTCAGCTTTTTGTAGTTCTCTGGCAAGTTGCAACTGATGTGGCCATATGACAAGTATATCATTTGGAAGAGTGGCCTCAGTTTTGGAAGTTCCACATGGTTCTTTGGATGCTGCTAAGCTACCTCTCTTAGGCAACTTATTTTCAATCAATCCCTTCTTCTTCTGGATTGATTGTCTTTTGGAGTACAGTCTGCTTCTATTTAGTTTCATGGCTTCTTTACAAAGGTCCATGATGTGTCCTTTCTTTCCACAGTAGAAGCATTTCTTGGTGGTCCTTCTGGATGACTCACCCTTCTTGGATTTAGACTCCAAGGACTTCTCTTCATTCTTCAAACTCTTCTTGGGAGCATCTTCCACTTTCTTCTGCTTGCTTCCCAAGGAATCTCTCTAAGCCAGGTTCAGTGATCTTTTCTTCTTTTGAGCTCTGGATACAGTTGGAGATTGACATGTATCTTTTTGACCACTTTTGCAATCATCCCAGATGTTGTCAAGTAATCCAAATCTATTTGCAGTAAACAGATGTCTCTGGACCTGTGGATGTTGCTTCCTTCCTTCTGGCTTGCTCCCCCTTAGCATGGGCTTCCTCTGTGCTTTGGCATTCAGTGGATTGTACCAACAATCCTTTGCACAATGCCCATACTTATTACAATACCAGCATTGACCCACAAATCTTGACCTCTTGAGTCCTTCTGATTGTAGGGTACTTTTCTTGACTTGTTGTGCTGTTTCAGGAGAGCTTTCTTTCTTCATTGTCTTCATCCATACTTGTTTGGAATTATTTTTCCATCCTGCACTTTTTGTGGAAACACAATTAGAAGCATCAGTACAAGATGGTATGGATGGTACCTTCTTTCTAGAAGTTGTTGCACTTTCACTAGAGGATGTCTTGCTTTTAGAATCATCCTTCTCAAAGCACACTTGAGTAGCAACATTTCTTCTTTCAGTTGACTGGGAGGCTTTGGCTTTAGGTGATTGCTGATTTGTCAATATCACCTCTAGTTCTAAGCATTTCATGTTAAGGGAGTTCTTCTCATCCTAAACAGTTCTTAGCCTTCCTTCCCAATTCTCCACCAGTTGTTTCATCTGGTCTTCATGCACCTTCTTTAATTCTTGCAATGAATTGTTCAGCTCCTTCACCAATTTTACTTTGTCTTCAAGTTGAGCATCTTTAACAACCATTGATACTCTATGTCTCTTCTCCAGTGCATGGTAAACATCTTTGATTATAACTTTAAAGATTTCTTTCTCAGAAAGGATTCTTTGCAATTCTTCAGCAGTGTCTTCATATCTTTCATTGCAGAGAGATACTGTTTCATCTTTGGCATTTACCAGCTTTCTGAGAGTGTTGGTTATGCCAACCCTTTTTGCCAGCTGATCTTCCATAGCGTTGGCTTCTTCTTCTAACTGTGATTTTTCTTCTTGAAGATCATGGATGCCTGTAGCTATACACTTTGCCACTTCCATGGGGACAATCCTCTGAAGATATTCGAGTGCATTCTGAAGATCATGAATTGTTCCATCAGCATCACAGCTAGGACAGGCTTTCTTCATCTTCTTGGCCTGTTTCTTCTTTCTATTTTTCTGAGTCTTGGCAGATATCTCCATTTGAGGCTGGTCACTCATTTCCTCAAATCTGCACTTTATAAAGACTCCCTTGGATCTTTTAGAGGTAACCTCGCTCTGATACCAATTGAAGTGCCCAGATCAGTGTGAATCACTGAGAGGGGGAGGGGGTGAATCAGTGATCCCTTAAAACTTTTTACTAATTGATTCTTTGTCAATTAAACCTCTATGGCTGGTTAAAGCCTCGATCCACTCTTCTTGTATCTCTCAACCTTTCCCGGATAATGCAGTAATGAAAAGGCACAGGACACAAGGATTTACAAGGTTCGGCACCAAAGGCCTACATCCTTGCCATGCTCTCCAAGCATGGATTCTCCATTATAACCTGTTAGAATTACAATGGTCGATACAGAGTCCCACCGTATCTCTCCTGAGTCCCACAGGAGGGTCTTTATACTGCGTCCCACAGTGTTACCAGAGTCCCACTGGCCTGCTCCAGAATCCCACTGAAGACTTCTTCTCCCTGAGTCCCACAGGGTCTTCTCCTGGCTCCTCGAGTCACACGAGTAGCTCTTCTTCACTTTAAGCTTCTTCAAGTATCTTCAGCAGTCTGGGATAAAGACTGCTGGCCTTGCTCTGTACCTCTGATCACTTGTGATGATCAGGTCTTCTCGTCTTGCTCGGGCTTTATCACCTTCTTCTAAGGATGACCCGGCTTCTCTCCAATTACTGAATGCTCAGACAAATAATATCTTTATCTTCGGTCTGGTCCAGTCTCAGTTCACTTCAACATCATGCACTGAGTGCATGGCAACTCTTCAAGATCTTCAAGTCTTGGACTCCTCAGATGCACACCACTGATTTAGCACTGTTCACGTGTGCACGTGCATGCATGCATGCATGCACTTTCCCTTTCTTCTTCTTGGTGCAGTAGACCCACAAAGGGTGTAATCACTTTTGAGCACACACCTTTACTGAACTTCACACTTTGTTCAATGTGTTTACACACTTAAATGTGTGTTATACCCTAGTGTGAGAGTCTCCTTCTTCTTCTCCTTCTTAGTGTGTACACACCACTTAGGCACACACTAAGGTTCGGCCTCTTCTTGTCTAGCACACACAACTTGTTCTTTCTTCCTCTTGCACACACACACAAAATGTGTTCTTCTTTGTTGTGGTCTTCAAAGTGTGCACTTCACTTATGCACACACTTGGTTCTCCATTTTGTACACACAAGGGCTACGGCCTATTTGTCTTCTTTTTGCACACATGTAGGCTTAGGTGTTTATCTTCACTTGGTGCACACACAAGATGTGGCCTCGGGTTCTCCTTGCACACACAATACCGTAGGATCTTCACTTTGCACACAAGGCATGCAAGTCTCGGCCTTCACTCCTTCACTTCACACACACAAGAGGTGTGGAATCCTCTTCACTTGAGCTCCTTCCAATATGGAGGCACACAAGGTGCAATCAGGGGGTGCGCAGGTGCAAGGGCTCAAGGGCCGCGCAAGGCCTTGGGTATTTCTCTTCTCCAATTACCACACACCCGAGGCAAGGCCTCGGTCAACTTTGGCACACACACAATCTGTGTAAAACACAACCCGAACTCCAACTAGGCGCGCAAGGAGGTGTGGCCCTCTTCTTGTTTTCAAGTGCTGCGCAGGCTTAAGTGTGCAAGAGTGCAACACTGCCGCGGCAGGATCTTGAGCCACGGGTCGCGCAAACCTCGACCAACCTCGGGCATAAGGAGGGCGCTGCCCAACCCTCTCTTCTTGTCGCGCAAAGTGGCTGCGCGCAAGGAACTTCACGAAGCCAAAAATGGCTTCGGGCTGCTGCCGCGCAAGTGGTGCGCGCAGGGCAGGTCTTCGCGAGGCAGAGCTCTCACGGATCTTCTGATTTTCAAGAAAACTTCAGCAAGCAATCCAAGTGCTCGGGCTCTCTTTTTATAGGCGAGGAATACCCCATATCTTCCGCGTGATTTAACTTCAAGATCCCGAAGTTTTCGGTTCTTTAAAATCTTTCAAATATTTATATTTATCCTCTGTTTCACGCGGGATCTTTCTTCTTCGGTTTCCTCCACATGCATGCGATTTATAACGCATGCATGGCCTTCGTTAAACCTTATCCATGCAAAGGCACGAACACCGAATGGCCTCGCACCTCCGGTTGCTTCGGCATTGCTCGAAATCCTCCACTAGTTGCATGCATGCCTTTTTTATTGCATGAATGTGATCAGTAGGCTCAGACGATCCTCAAGGAGCTTTCGTCTTCGAAAATGGTGGCCGGGAGCTCGAAAACTGTCTTCGGGAGGCTCCTGGTTCGAGCGGAGCTCGCGGGAAGGCGCGGGGAGACCTCTGCCGAGCTCGGGGAAGAGGACGAGGCGGGAGCCGTCGGATCGGCCATTTGAGATATATCGGACGGCCGCGATCTGGAGATCTCGCGCGGGATTAGATGAACGGCGGAGATCTGGCGCGCGATGAATCGAGCGGCCGAGATTTGCTCCCGGTGAAAATCCCGCGTCCCACATCGAATCCTTCCGCGGATTTTCCGCGCTTTATCACCCTGGCGCTCCCATGAGCGGCCAGTTGAAACTTCTCCCCTCCCGGTGCCGCCCCGCACCGGGTTCTCTCTGCGGGCGCGCTCTGCGCCCACTCTTGCTCCCGCGGGCGCGCTCTAGCGCCCACCATGCACACACACGGGCGCGCTGCGCCCACTATGCGCTCCTCCGGGCGTGCCCCAGCGCCTCTGTGGTGTCTGCGGGTGCGCCCTGCCGCCCTGAGCTCGCCCCACGGGGTTCCCCCGGGCGTGGTGCCCCTAGTGCCCATGCCTTGGGGTTGAACCCCCCAAGGTGCTCACGGGCTGGCCATATTTTTGGCTAAGTCTTCAAATAAGACTTTGTAAAAACAAAGTCCTCCTCTATGTAAAACATGCCAAGTGCCACTTGCCCTTCAAGGCTTTCTTTTCCTTCATCTTCTTCTTGAGAATTCAAACATTAATATTCTTGATTAAAAACAACTCCTCAATTTATAATTATTCTTCACCATCTCATTTTCAACTTAGGAGAGAATTCTCAAGGATCTTCATCAACCGAGCTACTTGATCAATTATTTCTTCTTCATTAGAATTCCTCCATTCTTCTTCAACATTTATTCATCACTTTGTAATGGAATTCACGAAGGGTCTTCATCTTCAACTGAGCTCCTAAATCACTTAAACTCTTCAATGTGCTTCATTGATCTAATCAGAGATCAATTGGATCATATTCTGATTCACATGCACTAAGTGATAGTGCATGGACTTCTTTAGCTCACTTCATCCACTTAGAAGTTGTGGATGGCTCTCTTCAACTCCTCATGCATTGTCACTACAATGCATGGTCTTCTAATCATGTTGTGACTTTGTATCCAGTTGATACAAGTTCTATGAACTTAAAGATCAGCTCAACAATCGTCAGATTTTACTAGAGAATGTTTCAACCACATCTCCTATGCCACTTAGTGAATCTCCTAAGTGACATGTCTCTTAGTACTATGGCCATTCTCCTTCACCACCAACACCATCACTACCTTTTTCATTCACATCTTGACATTCCCTGACTTCCATTCATTCCAAGACAACTTCATGCCTCATTGACAACAAATGCAACACAATGCACTTCAAAGTAAATTATGATTTTATTTAAATATTAAATTAATAATACTTAGAAAATTATTTTTGAAAAATGGACTTCATTTTTGGATTCTACACGTCAAAAAATGCTTGGGGTAAAATTTTGGGATTTTTCTAAGATACTTGAATTTTTGATGAATAGTGGAATCCGATAATTCACAATAAAAGCTAAATAATGCATTAATTGAGTCATTGCTGATGTTCTTCTGATGTAAGCCCACTTGTTTCGGGATTACATTATAAAATTACTATTATTGGTCATCCAAGACTCACTATTACTTGTCTTTGGTGGAAATAATAAACTAATCAATTTAATATTAAGGAAACCCCTCTCCCCTCCACTATAAAAGCCACCCTTCACTCCCTCTTTTCCTCACACCTCTCAAGCTCCAAGCCTTCTCTAAATTCTGCCCAAACACCTTCCCTAGCTCATCCCCCACGTCCAAAAGATTCTGGTCTCATCAAAAGACCAAGCCTAGCTTCCTTAAATAGGAACTCAAGAGGAGGATTCTAAAGGTAATTTCTCTCCCTCTTCTCCTTTAATTTCCTTTCAAGTTCAAGTTCCTTTCTTGATCTCTCTCTATATATCTTCATCCAAATTGTTCTGTAAATCCAGTATTATATATATACTGTAATCTTATGATTCTAATGGTATATTATATCACCCCATACCCTTTACCCCTTCCTTTTATTTTATTAAAGAGAACGTTGTTCATGTGGTGATAATTTATCACCTTCAAAAACAACATGCTCTCTTCTTCCATTTCTACCTTCAATCTGGTCATGAAACCATTTTTATGGTTGAACCAGAATATTTTATATGTATTATGTTCTATTTTAAGTTCTGTAAATAACCTATGGCCTTATTACTAAGATAAATGTTAAAACAAGATCGTTGTGATCCAAAACCCGCTCAAATTAACCCAAATAACTATCATTAAATTCTTATCTAATGATTCGGCCACATGGATCTAATATAACACATTATAAAATCATTCAAACTTCTGTAATATAATTAATTACATATAATATCAGTTCTGGATGTTTACCCATGATCTACCCAAACATCAATTTAAGAATACAAGTGGACCGGTCAAGAAAACCATGAAAACGAACATCCCCGATCAATGTTTTTAAACTCTATAAGTCATCCAAAGGAACATAATATGAAATAATAAAACCAGAATGAACCCTATTAATGTATAAAAGGTTCTGGAATTTCTAATTAATGAATATAATGTCATTATACAGGACATTAAAGAGAAGGAGGCATTCGAGTACAAGGTAAGGGGAAATCTCGAACCCAATTTTCTTCCTTCGGGTTCTCCCTCTTTCACTCCATTTTTGATATGGTTACTCCTAAAAGGTCTTTTTTTCATCATTTCATTTACTTTTCTGGGATATACATGTTTGTCACTGGTTTTTATGTCCATCAAAATGTTTTCCAAAAGAACTCTTCTTTCAAGATCTCACATTTTGCCTCTCATTCAAGGTTGATGGTTCTTATATCAAGTATGTTGTTCCCTCTTTGTTTTGGGAACCCAAAGCTTATGAATGTGTTATTATGAGATGAAACCCATTCCTTTACATGGGTTATTTATGTACATGTTTTATATGTGTTCTATGTGGCAAGCATGATAATGATAATGTTATGATGTGACGGGTGCGCCCGGAATTATATAGCGCAATATGAATGTTTAAATGTGACGGGTGCGCCTGGAATTATATAGCGCTCCAATGAATTGGGTAAAGTGATGAATCTCATGAGTAAATGTGAAATTATGCGTGAAAATGATTCTATATTTGTTCACAATTATGTGTGGTAGTTAACCACTAATACATGGTGTTTCATTTTTATGCTTTGCCACATTTCAAGTTTATTGTTTATGCTCCTCTCATGTTCAAGATCTTCTTCCTATGTCATGATTAAGATCACCCCATGCTATATTGTTCTTATCTATCCTCTTACTTGGATTTTAGCTCACCCCTTTTTATGTATATCCTCAGGTGGCTACATGTACTAAGGAGAGGACAAGTGATACTAAGAAGCTATAGAAGAAGAGATTAAATGAATTTTTTATGCTTGATGTTGTACTTGTTATATGTAGTCCTAGTTTTCCCAAGACACTAAACCTCTGGATCCTCCATGTGTAATACTATTATGTTGTTTATGTTTGAAATGATGTAATAGTAATGTAAGAAAAGGTCGGGTCGCTATAGTTGGTATCAAAGGAAAGGTTTAGTTAATTTGGGAATTAGGATTAGTGAACCCTAAAGAAAACCTCTAGCATGAGACTAAGTACAAATATGCACACAAGGATATTTACCTAGGGATCCCATATGTTATGTTTTTGGTATAATTGTTTAAAAGGATAAGTTATTCATGACTTGTTTACTTATGTTTTGTTCTAACCTTTTCTATTTTAGAAAATTGTGGGAACCAGGAGAAATCAGGCCAACAACTCCTGCGAAGGCCAATTCAACGATTACCCGAATGACATCCCCAATGATTTTGGAGGTGGAGTTAAAAACTTCATGACGATGCTTACCCAATTATCCCGGGTTATGAATAATAACCATAATAATGGGGAACGTCCTCCATCACCAAAGAGGGAGAAGCTAGCTATCGAAAGTTTTATGCGGCAACGACCACCGACGTTTTGTGGATCTTCTGATCCACTAGTTGCAAAATAGTGGGTCAACTCCATGGAGAAGATCTTTTTTGTTCTTCACTGTTCCGAGACAGAGAAGGTGACTCTAGCCGTTTATCGTCTAGATGGAGAAGCTGATCAATGGTGGGATTTTATTAAGAACACCAAGCCAAGGGATGAAATTGAAGAGATGGAATGGGAAGACTTTAAGATAATGTTTCTTAATAAGTACTTCCCACGAACTCTTCGCACGAAGATGGAGAGAGAATTCATAGAGCTCAAGCAAAAAGAAGGAGAATCTGTCACAACCTATTAAGCAAATTTCACAAGGCTCTCAAGGTATGCTTCGGGTTTTGTTATCAACAATGATAGCAAAATTGATAGATTCTTTAGTGGATTAAAACCACATCTTCGAAAAGATCTTGCAATTCGAGACTTTGGGAGTTATGAAGAAGTTGTTCGGTGTGCTCTCAAAGTGGAGATGGAGTTTGGAGAATGGTCCCATGGCTATGGTGATAGGAAAACAAAGATGGAGTTTCAAGCTGGTGGATCTAGTGATAAAGATGGGAAGAAAACACAACGACCCACTTGCCAAAAATGTGGGAAGTTTCACAATGGGAACTGCCTCAAAGGGACGAGGAAATGCTTCAAGTGTGGGAAAGAAGGACACCTAGCTCACGAGTGTTGAAGAGACATGAAAAGGAAGGATAATGTAGTCGATGAAAGGAGAGAACCACTCGTGGTTCAATGCTACAACTGTAAGGAGCTAGGGCACTATTCAAACCAGTGCACTAAACCTCGAGCTTTCGAGGGTAATCAGCTCCAACAACCACCAAAGCCAAAGGAACAAGGGAAGGCTTATGCCATCACTACTGCGGAGGTGGAACATGATAATGAAGTCGTACAAGGTACACTTCCTATTCACTCAAGAATGGAAAAAGTCTTATTTGATTCTGGTTCTACGCATTCCTTTATATCTTGAAAGTTTGATAGAACTATAGAATCGAAGCCCCGAAACCTTGAAGTAGAGATATCTGTAAAAACACCAAGTGGTGCAATCATTGAAACCCAAGTGTTTTATTCTTCTCCTGTTGACGTATGTGGGAAGATTCTTCCGGAAAATCTCGTAATACTTCCCTTGGTGGAATTCGATGCGATAATGGGAATGGATTGGCTCTCTTTATATAGAGCACATATCAACTTTCGGGAAAAGGAAATATATTTTCGTATTCCGAACCATCCCATGCTCCTATAAAAATGCAAGGATGATCATGAATCTCCTTTGAGAAATCCTTCAATGGTGTGGGTGATGATTCCCTATGAAGAAGCATACCTCTCCCAAATGATTGAGTCAAAGGAAAGTTCCAACCTTGAGGAAATTCCCATCGTAAGGGAATACGGAAATGTATTTCCCGAAGAGTTACCCGGAATTCCCCCGGATCGTGAGGTAGAGTTCTCAATTGAACTCATACCCGGAGTTACTCCTATCTCGAAGTGCCCCTATAGGATGGCTCCTATCGAACTGGAGGAGTTAAAGAAGCAGCTGCAAGAGCATCTGGGCAAAGGATTCATACGCCCTAGTGCATCACCTTGGGGTGCGCCAGTGCTCTTTGTGAAGAAGAAGGATGGAACCATGCGGTTGTGTATCGATTATCGGGAACTCAACAAGATCACCATAAAGAACAAGTATCCTCTCCCAAGTATTGATGACTTGTTCGATCAGTTAAGAAGAGCTCAATACTTCTCAAAGGTGGATATTTGTTCTAGATATCATCAAGTAAAGGTGAAGAAGGAAGATATTCAGAAGACTGCCTTCCGTACAAGGTATGGGCACTATGCGTTTTTGGTGATGCCCTTCGGACTTACTAATGCCCCTGAAATATTCATGGATTTGATGAATAGAGTCTTTAGACATTACCTCGACAAATTTGTGGTAGTGTTTATTGATGATATTCTCATTTACTCCAAGAGTAAGGAGGAACATGAAGAACATATAAGACTTGTGTTGGAGACATTGAGAAAGGAGAAGTTATACGCCAAGTTCAGCAAGTGTGACTTTTGGATGAATCAAGTCACGTTCTTGGGACATGTGATCACAAGCGAGGGAATTTCTGTGGACCCTTCAAAGACAAAGGCGATTAAAGAATGGCCGAGGCCCTCTAGTGTCACAGAAATCCATAGTTTTCTTGGATTAGCTGGGTACTACCGACGTTTTGTGAGAAACTTATCACGATTGTCAAGCCCGCTAACTAAGTTAACAAGGAAAGGGGTAAAGTATGTATGGATGGAAGAATGTGAGGGAAGCTTCAAGGAGATAAAGAGAAGGCTGATCACTGCACCTGTACTCACACTACCGAAAAGTGGAGAAAGATTTGTGATATACAGTGATGCTTCAAAGAAAGGCTTAGGTTGTGTAATCATGCAAAATGATAATGTGATAGCCTACGCCTCACGACAGTTGAAGATCCATGAGCAGAACTACCCAACGCATGATCTAGAGCTGGAAGCCGTGATTCTTGCCTTGAAAATCTGGCGGCACTACCTTTATGGTGAGAAGTGTGACATATACACCGACCACAAGAGCCTAAAGTATATATTCACACAAAAGGAGCTCAACATGCGTCAAAGGAGATGGTTAGAGCTAATCAAGGATTACGATTGCTCTATTCACTATCATCCTGGAAAGGCGAACAAGGTAGCTGATGCTCTAAGAAGGAAAGAACCTGCTACTCTATCCATGTTGAGGATTGAGAAAGAACCTATCTTCTTGGATATGCAAAGGATGGATTTGGGAATCGTAAGGGCAGGTGATACATCCTACCTTTCCCAAATGATTGCGCAACCATCCATCCAACAGAAGATCAAGGAAGCATAAAGGGATGATGTGGAGATACAAAAGAGTGTGAATGCAGTAAAGGAAGGAAAGCTGCAAGAGTTCCATATCGACGATGATGGTGTGATTCAGTTTGGAATGCGGCTTTGTGTGCCTTCATCACCCGAAATAAAGAAGGAGCTATTGGATAATGCACATAGCTCAACTTTCTCTATTCATCCTGGAAGTACCAAGATGTATCGTGATCTCCGAGAACACTTCTGGTGGGATAACATGAAGAAGGAGATTGCGGAATATATATCAAGGTGCTTGGTGTGTCAGCAAGTTAAAGTTGAGAGGCAAAAGTCCAAAGGTATGATGCAGCCATTGCCTATACCCATGTGGAAATGAGAAAATGTCACCATGGACTTTGTCATGGGTCTCCCGAAAACGTCAAGAGGAAGTAATGCGATATGGGTTGTGGTTGACCGACTCACCAAGAATGCCCATTTTATCGCTATTCGGGAAGACCTCTCACTTGAACAACTTGCAAGGATATATGTGAAGGAAGTAGTGAGGTTGCACGGTGTTCCACTCTCGATTGTCTCTGACCGTGATCCAAGGTTCACTTCTAAATTTTGGAGGAGCCTTCAACATGCTTTGAGTACTGAATTAAACTTCAGCACGACCTATCACCCCCAAACTGATGGCCAGTCTGAAAGGACTATTCAGACACTTGAAGATATGCTAAGATCATGCTCTCTTGAATTCAAAGGTGGATGGGATCAACACCTTCCATTGGTTGAGTTCTCATACAATAATAGCTTCCACTCAAGTATTCAGATGGCTCCGTATGAAGCTCTTTATGGGAAGCGATGTAGAACTCCAACCTGTTGGGATGAAGTTGGAGAACGAAAACTACTTGGTCCCGATCTTGTTCAAGAGATGACAGAGAAGGTTCAAGTCATCCAGAAACATATCAAAGCTGCTCAAAGTCGGCAAAAGAGCTATGCTGACAATCGTCGAAGGGACTTGGAGTTTGACGTTGGAGATAAATTCTTCCTTCGAATATCTCCATGGAAGAGAGTCATGCGATTCGGGAAGAAAGGGAAGCTAAGCCCAAGGTACATTGGCCCCTTTGAGATCCTTGATCGTATAGGAGCCGTGGCCTATCATCTGGCACTTCCACCAAATATGGCTCATGTTCATGACGTGTTTCACGTATCACTACTGAGGAAGTACATTCCAGACCCCTCACATGTACTAAACTCAGAGGTGGTACAGTTGGAAGATGATCTCTCATATGAGGAGCAGCCAGTAAAAATTCTGGACCGAAGTGATAAGGTTCTAGGCAACAAGACAACCCGCCTTGTCAAAGTGTTGTGGAGGAACCAAAAGTTGGATGAAGCAACTTGGGAACCAGAAGAGGCAATAAAGGAGAAGTACCCTCACCTGTTTGTGTAAAGTGAAATTTCGAGGGCGAAATTTCTTAAGGGGGGAAGAATGTAACGACCCAAAGTTTTTCAATGGAAAATTCCCTTCTTATATCTATGTCATAAAAACACAAAATAATGAACTACTAAGTGATAAGTGACCTTTAAACATAATTTTGTCACCCCTATGTTTGGAATTTTAAAAATCCGGCATACAGAGTTGTGCTCAAGATAGTTTTTGGAGTCTAATGAAACAAAAATAATTTTTGGTGAATAGTAACCTATCCTTATGAATAGTACCCTACCCTTATGAATAGTAATATGAACCTTATTAATAGTAAATAAGAGTAAAATTACCTATGAATAATAAAATAAAATTTAGTCATCATAGAAAGTGATAATTTGACCTTAGTACACATTTTTGGTATTTTATGAATCATAAATAATTAATTATAATTAATTATTCAATTTAAAAGAATATTTATTTTCCTGAAATATATTCATATATTATTGAATCAATTTCTAATAGTTTGTAGATAATTTTATAAGACCCTACGTAATTTTTGAAAGAACTATAAAATCAGTTTTAATCTTAAAAACTGTTTATATTAAGTAAATTATGATTTTATTTAAATATTAAATTAATAATAATTAGAAAATTATTTTTGAAAAATGGAATTCATTTTTGGATTCTACACGTTGAAAAATGGTTGGGGTAAAATTTTGGGATTTTTCTAAGATACTTGAATTTTTGATGAATAGTGGAATCCGATAATTCACAATAAAAGCTAAATAATGCATTAATTGAGTCATTGCTGATGTTCTGCTGATGTAAGCCCACTTGGTTCGGGATTACATTATAAAATTACTATTATTGGTCATCCAAGACTCACTATTCCTTGTCTTTGGTGGAAATAATAAACTAATCAATTTAATATTAAGGAAACCCCTCTCCCCTCCACTATAAAAGCCACCCTTCACTCCCTCTTTTCCTCACACCTCTCAAGCTCCAAGACTTCTCTAAATTCTGCCCAAACACCTTCCCTAGATCATCCCCCACAACTAAAAGCTTCTGGTCTCATCAAAAGACCAAGCCTAGCTTCCTTAAAGAGGAACTCAAGAGGAGGATTCTAAAGGTAATTTCTCTCCCTCTTCTCCTTTAATTTCCTTTCAAGTTCAAGTTCCTTTCTTGATCTCTCTCTATATATCTTCATCCAAATTGTTCTGTAAATCCATTATTATATATATACTATAATATTATGATTCTAATATTATATTATATCACCCCACACCCTTTCCCCCTTCCTTTTATTTTATTAAAGAGAACGTTGTTCATGTGGTGATAATTTATCACCTTCAAAAACAACATGCTCTCTTCTTCCATTTCTACCTTCAATCTGGTCATGAAACCATTTTTATGGTTGCACCAGAATATTTTATATGTATTATGTTCTATTTTAAGTTCTGGAAATAACCTATGGCCTTATTACTAAGATAAATGTTAAAAAAAGATCGTTGTGATCCAAAACCCGCTCAAATTAACCCAAATAACTATCATTAAATTCTTATCTAATGATTCGGACACATGGATCTAATATAACTCATTATAAAATCATTTAAACTTATGTAATATAATTAATTAAATATAATATCAGTTCTGGATGTTTACCCATGATCTACCCAAACATCAATTTAAGAATACAAGTGGACCGGTCAAGAAAACCATGAAAACGAACATCCCCGATCAATGTTTTTAAACTCTATAAGTCATCCAAAGGAACATAATATGAAATAATAAAACCAGAATGAACCCTATTAATGTATAAAAGGTTCTGGAATTTCTAATTAATTAATATAATGTCATTATACAGGACATTAAAGAGAAGGAGGCATTCGAGTACAAGGTAAGGGGAAATCTCAAACCCAATTTTCTTCCTTCGGGTTCTCCCTCTTTCACTTCATTTTTGATATGGTTACTCCTCAAAGGTCTTTTGTTCATCATTTCCTTTACTTTTCTGGGATATACATGTTTATCACTGGTTTTTATGTCCATAAAAATGTTTTCCAAAAGAACTCTTCTTTCAAGATCTCACATGTTTCCTCTCATTCAAGGTTGATGGTTCTTATATCAAGTATGTTGTTCCCTCTTTCTTTTGGGAACCCAAAGCTTATGAATGTGTTATTATGAGATGAAACCCATTCCTTTCCATGGGTCATTTATGTACATGTTTGATATGTGTTCTATGTGGCAAGCATGATAATGATAATGTTATGATGTGACGGGTGCGCCCGGAGTTATATAGCGCAATATGAATGTTTAAATGTGACGGGTGCACCCAGAATTATATAGCGCTCCAATGAATTGGGTAAAGTGATGAATCTCATGAGTAAATGTGAAATTATGCGTGAACATGATGCTAGATTTGTTCACAATTATGTGTGGTAGTTAACCACTAAGACATGATGTTTCATTTTTATGCTTTTCCACATTTCAAGTTTATTGTTTATGCTCCTCTCATGTTCAAGATCTTCTTCCTATGTCATGATTATGCTCACCCCATGCTATATTGTTCTTATCTATCCTCTTACTGGGCTTTTAGCTCACACCTTTTGATGTATATCCTCAGGTGGCTACATGTACTAAGGAGAGGACAAGTGATACTAAGAAGCTATAGAAGAAGAGATTAAATGAATTTTTTATGCTTGATGTTGTACTTGTTATATATAGTCCTAGTTTTCCCAAGACACTAAACCTCTGGATCCTCCATGTGTAATACTATTATGTTGTTTATGTTTGAAATGATGTAATAGTAATGTAAGAAAAGGCCGCGTCGCTATACTGATATACTACTGGATGGTCTTCACCTTTTTTTTCATTTCTTTGACCAATTCTAGTCCCAACAACTCATGTTAACCAAATTTATCTCCAAATTTTGGTGTTTTACATATTTTCTCATAACAGGTTTCATATGGAGACATTTGGATGTTTGAGTGGAAACTATTTTCGCAAGAGAACTCAACTAGTGGAAGATGTTGATCCCATCATCCTTCGAAGTCCATTGAGTATGCTCTCAACAAGTCTTCTAGTGTCAGAATAGTCTGATCAGATTGGCCATCAGTTTGGGGGTGATAATCTATACTAAAGTTCACCTCAATATATAGAACATGTTGGAGAATTTTTTAGAACTTATAGGTAAATCATAGATCACGATAAAATATAATAAATAATGGAACTCAATGAAACCTCACCACTTATATGATGTATATATATGCAAGTTGGTCAAGTGATAAGTCATCTCAAATGAAAATAATGTGAGAAGTCTTTGTAAGATGATCCACAATGAACTATATAGAATTATTTCATTTAGATGTCTTCTGAAGTCTAGTGAAAAATCCCATAGTGATATTTTCCCTTTTCAATGTAGGTATGGATAATTGTTTCATCATCACCTTATAATATTTCCTTTCATCCTTCACTTGCTGACATACTAGAGACTTTGATTTATATTCGGTGATCTCCTTCTTCATATTTTCCCACCAATAGAAATCTCATAGATCTCGATACATCTTTATGCTCCCTGGATTAATGGAGAATATTGAACTATGTGCATCATTTAAAATCTATTTCTTTATCTCTGGATTTAATGGTACACATATTCATGACCCAAATTTTAAAACTATTTACTCATAAATTTTGAACTTTGCGGATTTAGACTTTCATAAAGCTTCCACCTTTTTATGAATTTCCCCATCATCTCTTTGATATCCATTATCTTCTCTAAAAGGTATGGTTAAGCAATCATATGTTATAGAAATGATGAGTTATATTCCTATATGATTCCCATTTCCATCATTTTCAAGTCTAAGAATATTGGATCCTTCTTAATTATCATCATTGATAAAGTTACATGATCCTTTCTACTTAGAGAATCTTCCACTTTATTTGCTTTACTAGGATGATATTTGATTGAGCAGTTATAATACTTGATGAGATATATCCATATTCACAGGTACATATTAATCTCCTTCTATGTGAATATATATTTGAGGCTATTATGATCAGTATATATCACACACTTATCCCAATAGAGATAATACAACCAAATTTTCAACACAAATATCACATCTTCCAACTCCAGATATTGCGTGGGATAGTTTTTCTCATGAAATTTCAAATTTATTGAGCCTTTGTTTATCACTTTATCATTTTTCATCAGTAAATAGCCTAATCCCTTCTTTAAAGAATTGTTTTATACCATAAAGATATACCCACTTATTATTAGTGTAAGCACTGGTGCAGTGATAAGCCTTTTTTCAACTCTTTAAAGTAGTATTCATATTCACTTGTCCAGAAAAACATTACTCCCTTATAATTAATCTTGGTTATTAGGTTTGAAAATCAGAATAAGTTCCCCCAAAATCATTGGTAATACCCATCTAGACCAAGGAAACTACAGATCTCCGTTACAGATACTGGTCTAGGCCACTCCTTAAATGATTTTGTTTTAGAAAGGTCCACAAGTATTCCTTTTCTATTGATAAAATGTACCACGAATGATACTCCCTCTATCAAGAACTCTCAATTACTATAATACCCCGATATTTTAATAAATTTTTCTCTTTAAATAATTTTAATTCTTCACTAGCATGCATTGCACACAATGGTGAGTTCAAATGAACTACGAGACACTATTAGTATAAAATGACCATTATAACCTATCTATTAAGTTTAAGGGTATAAATATGAATAATTGACTTATTAAAATATACAGTGAATTCATTTGTTAACAATTATTTAAAAAAATGAAAATATAAACCAATTAAATGTAAAGGAATAATTTCTATTTTTGTCCTAATAAATTAAGTTAATTAAAATTAATAAATTATATTAAAGAAATATATATGTTATATATTTAATTTTATTATTATTTATATTCATCCAATATATTTTTTAGTCATAGGATTTGAATAAACCCTATTTTATACATAAAAACCTATATTTTTCAAAAGGGTAATTTTACCGCCTTTTAATAGAGAACCCACTTTAAATTAAATTTTTTACATATTAATAGTTTTTATATTAAAGAATAAAAAATTTATTTGGAACTGGGATATAAAAATTTACTTTGGTTTAATTTTTGTTATTTTTCAGATAAGTTTCATGTTCTAATGAATAGTAAAAAAATATAGATTTTTTAATTGAAAATAAAATTTTTATCTAAATAAATTATAATTTTAAAATATATTTTTGATTAGTTTTAAAGTGTAATTATATTATTTTATTATCATTTAATCCAATATATGTCATTATAATTAATTTTACATTGAATTTATATATAAGAACATTTCAATCTTTTGCATGTTTTAACTTTAATAACCCATTTTCTCACCCCGTCAATGTGATTAATTTTAAATTAATTACTGATAATTATATTTTTAGAATTTTGAAAAATGGATTCAATATTTGGAATCCATGGGTACAAATTATGTAAATATCTTTATTTTATTATTGGCCATTTTGAATAGTAACTTCAGTAAATTTTTATTAATACAGTAAAAGGTAAATCAGGTAATTAAGGGTAATTTAATATTATATAATTATACTAAAACTTGTCATAAATTCATTGGATGAGTGTGTTTCTACCAAAATCATCATTGGGCCAAAATTATATCCTTTGGAAGCCACTTGGATGAGATTATGCAATTTAATATATCTTATTTAAGAAAAGTTAAAGACGTGTTACTCAAATTTTTAATAACTATATCATTTTAATATAAGGTTATACAAAATAAATATTATACTATAAATAATCATTTGAAATATAATTTTTTTTTATTTATCATGGTAATTTATTTCTAATTTTTATGAAATAAATAATTACCTTAAAGGATTATACAATGATGATGTAGTAATTATTTTGTTAATGAATATATCAAATAGATGTTATTAAAAATATTAATATAAATTTAATTTGAGATAATTAATGGGATAGAATAATTTTATAGATGACATTGTCCTATTATAAATATAATAAAATATTTTTTCTAAGTTAACTTGTTATCTTGATATTTTTAAAAATCAATGAAATAAATAGTGTCAAATTGACAGTGTTGAAATTTTATCAAAATAATATTTTAATAAATTATTTAAAAATTATAAAACATTTTTAAAAATTCCAAATAATTATGATATTTTCTAAAAGGTTCTATATTGTTCATTTATGGTATAATTGATATCCAATGCAAAGACCCAAAAATTCATTAATGAAAATTCCTCTTGGTCTATTTTAAGGTACTCTTATGGTTATGTAAAATGTATGACCTTATTTGGTTCTATGTTTTGGATTTTAAAATACAGTTAAGAATTGTGACTATTGCTAATATAGTCATTGAACATTGATCACATGATTAGTATAAATATAGGGCTTTAACAAATCCAATTTACACAGACAAAGAAACGATGACCTCATCCAGTAGACTTACCCCATAAAAAGCCCTTTTGTCAGAGCTTAGAAAGGAGGGGGCGTCATTGGGATTCGCTCTTGACCAAGCCCAAGCTGAGCTTGAATACGTTAAGCTCAAGTAGAACCGCCTACGAGAGAAGTATAAGTTGATAGAGATTACCACTCGAGCAATGTTATCCGAGCCACCCCAAGAGTCTATCACCATCGCACACCTTACCCTTTGTTCGTATGTGGGTGTTATAAGGGGTTATGTAACGATACCCTAGTACTATGATTATTCACATTTGTTTTTGTATAGAGAATATACATTCTTTTTATTGCAGCTACTTTTAAATAGTTTTTAAAGAAACAATAATATTTTTAGTTAATATTTAACTAAGAAATCTATTTTTATGAATTCATGTATTTTTGAATTAAATAATATTTTCATAAAATATTATTGTTATTATTAAATTAATTTTTATTAAATTTATGAATGCAATTGTAATTTCTATTAAGGTTTGAAAGCTGTATTTGTCAAAACCTATGATTTTTTGATAAATGTCGATTTTTATTTTTGAAGTAAAAATTCACATATTTAGAATTTGTTTTTGATAAAATGAATATTACTTTTGGAATCAGGATGTTGAATTTATCCAATGGTGATTGTTTCATAATTTTCTGAGACAGTCAAATTTTTAGGTAAAAATTAAAAACCGTTTAAATATATAATGTGTTTTATGACATCATAATGACCCAATGGTGATGTAATAATATACTATAAACATTATGTTCATCCAATATTTGTTTTACCATTAAAATAATGTGATTTTGGGTTTGTTTGATTTATTTTACATTGCATTTATGGACCCTTTAATTCTTATAAAACATTTTGTCTTTTTAAATTGTTTTCCTCGAGAGTGTGACTCACCTTCACCTAAGCAACCCTATTATTTTAATAAGTTCGGCCATTGGAATTATAAAATATTTTTTCCTCTCCCCTTTGGAAAAAACGATGGGGTGTTTTGTGGTTTTGATTAGTTTAATTTATGGTGTCCCAAACCTAAATAATAAAGAATTCCCTCTCCTTTCCTATATAAACCCACCCAAGCTCCCACTTCCTCTTCACTCAAAGCCTTTGGAGTTCGTCACCCTCTTCCCTCCTCTCTCTATAATCCTTCCAAGGCACCCCAAGCTCCTAAGAAGCCTCTCTCAATCCTCTCCCAAGGCTTTGGGATCACACTTCCAAATAAAGGATTCCTACCTTTCTCTTTTTATCCAAGTTTCTTAATATTGTTATGTCCTTTTATTTCCAATTATAAATGTTTGGGTATGATTTTGAATCTCCCACATACTTCCCTATTTATGTTTGAATGATTAGATACCCCTTTCTCTCTCATTAAATTCCTCCCATGTACACCTGTTACAATGCCAA
The DNA here is from genome assembly GCA_963277665.1 of Viscum album. Classification (NCBI taxonomy): domain Eukaryota; kingdom Viridiplantae; phylum Streptophyta; class Magnoliopsida; order Santalales; family Viscaceae; genus Viscum; species Viscum album. The sequence continues at coordinate 1,271,128,192 of OY728139.1, read as the reverse complement.
AATTCCAAAAGGGATTTCTCTCTCCTCATTTACATTCAAGCAATTATTTGGTATCATGAATCTAAATTCCATTAAAATTGTTGGGAGATGTATCTATAAGACCCCCATTAGTTTCCATTTCATGTACATATGATGAGACACCCATTTCTCTCTCATCAACCATTTTCTATGAATTCTTATGTCACGTCGTTATGCTGCCGAAATTGCACCACATTTTTTCAAGCCAAAGTCATTGTGTAGGGAATACCATGGCCATTTCTCTATCAAGGGTATTCACCTTTATGAACATTTAATTATTGATTATATAGTTTCATGTATGAATTCAAAATTCATTTATCATGTAATAAATGATGATGTTTAATGAATCCATGTTTTATGATCCACGTGGCACACATATGCATGAAATGAAATGTTTAAGAAGGGTGCACCCTGATAGCACTCCAATGCATTGGGTAAAGTATATTATCATGATACATAATATGAAATGAGTGTTTAACCATGATAATTCAAGTGTAACTAGGGTTTACTCATGCTTCATGTGCAATGAGGGTTTACTCATGCTCCATGTGTAATGATCCTTGGCTCATGCTAATTCCATGTTAAGTGTTGTTGCCACATTTCCATGTTACGATTATCATGCTTTGTCATGCCTTTATGTTCATGTTTCTATTGTTCTCCATTGATATGCCTATTTTCTAACATGTATTGTATTCCTCCTGTTATTCCATGTTTATTCCCTTACTTGGCTTTATAGATCACCCTTTTTTTATGAATGTCCCCAGGTTATCCTATGCAATGCTAACTATGATGGAATGTAGTGGTCATGTTAGGTAAGTTTTCAATAAGATGTTTCATTCTATTCTTTAAGTTGTTATTTAATGTTACTAAGACCCAAAGACACTATAAATCTTGATCTTCTATGTTGTATCAAGTGAAGGTTTTATGTAATAAATCATGTTTAAGTATGTAATAAGGAACATGGTTGTTATAGTTGGTATTAGAGGATAGGTTTAGTTATTTTTGGGATTAGGATTAGAAAACCCTAGTGAATCCTTAGAGATAATACTATGTATAAATAAACATCCCTAAGTTTTGGTGGGTATTGAGTAAGTGGTTTATCAAGAAAATACATCCCTATCTTGATAGGATCAGGTAGAGGTGGCTCTGGTACATATGTACCTTAGGGTGAAAACCCCAACAAGGAGTTTCGAGCTTGACCCGGGGTATCCTGGTACATGAAAATGTGCCTTTATTAACTCTTGGTTACGATACTCTCGAGGGATATGAATTGGTAAATTTACAAGCTTAGTATAAACCATTATTAAGGTAATTAAAAACATTCCCCTAATAATATATCTGAGAAAGTGGATCATGGATAACATAGATTGAAGCCTATAGATTCGTAAGTTAAGGAAATAAAAGCTATTTATAAGTCATCTATTTTGTCTTTGGATTACCCTTTATATGTCAACCCTGACTTTCCTTTTATTCCATCTAATGACCAGTAATAGGACTCGAGCTAACAACTGATGTGAAGATCAATGTGATGACTATGCTAATGAGATGCCCAATCTGATGGGAGTTTGAATCACGAACTTTCTCACGATTTTCTCTTAGTTAACTCAATATTTGAATAGAAACATGGGTTAATATGAAAGTTCAACCCCCCCAAGAAAGAAAAAGTCACCATCGATAGCTTCATGATACAAATGAATCATAATTTTAATGGATCATCCGATCCCTCAATCGCTGAACAATGGATCAACTCCATTGAAAAGATCTTCTCCATCCTTCAATGTTCTGAATAAGAGAAGGTTATCCTAGATGCATATCATATGGAGGTTGACACTGATAAATGGTGGAAAATGATCAAAAATAAGAATCCTAAGTAGGATATCGAGGCGTTGGAATGGAAGGATTTCTAGACGATGTTTTTTGATAAATATTTTCTTCGCACCCTCCAGATTAAGATAGGAAGGGACTTCCTTGACCTCAAGAAAAAGATGCAAAATCCTTCGGAGCATACAATTAAAACTTCACAAGGATTCCATGATATGCCTCTGGCTTTGTCGTTACCCCCGAATGCAAAGTTGAATGCTTCTTTAGTGGGATGAATCCTAGCATGTGGAAATCCCTGGAGATCCGTGGCTTCGATAACTATGAGGAAATTGTATGATGTTCCCTAAAGGTAAAAATAGTGATCAAATAATCTCAGGGGTATCATGGGGATAAGAAGAATAAGGTGGATTTCAATTCTGGAAGTATAATGGATAAATCCAACCGTGCTAAGAAGATCCAACACCCCACTTGAAAAAGGAACAAAAAGAAGCACCCCAGAAATTGCTTGAAGGGGATGAAAAATTCTTTAGGTGTGGAAGAGAAGGACACCTAGCTGTTAACTGCTGACAATAAAATCCCAAAGCTATGACAGAGGAGAGGAACAATCTATTCGACTCTCAATGCATTGTTTATTTCTTCAACTACAATAAACCAGGGCATCTTGAAAATCAGTGCCTTAAGCCAAGGGTTTTCAGAGGCAACCAACATCCTCCAAGGCAGCAAGGTCGAGCTTTTTCCATCACTACCGACAAAATGAACCCCGAAAACAAAGTGGTGAAAGGTACACTCATTATTCATTCAATAATAGAGAATTCCATTTTTGATTCAGGTTCTACGCATTCTTTTATATCCCAAAATCTTAGTAGAACAATCCCAACACCAGTACAAATCTTGGAAGTAAAGATGTCGGTAAGTACAGAAAATGGGGAAATCATTGCATCCCATGAATATAACTCCTCCCCTGTCATAATCGATGGATTAAACTTCCTGAAGAACCTCATCATACTCCCTATGGTGAAATTTGATGAAATTGTTAGCATGGATTGTCTTTCCCTAATTAGAGCCAACATAAATTTCCGTGAGAGGGAAATCACTCTCCACGTAGAGAATTGACCCCCAATTCTGTACAAGTAAAAGGAGGAAGATGAACCTTATTTAGATCCATCATCTAATGTTTGGATATTACTACCCTATGAGCACGCGTATCTAGCTCAGATGATTGAGTCTAAAGAGTCAACCATCCTTGAAGACATGCCTATTGTGTGGGAATTCACTGAAGTGTTTCCGAAGGAATTTCCTACTCTTCCTCCTAGAAGAGATGTTTAATTATCACTTGATCTAATACATGGGGTGTTGATAATATCCAAGACTCCATATATAATGGTTGTTGTGGAGCTTGAGGAGATGAAGAAACAATTATAGGAGAATATGGATAAAGGGTTTATATGACCTAGTGATTCACCATGGGGTGCACTAGTCTTCTTTATCAAGAAGAAGGATGGGTCAATGCGCCTTTGCATAGATTATCATGAGCTTAACAAAATAAAGATAAAGAACAAGCATCCTCTCCCATGAATTAATGACTTGCTCGACCAGCTACATAGAGAACAATACTTCTCCAAGGTAGATTTGCGGTCGGGATATTATCAAGTAAGGGTGAAGAAAGAAGATATCCCTAAGACTTCTTTTCGTACAAGATACCGACACTATGAATTTATAGTAATGCCTTTTGGACTCACTAATGATCCAAGAATCTTCATGGACTTGATGAATAGAGTCTTTAGAGATTACCTTGACAAATTTGTGGTAGTCTTTATAGATGATATTCTAATATAATACAAAACCAAAGAGGATCATGAGGAGCATCTAACAACTGTACTAGAGACCATTTGAAAGGAGAATCTCTATGAAAAGTACATCAAGTGTGAGTTTTGGTTGAAGGAGGTATCATTCTTGGTCCATATTATCACAATCAATGGGATATCTGTGGATCCATCCAAGAAAGATGCAATAGAGGGATGGCCGAGGCCAACATCGGTAACAGATATCTGTAGATTTTTAGGGTTATCTGGATATTATCAACAATTTTTGAGAAATTTCTTATGATTGTACAACCCTCTTAACAAGATAACTCAGAAGGGAGTAAAGTTTTGTTGGAGTGTGCATGTGAAGAAAGCTTCAAGGAGTTGAAAATAAGGCTTATCACTGTGCCCGTTATCACTTTACCCACAAGAGGATAACTTTGTGTGGTATTCAGTGATGCTTCTAAGAAGGTCCTATGCTGTGTGTTGATGAAAAATGACCAAGTCATTTCCTATGCTTCAAGGCAATTGAAAGTTCATGAGAAGAATTATCCAACACATGATCTGGAGTTGGCTGCAGGGATTTTTGCTTTAAATATTTGGTGGCATTATCTCTTTGGGTATAAGTGTGAAATATATATAGGCCACAAAATCATGAAGTATATATTCACAAAGAAAGAGTTGAACATGCGCCAATGAAGATGGTTAGAGCTGATCAAAGACTATGACTGCTCAATCCATTACTACACTGGGAAACTGAACAAGGTGGAGAATTCTCTAAGTAGAAAGGACCTAGTGATTCTATCATTGATGATAATAGAGAAGGATCCAATCTTCTTAGATATAATAAAGATGAACATGGGAATCATAAAGGAGGGAATATCATCAATCCTTTCACAAATTATTTCCCAACTATCTCTTTTGGAAAGGATAAAGGATGCTCAAAAGGATGATGTGGTAATTCAAAAGAAAGTGGAAGCTATCAGAAAAGGGAAATCCTCGGAGTTCAATGATAATGAAGAAGGAATTATGAGATTTGGGAAAATACTATGCGTTCCATCAATTCTGGGGCTGAAGAAGGAACTTTTGGATGATGCACATAGTTCAAATTTCTCTATTCACCCTGGAAACAAAAAGATGTATCGAGATCTTTGAGAGAATTATTGGCAGGATAATATGAAGAAGGAGATCACTGAGTATACATCAATGTGCCTGGTGTGTCCGCATGTGAAGGTAGAGAGGAAGAAGTCTAAGGGGATGATGCAACCATTTCCCATACCAGCATGGAAATGGGAGAACATCACCATGGACTTTGTCACCAGACTTCTGAAGACATCCAAAGGCAACAATGCAATCTGGGTTATTGTGGATCATCTTAAAAATTTTACACACTTCATTTAAATTTAGGAGGATTTCTCATTGGATCAATTGGTATAGATATATAATAGGGAAGTGGTAAGGCTACATGGAGTACCACTATCTATTGTATCCGATCGAGATACAAGATTCACCTCTATGTTTTGGAAGAGTCTTCATCATGCTATGGATAATGAACTGAACTTCAGTACAACCTATCATCCTCAAACTAATGGACAATTTGAGTGAAATATTCAGACACTGGAAGATATGTTAAGATCATGTTCAATGGACTTTAAAGGAGGATGTGATCAACATCTTCCTCTGGTTGAACTCTCTTATAATAATAGTTTTCACTCAAGCATCGGAATAGAACCTTATAAAGCCCTGTATGGGAAGAGGTGCAGAACATCGGTATGTAGGGATGAAGTCGGTGAGTGTAAGCTGCTAGGACCAGAAATGGATGAAGAAATGGTGGAGAAGGTGAAAACCATTCAGCAACATATCAAGGAATCCCAGAGTTGACAGAAGAGTTATATAGATAACCATCAATGAGACCTTGAGTTTAAAGTTGGAGACATGGTATTTCTACGCATATCTCTATGGAAGAAAGTCATGAGGTTTGGAAAGAAGGGGAAGTTATGTCCTAGGTACATCAGCCCCTTTGAGATTCTTGATCGTGTTAGGGATGTGGCCTATCGACTTGCACTTACACCTACCATGGACAAAGAAAATGATGTCTTTCATGTATCCCTCTTAATAAAGTACATACCAGACCCTTCACATGTACTCTCTTCAGAGGTAGTACAGCTAGATGAGGATATTTCTTAAGAGGATCAACCAGTGAAGATCTTAGATCATAGAGAAAAAGTTCTACGGAATAAGACTACACCTCTTGTCAAAGTGTTGTGGTAAAACAACAAGTTTGAAGAATCATTGTGGGAATCATAAGAAGTGATGAATCTGAGTTACCCATATCTATTTTAGTGTGGGAAAAAGAAATTTTGAGGGCGAAATTTTGTAAAAGAGGAAGATTGTAATGACCCAAAAATTCATTAATGAAAATTATTCTTGGTCTATTTAAATGTATTGTTATGGTTATATATAACATGTGAACTTATTTGGTTCTATGTTTTGGATTTCAAAATACCGTTAAGAATTGTGACCATTGATAATATATCCATTGAATAGTGATCACATGATTAGTTTTAATATAGGGATTTAAAAAATCTAATTTACTAAGACAAAGGAAGTGACGACCTCATCCAGTAGACTTTCCCCATACTAAGTCCATTTTTCAGAGCTCGTAAAGGAGGTGGCATCATTGGGCTTCACTCTTGAACAATCCCAAGCCGAGCTTGAATACATTAAGCTTGAGCAGAACTACCTACGAGAGAAGTGGAAGTTGCTAGAGATTACCACTAGAGAAAAGTTATCCAAGCCACCCCAAGAGTCTGTCACCATCACACACCTTACCCTTTGGTCATATTTGGGTGTTATAAGGGGTTATGTAATGAGACCCTAGTACTATTATTATGAACATTATTTTTTTATAGAGAATATACATTCTTTTTAATATTGTTACTTTGTAAATGGTTTTTAAATCACAAATAGTATTTTTGTTAATATTTAACTAAGAAATATATTTTGTTGAATTAATGGACTTTTTAATTAAATAATATTTTAATAAAATATTATTGTTATTATTAAATTAATTTTTATTAAATTTATGAATGCAATTGTAATTTTTATTAAGTTTTGAAAGCTGTTTTTGTCAAAACCCATGAATTTTAGATAAATGTCCGTTTTTTATTTTAAAATTAATGATTCATATATTTATAAAATTATTTATATAAAATGAATATTATTTTTGGAATCAGGATTTCAAAATTATCCAACGGTGAATTTTTCAGAATTTTCTGAGACGGTCAGATTTTTGGGTAAAAAGTAAATACCATTTAAATATATAATGTGTTTTATGACATCATAATGACCCAATAGTGATGTAATAAAATAATATAAACATTATGTTTGGCCAATATATGTTTTAAAATTAAAATAATTTTATTTTGGGTTTGTTTGATTTATTTTACAAATCTTCAGTGGATCCTGCAAGGCTTATAACACATTTTGTCTTTTTAAATTGTTTTCCTTGAGAGTGTGATTCACCTCCACATAAGAAAACCTATTATTTTAAGAATTTAGGACCTTGGAATTATAAAATATTTTTTTCCACTCCCCTTTGGAAAAAACCATGAGCTGGTTTGTGGTTTTGATTATATTAATGCGTGGTATCCCTAACCCAAATAATAAAGAATTCCCTCTCCTTTCCTATATAAACCCACCCAAGATCCCACTTCCTCTTCACTCAAAGCCTTTTGTGTTCCTCAAAACTCTTCCCCACTCTCTCTAGAATCCTTAAAAGTCACCCCAAGATCCCAATAAGCCTCTCTCAAGCCTCTCCTAATCCTTTGGGATCACATTTCCAAGTAAGGGATTCCTACCTCTCTCTTTTTATCCAAGTTTATTAATATTGTTATGCCCTTTTATTTTCAATTATAAATGTTGGGGTATTATTTAAACCCCCCCATAATTCCCTATTTATGTTTTAATTATGAGAGAACCATTTCTCCCTCATTAAATTCCTCCCATGTACGCCTGTTACTATACCAAAATTCCGAAAAGGAATTTCTCTCTCCTCATTTACATTCAAGAAATTATTTTATATCAAGAATCTAAATTCCATTACAATTGTTTGTACATGTATCTATATGACCCAACTTAATGTCTATTTCATATACATATGATGAGGCACCACTTTGTCTCTCATAAACCATTTTTTATGAAATCTTATGTCACGTCGTTATGCTACCGAAATTGCACCACGTTTTTTCAAGCCAAAGTCATTGTGTAGTGAATACCATGCCCATTTCTCTATCAAGGGTATTCACATTTATGCACATTTACTTATTGATTATATAGTTTCATGTATTAATTATACATTCCTTTATCATGGAATAAATGAAGATGTTTAATGAATCCATGTTCTATGATCCATGTGGCACACTTATGCATGAAATGAAATGTTTAAGAAGGGTGAACCCTGATAGCGCTCCAATGAATTGGGTAAAGTATAGTATCAAGATACATCATGTAAAATGAGTGTTGACTTATTATAATTCAAGTGAAATTAGGGTTTACTCATGCTTCATGTGAAATTATGGTTTACCCATGATCCATGTGCATTGAGCCTTGGCTTATGCTAATTCCATGTTAAGTGTTGTTGCCACACTTCCATGTTATGATTATCATGAAATATTATTCCTTTATGTTCATGTTTATATTGGGATACATTTATATGCCTATTGAATAACATGTATTTTATTCCTCATGTTATTCCATGTTTATTCCCTTATTAGGCTTTATAGATCACCCTTTTCTTATGCATGTCCTCAGGTTATCCTATGCAATGCTATGTACGAGGGAATGTAGTGGTCATGTAAAAGACGTTTTCAATAAGATGTTGCGTTCTATGCTTTAAGTTATTATGTAATGTTCTTAAGCCTCAAATACACTAGACCTCTAGATCTTTTATGTTGTATCAAGTGAATGTTTTGTGTAAAAACCCATGTTTAAGTATGTAATAAAGAACAGTGTTGTTATATCAAATAAGTAATATTTAGACTCTTAATATTGAAAAATTTGTAACCTTAATTAAAATTAAAATCTGTTAACTAAGAGTTAATTAAAATGATAAGGTTTAAATGAATACCAAAACTTGTCTAAAATATATTTTTTGATGATATTACAACATTATCTGATCTCATATTCTAATATATTAAATTTGTATGTGTTTGTATGGGGTTTTATTTTATTATGAATTAATATTTTTAGAGATTCCAAAAGTTTCCCACAACTCAATTATAAACAGGAACCTCCTCCCTCATTTCTTCACTTCACTTTGAGCCTTAAAGCTAATAAATCCCCTAACTATATCCCTTATCAACATCCCTATCCATGTTCTAGAGGTTTTGGTCTTCCCAAAAGATCAACTCTAGTGTCCCTAAGAGAATATCTAGAGGGAGCTCACCAAAGAAGAGGTAATATCCTTTACCGACTCTCTGAAGATCATTTCTTCTTCTACTTCCTATTCATTTGTTATTTCCATTATAAAGTAAAAAAATAAAAAATAAAATATATTCTAAGATTTTATTATGATTATATAACAACCATATTCCACCTTTTATTCATCACATGAAAAACAAAATCACCACACATGTGTAAGTATGACCTACCATCTCCATGCCCTGGTGTAATATATTTTGTTTGGTACCGGGAGGGAAGAAAAAGCTGATCGACGATGAAATTACTATTTTTTGCATCACCAAAGCGACATAACAATTTAAACTCTAGTGATATTATCCCAATACATTATGAGGACCACACATGGATTTGAAAGAGCACAAAATAAAATCTGACATGCACCTTGTTTGGATCTGACATGTGCAAGTCTCTCATAGGATATCTGCGGCTGTTTCTTGAAGAATCTGAGTTCAAAGCCCTCTAGATCATCCAAACACGGCTCTTAAATTTTCTCGTGCATCTTTCGTCATAATCTTGGTGCTAGTGTGGTACACCAATGACCTATTCGACACAACAGTGATCACCACAGGCAAGAGTATTTGATCCAAGAAGAAGGAACATGAAGATCTTTATTGATTGAGAGAGTCTCTCTCTAGAATTTTGGAGTAGATAGATGCTCTCAATTCCAACACATTGATAGTTACATGGGAAGAGTCTCTATCTTAGTTATATAGGGAATATCTAAAATACTCAGTATGGGTTCCTGGCCCCCGTGTAACAGATATTCACAGTATAACTATTATAAATATTTATTTATGAAAAATTAAATTATGCCATAGATAATACTTTTATTTTTGTCACTAACTTCAATATATAATTAATATAAATTTCTTGATAATCTTGAGTCTATAACTCGACTCACGTCTCATGAAAATATTAAACGAACCCGAGATATTTAAATCTATTCGAATAATATTTTATCTTTGTATTTACTTAATCACTGGTAAATACATGTTATAAATATATTCAACAAATTATTCTAAACTTGAATAATTAAAGAATTTATTTATTACTTGGTGATCCATAGAACTTGGATAATAATCGGACCCTATAGCGGGGCCCACCATGTTCTATATTCCTATTCCTTAGAATAGGAAAGATTCTCAAAGCACTATAATGTGTGACCCTCTAGGTCCTTATCCCAATAGTAGTGAATAATATTCACCAACCAAGAGTGTGGTCTAGAAACCCATAGAGGAGCCTATATAGATAAGGTAAAGTCAAAGTAACGACTACCTTTCCTACCAACATGGTCTGTGTAATATAATATCTTCGTCATCAATATATCAATAAATCAGAATGAACACTAGTGTCATCATCCTTTATCTTACTTTATTTTATTTTTTGATTTGTTTGAGTGGTCTTACATTCCACTTCCATGGACATGGATTTAATGAAGGTGAAACCATCCTAATCATCCAAGCCCGAGATATATCTTCCTCAACTCAGAAGTGACAAATCCTGTCTTGATAATTCAATCAATGCCATGTCACTAATGATGTACACAACACAAACTACCTCGACACGACTTCATTTCCATGGTTTTTTCCTTGCATCAAAGTATACAATTAAATGACATACATTGATAATGATCTCAATTCTGGAGACCATTAAACATGTCCATAGATAGGAATGTCCAATGAAACCTAAAACATGTGATGTTCATATTATGCATGTTAGTCCTCATGATCTCAACTACCAGAGATCATCAAGTGTGAACTTCATGAGAAGAAGTCTCAATGATTATGAGCCCCCAACACCTGATAGTCAAAAATCATATGTATTCTTTTAGAATGATGTAATTCGACCATAGGAAATTACTTTAAGATTACTATAATGGCATCTTAGGGTTCTCATTATTGCTTGGGGTATGATATAACCCTTTGATATGACATGTAATCTAAGGGAATTTCCATAAACCAAGTGGATGCAGAATTATATACACTATTATGGAAAGATAAACACATGTATATATAAAAAACTGAATACATGTAGTGGTAATCAAAGTATAACACAAGTTGGGTATAGGGAACCCACTTTTAACACTCCCTTTGGCACTAGAGCCAACAGATAACAAGTCTCAATCCGCTAGCTCTCTCATCCAAATCATGTTTCTGTTGAGAAATGTATTTAGTCATGGGGCTACCAAAATGTCCTATATGGATACTCTGCTAACTGGGAATTCACATATTTGAGTAAAATCCCTCAAGATAAGAGACTTCTAAAGAATATGCTTTGTTCTTTGGTGAGACCTTGGCTCCTTATCAAGCACCACTACAACAGTATTATCGCAATATATAGGAACATGTTCTGTACTGCTAGGAAGAACAACAATGTCTAAGATAAAGCTGCATATCAAGAATTCTTCCTTTTCTACATCATAAGTTGCAATATATTCAGACTCTATTGTAGAATCAGAAACCACAGTTTTCTTTGAGATTCTCCAGCTCACTGCACCACCATTTATGCAGAATATGTATCCTAACTATGATTTCAGATAATCAATATCTTTCTGGAAACTAGCATCAGTGTATCCTCTCACTACTAGTTCCTCATCTCTTCCATACACCAGGAACAAATCATTTATACACCTCAAGTACTTTAAAATAGTTTTGACAGTAGCCCAATGCATCTCTCCAAGATTGGATTGATATCTACCCACCATGCTTAAAGCAAAGGTGACATCAAACCTAGTACATATCATTTCATACATGATAGAAACCACTACCGATGCATAAGGTATTCTACACATTCTTTCAATCTCCTCCTGTGTTTGTGGACACATTTTTTGGAGATATTTATACCATGTGACATATACAACAATCCTCTCTTGGATTGTTCCATATTTCACCTTTTGAGTACCTTGTCAAGATATGTACTTTGAATTAGCCCAAGCGGCCTTTGAGATCTATCTCGATAGATCTTGATTCCTAGAATTTAGGCTGCTTCACCTACATCTTTCATGGAGAAGTATTCATTTAACCAAGTCTTAACTGACTGTAAGAGTTTCACCTCGTTTCCCATAAATAATATGTCATCAAAAATATAATACTAGAAAAAATGATGGCATTACCTTTAACATTTATGTAGACATAAGGTTCTCTTTAGTTTTTTATAAAACCAAATTCTCTTATGGCCTAAAAAAACATTCCATGACCGTGATTCCTTCTTCAACCCATAAATGGATCTCTGCATCTTGCATACTTTATTGGAATTTTTTGACTTGACAAAACCTTAGAGTTGAGTCATATTGATGTCTTCAACCAACTTCCCATTTATAAAATTAGTTTTTACATTCATTTTCCAAATTTTATAATCATGAAAGGATTCTATTGCAAGAAATATTCTGATGGATTTAAGAATTCCTACTGGTGAGAAGATTTCATCATAGTCGATGCCTTGACGTTGCCTGAAACCCTTTGCAACTAGTCTTGCTTTAAAGGAATTAACCTCACCATCCATGTCCAAATTACTTTTGAATACCCATTTGCATCCAATGGTCTTTGCATCAACTAGAAGGTGTTCCAAAATCCAAACTTGATTTTTTTACATGGAAACCATCTTAGAATGCATGGATTCTTTCCATTTAGCAGTTTATTTTCCTTCTACTGCTTACTTGTAGGTTAGAGGTTCATCATCCTCAAGGAATAATGTGTCACTTGACTCAGTGATAAGAAAACCATAATGATCTAATTCTCTAACCTCTTGCATAGACCTATGCAGTGTTTGTGTCTCCAGAACAACTTCTTCTTCCACTTACTCTTCTAGAAATTGTTCCTCTACCAACTCTTGGGCATCTAGAGCATTAAATTCATCGAAGTCAATATTTATCCCACAATTTCCAATAAAAATGTGTTCCCTTTATAGAAATACAACGTGTCTTTCCACAAAAACTTTTCAATCTAAAGGTGTATATATGTAATATCCTTTGGTTCGATAGGATAATCTATAAAGACTCACTTCATGCTTCTGGATGCTAATTTGTCACTTGGAAAAGTCTTGAAAAATTCCTCACACCCCCATACACATATGTGTGTCAAACTAGGTTTCTTTACATACCATAATTCATATTGAATCCCATCTGTAGCTTTAGTTGGTACTTGGTTTAGGGTATATGCTGCTATCTACAAAGTGTATCCCCAAAATAATAATGGAAGAGTTACATGACTCATCATTGATCTGACCATGTTAAGCAAGGTCCCATTCCTCCTTTTAATAACACCATTCCATTATGGTGTATAAGGAGGAGTGAGTTGGGATATTATCCCACAATCCATCAAGTGATCAGTGAAAGATTGGTTAAGATATTCTGCACCTTGGTTTGAGTGGAGTTCTTTTATCTTCTTACCAAGTTTTTTTTGATAAAAGTCAGCGCAAGAGCTCTTAGATAAAATTAAAAAGCCTACACAAGTCATAAATAAGTAGTTTTTCACTTTTCCCATTGGAAAATGTGATGTATATCACTAAATAAATATTTAGAATGATAAAAAACCTCTACAATGACTATTGTTTTCAAGAACATCCGCAAGATAATTCACCTCCTGATAAGTATGTGTGATGATATTGTTTATGGAAGATATCATGTCTAAGAAGTTTTACCATTGCGTCGTCAGCTTTCAAGCTAGGTGTACCACACCCATCCCGACTGCTTGCACAATAGTAGTAGAGTACAATTAGAACCATACATTGTTCTAATTCCATTTCCTTCCAATGAAAACTGATCTGATGAAACCATTCATTTCATCATCAAGGGAATTGGTTGTCCAGATGAACCATAAATAACTTCAACAACATCTCCATGCTGATCTCTAAAAATTGCATCATAACCTGCAGGTCTCATATTTTTCCCCGAGGAACCATCCGTGTTATATTTTATCCAGCCATCAAAGGGATAAATCTATAATACCTCAAGAGTTTCATGGGGTGAGGGGAATTTCCCTTTAATATTCTGCTTTCTAAGAATGACTAGATCACTCACTGAATTTTTGTAGTTCACATCATATGTTATTGTAACACCCTGATATTTTATGAGAAGTATATATTTTTTTTATGTCTTATGTTATACACAACATCGAAGGAATCTTTCACTGCATACAACACTAGCTTGGCTTGCGTTACATGCAATCGCGACCTTCCTCGTTAGCGTGTATAGTACGCAATACCGAGTCTCACTAAACAACGATATATTGTTATAATATTATTATGGACTAGCCGTTATGAATAGTATTAACTACAGTTTGAATTTTATAACATTATTATTCATCTTACATATTTTCTAGATCATGGTATGAGAACAAATTAAAATTTTCAGGTAAAATAAGTATTTTTCAAAAAATATATTTTTGCCGCCTTTTGATGACACACCCATTTAAAATATATTTTTTGACATGTCTATAAGTTAAATTTTACAAAATAAAATTCTTCCTTGGAATCAGGATATAAACATTTAATTTGGATAAGTTTTTCAAATTATTCTGATAACTTTCATATTTTAATGAATAGTAAAAACACGCTATATTTTAATTAAAAACAAATTTTTTCATCGCAATAATTTATATGGTTAGATTATCTTCTAATTGGTTTTAAAGTATAATTAGAATATATTTTTTCTATTTAATCCAATGTTGGTCATTAGAAATAATTTCACTTTGAAATTGGACATAAACCAGTGTCGATCTTTTGATAGTTATTGTTTCTTAAAAACACGCTATTTGTTTTGATAACGGGAATTACTTTTAAAATTAATTAATGCCACATCTATGTTTTGAATTTGGAAAAATAGAAATCATTTTTGAATTTGGAATATCAAATATAGCTTAGGCTGAATTTTTGGTATCTTTCTGAAAAACTTCAATTTTTGATGAATAGTGAAACCACTTAGTGGTAGTTAAAAAACCGACTCTTTCATTTAAATGAAAATTTACCACTTCTGTGAATTGAATTTCAAAAATCTGACATACATGGTTGTTATCAATAAGTAAAATGTGGTTCAATAAGATGAAAATAATTTTTGGTGAATTGTAATTTTTGGCTTTTATTTACTACGGTTAAAGGTAAATAGGGTAATTCGAGGTTAAAAGAATATTATAATAATTTAAAATTACCTTAAAACTTATCCTAACATTATTGGATGAGTATTGGCCGACCATGGGAATCCTTGGGTCGATTTTGGAACACCATTGAGCCACTTGGTAGTGATAACGACAATTTGGATTAATTAATTTAATGTAAAGACAAAATTGACATTAACAAAAATCTTTTAGTAATTAATTTTTATAAGGAGTTATATAAATTATCTTTTCGACTCTAAAGATTAATTGGAATTCTGAAAAGATTTCTTACTTGGTGGGTTTTTTTATAATTTTTAGACATCAAATAAATTAAATTATTTATGACACAATAATGATGCAGTATTTACCTCATTAATAAATGCTTTAAATAAATAAGATTATAATGATTAAAATATTATCCAAAACATGTCCAATTCTGACCGGATGATTTTATTTCGACCATGAGTCATCTTATCTTAATATTTATTGATTTTTTGACCTTTTTAAACCGAAGATAATTTTATAATAAAATAATATTTTCACACTTTCCAAAGGTGCCCCTCTCCTCCCTTATAAAAGGGCACCTCCTCCCTCTCCTCTTTAAACAACTTTGAGCCTTCAAGCTTGGCCAAACCCTACCCATTACTCTTCTAAACACCCCTAGTAATATTCTATAGGTATTGGTCTTCTTCAAAGACTAACATTAGTGCCCTAAGATGAGGTTTCAAAGAGGCGTGTCGAAGAAGAGGAGGTTCAGATATGTACAAAGTATATCAAACCTAAGGTAAGGGAAAATCACGCAATCTCATTTTTATCCAAGATTGTTTATAATTTGGAATTTATTAGGGAATATTTATCATCCAAATACTTGTTTCCTCAATATCTAATATTATTTCTATCCTCCTATAATTGTTTAAATCCAATTTTACCTATTGGTGAATTTTTAGTAAAAGATATGAAAGGAATCTTTTTTCATTTCCAGTACAAGATACTTCTTGACTTTTTCGGACAAAGTACGAGAAGAATGTTTTTTTAACTTATACGAAATGAATGGATTTTTATTATTCCATATAAAATTATTTCCATGAATCTTCATTTATAAGTTTTCTAGTTTATTTTTAATTAAATTCTTTTAGTTTAAAATGTTATGACATGTTAAGAAAGGAAAAATGTTCTTGAAGTAGAAAGGATATTTTCCTCAAGAATGGAGTTCAAGTGTTTTATCAAAATTATTTTACATCTAAGATAATATAGGGTAATATTTCTATCCCTATTATTACATTGATTTTATTATGTTGTGATGGAATTATTTTTATGAAGTCCTTTATCTTATATGAATTTTTTTATGATGTAACGATGTTTATAAATCCCATTTTTATTACATGGGTTATGCTATGATGTATGATCTATGATTTTGTTTCAAACATAAGAATCGTTTCATTATAAAATGTGTGGGACCTATATCTCCCTCCAATTCATTGGGTAAAGATTTATATCTCATGAGATAGACATGGCTGGAACGACACGTTAATTCGGTTCAGTGATACAGGACTGGAATGAGGAGTGAACTCAGTTCAGTAATGGACTTTGTCTGCTATGATAGTCTTTTCAATGAGCCTTGAATAATATGAAATGATTTTCTATGATAATGTGTGTATGCCACAAAGTTTCATGTTTTAAGTTATGATTATTGGGATTACATTTCACTATTATGATTTATCCCATGTTATGATATTATGATCTCTTTTGCAGGTTAAGATTTTCAAAATGTTATGTTCTTATGAAGATGATATGATTGCTATTTATTTTGTTTACCATTACTGATCATTTGAGCTCACCCTTTTGTATGTTTTCTTTTCCCCAGGTTAGGAAGAAGTGTATTAAGTAGGATATTCCAAAAGGGACTCTAGATATGATGAAATAAATAGGAGGCAATGTAGATGATTTATGAACCGGTTGTTTATGTTTCCTAGTTTCTAAAGACACTATACCTATATGGTCATATCATGGTTTTGTTATATGTTGTAATAAGTATGATTCAATTCTGATGTAATAAACATGTATGTAAAGTATGGGTCGTTATAGTTGGTATCAAAGGGAGGTCAGTCAACCTTTGGAAACTAGGATGTGAAAGACTTAGTAAGTACTCTAAGGATATGTCTAAACACAGAACACAATATTAGTGTTTTAGAAATGGCCATGAAAAACCTATGATAAGACCTAAAGTGTGAAATTTTGTTCTTGATTATGTGGTTTTCCTGTTATGATTTGTGTTTCTCACACTATGCTTCTTGGTTTTAGTCAATGGATAGAACCCGAATGAATCGTGTTAACGCTGAATGCGACGGGCAATGAAATGATTGTCCCCCTGAGAAACCAAACGTTATGGAAGAAGGGATGAAAAATCTTGTATCCATTCTCACACAACTTTCTCAAGCTAGGAATCATGATGGACTTCCAAACGAGCAAAGGAAGGAGCAATATTCTGTTGAATCCTTCATGAGGCGCGTCCACCTTCATTCAGCCGGTCTTCTGATCCATTAGTGGCTGAACAATAGATCAGTACCACTGAAAATATATTTTCAGTTCTATAATGTTCTGAACATGATAATGTCATCTTAGTAGTATATCGTCTGGATGGTGAAGCTGATCAATGGTGGAATCTTATTAAGAATGCGAGGCAAAGGGATGAAATTGAGTCCATGGAATGGGATGAGTTCAAGAACTTATTTTTCAATAATTACTTCTCTCTTATTATTCAAACAAAGATGGAGAAGGAGTTTCTTGAACTAAAGCAAAAGGATGATGAATCGGTTGGTACCTATGAAACAAATTTTACAAGACTTGCAAGGTAATATTCCGGAATTATTATCCAACCTGAGAGTAAGATCGATCGATTCTTTAGTGACTTAAAACCAAGTCTTTGAAGGGCGTTATCCATAAGGGACTTAAATAGCTACAAGGAAATTGTAAGATGTGATCTCAAGGTTGAGATGGAGATTGGAGTAATCCATCAGTCATGTGGGTTTGATAAGAAGAGGAAAATGGAATTCAAAGGGAAATATAAAGACCACAATGAAAAAAAGATGAGTTTTCCCTTATGCTCAAAGTACGGAAAGAAACATGGAGGGAATTGTCTTAAAAGGACAAGTAAATGTTTTAAGTGTGGAAAATAAGGTCATCAGGCAGTTGAATGTCGAAATAATGGGAAGTAGATGTCTAATGATGCGAACAAAGAAAGGCATACACAGAATGCACCTCCTATGCTTCAATGTTTCAAGTGCAAGGAAATGGGGAATTATGTCAATCAATGCCCTAATCCAAGGGTTGTTGATGATGATCGACATTAACAAACTATTAAGGCCGAAGACAAAGGAAAGTCACATGCAATTTCTATCGGTGATGTGGAGTACAATAACGAAGTGGTGAAAGGTACACTTACCATCCACTCTAAAGTCGAAAATGTTTTATTTGATTATGGATCCACCCAATCTTTTATTTATGAAGAATTTTCTAAGGGTATCGCCATAATACCTCAACAATTATATGTTGAGTAAGTTGTGACAACTCCTAATGGCACAACGATTTCATCAAAAGTATATAATTCTTCTCCAATTGAAGTTTGTGGGAAAGTGCTTCCTGCAAATCTTGTGATCCTTCCTATAGTGGAATTTGATGTGATTCTTGGAATAGATTGGCTTTCTTTATATGGAGCTCATATCAATTTCCAAAGAAGGGAAATCACATTTAATATTCCTGATCAATCTACTATCATCTATCGATAAAAGGATGAATATAACCATATAGTGGAAATTGTTTCCATCTTATAAGTCTTGATTCCAATAAATGAAGGTTATTTATCTCAAATGGTTGGAGAGAAACTCATGATTAATAATATTCCCATTGTACGAGAGTTTGATGATTTCTTTATGAAGGAATTTCCAGGTCTACCACCAAATCGTGATGTCGAGTTTTCAATAGAACTCATACCAGGTGCTATGCCCATTTCAAAGACACCTTATAGAATGGCCCCAATTGAGTTGCAGGAATTGAAGAAGCAATTCCAAGAGAATCTGGATAAGGTATTCATATGCCCTAGTGCATCACCTTAGGGAGAACCTATTCTGTTTTTAAGAAGAAAGATGGATCAATGAGACTTTGCATTGATTATTGAGAACTTAACAAGATCACTATCAAGAACAAATATCCTCTCCCACACATTGATGACTTATTTTACCAACTACGCGGAGCTCAGTACTTTTCCAAGATTGATCTTCGTTCAGGGTATCATCAATTAAGGGTCAAAAAGGAGGATATTCCAAAGACGACTTTCCGTAAAAGGTATAAATATTATGAATTTATAGTGATGCCATTTGGTCTTACTAATTCCCCTGATATCTTCATGGATTTAATGAATAGAGTCTTTAGAAACTATCTTGATCAGTTTGTGGTAGTCTTTATAGATGATATTCTTGTCTATTAAAAGAGAAAGGAAGAACATGAAGATCACTTGAGAATTGTATTAAAGACCCTAATAAAGGAGAAGCTTTATGCTAAATTTACAAAGTGTGAATTTTGGATTCAAAAAGTTTCATTTTTTGGTCACATAATCTCAAAAGAGGGGATATCTGTGGATCCAGTAAAAACAGAGGTTATCGAAAGATGGTCAAGACCAACAACAATAACTGAGATCCAAAGTTTTCTTGGTATGACTGGATATTATCGACGTTTTGTAAATATTTTTCAAGGTTATCTAATCCACTCATCAGGTTGACTTGAAAAAGAGTTAAGTTCATTTGGATAGAGGAGTGTGAAGAGAATTTCAAAGAGTTAAAATGAAGGTTATCCAGTGCACCTGTGGTCACACTACCGTGTAGTAGAGAAAGGTTTGTGATCTACAGTGATGAATCCAAGAAGGGATTGGGGTGTGTTCTAATACAAAATGATATGGTGATAGCTTATGCCTCACGACAGTTAAAAATCCATGAGAAAAATTACCCAAATCATGATTTGGAGTTAGCCGCGGTAATCGTTTCATTAAAAAATATGGAGGCATTATCTTTATGGTGAAAGGTGTGATATTTATACTGATCATAAAAGTTTAAATTATATTTTCAAACAAAAGGATCTGAATATGTGCCAAAGAAGATGGTTGGAGTTGATTAAGGAATACGACTGCTCAATTCATTATCACCCTGGTAATGCAAACAAGGTGGCAGATGCATTAAGCCGAAAAGACCATGCTAGCTTATCCATGACGAGGATAAAAAAGATCCAATATTTATGGATTTACAAAGGATAGATCTTGGAATTATAATGCAAGGGGGAAAATCTTATCTTTTTCAACTTAATGTTCAACCATCTATACATATGAAGATTAAATAGGAACATAAAGAAGATGTAGAGTTACAAAAGAAGGTGAGAAATATTCCTGAATTTCACATTGATTGTGATGAAATAATAAGGTTCAGAAATTGGGTTTGTGTTCCTCACATCCCAGAATTAAAGAAGGATCTACTGGATGAGGCTCATAGTTCTTCATTCTCTATTCATCCAGGAAGCACGAAGATGTATAGGGACCTGAAAGAGTACTTCTGGTGGGATGCCATGAAAAGAGATGTTGCTGAATATGTATCTCGATGCTTGGTTCGTCAGCAAGTTAAAGCTGAGATACAGAAGTCTAAGGGGATGTTACAACCATTACCCATACCATAATGGAAATGGGAAAACATCACTATGGACTTTGTCACTGGACTTCCTAAAACATCCAAAGACAATAATGCTATCTGGGTTATAGTTGATCATCTTACGAAGTCGACACACTTCATTTCTATTAGAGAAGATTTCTCTCTAGATCAAATTGCCAGGATATATGTGAAGGAAGTGGTAATATTGCATGGAGTACCACTTTACATAATATATGATCGGGATCTGAGGTTTACATTGAAGTTCTAGCGAAGTCTTCTGTATAATATAGATACTGAGTTGAGCTTCAGTACTGCTTATCATCCTCAGACAGACAGTCAGTCTGAGAGAACAATTAAAACTCTAGAAGACATGTTAAGGGCTTACTATATGGATTTATAAGGTTGTTGGGATCAACACATACCTTTGGTGGAATTTTCTTATAATAATAGCTTTCACTCCAGTATTCATATGGATCCTTATGAAGCTCTCTATGGAAATAAATGCAGAACTCCAACTTGCTGGGATGAAGTTGGGGAAACAAAGCTATTAGGAACTCCTCTTGATGATGAGATGGCAGAAAAGGTCCGATCTATTCAACAACACATAAGAGCTGCTCAGAGTCGACAAAAAAGTTATGCTGACAACTGAAGAAAAGACCTAGAGTATGAAGTGGGTGATAAAGTGTTCTTACGAATATCTCCTTGGAAGAGAGTAATGAGATTTGGAAAGAAGGGAAAGTTGAGCCCTAGGTATATCGGTCCTTTTGAAATACTAGATCGTGTTGGGAAGGTAGCTTACTGATTGGTGCTTCCACCAAATCTCTCTCAAGTTCATGATTTGTTCCATGTATCTCTCCTGAGAAAGTACATACCCGATCCTTCACATGTACTAAGCATAGAAGTTGTACCGCTATAGCAAGATTTTTCTTATGAAGAACAACCGATAGAGATTCTGAATCGTAGCGAAAACGTTCTATGGAACAAGACCACTCGCTTGGTGAAATTTTTATGGAGGAACCACCAATTAGAAGAAGCTACATGGGAGCTTGGGGATATTATGAGGGATAGGTATCCTCATCTATTTGTTACGAAGTGACAAATTTCGAGGGCGAAATTCATTTTAAGGGGGGGTAGAATGTAACACCCTGATATTTTATGAGAATTATATTTTTTTTATGTCTTATGTTATACGCAACATTAAAGGAATATTTCACTGCACACAACACTAGTTTGGCTTGCATTACACGCAATGGAGACCTTCCTCGATAGCGTGTGTAGTTCGCAATACTGGGCTTCACTAAACAATGATATATTGTTATAATATTATTATGGACTAACCGTTATGAATAGTATTAACTATATTTTTAATTTTATAACTTTATTATCCATCTTACATATTTCCTAGAATATGGTATGAGAACAAAATAAAATTTTCAGGTAAAATAAGTATTTTTTAAAAAATACAGTTTTTACGCCTTTTGATGGCGCACCGATTTTAAATAGAGTTTTTTACATGTTTATAAGTTCAATTTGAAAAAATAAAATTCTTCCTTGGAATCAAGATATAAAAATTTAATTTGGATAAAATTTTCATATTATTCTGATAACTTTCATATTTTAATGAATAGTAAAAACACGCTATATTTTAATTAAAAAAAACTTTTTTCATCGCAATAATTTATATGGTTAGATTATATTTTTAATTGGTTTTAAAGTGTAATTAGAATATATTTTTACCATTTAATCCATTGTTGGTCATTGGAATTAATTTCTCTTTGAAATTGGACATAAACAAGTGTCGATCTTTTGATAGTTATTGTTTCTTAAAACATGCTATTTGTTTTGATAACAGGAATTACTTTTAAAATTAATTAATTCCACTTCTATGTTTTGAATTTGAAATAATAGACATCATTTTTGAATTCAGAATATAAAATATAGCTTATACTGAATTTTTGGTATTCTTCTAAAAAACTTCAATTTTTGATGAATAGTGAAACCACTTAGTGGTAGTTAAAAAACTGACTTTCATTTAAATGAAATTTTACCAATTATGTGAATTGAATTTCAAAAATCCGACATACATGGTTGTTATAAATAAGTAAAATGTGGTTTAATAATATGAAAATAATTTTTGGTGAATAGTAACTTTTGACTTTTATTTACTGCGGTTAAAGGTAAATAGGGTAATTAAAGGTTAAAAGAATATTATAATAATTCAAAATTACCTTAACACTTGTCTTAACCTTATTGGATGAGTATTGGCCGACCATGTGAATCCATGGGTCGATTTCGAGACCCCACTGAGCCACTTGGTATAGATAATGACAATTTGGATTAATTAATTTAATGTAAAGACATAATTGACATTAACAAAAATCTTTTAGTAATTATTTTTTATAAGGATTTATATAAATGATCTTTTCGACTATAAATATTCATTGGAAAGATAAAACTATTTCCTACATGTTGTTTTTTTATAATTTTTAGACATCAAATAAATTAAATTATTTATGACACAATAATGATGCATTATTTACCTCATTAATAAATGATTTAAATAAATAAGAGTATAATGATTAAACTATTGTCCAAAACATGTCCAATTCTGATTGGATGATTTAATTTCGACCATGAGTCATCTTATATTCATATTTAATGATTTTTTGACCTTTTTAAACCCAAGATAAGTTTATAATAAAATAATATTTTCACACTTTCCAAAGGTACCCCTCTCCTCCCTTATAAAAGGGCACCTCCTTCCTCTCCTATTTCCCCAACTTTGAGCCTTCAAGCTCGGCCAAAACCTACCCAATAATCTTCTAAACACCCCTAGTAATATTCTAGAGGTCCTGGTGTTCTTCAAAGACCATCATTAGTGCACTAAGAGGGGGTTTCAAAGATGCGTGTCGAAGAAGAGGTAATATCCATTACCAATTCTTTCTAATTTATTTCTTCTTCTACTTACTCTTCTTTAGTTGTTTCATTATGAAGTAATAACATCAGTATCACTAATATACTGATATGTTATTATAAATATGAAACAACCCTATTTCACTTTCAATCCATCCTACGGAAAACAAAATCACAGCGCGTGCATACGTACGGAATACCGTCTCCACACCGTGGTGTAATCTGTTTTCCACCACCACCTTACTTGGATGGGTATAATGGTGTAAATAATAACTATATATAATTATTATAAATTGATATTGGTTCTTAAATATTATACATACACTTCAATACAATTCCAAGATCATGGGAATGATATCATCGCTCGTGCGTACGTACGGCCTACCGTCTCCACGATGTGATGCAACTCGTTCTACATGATCTTCATTGAATAATGATTATATAAATGAATTGAATGACTAAATATGATATATATTAAATTAATACCATTCTGTAAATTAGGTATCTATAACCTAAAAAGAGGTATAAGAATTTATTCAACAAAACATGCATAAGAACATAAAGAAATGATCACCCGAATAACAAGTAGCAATGAAATATTACTAATAAGAAGATAAGAATATGACCATATATGATATCATAAAAATGAATATGATTCTTTAATAAGTCAATGACATTATTTAAATCATTATACAGGAGGTTTGGATACGTACAAAGCATATCAGACCTAAGGTAAGGAAAAATCTCACAATCTCATTTTTATCTAAGATTGTTTATACTTTAGAATTTACTGGGGAATATTTATCATCCACATCCATGTTTCCTCAATATGTAATATTATTTATATCCTCATACTATTGTTTAAAAGCAATTTTACCTATTGGTGAATTTTTAGTAAAAGATATGAAAGAAATCTTTTTTCGTTTTCAGTACGAGATACTTTTTGACTTTTCTGGCCAAAGTACAAGAAGAATGTTTTTTAACTTATACGACAAGAATGGATTTTTATGATTCCATAGAAAATTATTTCCATGAATCTTAATTTAAAAATTTTCAAGTTTATTTTTAATTAAATTATTTTAGTTTAAAATGTTATGACATGTTAAGAAAGGAAAAATGTTCTTGAAGTAGAAAGGATATTATCCTCAAGAATAGAGTTCAAGTGTTTTATCAAAATTATTTTACATATAAGATAATATTGGGTTCTGTTTCTATCCCTATTATTATGTTGATTTTATTATATTGTGATTAAATTATTTTTATGAATTCCTTTATCTTATATGAATTGTTTTATGATGTCACGATGTTTAAGAATCCCATTTTTATTACATGGGTTATGCTATGATGTATGATTTATGATTTTGTGGCACACATAAGAATGATTTAATTATGAGATGGGTGGGACCTATATCTCCCTCCAATGCATTGGTAAAGATTTATATCTCATGATATAGACATGACTGGAATGGCAAGTTAATCTGGTTCAGTGATACAGGACTAGAACGAGGAGTGAACTCGGTTCAGTAATGCACTTTGTCCACTATGATGGTCTTGGAAATGAGCCTTAAATAATATGAAATGATTTTCTATGATTATGTGTGTATGCCACAGATTTTCATGTTTTAAGTTATGATTATTGGGATTACATTTCACTACTATGAATTATCCCATGTTATGATATTATGATCTCTTTTGCAGGTTAATATTTTCAAAATTTTATGTTCTTATGAATACGATATGATTGATATTTCGTTTGTTTATCATTACTGAGCATTTGAGATCACCCTTTTGTATGTTTTATATTCCCTAGGTCAGGAAGAAGGGTATTAAGTAGGATATTCCAAAAGGGACTCTAGATATGATGAAATAAATGAGAGACAATGTAGAAGATTTATGAACCAGTTGTTTATGTTTCCCAGTTTCTAAAGAAACTATACCTATACGATCCTATCATGGTTTTGTTATATGTTGTAATAATTATGCTTCAATTTTGAAGTAATAACCATGTATGTAAAGTATGGGTCATTATAGTTTTTCTCACAAACTAGACTACCTCATGAATATGGGTAGTGGCGCCTTATATACTAAATTTCTTCTACTCGTGAATGGCCTTGTTACAACCTCTCTTGATGGTGTGCAACAATTCTACACAAGAAACCCAAAACAGCATGGAGACCTACTTTGAGAAATTTATACCAGGCATGGCCTTCAAAAAATCATGGAAAGAAGCAGCAGGGATAAATTTCACATCAAAAATTTTGAAGACCATTTTATATAGTGAGGAAGTAGTTTTATAGCTTAAGAATATGTGTTTCACATCCTCTATGTACTGGTGAAAAAGGGTGTATTTTGATTAGATGGAAATGCCCACACGCTGGATGTTTTCATCCACATGAATTTTATTCTAGGATAACCTCTATAGTAATGTGTAACTTGAGGGTAGAAGCTATTTTTTATACTTTCCAATCCAGTGACTTCTTTCTTAAATCATGTGTTGATAAATGTTCTTGGAAAAAAGTATTCCATTAGGATAAAGTTCCCAAATGAGCATGTACTCTTGCATTAGAAACTCATAATTAAGTAGATACATCCATATCAACTATAGTCATTGATAAAAGTAATGAAGTATGAAAAACCACCCCTACCTCTACTAGAAATGGACCACATACATCAGTGTGTATTAATTCTAGTAATACATTGGATCTTTCTCCCTCTCATAATAAAGGTGATTTGATCATTTTTCCTTGTAAACATGCTTGACATACATAAAGGGTTCTAACTATACCGAGTCTAAATACCTTTATTTATGTAATATTCATAATCACTTATAATTTACATGACCTAGCATAAGTTCCATAGGCAGGTGATATATGAGTCATGTTGTCTGGTTTTGTCATTGATTTCCATTACAGGGTTCTCTAGTTCCAACATATATAATCCATTGTTATGATGTTCCATACCATAACATATGTTATCCCTTTAAAAGAGGAAACATTTACTTCCAAACATAAAATAAAATCCAATAGTTTCTAAACTTGACATACATATAATGTTCCTGGTTATAGAAGGTACATAATATCAATTTTTTAAAACTAGAACCGAACCACTTGGAAAGGTTAAGTGATGGTCTCCCACTACCAAGGATGCCAGAATTGCACCATTTGCATCTCGTAGATCCACTTCACCTTTTTAAATCTTCTTGAACCTACTTGGTTTCTATATATGAATACTAATGTGTGATCCACATGCCATATACAATACCCAACTTGTAGGTAAAGATAGATTTCATGATGCCTTAGTGTCTCTAGCCTTGACTTGTCCTTAGATGCCTTTTCCTTGCCTTTGTTTCTTTTGTTCACTATAGGGACAAATGAATTGGTATTTTTCATATTCTTGTCAGCTTGGTAAACTAAATCCAAAAGGTCCGAGAATGATTTTTTCATGTCATTAATGTTATAATTGACAATGAATGTCGAAAAGCTTGGCAGTAAAAAGGCAAGAATGAGATCCACTGCTAGTTCTTGGTTCAATTTGAACCCAATGGATTCAAGCCTCTCAATATACCCAATAATATTGAGTACATGAGGACCATCTTGGTTCCCTTCTTCTATCCTGCACTTATATAGGGTACTTTATATCTCATACCTTTCCTGCCTGGCCTTCTCTTGGTATAATTCTTGGAGATGTGAGAGCATCTTTTAGGCATCCTCATCCTCATTCATTTTCTGCAATTGGATGGACATGGATGACAATATGATGCATTGGAAATAAAGTGCATCATCTACATGCTTTTTATATTTATCTTTTTCCGTATTACTTGATCCCTAAGGAGGTTCATTAGGAACTAAGGATTTAAGCACATAAAACTTCCTTTCTTGGCACAGTACTATGTGCAAGCACCTCTACCACTTCTGAAAGTTATTTATGGTCATCATATTTTCTTTATCCAGAATTGATCGCATTGATAAAGTACTTGCAGTGTCGGTGATTTCCATTTTAAATCTACATTAGATAAAAATTAGCAGTTAGTACTTTTTATTGATTACCTTGTGAAATTTATTATTAATAAATTATTATATCATTTCAACATCTCCCACTATTTTAGAAAACCTTAATAGCCCTCACTATTAGATTCAAAATAATCTGTTTCTTGAGTACTCTAGTTGAAAAGATCCTGAAAACTTCCATCATAGTCTACAAGATATTACTATTCCTCTACTCAGAGGGTTTCAAGGTAGGTACTAGGCTAGAAAATAACTTGACTTGTGGTTCCTTGTATTGTTGAGTAAAGTCCCAGCTTTTGGAATCAGAACTTGATTCCCTCAACATCTTTCCTATAAAGTGATAGTAAGTTAGCTATAACTAATCCTTGACTACTCACTTTAGTTAAGTCAAACCAGTTCTCTCACGAAAATGCCTCGGTAGTAAGAGGAAATCTCAACTATGGCTGATGATCACCCCAAACACCCGGTTTCATTTAAATACGAGTAATGGAAGGCATTTAAAAAATAAAGAATTTTTAATTGAAAACTATTTTTTCATATAAATAAATTATAGTGTTAAAATATATTTTTTATTGGGTTTAAAGTATAATTAATTTTTTTTATAATTTAATACAATTCAGGTCATTGGAATTAATTTTACACTGAATTTTTGTATAAGTACATTTCAATCTTTTGTATGTTTTAACTTTAATAACCCATTTTCTCACCCCATTAATGAGATTAATTTTAAATTAATTACCATAACTTATGTATTTATGAATTTGAAAAATGGATTCAATATTTGGAATTAGTGTGTCCAAATTATTTAAATATCTTTCTTTTCTTCTTGGGTGTTATGAATAGTAACTTCAGCAAATTTTTATTAATACTGTAAAAGGTAAATCAGGTAATTAAGGGTAAAATAATAGTATAAAATTACCCTAAAATTTTCATAATTTCATTGTATCAGTGTTTTTCTACCACAATAATCCTTGGGATGAAATTATATCCTTTATAATTCACTTTTATGAGATTATGAAATTTAATAAATCTTATTTAAGGAAAGGTTAAACAAGTCTTACCCATATTTTTAATAAATATATCATTTTAATATAAGGTTATAAAAAAGATAAATTTGACTATAAATACTCATTTGAAATATAAAATATTTTTATTTATCATGATAATTTATTTGTAAATTTTAGGAAATGAATAATTACCTTAAAGGATTATACATTGATGATGTAGTAATTATTTTATTAATGGAAATATCAAATAAATGTTATTAAAAATATTAAAATAAATTTAATTTAAGATAATTAAGAAGATTAAATAATTTTATAGATTACCTATACCTTTTAATGATATAATAAAATATTTTGTTTGAAGTTAACTTTTTTATCTTGATATTTTTAAAAAACCATGAAATGAATAATATCAAAATTTACACTATTGAAATTTTATCAAAATAATGTTTTATTAAATTTTTAAAAAACCATATTTAAAAAAAAATACTAAATAGTTATGATATATTCTTAAAGGTTTTATATTGTTCATTTATGATCTAATAAATTTCAAATATGTAATAATTACACTCTTTTAATTTTGAAACATTCGTTACCTTAATTAAAATTAAAATCGGTTAACTACGGGATAATTAAAATGATATGGTTTAAATGAATAAAAAAAATTGTATAAAATATACTGGATTTTGATATTAAAACCTTATATAATCATATTTTATAATATATGACATTTTGGAGGTTTTTGGTTGGGGGTTTATATTATTATAATTTAATATTTTTTAAGATTCCAAAAGTGCCCCTCAACACAATTATAAAAGGGAACCTACTCCATCATTTCTTCACTTTAAATTGAGCCTTAAAGATCGTCCATACCCTAACCAATTTCCCTATAAACATACATATACACTTTATAGAGGTTATGGTCTTCTCAAAAGACCAACTCTAGTGTCCCTAAGACGAGATCTAGAGGGAGCTCGCCAAAGAAGAGGCAATCTCCTTTATTAACTCTCTCAAGATCATTTATTCTTATAATTACTCTTCCTATGTTTTTTCCAATATAAAGTAATAAATATAGTATAAAATATATTATTAGATTTTATTATGATTATGGAACAACCATATTCCACCTTCTATCCATCCTATGAAAAATAAAATCACCACACGTGCGTACGTACGACTTACCGTCTCCACACCATGGCGTGATATGTTTTACTTACCTATTTACTTATATGGGTATAATGATGGAAATAATAATTATATATGATTATTATAACCTCATAGTTATTATAGAACAACATATATACCATCCATTTCCATAATTTTTACTATTAATGAAAATGATACCATCACTCGTGCGTACGTATGACCTACCGTCTCCACGACACGATGTAATTAATTTTACTTATTCACCATTCATGAATGGTTATTTAAATTTATATAATGAATAAATATGATATATAATACCTCAATACCGTTCTGTAAATGATATAACAATAACCTTTGAAGAATAAATGAGACTTATATGACAAAATATGCGTATAAAAATGAAGCAATTAACACCTGAAGGAAGATTAATAATGAAATATTATTAAACAGGTGATAATATGATCATATGTAATATCATAAATATAAATATGGTTATGTAATAAATTAATAACATTATCTAATCCCTTATGAATGAGTTTTTGATATGTCTGAAGGAACCCATACCTAAGGTAAGGGATAATTTTTCAATCTCATTATTATATGAGATTGTTTATACATTAATATTTACTAGGTTATATTTATCATCCATTTACATGATACTTAAAAATATATTAAAAATTATTCTTAATATTATTTTAAAATTGTTTAAATTTATTTTTACCCATCTATGAGGTTTTACTACACGGTTTGAAAGGAATATTTTGTCATTTTTCCTATAAGGTACTTTTGACTTATCCGGTAAAAGTATGAGAATGATATTTTATTTTAACTTATATGGAATGAATATATTTTTACAATTTCATGTTGCCATATTTCCTTGAATATTCCCTTATAATCTTACAAGGTTATTTTAAAATAAAATTTTTTCTTTTAAATTTGTCTGATATTTTAAGAAAAGAAATTATTTTAAAAGAAGAAAGGATATTTTCCTCAAGAATAATTTTCAAGTAATCTCTAATTTTTTTTCAATATAAGATAACATTAATTTATGTCAATGTTATTTAATATGGATATTTTTCAAGGATATTATCTTTATTATTTTTGTGTTTCGATTAATTAATGATTGAATGATATTTTTGATACCCATTTATTTTCCATGGGTTATATTATGATTGAATGATGTTTATGAAACCCATTTTATTTCATGGGTTATGATATGATGAATGGATTATGTTCTTATGGCACACATATATTTGGTTTTCAGTATGTGATTGGCGGGACCTATATTTCCCTCCAATGCATTGGGTAAAGATTTATATCTCATGAGATATATAGGGATAGAATGAGAAATGACATCAGTTCAGTAATACTAATAAAACAGGAATTAAACCCAATTCCATAATATAAGGCTGGAATCAGGAGAGAAATCAGTTTAGTAAAGGACTTTGTCAACTATGATGGTCTTCAAAATAAACCATGGCTAATATGGAAATGCTTTTCTATGCTTATGTGTATGCCACAAATTCCATGTGTTATGTTATGCTATTTGGTAACATGTTATTTAATGAACCTCTATGACTTATCCCATGACATGATATTATGATCTATGATATGAAAGATTTAATTTTCAACAGTTTTTTATGATCTAATTCCTTATGATTATGATATGATTAACATATCCCTTCTTTACCCTTACTATGAATTTAATCTCGCCCTTTATTATGTTTATTTTCTTCAGGTTATGAAGAAATTCATTACGTAAGATGTGTAAAAAAGGGTTTAAATTATGAAGTAGTAAGAGAGAGACATTGTGGATTTTTATGAACTAGTTGTTTATGTTTCCCAGTTTCTAAATAAACTAAACCTATATGGTATTGGTGTGGTTTTTTATGTTGTGTAATGAATATTATTCAATTGTTAAGTAACATCTAAGTGTGTACATTTTGGGTTATTATATTTTTTGGACTTTACATACATTTTATCAATTCAAAAAGTACTTATAAAAGTATTCAAATACTCCTTATATTCCACCCTACTCTTGGATTATATTAGAATATCATCTATTAATACTACCATTAATTTGTTTAGGTACTATTTAGAGACTCTATTCATTAATTCTATGAAAATTTCTAGATAATTAGTGAGTCCTAAGGGCATGACTATGAACTCCTAGTGTTCATACCTTGTTCAAAAGGTAGTCTTGGTAATATCTTATTTCATCACCTTTAATTGTTTATATCCCGACCGAAGGTCCACCTTAGATAAATACTTGGCCCCACCTAGTTGATCAAACAAGTCATCTATCCATGGTATGGGTAATTGTTATTTATCAGGATTTTTTTACACTCATGATAATCATTGTATAGGAACATTTATCCATAATTCTTCCTGATTAAGAGTAATAATACACCCCATGGTGATGCACTCAGGAATATAAAACCCTTTTCTATATTCCCTTGTAACTACTTATTCAGTTATTCAAACTCAATGACTTCCATTCTGTAAGGGATCTTTGATATAGGCAGAGATCTAGATATAAGATCAATTTATAACTCAACCTCTCAATAAAGAAGAAGACCGTACAATTTTTTAGGGAACACATTAGTATAGTCCCTCACAATAGGAAAGTATTTGAGTATGATCCCGTCCTTTGTATCAATCATTTGAGCTAGATATTCTTTCTCCTAAGGCAATAATATCCACAATTGAGATGATAATTTTAAAGGAGATTAATTCTCATCCTTACACTTGTTTTTAATTGGGGGATACCTTGGGTTGTGAAGTGTGATATCCTTTTCCCAATAGTTGATGTTGGATTTTTATAAAGATAGATAATCCATGCCCAATATATCATCAAAATCTAAAGAAGGAAGTAAGATGATATTTTATATGGGGTTCAATCCATAAACATTAACTAGGAAGGAGTTATATAATTTTGATGCAATAATTACCCCATTTTCTGTTCCCACATATAAATAAACCTTCATATTTTGAGGTGATGTTTGAATATTTATACTAAACTTGCAAGATATGAAAGAATGCATAGAACCAGAATAAAATATTTTATTCTCTATTACTGAGTGAATAGCCAGTGTACCTGTCACCACATCATTTTCAGGCTCCACATCAGTAGTAGTGATTGAATATTTCCTTCTACTTTGGAGGTTTTGGTTGTTGTTTATTGTATATGAAAACTCACTACAGAAAAATTTCAATTTATCGGATCTTTTTTTTTTGGCTATGACGATGGTTTAAACTGCTGCCATATGATTCTACGGAGGTTTCCAAAAACCACTGCTAAATTGCGTGTCAGGAAACTATTCACCGTTGTTAAAGTGGTTTAGAAATGGATTATGGGAATTGTCGTAGTTGGCACATTTTCACGGCGGTTATATTTTTTTTCGCAGTGGTTTCTCCGGGCAGGGAATTACTTTTTTTAGCGGCGGTTAAAACCAACTCTAAAAAAAGTAATGCCCTGCTGGGACAAACCGCCCCGACAAACAATATAACCGCTGCGAAAATGCACAGAAGATGGGAAAATATAGTGGAAATTAAAACTGCCACTAAATATAAGACAATAGAGGCTATTAAAACCGCTACTAATATAAAAAATATCGATATTTAGCGGCGGTTAAAAAATCTTCTAAATGTACCTCTTACAGTTAGCGGTGGTTAAAACCGCCGCTAAAGAGCAGATGTAGAAAAAAAGAACCAGTTTTTGGAGCCCCTGTACCAGTTCCCTGAAAAAAAACATTCCTACAATAACAAAACCCCAACAGAATACATACTACAATCAATATGAAAAGATATTCTTAAATAAGCACAACCAAATGCATCGTTTAGTGAGTAAATGAATGTAAATAAACATATCAAATGGAATAATCTTAGTATCCAATAAAATGTAGTGGTGAATTTATGTATTTAAAATTGACCATTGCAGACTCATATTTACAAGTTGATCCTTGATTGTATGTTCACATGTTGTGTGAAACTTATATGGTCACCCATTGGGTGATCTAGGTGAAATGGGACAATATGATTTTTTTTTCAAATTTTGGTACTCCCACATATCTTCTAGAATTGTTCAAGAATATAATATCCTTTTATATATTATTATTTGATATAACCCAAGGCATCCCTTAGGTGTTTGGACCACTTATAGTTGGAATTTCTAAACTCTGAAATTTCCTAGATTAACATGTCACCATCTAAGTTACTCCACTGAGATTATATATGGGTTTCCCATGATTTAATGAATTGAATGAGTTAAATGTAACTGATAATGTGAAATGGATAATTAATTATGGGTTTACTTTCTTAAAATAAATCAATTAGTTTTAAATAGAATGAAACCTAGTAATTATAATGTCATGCTCTTCATTTATGCTTTATAAAATGCTTCATACGAACTATAATATTTTAAATGGGAATTGAACGTGGATAAAGACATGAATAAGAGGTTATTCCTTATCTATTATGACACAAATGATTATGCCTTTATTATGTATATGGTGTAGATAGAAGAGATTTATTTTAGGTAATTCCCCTTGCTAGTTATATTTAATATATGCCTTTATAGTGGTTGTGGTATGATGGTATGAGATTTTTGAGAAAGGAGATATCACAATTCCTTACATCAGGTGTTGAACATGGTGTATCACAAAAATGTTACTATATAAGTATTGTGATTTACTCACCACATTCCATGACTTGAATTTTGACCTAATGGCGCACTCAACATCTCATGTGATGTTTCATGGCATCTATCACTCTATTGGGATATAGGGAATGTACCCAATTACATGAGCACATAGGCTTGTTATACTGGTTAGGGATGTCTGAGTTATTCCATGGTCTATTCATTAGTATGATTATAAGTATATGTCTACATACATCTTCACATACCTTGAAAATATCGGTGGATGAAATATATATAAACTATATATTTTACTACTATAAATATAGTAACTATTTATTTTTCTATTCCATATATGTGTTGATAAATTTAAACCCTCCTACAGTACTTTAAGAACATGATTGAGTGGTTATTTATTTATTCCTTAGTTACTCAAAAGATGTGGGGTGTAGTATGTTGGTGGTAAACCCTTTATCACGGGAATAATGATGTGGTAATATTTTCTTGGGTTTAATTTATGTTGGTGTTCCATGTGGAATTATTATAAATGAAACAAAACATATGAATTAGGTAAAATCATCTATTTCTTGGGTTATTCCATGTGGAATTATTATAATTGACACTAATGATAAAAAAAAGGTAAAATCATCTCTCCCATGGATAAGGGTTCCTAATTTTTTAAGAGTCATGGATCAGGTTCAAGTATCATATTTGTTTCACTCATGTGATTTCTTTTAGAAAAGGAGTATTTAGTGTGGTTTCCTTAGAAGGAATGGAATCTGGCTCCTAATATATTGTATATCCCATCAAGCATCCTTGTTAGTTTGATGTGAAGAATATAATATAAGTGATTAAGCGCATTCCTAAAAAGGGAAGAGTGTCTCATGAAGGGGGATGAAATATTCTAACAAGGAATATGGATGCTTATAATAATTTATTTGTGAGAGGGTAGTTGATGTTGTGAATGGAAAGTAATAGATCATGTAGCATATTTAACATTTTTCTAGGGAAGGGGGTTCTACAAAATATACTAGAAGTTTCCCATTGGCATGTCATGCCTATTGAGATAATGGACACTATCATTCACATAACCTAAATGTTCTTGGATTCCACTTTGTAAATGGTGGGAATACCCCATTTTAGACAGTGTAGAAAAATTTCCCCTAATCTCGTATCAGTATCTATGGATTCCAACTATTTTTTTGAAATTTTGGTTACTAGGATTATGCCACACTAAAGGGTGATCTATCTTAAAAATGTTAGCGAGACACACACTCTCATCCCTAGGGATTGATACAAGAGCATAACTAAGAAGTACTTCTTAGAAATGGAAATGTAATGGTAAAAGCATTGGGCTAGAAAATGTAGGATAAGTTATTATAATGAAAAAATTAATGTAAGAAAAATGAATCATAAAAAATGAATCATCACAATAAAGATTCAATATATATGGTGTATACCACACTCGAGAAATCAAGACATAAAAGGAAACGTTGGAAATCAATAAAATATATAAAAGGAAACAAGAGAAATCTATAAAATGTTAGGTCCTGAAAATGTTTGGAGGCAACTATGTACCACACATGATACATATAAAAACTGACTATCAATATTTGTCCACATATAAAGAATACTACTAATCACTATCCGATGATGAACAAATATCGTCACCCTCTCCACCTACATCTCCACTTCCTGCTACCACCTATAAGAACATTATATTGAAAATTAAATAGTGTTACATATTTATAGTTAAACGTAAACCCAATAAAAGTTTTCAAACTAAATGATTTTGAATTTTTGTGATTTACCTGCTCACTGTTGGAGTTGGTGGTCTAGAACCAACTACTTTGTAATTTATTCATTAAATAAAATCCTTATCACATCTTGATTGTTCTTCTGCGTGACATGTCATGTTATAATGTCCTAAGGACAGATGTTGCATTAAAGGGTCATAGCGGATCCCTACTATGATGAGAACCTGGAAGTTCCATAAAACTGTTCTTGAATGTATGTTCTATGGCTGGATGATATTATTTTGAGGGACACAAATAATACAGGTCATTAGGGGTGAGGACTCATAAAACTTTGAGGAACCTTCTCATAGTCTGCGCCCTTGGTAATATCCAGGAGGATATTATGAGAACGAGACCCGCCAGTAGGAAATCCACATTTCATAGTGTCATTGGATGTTCCTATCTGCGGACGTGTGTATTGTTCCTTAAACATTAAGATTATTATTAATGGGTATTACAACTTGTGCACTTAGATGTATTGATTAAAACTGTGATGACACACTATTCGCAGCGAGGTAGGATATGTTGGGTGCGTCACGAGTAATACTACATTAATAGATAATGCGAGAAATGATTTTTCCCTTCTGTTCCATTACAGAAGTAGATATCTCAGGCCCTTTGATGGAATTTATATAGCCTAAATAAATCCATGGCCATGGTAAGGTATGGGAAAGTTCAATTCTGGGAAGTCAAAGAAAGAATAATCGAGAACATGGGTTGATGGCACTAGCATGCAACCCGCTTGATTTGAGATATCAAGACAAAGGGATTATATTACATGGTAAGCATTCATAGGAGGTGACACGTCATTGCGGCGTTAACTTATTTCTCAATGGGTGCCTTGGTGTGTTTCTAGATGCTAACCTTGGACTATAGACAGGCTCCGCCTAATGACACTAAGAAAGAGGCCTAGAGGGTCACACACTAAGTGTGTCCATGTATCTCAGTTAAATATTAATTTAACAAGTTAAATAAATATTATTCCCGACTTTGGTTTAATAATTATTTAAGGATGCCTGATTGCATTTATTTCGACACTAGTTATTCGAGAGAATATATTGTGGGAGAAATAATATATTTGTTAGAGAGTAATGCAGTTACATTTATTTAAGAAATAAATAGACATTACTCAAGGTCTAATAAATGTGGTGGAGAAAAATGGGAAAAAATAAAAGTACACACTGTGTATATTAAATGTACACGCCGTGTAGTTTTATGGAAGACAAGTACACACTGTGTATTAATTATTACACGCCGTGTAGTTTTCTAGTTGGGATTTTTGAGGATAAAATATTGTTTATTTAATTAAATGATATTAAATGTAATACACTCGGCGCATGTCAAGTAATAATGATAGTCAACTATCATTATTATGAAATGGGGTATTGTTAAGAAATAAATGAAATGATTAAATAATTTTGGGTAATTAATTAATTTTATTATTCTAAGTATTATAAATCCCTATTACATTATTCTCAAGAGATTGATCCATTGTTGTGAACAATGGTTTTGAAAAAACTCTCAAGCCAAGAGAGAATTCCCTTTCCACCAAGAACGCTTTCAAGTTACGAGAGCGAGATCCTCCACTGGATCAAGGCGGTCGAAGGCAGACATCGCAAGCGAAGGTTCTTCCGCGCTAGCACCCGAAGATCCCTTCGGCGACGTCCAGAGATACGTGGAGCACGTGTGGATCACCGCTAGAGGAATCCTATACATGGATTGTATGACACAATGACGGATCACTGGATCGTGACCGGAGACTCCAACAAAGAAAGAATTCCATCAGGGTAATTCTTATGAATTAATTAAATTAATTATAACCAACATATGAAGATCCTATCTCGAGGGTTCCGAGACTCTTATTTTCTTTTTTTTATTCATTCTATTCCAAAGATCCGTCATTTTATATCGTGATGGATCTCGGATTGAACGTCGTTTAATGCTAAAATTAAAGTTCGGAAATCCCACAAACATGCTTCCGTTGCGCCCGAAACCCACAAGTGGTATCAGAGGAGTCATATCGTTGATTATAATTATTTATTTTTTCGTTGGTGATTTACGCATTTAATAATTTAGTTATTTCAATTCATGTTTAATCGTTTTGGAAATCTGAATCTCGAGATCTATTCCTCCTCCCTCATTTCTCGTTCACCTCACAGAAATGAATTTTTCTTTTAATTTTGATTAAAATAAAATATAGGAACTCATCCAGAGGAGCCAAACGTTTCTGGACATAAAACACCAGAATACACGGTGTGTATTAGGAAGTACATGCCGTGTAGTCTAGGTTCAATGCATTGACCGATCTGCAAAATCAGGCTGTGTATTGAAGTCATTTATGACGCCGTGAGTTAACTAGAAATAGGTGGCACACGATTTCCAGATTACACGCCGTGTGGTCCAATGAACACGGCGTGTAGTCCCTTCGGGTTCAGGTTGGACCGTGTACCCCATACACGGCTTGCCCAACTGGAAACTGTGTAACGTGAAAACTACACGGCGTGTGTCTAAAAGAACATGCTGTGTACTCCGACAATTTCCAAAGTACATTAACACGCCCTGTCCCCAGACGT
The DNA here is from genome assembly GCA_963277665.1 of Viscum album. NCBI lineage: Eukaryota > Viridiplantae > Streptophyta > Magnoliopsida > Santalales > Viscaceae > Viscum > Viscum album. Next base: position 1,271,089,243 of record OY728139.1, on the reverse strand, counting down.
GTATTTCGGATGGACGGTGAAGAAAAGTACACACCTTGTATTGGGAACTACACGCTGTGTACTCACCCAAATTACGCATATTTATTAAAATTTATTATTATATTATACAAAACCTTGAGATGTGTACCATAGTGCAGGCGTAAAGCTGAGGCACAACACGTGATAGGTGTTATATATATATGTGTTTAATTTAACATCTTCGTAATGAACGAGAATTCACCGGGTTGCCTCCAAGGTACAATTTACGTACAAGGATAATTTTAAATGAATTTATTTGTTTAAAATTATTATGGATGAGAATATTAAGGAAGTTCAGAAAAAGGGTTTAAGATAAAAGGATTGATTAATTAAAGATAATTAATTAATTCGAGCGTGATTTATCTTAAACAAGAACGATTAAAGAATTGAATGCTAGTTTTATTTATGCGTAAATACCGTTGCATGTATGGATGATCATGAGCTAGAACGAGACCTTTTTATGTGAATGGTTTCTTTTAATTTATTTATTTAAATTAAATTTGATGGCCTGCGAGCCATCTCCTCATTAATATGTTGGGCCTGCGTGCCCAAGGATTATTTTATGTAAAACCCCCTTTTTACCCCTCACCTACGTGTGAGATAAATGCATATGTAATGGATGGAGCTCCCAAGCTAGTGGAGGCAGCTCAAGTCAGGAGCCAAGGTGAAACTAATCCAAGTAGATACAAAGGTGGACATGTGGAAAGCTGTAAACACGAACCCAAAAGGTTTGAGGTGTTTCTCCCCTAGGTCTTAGGTTAGTTAATCAACCGCTAGATAAACTAACCAATAGAAAAGCTCATGATCATTCCATTTATTTTATTTCTATCAGTTGCATGGTTTATTTATTGTGGATGTGTTGTCACGATCACACAATTAATGAATTAAACGAGCATGCAAGATGGAACTAAAATAAAACCGGCTTATACGTAAATATTATCTTAGACATGGTTAATCACTTAAGTATATCCCACTTAATATTAACAAGAATGTAATCAAAGATAATGAAATGGAAATTTACGTATAAGGATAAAATCCATCAAAATAAATATTAAGTCGGTATATCCTTCCATAATCTTGGTTAGAATCGAACCATAGTTCAAAGTGCTTGACCAACCCAAGTTGGGGTGCTTTCAATCATCGGGGAATTATAATTCAAGGTTTTGGGTTGACTTGACTTGGTTCGCATCAAGGGTTGACTGCTGCAGCAGGACTTGGTGTGACTAAGAGGCAAAGGTTGTGGAAATGTAAAATAAAAGGATTTCAGGATTGGGGAGTCCACTCAGCAGATCAAGGAGCTGCGAGTTAAATGTAGTGGGAATTTGGAATTCCTATATAAAAACCCTTCAAGTTTCTTGACCAACCCTAGTTGGGGTAATGCGGAGGGAAATATAGATCCTTGCCACTAGAATATTCAGGCAAAAGAATATTCTGAAGTCAATGGTGAGGGATATTGGATTTCGATAAAATAGTGGGAGACTAATAAGTATTAATTTATTTATTTGTCTTAATTTTTTGTAATAAAGTACTAAACCTTTGCTCATCTTAATTTGTAGAAATGACAAGAAAATGACTTCAAACATATCATTGTGCACCATACTCGAGAAGGAAAAGCTTCTCACTGGCACCAATTTCCAAGAGTGGTAGAGGCATTTATGCGTCGTCCTTTTCCACGAAAGGAAATTGTATGTGCTGAAAGATCCTATTCCAATTGCGCCTGGGAAAGAGGCCAGTGATGAGGAATTGTCTCTTTATATGAAACACATGGATGATTCCACATATGTCCATTGTTTCATGCTATCAACCATGTCTAATGAGATATTGAAGCAACATGAAAACATGGACGTCTATAGCATGATGTCTCACCTTAAAGATCTCTACCAAGAGAAGGTGAGACAGAAGATGTATGAGATCTCCAATGCTTTGTTTACCACAAATCTTGGAGAGTCTGCGCCAGCATAGCCTCATGTAGTCAAACTTATTGGCTACATTGAACACCTGGACATATTAGGGATTAAATTCTTGGATGATTTTCATACAGATCTCATCCTATCATCACTGCCCAAGACATTCTATAGCTTCATTGTCAACTATAACATGAGAGGTAATGAGAAGAGTCTGTTGGAGCTTCTGACCTTGATTCGCCAGGTTGACAAGGACATAGGGCATGACAAACCCGCAGTCCTTATGGTGAACACGAAAAGGAAGGACAAGGCAAAGGGGCCAAAGATATATAAATGTTCTGAAGCCCCTGAGCACTGTCCCTCCAAGAAGGGGAAGATCCAGAGGCAGGGCAAGGAACGGGAGGCGGTGTGTTTTGCATGTGGAAAGCAGGGCCACTGGAAGAGGAACTGCACCCAGAAGCGTGGGGACACTAAAGGTTCATTCGTTATCGAGTGAAATATTTCTATTTCTACACATTGGGTATTAGATACAGATTTTGGGGCTCACATCTGTATTCAAATATAGGAACCAAGTAGATTTTGAAAGATCACCAGAGGAGAGGTGGATCTTCAAGCTTCCAATGGCGCAAGGCTGGCTGCGTTCGCTATTAGTGACTACCACCTCTCATTGCCGACTGGCATGATTTTGGTTATACAAAACTTCTATTTTGTGCCTAGTGTTACCAAGAACATAATTTATATATCTTGTTTGGATATGGATGGATTTATTTTCAAATTCGAAAATAAGGGGTGTCTCTTTTATAAGAACAACATATGTTATGGTATGAAACATTTGATTAATGGTTTGTATGTATTAAATTATGAAAACCAAGTGTTGGGAATCGATAACGAAACAAACTCACATGACTCATACATCTCCCAGTTATGGAATCACCGTCTTGGTCATGTAAACGAGAAGCACTTGATAAAGATCTGTCAAGATGGCTATTTAGACTCTATAGAGCTAAAACCACTTGATAGATGTCACACTTGTTTACAAGGTAAAATGACCAAGCCGCCTTTTGGTGGACATGGTGAAAGGTCCATAGAGCTTCTAGGATTGGTACACATGAATGTATGTGGACCATTTCTAGTAGAAGCTAGAGGTGGATATTCTTACTTCATTACTTTTACTGATGATTTAAGTAGATAGGGATTTGTCTACTTAATGAGGTATAAGTCAGAAGCCTCAGAGAAAATTAAGGAATTCAAGAATGAAGTAGAGAATCAGCTTGGTAAGAAGATAAAGAAGATTTGATCGAATTGAGGTGGAGAATATCTGAACCAAGAGTTCATCGATCTTCTACGGGAGTCTGGGATTCTATCTTAGCTCACTCCTCCTTATACACCATAGTGGAACGGTGTTAGTGAAAGGAGGAACCACACCTTGTTGGACATGGTGAGGTCGATGATGAGTCATGCGGATCATCCATTATCCTTTTGGGGATATTCATTACAAATAGTAGTATACACATTAAACCGAGTACCAACTAAGGTGGAAAATGGAATTCCCTCCGAGTTATGGAATAGAAAGAAACCCATTTTGTCGCATACACGTGTATGGGGATGCGAGGTGTTTGTTAAGGCCTTCTCAGGCAACAAACTATCACCCCGGGGCACGAAGTGTATCTTTATAGGATATCCTAAGGAAACGAAGGGATATTACCTATATAACCCTCAAGACAAGAAAGTGACTATCACCAGACAAGCCATCTTTATTGAGAGGGAGCACATCCTCAAAAAGGATAGTGGGAGCAAGATTGACTTCGACAAAGTTGATGCTCAAGATACACAGGAGTTGGTACAGGAACAAGGTCCATAGGTCCCCGTGGAGGAGGTTCCAGAAACACAAGTACTGCGTAGGAGCTCTAGAGAGGTAAGGGAACCAGAGAGATTTGTTTTCCTAGTCACCGAGGATGGTGAATCATTATTTTTGGACAATTACGAACCTATCTCCTACAAGGAAGCAGTAGAAAGCTCAGAAGCTGCAAGATGGCTAGAAGCTATGAATTCTGAGATGGATTCCATGTATCAAAACCAATTCTGGGTTCTGGTCAATGAGCCAGTTGATGTAAAGCCTGTTAGATGCAAATGGGTATTCAAGGGAAAGATGGACATGGAAGGTCATGTTAGCACCTATAAAGCAAGGCTAGTGGCTAAAGGATTCAGACAACATCAAGGAATTGACTATGATGAAAACTTCTCTCCAGTTTCCATGTTTAAATCCATAAGAATCATAAATTCCATGGCATCTTACCATGACTACGAGATTTGGAAAATGGATGTCAAAACAACATTCATTAACGGGAACCTTCAGGAAGATTTCTATATGACACAACCAGAAGGGTTTGTGACACCAGGTGAAGACAAACGGGTTTGAAAGTTGTAGAAATCCATTTATGAATTGAAGAAAGCATCCAGGTCATGGAACATTCAATTTGATGAAGCCATAAAAGAATTTGGTTTCATTAAGAATGAATGTGAGCCATGTGTTTATAAGCGGTTTAATGGGAATGCGGTTTTTATCCTAGTAGTATATGTTGATGACATATTGCTTATTGGAAACGACGTAGAAGCCTTACAGTCAGTTAAGGACTGGTTGAACAAGTGTTTCTCTCTGAAGGACTTGGGAGAAGCAGCCTACATTCTAGGGATCAAGATCGTTCGTGATAGATCCAAGAGGCTTCTTGGACTAATCCAGGGTAAATACATTGACCAGATACTAAAGAGATTTAGTATGAAACAATCCAAGAGGGGATTGGTTCCAGTGTCACATGGCTTACATCTTTCTAAGAAAATGTGTCCTCAGACACAAAAGGAGAAAGATAGGATGAGTAAGATCCCATACGCTTCATCTATAGGATCCATCATGTATGTCATGTTATGTACCAGGCTTGATGTTGCCTATGCACTGAGCGTGGAAGGCAGATATCAAGCAGATCCAGGAGAACAACATTGGACTACTGTTAAGACTATCCTTAAGTATCTGAGAAGAACTAAGGATATGTTCCTGGAGTATGGAGGAGACAAGGAGCTTGTCATCAGAGGGTATGCTGATACTGATTTTTTAGAAAGATCAGAACAATCTGAAGTCACAATCTGGATATATTTTCTATCTCAATGGAGGAGCTGTGAGCTGGAAGAGTTCAAAGCAGCCAGTTGTCGCCGATTCTACAATGGAGTCCGAATATATACCGGCTTCTGATGTAGCCAAGGAAGCCGTCTATATTCAGAACTTTTTCCAGGAGATTGATGTGGTGCCTAGCAGTAAATATCCCATTACATTGTATTGTGATAATACTATAGCAGTGGCTCTTTAAAAATAACCAAGGTCACATCAACGGATAAAGCACATACTTCAGAAGTATCACCTCTTGAGGGATTTCTATCAGAGGGGTGAAGTTGCTGTGAGCAGAGTGCCCACAGAAGAGAACGTGGTGGACCCTATGACTAAAGGCCTATCTTAGCAGAAGCATGAATATCATGTGAGAGCTAGCGGGTTAAAGGTTGTTAGCAGTTGGCTCTAGTCCAAGTGGGAGTCTGTTGGAGTTGGTGGTCTAGAACCAACTACTTTGTACTTTATTCATTAAATAAAAGCCTTATCACATCTTGATTGTTCTTCTACGTGACATGTCATGTGATAATGTCCTAAGGACAGCTGTTGCATTAAAGGGTCATAGCGGATCCCTGCTATGATGAGAACCCGGAAGTGCCATAACACTATTCTTGAATGTATGTTATATGGCTAGATGATATTATTTGAGGGAAACAAATAATACAGGTCATTAGGGGTGAGGACTCATAAAACATTGAGGCACCTTCTCATGGTGTGCGCCCTTGGTAATATCTAGGAGGATATTATGAGAACGAGACCCGCTAGTAAGAAATCCACATTTCATAGTGTCATTAGATGTTCCTATATGCGGACGTGTGTATTGGTCCTTAGACATTAAGATTATTATTAATGGATATTATAACTCGCGCACTTAGATGTATTGATGAAAAATGTGATGACACACTGTTCGCAGTGAGGTAGGATACGTTGGGTGCGTCACGAGTAATACTGCATTAATAGATAATGCGAGAAAGGATTTGTCCCTTCTATTCCATTACTAAAGTAGATATCTCAGGCCCTTTTATGGAATTGATATAGCCTAAATAAATCCATGGCCATGGTAAGGTATGGGCAAGTTCAATTCTAGGAAGTCAAAGAAAGAATAATCAAGCACATGGGTTTATGGCACTAGCATGAAACCCGCTTGATTAGAGATATCGAGACAAATAGATTATATTACACGGTAAGCATTCGTAGGAGGTGACACGTCATTGCAGCATTAAATTTTTTCTATATGGGTGCCTTGGCGTGTTTCTAGACGCAAACCTTGGACTTTAGGCAGGCTCCGCATAATGCCACTAAGAAAGAGGCAGGGAGGGTCACACACTAAGTGTGTCCATGTAGCTCAATTAAATATTAAGTTAACAAGTTAAATAAATATTATTCCTTACTGTGGTTTAATAATTATTTAAGGATGACTGATTTCATTTATTTCGACACTAGTTATTCGAGAGAATATATTATGGGCGAAATAATATATTTGTTAGCGAGTAATGTAGTTACATTTATTTAAGAAATAAATAGACATTACTCAAGGTCTAATAAATATGGTGGAGAAAAATGGAAAAAAATAAAAGTACACACCGTGTATATTAAATGTACACGCCGTGTAGTTTTATGGAAGATAAGTAAATGCTGTGTATTAATTGTTACACGCCGTGTAGTTTTCCAGTCAGGATTTTTGAGGATAAAATATTGTTTATTTAATTAAATGATATTAAATGTAATACGCTGGGTGCATGTCAAGTAATAATGATAGTCAACTATCATTATTATGACATGGGGTATCGTTAAGAATTAAATGAACTGATTATATACTTTTGGGTAATTAATTCATTTTATTATTCTAAGTATTATGAATCCCTATTACATTATTCTCAAGAGATTGATCCATTGTTGTGCACAATGGTTTTGGAAAAAACTCTCAAGCCAAGAGAGAATTCCCTTTTCAACAAGAACACTTTAAAGTTACGAGAGCGAGATCCTCCACCGGATCAAGGCGGTCAAAGGCAGACATCGCAAGCGAAGGTTCTTCCGCGCTAGCACCCAGAGATCCATTCAGCGACATCCAGAGATACGTGGAGCACATGTGGATCACCACTAGAGAAATCATATACTTGGATTCTACGACGCAACAACGGATCACAGGATCATGACCAGAGACTCCAATGAAGAAAGAATTCCATCGAGGTAATTCTTATGAATTAATTAAATTAATTATAACCAACATATGAAGATCCTATCTCGAGGGTTCCGGGACTCTTCTTTTCTTTTTCGTTCTTCGTTCTATTCCAAGGATCCGGCCTTTTATATCATAACGGATCTCAGATTGAACATCGTTTAACGCTAAAATTAAAGTTAGGAAATACCACAAACACACTTCCGCTGTGCCCGGAACCCACACTCACCACCAGTCGATGCAATAACACCGGGGGGATATCTGCTCATCTGCTGATGTATATCAGTCAATAGTCTCTGCAAAGCGGATATCTGAGCCCCTGGTCTTGAACTGTGTTTTGTAGGGAAACAATATCTCTCTGAGCATCTCCAGGTATAGACTGAATGCAAGCAGGAGTAGATGCAGCTGTAATCCCTGATGACCTGCCAAAGACCTCAGATGGTACGGGTCCCAAACCCATCCCACGCACTATACTAGGATAATCCTTCCCAAGCACATTAGTAACCGGGTCATCCTGGAAGACTGAGTAGAACTAACCCGGATTGGCATCCCGTGGTGAACTGGAAGTGGCGCGCCGCCGCCCCGCTGCTGAGGCTACTAAAGGGGGAGTCGATGACTCAGCTTCTAAAGGGACACACACAGAGGGTGTGCGAGATGGTGAAGGGGGAGATGGTGTAGGGGGTAAGAAGCTGGTGGCTCAGATGACGTAGAGAGGGAGACAGATGGATCATCATCTATCGCAGTAGTGGATGGAATAGTGTATCACTTCCTCCTTGGAATTACTGTCATTTAATCAAATAAAATATAGTTCAGAACATATGTTTCAAAAAAAAATTATGTAGAAAAAAATTTAAAAATGATAATAGATGCCCCGTACTAACAAACAAAATATACATAACAATGATAATGAATGACTTCACAAATGAAATAAGTGGTTTCTAAATGAATAAATAATTTTACATACAATAATTTTACCCTTAAATCATGTCAGTTTTTTTCTCCATTACTTCATCCACTTCATTCATCCTTTCTAGATTGATATTTTCAATATCATGATGGATAAATAATTCTGCTTCTTGTTGTTGACGAGATTCAATTTCAGAGGTCAAATCTTTCACTTCATCACCCATATCATACAAATCTATTTGTATTACGTGAGTAACTACACTCCACCCTTCATCCACAACATTATTCACATAATATATCATTTTTTCTTGTGATGATAAGATATATGGATCATGCAGTTCACGATCACCAATATCCATCAAGCGAGAGAATTCATAGAAGTAAATTTCAAGGAATCTCTTTTAACACCTCTGATAATATTGACCCAATTGCATTTGAATAAACAACTGAAAAATTCCCGTGGTAGTTTAATTCAATAATATCAACCAGATTTCCATAGTATCCCACTTTTGAAAATGTAAATAGACCACTATTCTATGTTTTCAAACCCCTTTCTCGATCGACTGTACGAAATCTAAAGACATTCATGTTGTAAGCATCAAACTTTCTAACTTGTTTTAGAGGACCTCAAACAAGAAACTTCAAATCTTCTGAAAAATCTGCTCAAGTATCAGTATTCATGATCTAAAAAAAGAAATATACTTTATTAGATTTACAAAATATATGTGTTGAACTAATATTTGTATTAATTTCAATATTTATGAAATTACACGTCATGTAAACCATTCTACAAGATCTTTTTTAACATCTTTCATTATATCTTTCTCATTTCATGTTTGGCCTCTCATTCATCACTACTGGAAAATAGACCTATACCCATGGTTTTTCCCAAAACCATGGGTATAGGGCTGCTCTATACCCACAGTTTAAGAAAACTATGGGTATATGTATAGTGTGGGAACCTATACCCACGGTTCTGGAAAACCATGGGTATTGGTCACCTATACTCACGGTTTTTCTAAAACCGTGGGGGTAGAGTTTTTTTCGAAGGCCTATACCGATGGTTTTGTAAAACCGTCGGTATAGGTATTTATTTCAAGGCCTATCCCCACAGTTTTTTAAAAACCGGGGGGATAGATTTTTTTCTGAAGGTCTATCCCCACGGTTTTTTAAAACCGTGGGGATAGCTTACCCAGTTGAAAAAAAATGCGTGGGAAAACAAAAAACAATTTGGCGGGAAAAATTAATACCCATGATTTGAACTAATATTTATAAGTTAATAGAAATTTATAAACCAATTAAATTTGCGGCTTGGTTGGTTATGTGTTGCGCAATTATCGCAGCGGTTGTGGTATCGAATCCCGCAGACTTATTTTTTTTAATACAGAGACGAGAATTAGTATATATTTAAAAATACAGATTTATAATGACGTAGACGAGTTAGCTTAGTTGGTTAAGTTCTAGGTCAGTTTAAGTATTCTGCATTTGACGCGGGATCGAAACCCGCCGGTTTCTTTTTTCCGTAATACGCTCGCAAATTAATATATATTTATAAATATAGATATATATTAATATAAGTACCTTGGATGAAGTGGTGGAGTGCATTGGGATAATTCCCACGGTGTGGCGCGGGTTCAAGTCCTAGCGGCTGCAGATTACTCATATTTTTACCCACGGATTTTAAACCGTGGGAAGAAGACTTTGACAGCATTGAGGATGGATTGACACGGTGTAAAAAAAATTATTCCCATGGTTTTTCAAACTTTGGGGATAGGTTAAGACCCTATACCGACGCCACTCAGCCCCACGGTTCCCAAAACCATGGGTATAGGCTATACCCACAGTTTTGGGGGATATACCCATGGTTTTGAACCGTGGGTATAGGTAGTTTTTCCAGTAGTGCATCTATTTGTTTGTATCCTTAACTCTTCAATAAATGGATCTCCAATTTCACCATTCAGCAACACATATCTATGTGCCTGTAATAATTCCAATTCTGTCAGTGTCACATTTGAGGTCCTCCCAACTGATCAGCCAATAGCAGGAAATATTTTTGATTTTTGATGTATTTGAGATTGAGTCGATGTGCCGTCAACATGTCCAACTCGATTAAATATTGTCTCAATATCATCCAAGTGTCTAGAAGAAAAGGTAAGACACTCCTCAACCAAATAGCCTTCAACAATAGAGTCTTCTGGTTGAGCTTTATTTCTCACGTATGATTTCAAATACCCAAGATATTTGTGAAATAAAATAAACAAAATCATGTATTTAATTAAATGAATTTTTTTTACATAACTGAAAAACATATAAATAATGTACCTCTCAATTGGATACATCCATCTATAATGAACAAGGCCTCCTAATTTAGCTTTCTCAACCAAATGCACAGTTAAATGCATCACAACAGTAAAAAACGATGGAGGAATGATCATTTCCATTGCACAAAGGGTCAATACAAACCTCTCCTAGAGGTTGTCAATCTGAAATGGATGTATAGATTTCTCACATAGTTGTCTAAAAAATGTGCAGAATTGGAGTACAATAGTAGTATTTTTTTCAAGTAATAATGTACACAATGCCAATGGTAGTAACTATTGTACCAAAATATGTGAATCGTGACTTTTCAATTCATATAACTTACAATTATTCAAGTTAACACACCTCGAGATGTTACTTAAATACCCATCAGATACCTTCGTATTCTTTAAAAATCAATGGAATGTATCTTTATCCCTATTTTTCATTGAAAAAATTGCAAGAGTATACTTTTCATCCTCATCTGGCCAGAGATCATATTTTAATATCATTACTTGTAAGTCCTTGCGAGCATTGAGATGATCCTTCGACTTTCCATGCACATTAAGAAATGTGAAAATAAAATTGTCACATACATTCTTCTCAATATGCATCACATCAGGATTATGCCGCAACAAATTAAATTCCCAATACAGAAATTTGAAAAATATAAATTTTTTCTTCCATTGTTTCATTCTGATTTCACTTGACGATGCACTTCGAACCCGTTTCCCACTATCATTCAAATGATGAACCTTCCCAAATTCTATTTCAACATTTTCATGTTGTGTCAATATTTCAAAACCAGTTAACAACTTTTGTGGTGGTCTACGATCAATAAAACTGTTAAATTTTGATCTGTTCAGCTGAAATCTATGAGATGCATTGAGAAATCTTCAATGGAACAAGAAGCACTATTTTCTACTGTGAGGTAGCCGTTTGGGCTCAAAATCAAAGTTACAAATAAGACCATTCAAACTCATGTAAAATTTCCAACCAGATAAATTCCCAAGCCCAGGGAAGTCACTAATGGTCCACATTAAAGCATCATACATTTTGAACATTGTTTTAGAAGAAGCATCAAATGTCTCAACACCGTTGCTGCATAACTCCTGTAATTCTTCAATCAAAGGCTGCAAGTATACTTCAATATCATTTCTAGGAATTTTTTTTCCAAGAATAATCATCAAAATGATAAAATATGTTTGTTTCATACACATCCATGGAGGCATATTGTAAGGGATCAAAACAACTGGACAAATTCTATAACTGGTACTCAAAGTCCGAAATGGGTTGAATCCATTGGTAGCCAATACCAAACAAACATTCCTAGTATCAGCTGAGAAATATGGATGTAATGAATCGAATTTCTTCCATGATTTTGAATCTCGTGGATGTCTCATTAACCCATCATTGTTATTATCTACAAAATTCTACTTCATGTGTTCGGAAGTTTTCAATGACATGAATAATCTTTGCAATCGAGGCTTTAAAGGAAAGAAATGAAAAACCTTTGTAGGTTTGTTCTCTTTCTTATTCTTATTCTTCCTGAAAGTATATTGATTTAGACTTCCAACATCACCCATTGAATTCCATCTAGAAGAAGAACAATTTTTGCAATTCTTGTCTACCTGAATCCTCTCACAAATAAAGCATATAATCATTGGGACACACATGTATTTTTGTATAATTCAGACCACTCCTGTTAACAACTTTCTTCATATCATAAAAAGACTCAGGGATTTTTGCTTCAGGAAATGCATCACACAATAATTCCAATATCATGGACATTTCCTTATTTGTAATTCCACATAGAAATTTGATATGGTAAAACTTCAGCAGAAAAGAAAGCATTGAATATTTCAAACATCCACTATATAACTCTAGATTTCCATCATTAACTAAATCATGAAAGGTATTTTCCTTAGTGAAGTTTTATCTTAAATTTGTCTCCACAAAATCAAGAGGAGGATCCAATGATATGTTATAATCTTCTTTTGGTTGTGTTACAATCTCAAAAAAATCACTTGTCACGTTGCAATTTGTAGCACCCTCATCTGGTTGTTATGTTATGTTTTTATGTTGATAGTAGTGTCTTGCAGTGCTGAATGCATCATTTATGAGGTTTTTCATTTCATTTTCCATTTTCGATGAAGTTGTGAGCTCATTCTATGGATTAACATCAGTGCTCAACCTGTCTTTAACGTTTGATTCTCCATGCAAAATCCAACACAAATTTTGATCAAAGAATTCCTTCAGTATTAATTGTTCATAAACTTCATCTCTCTTCAACCATATTCTAAATTTACTTTTAGTACATTGAAATCTTATTCTCCCTTTAGTGGATCAATTGGAAATTGAAAAATCTTAAAACTTCTTCAAATGATTAACATACTGAGGTGTGTTCCTTGATAATGTGATCCAGCTTTTATCCATGTATATCACAGTGTGCCTACACAATATTAAAAAAAATTAAAACACATAGTTACTACTAAATAGGGAAATATATTCATATATACTAGTTGAAAAAATATATAAATATGTCACATAAGTTTTTCCTATATAAATACATATGGTAAATTCCCCACTAGAAAACCAAAGAATGAAAATTAAAAAGATCCAGAAAAGAAGACGAGAACAAGGATCCCATCCTTGTAGTTTTTTGTATGTCGTGCTCCACCAAAACAGATGAAAAAACTAATGATGCCATAACTTTGATATCACTAAGGTAATGAATTGATAAATCATATAATAATTGAATAGAAGTTATGAATCTGAAATAGAAACAAACTCTTACCTTAAAGTGGAAGTTTATTTAAGTATATAGGTAAGTATACAATGTATATTTAACCCATTGGTGGGTAGGTATAAGTGGAATAACAAGGATATGAAAAATCCATGTCTTCTTTGAAATATAGAGGTTGGGTTGTATTATTTGTTTCTCTTGGTCCTAGTGTGGACTGTCTCAGCTTGGTAGTGAAGAAAATAATGATATATTTTGGGAGACGAAATTGTTGTTAATGTTATAATACATGTTAAATATATACCCTTCTCATTGCATCGATCATGGTCATTCTAGTGGATTATATATTCTTAGGTGATTCTGGATCATGCCAAGGGTTAAATTATCAATTTGGGTGGTGAAACTTATATATCAAGTGTCTTTTTCTATTTTGTTTCCTTAGTGTGTGTGAGTTAAGTAGTGAGTTTTATCACTCTAATTGGTAAATTAAGTTTATTTTTCTAGAAATCATAAAAAGAGAAATGAGTTATTATTCACTCGTTCAAAACCACTCACTTAAACAACTCTATACCTGGGTCAATCACATGATGGTCTTGAGCATATTTTATTCGCTCATAGAACAACTACACCTTCTTTATCATTCTCTTCACCAAATTTGGTATAAGATTAATTAATTCTCTAACCTCATTCCAACATAATAGAGATATGTAAGAATAATCATACAATTCTTTAAATGGACTTTTACTCTTGGTTAATCAATAGTTATTATCATAGTAAAACTCAACCAAATGGAAATTATTCACACAAGAACCTATAAATTCAAGAATAAACATCTTCAATACATACATTATAATTTGGCTCCTTATCTCTATCTGACCTTCCATCCGAGGATACAAAGTACTTCTTATAAAAAATAATGAAAAAAATCACGTTACAAAATATTCTACAATTGGGAGGTAAATTAATATCTTGATCATAGATGACTATTATTGAAACCACATGAATCCGCACCATAATGGGAACCTATAAATATAAGAACATACCACAACAATCATGATTAAAAATAAAGAAGTAAGATTCAACCAAATTTACAATTCTATAATGAGGTGTTTGAGGATAAAGTTTTATTGTTTATGGAGTTACAATGATTAATCTAGTTGATCGTGATTAAAATAGATCATAATAGGATAATTATATTGATAGATTTATTCTTTATATGAAGTTTTATATTGTTGTTGTTTTCATTATGTGGATTTAAATTAATCGAATTTCTCATCAAGAAGATGATATCATCTGGCCTTGAAGAAGAAGTGCACAAAAACAACGAGATCGACACCACATAAAATCTGGGATTAAATAAGTTCAAAAATTTAGCTTTCTATACTAATGTAGAAGAGAAATACAATTGTATAAACAAATTTTTTCCTTGAATTAGTGTGTGTATAATGAAGCAAAGGGAGTTTCACTTGGGTGACCATTGATCAAAAACCAAATAATGATAAAGGAAATGTTCCTTGGAATGTAGTGGCCACAACTAAAATATTTATATCTAATAGAAAAATTATTCGATAGGGAATCTTTTTATATTGAAACTTCATCATGTGTGTTCCTTTTAGATGAAACCTAGCACATGTGAAACATATAAATTAAACCTTATGTTTTTTGTGCATTAAAGTCCATATTTGTTTTTGAAACTCAATGTCAATGACAAAAAAGTGCTAGATTAATCATGTTCTGGATCACACAACGCATCAATACTTTATTAGTGTCTTTGATCTGTGTAATCAATATTCATTAGAAAACCCATTTAATTTATAAAGAAATATTATTTCATACTTCCAACCCATTAGTTTATTTTTAAACATTAACCAGTTAAACAACACAACCCATCATTTATTTCCTCATTATACAAACCCATTTGAAATTATTAAGACAAAGTATTAATTCCATTGAAACTTTGGTAGATAAAACATAACTAACCACACAACATAAACACAACACCACAATCCAACATCCATATCTACATCACTTTAAAGCCACATCCAGTTTCATAGCCCAACTGCATGACCATACCACACCCATCACAACCCCACTTTACAACCACATGTCATCCACTTCCCCCAAACACATATCAATATACCAACTCCACATTAGATTATCCCCACACAAAAAAACCATAAAAATTCCTTACATCACATCATATATCAAAATACAACACATTCAAGTTCAGAAAAGGGGGATCTTATTCAATTTCACTTCTTCATTTAAGGGTGTTATCATAGAAGCCATATGTTCCTTGTGAATCTATTTAATTAACATAATTTATGTGGTTAATCATTTATTTATTTATAAAGATACAATTAAATCACAAAAATAGAGGATTTAAGAAGTTGTTAAAACATTATCGTGCCACAAACAATCATTGTTTTTTATCAAGACATTACACCCATACAATAGTAATAAAATCAGATCAAATTAAATCAAAAAAGGTTGTAACATAATAATCCACATTCCCTAACCCCTTTAAATTTTATTTAAACAAATTTATTATCTTGATTAATCTGATTAAAACCATTTTCACTAGAGTTAACAATAATAAACCCATCCTGCATGATACACATAATGATAAATTAAGGAAAAACCTACATGGAATGAAGAAGAATTTCACAAACTTTCTACACAGCAAACCTGTAGGGCTTCGGAGGGTCGGCGACAATGGGCAGCGAGATGCGCGGATGGGCGGCAGGGTGCACTTATGGGCGGAGAGGTCACTGATGGCACGTGGGGAGCCGATCTAGGGTTCTGGTCGGGGTAGAAATGGCATCGCAGGGCTCAGGGGGAGAAGGGGTGGGGGGGGGGGGGTGGGTGGGGGGGGGTCGGGGTCGGGTGTGTGTGTGTGGGGGGGGGGACATCGCTACTGGAAACAAATAGGGGGTTTAGTGGCAGTTTAAAAAACTGTCGCTAAAAGATCACCTCTAAAGGAGATTTATATTGTAGTGACTCTTGGATTATGGAATTGGCTCGCATAATTCCCATGCTACTTATAGTTGAAACAATGTACTAAAGGATGAGTTTTGATATGAACCTTCCTTTCTTATTCTGAATTAGTTGGAGTATTAAAAACCCTTCAAAGATAATTAACCCGATGCCCCTCTCTTCCACATTTGAAGAATCTCCTATATCCCATTAGACAATTTCAAGGATTACTCTTCCCAAACTTTTGAAATGTCAGATGTTGGGATTTCTTTCTTTTATAGGATTTATCTATTGATCCTCACATATTAAACTCCATTTTAAAATTTTTATCTCTTGGACCATGAAACAACTGAGAGTCACCGATCTCCATTTCATCCTTAAGGAACAATGGAAAATCTCCTCATAACTATCAATGTCTCTAATTGAAAAGTATTTTTATATAATCATATTTAAATCACTAAATAAGTGATCCACCTTTATTTCAGTGTTCATGAAAAATTCAAAGGCATATCATGAAATCCTTGTTAGGTTTTCCTCATACGCCATGATAGATTTATCTTCCTTTTACTTTAGTCCAAGGAAATACCTCTCTATCTTAAGACAAAGTGTTTGGGGGAAATTATTTATTGAAAAATATTTTCTTGAATCATTAAAAATCCATGTAATAAATTTCCTACTTTGACTTTGTGTTTTTGATTAGTTTCCACTACTGATCAGATTCCACATCAAAATGATAGACCACTAGAAAAACATTTTATTATTCTGATCATTGAAGGACAAATAATATCTTCTCAATGGAGTTAATCAATTATTCTATCATGAGGTCAGGTTTGGAATCTCATTATGGAAATTATCACATTGCCTATCACATTGATTTTTGGAACGATTTCTATTTTTTAACTCTAGTAAAAATGAAAAAGAAATAAAATACACTTATGGGTCTTAAATACATAGATAATACATATATAAAAAGGCAACTATGAACAAAGAAGGATAAAATTATAAATGAAAAGTATATCCTAACTTGTGATTCCCTACGTTTCAATACATGTTATTCATAGTGATAGAATTATACCTAGGGTTCTTACCAAAGTTTTCTAGTCCTAATCCCCTAAAAATAACTAGACCGTGATCTGATACCAACTATGGAGACCATATCCTTTTATACATATTATTACATTATTTTAACTATAATTATCCATCAAATACAAACCATGGATCGTAATTTATAGCTTCTTTGGAAGATTTGGTATATAAAATTAAAAACATGGAACTAGAATAAAACATATATTTATTAATATTCCATAATAAGATCCCAACTTACTTTGATCTCCTACATCTGCATAGGTTGACATGGGGAATACATAGATGAAACGAATGAACAAAAAATCTTGGTAATGGAATAAACATGGGAATCAATCATATCACATGAGTTAGAAAGACATAAAATGATAACATAAGTGGTATGGGTCATGAGTAAACATATGGAATAATAAAATATAGAACATGAAATCATATGATCATGGAAATATTAGAATGTGGATGCAACATATAACATGACATAAACATCAGTCAAAGATAACTTCTAAGACTATATCACATGGTGGAAAAAGTCCCATAATGGATTAGGTTTACTCCATAATCTCATAAATGATGTCTCATGAGATTAAAAATTACCCAATTAATTATAGATCTATTTGAGAACACCCATTAAAACATGTTCATTCATATGTTTTCCACATAAATAATCAAATATTAAGAATAAACATAAGGGTTATCTGTGGAAAGAAATGGGTATCATAATCATGTCATAAGGAATAACCAAAGGGAATATAATAATGGTATCCATAAAAGAAGGGATTAAATAATTTATAGAAAATAATAAAGTAAAAATAATAATTTATCAATAATAATTAGTTCAAATTGAAGTTAATACATGAAAAATATTGTGTATGACACTTTATAAATGAGCCACTTTTGTGCGGTTTAAGGTAAAATATAAAGGAATCTTTAAAGAGAAAAATGAGATAATTATTTGTAGAAAACAAGAAATGAACTAACATATTTTTTTCATGAAAAACTGAGTTATTTTATAAAAATAACGGTGGCTTAAAATAGTTTATAGAGTGTACTTGAAATGGGTAAGAAATGAGGAAGTTCCCTTTAATCGGGCTTACTAATCAGGAGGAATTGAGAATGGAATCTTTTAAAACTTGTAATTCCCTAACAAAGAATGATTAATTGACATACATAAATATATTTGGCACATAAAAACAAAATATTTTAGAATTATATAAGAATAATTAAGAATTAAATTAGGGAAAAGAGAGAGAAAGCGTAACCCAAAGTTAATTTTGGAGGTTCAGAGATCTCTTACCTTATGTCTGAATGCGTTCTGAACTTGCACTTATTGTCCTGGATAATAAAATTGGATTAATTAATTACTTAATTAATAAAATATTTTATATTTATTTTATTTTTTATAATTTTATTAAGTTCATTTTATGTCCACTTTGACAAGTTATAAAGTTCAATTTCATCGTTCTATGAGAATTTGTTTTTATGGTTTCATGGTCAGTTTACCTGTATAAAATTATGGAAGTTCTTGTAAAATAAGAATAATTATCCAGAAGTGAAATTATATTGTATTAATGAAATTAAATAATTTTAAATGGTCTCATACATCATTTTTTTCTAGTATGAGTATGATTCATTTGATAAAATTTTAATGACAAATGTTTAGTTTATTTTGGCGGTTTTTATACCATCATGAACTTATTTTGTTTTATCTAATATCATGTCTATATATCAGTTACATAACATGAAACAAGCTAAAATATAAATATTAATTATTTTAACCATTATAATGGTTTTATGATCAGCCTAGAAGGCAGTAATGGAAAACTAAAACTCATCGCCCATGAAGGTAGTGATCAAACATATCATGAATGATGTTTTCATTCTTTTAAAGTAAAAATAGAAAAAAAGAGACTCGATAACGAATATTTCATTAAAAAAATAAAATTATAGTATATTTATATTATATTTTAGATATCATTCCACTTAATAAAGGGGAGGCGAGAAGAGGATAAGAAAATAAAAGGAATTAAAAGAGATGGATTGAGGATTTTACCTCTTGAATGTCGTCTCCTTGAGAACCTCCTTACAGAACTTGGGTTTGGTATTTTATTGAGACAAACAACTCTTGAAAAAGTGGAAGATGATTTTAAAGGAAATTTTATAGAATATTTATAGGCTAAAAGTCTTTGAAAGTGTGAGGATAAGGGGTTGTGAGCCGTAGTATTTATAGGGGGAGGAGATGGGTGTTTTTGATTATTATATCCATTAATTTATTATTTTGGCTCAAGACTACCAATAGTATTGATTAATATGACTAAATATATTAAATGGTTTATGTGAGTTCAAACTAATGGGTAATTACATAATCTATACATCATCCATGACTAAAAAATTCATGAATCTGTTAAATACTATAAATTACCATATTTCACTATTCACCAAAATTTCTACTATTTTAGAAAAATTCCAAAAAATCACCTTAAATTTTTTTCAATGTTTAGATTTAAAAAATGGAATCCATTTTATAAAAATAATTTTCTAAATATTATAAATTTAATTTTTAAATAAAATCATCATTTATTTAAAAAATACCAATTTCATTATTATGATCAATTCTATGACCCTTTTAAAAATTAATTAGGGTCTCATAAAATCATATTATAACTATAATAAAAAATAATATTAATTTTTTAAACAACTTTATGAAAATAAATTTTCTTTTAAATCATTATATTAATTAAAATATTGTAAATAAACATTTTCATTTCTAAAAAATACCAACACTTAATTTATCAGTTATTAAAAATTTATTTACTTATACCATGATATAAATATATCATATTTTCATTTATAAGATATCTAAATTTTATTTTAAACTTACATAGGTGATTTTATTATTCTAATGGCCAGATTACTATTCCTAGTGGTTAGATAACTATTTTAGTGATCATATTTATAATAGTTATATAGGTTCATTAATTTCTATAGATACCTCTTATTTCATTCATTGCTTATTCACTCCTATTTTATATTAAGGTTATTTATATACTTTCATAGTCAAAATGATTTTTTATTATTAACTTTATGTTTTATTTCTAAAACTTTATTCTTGAGTGTGATTATTCTAGTGGATTGAGCAGATCAAAATTTTCCCATTATTATTATTTTATTTTCTATTTATTGTCCCGCTGTAATATTTGGAATTATTATTGGTTTATTTTCATACTAATTATTCATTTATCATTTATGAAAATAATTTTTTATTGGTTTCTATATTTGATGTATGTGTTTTATGACATAAGAATGAGAATTCCATTGATAAAATTATGGGTCATTACACTCTAACCACCACTAGAAGCGGCCTGCATGATCTGTGTTCTTCTAGAATACATGATGTGTAATATGATTTTTTACAAATTATTAAAATTCATCTTTAATATTCAACATAATGCTTGAATATACCTCCATCTTTGTTGTAAAATCCTCTAGATGTGTTGACTATGCACAAGTCCTCGCTAGTATCCAGACTTCAGCCATACATCACCAAAAGAATGATATTTCATCGCCCCACATGAACTCCCATCATGCCTCCTTATTTCCACCCAATATTAGCTCTTAAATATTCCATCCATGATCTATCACTAATCTTTACTACTATCACAAAAAATCATATCCATTATCGATCATACAAAACAACATGTGTTTAAGGTTTGATTGTGCTTTGAACCTGAAAATTAGTAAAATTGTTGGCCTAAAATTTGATAATGATGAACAAAATAAGAATGAGGAGAGAAATACACAATAAAATTTTTTAATTCTTTGATGGTCATTGCAAACCTGGCCATCGATTGTGTGTGCGAAAAATAAAAAACTAAAGATAAATCCAGCATAATGATTATTTTAGAGCTAAAGAATAAATCTTCAACGAGAACATTCCCAATGGGAGGAATTCAAGGATTCAAAATATAAATCATAATTCATTCTAGTAATTAAAAAATAATATTCCAATAATCCAAAAATAGTGAGACCAACCCAATGATTTGATCGATTGCTGATGAAGAACAATTTTTTATCGAAGTCGCTAGTGAGATACAAGAACTCCATAGATCTTTGAATCTACCATAATATGATATTGAAGTTTCTATCCCATGATGATGGACTCACTCTTTCAATCTCCCAAGGTTTTTCACCTAACTGTAGATATTGATTATAGAAATGATTATATAGAAAGATAGATAGGTTAGATAATTAAATTAAGTAATAAATTTAATAAATTCAATTCATCTAATTCTCCACCCACTACTACACATAGACCGAAAAAACTACTACATAAAAAACTTATGTCATTCTTAAGTTAAATCATACTCCAGATTCAACTACAGTATCATTTTTACCAACTGAGGCCCTAATATATTAGAAATATATTTAATCTAAAAAGATGATTTCATGTAGTTTAATATATTTAGTATTTTTAATATATCAATTTTGGGGCCTTGAGACACCCCTAATACATCAAAAAATATGATGAAAAACCTAGGATAATATATATAAATATCTAAAGGGCCCAAACATGAAAATTAGAGTCACTACATTCTCCCGAACTTCATGTATCTTCAGCCTGAAAAGAACCTAATAAAAATAGTGAGGCTAAAACACCCACATCGGAATCTCATTCTCCCATGATCTCTCTTAGAGGTTACTATAACACCAAAGAAATCACATCATTGGGATAGTTCACTCACAAAGTATCCTCTCCTATTGATCCTCATTGGCCATTGGGTACTTTGAAAAGGTGGCTATTTCCTCGATGTCCAAATTTCCTTGTCAATTATGTGCAATGATTTGTGAATGTATCTCCTCATCTACAACACGTGGAATATTTCATGAACTCAGTCCAACTATAGGGGTATAACCAAGCAGTATTCCACCTTTCCAACCCTATATAGGATCTTCAAAGACCTGATGAAACTTAGGGATAACTTACTACCCTAACCAATCCTCCACAAAACTCTTCAATGGATAGTCCTTCAGGAAGACATGGTCTCCCAGTTCATACTACAGGGGCCTACTATTTCGATTTGTGTAACATTTTTATCAAATATGAGTGGTCTTTGTTCACACTGAAATCACCTAAAATTTCTCTGTTGTTGCTTGCTCCAACTTCAGTTCTATAAGTAATGGATCACCTATTTTCATCCAGCATAAGGGTGACCTGTAGGGTCTCCTGTATAGATCCTTGAATGGTGTCATACTAATAATGGAGTAATAGATATTATAATACGATAACTTCACCAATGGTAGGTGATCCTTCCAACTTCAACCAAAGTCAAAGACACCATCTCTAAACATTTCCTCCAAAACCTAGATGGTTCATTTAGTTTGGACATCTATTTGGGGGTGGAACGCTATTATCATCTACAACTAGTTCCCATAGTCCCCTTAAAAACCTTTCCACAACCTTTATTTTAACCAAGAATTTTGGATGAAGAAAATCATCAAGGGTACCCCATGAAATTAGATGATCTACCATACATACCAGGATCTCAAACTCTCAACTGAACTCTAGTATCAGATGGTAAGAAAGTGAGTTGACATAGTAAGATGATCTACTAGAACACAAATAACATCGTGGCCTCTTGTTGTCTATGGATTATCCATCACAAAATCTATAGATATGTCATCCCATTTCCACTGTGGAACCTCAAGAGGTAATTACAAACCAATTGGAACCTAGTGCCCTTCCTTCACCTGTTGATAGGTGAGGCACTATGAAAAAAACTCTATAACACTCCACTTTATACTCACCAACCAAAATTATTATCGAAGGTCTTGCAACAAATTCACCACTTGAGGGTATACTTCCAATGGGGTGGTATGAAACTCTCTCACCACATCCTCATGTAATGTGACCAAAAACATAGTCCATCCCCAGAAAAGGATGGCGTTCTTCCCACATTTATAAAATTCATTTGGTGAATCTTCTAAGAAAACATGGTCACACAAAAACTTCATAATTGATGTCTCCTAACTAAGACAATATCACACACTGAATAAGAAGTGGAGTTACTACTATTAATTGGAGATAATATGCCACTCTCTCCTTAAACAAGGTCAACTGTAATGAGTCTAAATACCCTGATGCCTTCACCAAATAAGATTAGGATTTCCTTCTAAGATAATCTACCACCACATTTCCCTTCCATGGAGCATATCCTATAATGAATTTCTAGTCCTATAAGAACTCTATAAAACTCTATGTCTTAGGTTGAGGTATCTCTGGAAAAAATCTACCTGAGAATCTGGTGGTTTGGGTAAACAAAAAAACCGCTCACCTAGAAGATAATTCCTCTACATCTTTAAGGCGAAGACTATTGATACTAGCACTAAGTCTTAGGTCACATGGTTCTATTCATGGAGTCTTAGTTGCATAGAACCAGAAGTAATAACCATCTACCTATAGATAAACTCACACCCAAGCCTAGATCTAGAGAAATTTCAAAATACCATGTACTCAACATCCCCTACAAAAGTCTCAAAACACGTTCATTGGTCAACTTATTCCTTATCTCGTCAAAGGATTTCTGGAACTTCTTAGTCCAAGAGAATTACATCAATTTTCATGTTTAGGTAGTCAAATGGGCCACAAACTTGGAAACATATTCCAAAAATATTTAATACTACTCAGTCAAATCAAGAAAAATATAAACCTCAGATATGATCTTGGGTGCACCCCAATATGAACTGCCTCTATCATTACTGGGTCTATGACTACACATTGTTTATAGATATCATCCCCCATAAAGTGGACCTCTATAATTCATAATTTTCACTTTGAGATCTTATCATATAATTGGTGATTGTAGATTAAGTATAGGACCACCCTCAAGTGGTCTGTGTGCTCCTCCTATGATATATGGTAAATGAGAATTTCATCGATGAAAATAACTATGAACCGATCCAAAAAAAGGTGAAACATACAATTCATATGTGCTATAAAGATAGTCAGTTAATTCATTACCACAAATAGAATCACTAGGAACTCATAATGTCCTCAACTACATCAAAATTTCATATTTATAATTTCCTCCTGAAAAACCCACAACTACGGATAGATAGACTTGATTCCAATATTCAAGAACCATCTCACACTTTTTGGCTAGTCAAAGAGGTCATCAATCCTAACAAATGGATAGTTTTCTTTATTTTCACCAAATTTTGGTGATTGTAGTCCACACATAACCTCAATATCCCATCCACCTTTTTGGTGTACAATATTGGAGCTGCTAAAGGGGACATAATAGGTTTGATGAAAGATTTATCCTGAAGGTCCTCCAACAACATCCTTAGCTCCCAAAGATTAGAAATGTCCATCTGATATATTGTATAAGATATTGGTGTTGTCTTGGGGTGAAAGTAAATATATAATTCAATCACCCACCGAGGAGTTAGTCTTGAAACATACTTTGGGAAGACATCTATATATTCCTCCTCTACCATTGGAAGTCCAGTGTCTAATGTTTGTGTTGTACCAATGGTCAATCTCTCCAATTGTTAAGAGATGGGTTACAGTTTTCTACATCAAATCACTGCTCATTCTTCTGGAAATCCCTTTTTACCAGTGAAGTAAAATATCATCCAATCCATATGAAGTAACTTCATTATCTTGTAGTGATAATATACTAGGGAACAAACTATAGATAACCAATCCATACCAAGAATGATATAATATATCTTAATCTCATGCATGAGGAGGTCCCATTAAATATTTTCTTAACTAAGGAAAAGTTTACACTGTCGACAGATGTGCGAGATAGTGGAATCTCTACCAGTATGAGTTTCTAACCACATAGATTAGGATAAGGGAACCACTATAATCTCAAGATCATGTACCATGGATAAAGAAATAAAATAATGACTTGAACCAATGTATATTATTACTATAGATAAAGTAGATAAGACACAAATCATACCTCAAATCATCTTCGACACCTTACGGTCCTATGCCTCCATAACCTAAAACTATATATTCTATATACCAATAACTATATATGTATGATGTGGTCCTCCAAGTGGAGATTGTATAGGAAATTCATAACCTTCTCCTTCTCTATTAGGTTCTACTCTTGGGGGTCCTCCATCCCCAATGACAGCACCGTCTCCCATGGTTCACCCTCACCACCCTTGGGAGATCCCTAATTGTGATACTGCCTCTACCATAAAGGATTGTCTACTATATTTTTTCCTTCTACAATACATCGATATAGTAAGTCACACACCATGTGACCTCACCCATCACAAATGTATCATTGTACGCCTCCTGACTGACTAGATCCCTAATGAGATACCTAAACGATTGAACCTCAGGTTTAGGTCTGAGCATGCATATTCTTCCTTCATTGGGAGCCCGATTCCATATTACTACTAGCTATGGTGGATTAATTTTCTCCACAGTATTCCTTGAATACTCTCACCACCTATCACTCCTCTTCCAAAAAGTAATCCCTGACTAGAGCCTGCTCTGGCACCTAGAAATAAGTGGAAATGTAGAGAGGAATCATAGTTTCTCAAATATCTCTACATAGGTCCTACTCGAACTTCCATGTTCGGATTTATGCATCTTGAATAATGAATAGTGAGTAATGTGTGAGGTTAGTGGATATCAATTTTTACTTTTACACAATCATATATCTCTATCGTAGCTCCAATGGCTCCTTAAACCAGAATGAGTGTAAGGTTGATGGGTAGTACTCATCATGGAAAAGAATCTAGAACTCTGTCCAGCTGAGTGTCACCTCATCATAAATCTTGGTAACTATAATATACTAGCATATAATCACTCCATGAAGACTTATGCCCTCTATTTCCATCATATAACCACAAGGGGTCCATACAAGTAAAACAATGCGTGTCACCGACTCTAACCAATCCTCTACTGCCTGAGGATCCATATCATCATGAAAGAAAAGCATCCTATATCGCTGAAATTCACATAGTGAACTGAGCCTATGTGTTTTATCATCATGTCCCACAAGAACTATTGGTTTCCAACATGAATGGAGTCACTTGATTCAGTAACTAGAGTTTGGCCGCCTCGCCACTCGATGACCAGGGGAACTGATCTCATCTCGCTCGATGGGAATATCTCAAGGATTGGAATGTCATGAATTGACCTAGATAACCCACATAAATAGTACCCAAATCAATCATGACATAAACTGAAGGGTATTTATGATCCCCATAGGAAGCCGACTAGTAATTGAAATAAAAATAATCAAGGGGGAATGATTGCACCACAACAAAAACTCATCAATAGAAAGAAGTGAATTTAAAAGAATAAAATGTCAGTATGCCAAATATTCACCAAGAGATAGAGAACCATAATTAGATATATTAAAGTCTCCAAATGTTTCACCAAACAAATTCATCAAATAATACCATATTGACACCGTCCTAGAAACTTCATACAACAGGTGGATTACATATTTAAATAGTCACCACCAACTCCCAAGTCCCATTAATCAAGAACATCCTCCACCAACAAGTGGGTCATTTACTTTCCCCAAACCTAACATAAGAATGTCTAAAAACTCATAAATAAAAAGGTAGGGTGTGATCAATAAATCCCAGTAGGATCTCACCCAAAATTTCATAAGAAATCTATAATAAATAAACTAATTTTACCCAATTTTGAATAAAACCTGGCATGCCAATATTTTTCTTGTTTGTATCAAAATATGATTTATAAACCATTTCAATAACAAATATTAAATTTGTTTCAAAGTGAATTTCCATCAAATAAATCATGAATAAGTATCTTTATTAAAATTTTCCGGAATAATCATTTTTATCAAAGTATACATGGGTAAATCATTTCAATAAATCATCATAATATATAATCAATTTCATTTAAAAAACCATGGTTACAAGTAGTTATTATCACAAATCTTAGTTAAGTAAAACTACAAGTGTGAACATGTCCCTAGATCTCAAGATAAGGGGGAATAGGAGAACATCCCAAAGAATGAACTTCATAACCACATCAATTTTTAGTTAGCACTTTCATCATCAATCCATTTCTAAGTAGAGATAATATATTCCAAATGTGTGTTCTTACCACCTAACTACCCAAAATCCCATTTTCTTTAAAGAATCAATCAATTATACAAGGGGATATCAAAATTTCATTAAAACTGAAATCATGAAATCATCTATTTCTAATCATCCCTATGTTCATGTTCCAAAACATGCCATTTCATTTCAAAAATCAACATCAATGGTTTTTATCCAAAATAATTCCTTTTGTTTCAAATAACCCCATTTCAAATAATAAAACATTTTATGAATTTTCATCTCATAAAAATAATTCTTCAAATCATCAATTTCAATTCAAGACCATTTTCTAGAAATCATTACTTAATTTTCAAAATCCATTGACAATGGATTTAATCACTCACACTATGAAATTTAAAATAATTAATCAAGAGACTCAATTAAAGATTTATATTTAAATTATAAAACCAATTTAAATTAAAAACCATCAAAATTTTCAATTTATATAGTTTTATTTACAAAATCACTTACCTCAATCTCAAGATCAACGATCACCCAACCTGGGGTCCACCAACTGAGAGTCGAGGACTCCAATGATCGAAGAAGAATCCTAGAATCAAAATTCATCAATTCAAGATATAGATACCCCAATTAAATGGGGAATCAACACTATTAAAGAGGGTGATAAAGGATGATCCATGATTAAAGAGAGATTAAACTTATTGAAAGATATCCAACAAACCAACTAACACTTCGATCCGTGAAGAATTATTGTGAAAAAAATCCATCAAGGTAACATTTTAGTGTTTTTGTGTTGATTGTTTTTGTTGAAAAAGTATGTTTCTAAGGTTAGTTGCGGAGTTTGAAAGATATTGTTGAAATGGTGTGTTGAAAAATTTCCAAGACAAAATAATGGATTCCCTAGAAGCGGTATAAAAAATTTCATATACAAGGTGGGACCATTTCCTAGTGTTTTTCAAATTTTTGGGGTCTAAAATTTGGATGATACCTCGATCATCATAAAAGATGGATTTCCATGAATGCCTTGTAAAAATATAGAAAATTCATGAGTTTTATGAATATTTGAGTTTTATAAAGGTAAGGAGATTTTCAAAGGCATTCTGTGTCACAAAGGCTTGGTTATACGAAGGTGTGGAGCATCGTGAATGAAAAAAGAAAAATGATACATCTTCATGAACACGAGAAGTGGAGCATCATGAATGCATGAAGGGTAGATGGTAATATCTATGACTATGAGAAGTGGAGAATTGAGAATTCATGAAGGGTTTATGGAAATCCTTGTGACTTTGAGAAGCTTCACAAATCAAAAGTTTCCCTGGTGATTCGTGAAAATATGGAGCTTCATGAACTAGATTGGTGAGTTTCTTGAAAAGCTAATAAAATGTATTTAATCTTCTGGAATGGGAGGCATTTCAAATAAATAGGCTTCTACCACCGTCATAAGAGGAGAGAAAGACTTAATGAAGATTCAAAGGCTCTAGATTCATGGAGGTTGCTCTTGAAAAAATGTCCGTGAAGAAAAGAAGCATGTGAAGTCTTTAAAAGTTGATCTAAAGTTGTAAGCATGATGAAAGAATTGATGTTCATAAAGGATATAAAAATATGACCAAAAGTTGTGAGCTTCGAAAAGGCTAGGTGAGGTTTGCGAGGAGCTTTGCAAAAGGAACTTGCTTTGCAAAGGCTAGTTACACTTTGTGAAAGAGGTGAGCTTCACAAAAGTTACGGGGTTCACAAAAGAAGCATATTATTGTGAAGAATTGTGTAGTTTTATGAAGGTTGTGTGAGCTTCACAAGGGTAGTGAGCATCCTGAAAGTATTGAAAAGGGATTTTCTAGTAGAACTATGGAAAAGTTATATTCATCTAGTGGATGAAAGTGGGACATCAACAATACATGTACTTATAATTGAGGATGTATTCATTATCTTTAATGAAGAGACCAATATGTCCATAAACTGTGTGTGAATCCATTCCAGTGTAGAGAGAAAAGGAAGAGGAAGAAGGTGATCCTATCCACCGATAGTGATCCATAGAAGGAAATATTTAGAGATTGGCCCTTGGGATGAAATGATCTATCTATAAACATTGAAAAGATAGTGAGCTGGAGAATTGAAGTGATCTAGCCCAAACCTTGTATTTGGAAGGGAGCCTTAGTGTATTTGGTACATTGTAACATTTCCATTATATTTTCAATGGATATATCCTAGAGAGGGTGAACCAAGTAAAATTTTCATGTCTTGGGAATGTATTCATTTATATTCGTACTTTTATATGAGAAAGGGAGAGAATAGTGTTTTGTTTAAATAAGAAACAAGATTTGAAGGGGTAGTTTTAATCTATCATACCCTGATTCACTCCTCCTCACAAGGTATTTAACCTAGTTTGTCTAATAATTTCTATCATAGTAAAGTGTTATTTCTAGTGGTTCTCTCTCAAAAGAAGAAATGGAATATATTAATCACAATAGGATTTTAAAATCTGAAGAAAACAATTTTTTTCTATTTTAGAATAAAATGAAAGACTTCTTTTGATCATTGGGTATGGATGTATTTACAGCTGTGATGCATGGTATTTTTTTCTGTATGGGTATTTATGTTTTATCATAACCATAGTATAGAGAATTGGATGATGATTCTAAATGAATAAATGATTTATGGGGAGTCTTATCCAATTGAATCAATATGAAGGTGATGTCCTATAAGTACTGACATGAAATATGGAAAAAGTTGTTAAATATTTATAAGGGAGACTCAATAGTGAGAGAAGCAAAACTAGAGGTTCTATAGAACAAGTATGAGGATATGATAATGCACCCTAATGAGTCTGTTGATGTATTATTTGACTAGGTGAATGTTTTTGTGAAAGACTTGAATGGTATTAGAGAAATTATTGAAGATATAAATATTTTTAAGTGCATCTTGAGAAAAATTCCACCTTAGTTCAATTAAATATTTTATATATTGGAAGAGAAAGATCCAAAGGGTTTGAAATTGGATAGATTTCATAATACTATTATTACATACAAGATGAGAAATCATGATAATAATGTTGTGGAGAAGGGGAATTCCAAATAAGTGGCATTCAAGGCCGTGAAGAAGCTCACTATTGAAGATATCTAGGAGGAACAAAATCTGGATATGGTCATGTCATTTTTCTCCTCAAATCTACAAATAGAAAGAGGAAAGTTCAAAGGGAAACATCCATTTTCATGATTTCTATGTGGAAATGTTGAAAATATTGCAACAAAGTTTTCTACGATGTATAAAGATAATGATGAGGATGATGATGAAATTATTGGGAAGAAATTTTCAGCCAATGTAAAAGGAAGGATAAGTACCAAGATAAATTTATTCAAAAATAAGAATCTGATTTCAAAAGAAGATGGTAGTTTAGAAGAATCTAAGGCAGAAGAGTTGAAGGACTACAAGAATCATGAAGAAAATTCTATGGTGGAAATTGTAAGAAATTATGACGAAAGGGAAGATAACAAAAATGAATAAGGAGAAGACCAAGGGGGAGTTGACCTTCAGGTCGAATTAGAAATTGTTCTCAAAGAGATAGAAGTTTGGAGATCTAAAATAAAGAAATCCAAATGGGTGGTTAATTATGCCAAAATCTATATGCAATTGAGGGAAGAAGAGAAGTATGAGTTAGAGGATAAAACTAAAATGATTAAATATAAAAAGCTAGAAACCTCAGAAATATTCATTGAATACTAGCTCAAAGTTGAAGAGTGGACCAATGTTATCAATAGTCTAAATAGCATAGTAAAATATCGATTCAATCACATCAAGGATCTTGAAGAGGAGGTTGTAAATCTACGAATAAGGGAAAAAGATAAAGAGAAAATCGTGATTCCAACAAAGTAGGATACAAAGGAAACAGAAAAAGGAAAAGTAAAATACAAAGTTCTACTGAAATAGATAAATGAGTGTCAAAAGTAGAAAATAATAGATCAGAATGGTACAACTAGTATAAGGCTTGATCCAAAATAGAAAGTAGTAATGGTTGAAGTTAGACCATAGAAACTCACTCCAAGGTTGAAGATTTATTTGAGTATGAATCAAAATCGTCATATCCAAAGAAACCATACCACTACTAAAAAATGGATTTTTATGACGAGATACTTGCGATAGGTTCCTATTGAAAATGTTCTGTTACGATGGGGTCACGTTGCAAATGAACCATTGTAGAAAAGGGTGTCAAAAATATTACCTTTTGCAATCAAATTTCGCAAAAAGTTATTATTTGCGATAAGTAGTGGAACCATCACAAAAAGGTTCGGTGATTTTTTTTTAAAAAACTCTATTGCGGCGGGCCGACACCCATCACAAATAGTTTTCCCAATTTTTACCTTTTTGCAATAAATCATCACAAATAATGCAGGAAATATAAAAAAAATTAACTCTTTTGTGACACACCATCATAATTAGTATTTTCTACAGGATCGTCACAAATTGTTGAAAAATAATAATAAAATAATATTTATAATAATATAATATTAATATAAGTGAAGTTATAATATTAATATTAGTATTATAAAATTACTTATAAAATAATAATAATAATAATACCAATGAAATAATAATAATAACATTCATAAAAAAAATTAATTATAAAATAATTAAATATTATAATAATATTGTTATTAATATTAATGAAATAATAATATTAATATTAGTAATATAATAAAAAACTGAGTATTTGAAAAATTATAAAAATATATTAACTAATAAAATAATAAATATAATAAAAAAATTAAATAAATAATAAAACTATAATATTCGAGACAATATAAAAAAACACTATTTAAAACATTAAATAGTTAATATTTCAAAAAAAAAATACATTCAAATGTTTCATTATAAAATAAAAATACATCACTAATGGGAAGGGTCGTCTGGATCACTAAGGGGGAGGGTCATATGGAGGAGCTAGAGGAGATAGTGGAGGGAACTCCATCCCTAAACTACGAGTCAAACGTCGCATGTACTCCATCTGCTCCTGCTCCTACTGATGTTACCATCGATGCGTCTCATCCTGTATCTCCGGAGGCTACTACTGTTGCCATTGACACTTTGGCTCCTGCTCCCTACGCATAGTCTCTATAAGATCACTCTAAGCTCGCAACTGATCCTCATACTATGCAATATATGATGATGAATCTCCGTGAGCTCCTCTCAAGTTGGATGAAGACATCATAGAAGTCCCATGAAAACCCCCAAGGATCAATCAATATCTGATACCAACAACTGGACCTTTCTCGAAGGCATACTGGATCCCCTACATCCACACTTCCTCATCAAATCGGGGGGGGGGCACTAGTGTGACCATAGGTCTCAGCCTAACTCCCAACAAGTTTTTAAGACGCCGTGGCCTCATATGACTCCATTAATTTCAATTTAAAGATAAAATAGTTAAAATTTTATTTTTAGTTAAATTTAAAACTCAAAAATAAATTACACTGACAACAATATGAGGTTGTCGAGCACCTCTAATCTCTCCAGTGGATGGATCACTGTACATCCTCTTATAAATGTCACACTCCATAATATCAGGTTGTGTGACTCCCTATATGAATATAAAATAAACTGTTTACATTTAAAGTTATATTCAATATTTCAAAAAATGTACTTACCATATGCTCCCTATGTGTACTGAATGTACGACTACCATCTCAATATGTGAGCTCCTATCTCTCCCGATTTTTCCGACCTACTGATGATCTATTCTGAAACTTATTACTTAACCAGTGTGTACATAGTACATCCCAAACCAAAGATGAAATATAATCTGGTTTGTGGATGCGACATGTCTCATCAAGCACCATCACTCCTGCTTTCTCCATTTCTTTCCTTTTCAAATTATGCAAAAAATGAGTGCAAAATGGATGCATAGACCCCTTCCATGCCTTCCAGATAGCCTCATGCATGATCACATCAATGGGATACCATAAACCCTACAAATAATTTATTATATGAAATTGTTAATTAAATTAATTTCAAAAGTATATTATTTATTTACATACCAGCCAATTCTCAAACATGCAGTGCTATACATCAACGAGAATCTGATCCCTTGACACCCATGCATTAGAAAACTAATTGCGCAATATAGCTCTCCCCTATCCAACAAATATATTCATAATTCTGTGAAAAAATAATAATCAAACAATTAGAATATAAATAAAGAAATGAAAACTAACTAAAATACATAGGTAAACCTAACTCTGCATGCATGGATCAAACAAAATATGTGGACTTCACTTGGGTATAGGGTCATGAATCATTAGTCAGGAAAGACCACTCCCCTCTGAGTGCCCCCTGAACAGCCAGTAGTTTGAGGGTCGAATGATCCAACCTACTTCTCCTTCAAAGGAAGATCAGCCTCTTGTAACAAACGATACATATCCTTGTCCATCTGAAAAACGAAATGATTGTTGTTAACAAATAGTTGAAAACAACTATTTTATATAGATATATATTTTATATGATTTTAACTATAATTTAACAATTTCAATGTCAATCTTTATCCTCATCTTCATAGATATCTATGCTAATATCTTCATCTTCCTCCTCATTATCTTCAATTTCCATATTAGTTTTAGTTTCACCATATCTTATCATTTCATATTCAGTTGAAACCTCATTAACTTCATTATCACCATCGTCCCTTAACTGTGATGTTTCATCAATGATATTCATGTCTCTTCACAAAAATATGGATTTAAAGAATTATAATGAAAAAATTCAATTCCTTGCACTTCAGTAGAGCCACATACACTTTTAGTAAACTGATTCTCTCGATATTTAATTTCTATTTTTTTCACCAATCACCCAACTCCCTTGAATTAGAAAAATAATTTGAATAATAAATTAGACATTCCTGATGAGCCAATAAAAATAGTTCATTTATAGTAAGAAGATTATTATATTTAATATAAACGATTCCATGGATTGGATGAACACACAATCCTCTCTCAATATCCAACCACTGACATTTAAACATCATTATGTAATGTTATCCTAGATAATATAGTTCAATGATTTCTTCCATCATGTCATAAAAGTCATATTTAGTTTCCCTATAATGAGATACTTTCAAGAAAACAACAGTATTCATTGTTTTTTTGATTCCCCATATGCATGTATATGAAATAGAAAACCATTCACCACATATACACTATAAGATTTAACCATTTTGGATGGTGGGTTACTCAATACACATTATCAATTATCAATTTTATCAGCATGTTGAGATGACTAGTTATTTTTAAAACAATTATCACTATAACAAGTATTAATTTTATTTTTTATGTGAAATAAAAAATAAATATATTTTACCAGTTTTTGAAACCAGCAGAAATTTTTTTTGAGGACATTCTTTAAGAGAAACTGTTGTAATTTTTAGAAAATGTTTCTTGATATGATGATCATATAAACTACCAATAAAATAAGATTAATGTACTGTTATAAAAAATATAGAATAGGTGATAGGAGAACTCAAATTACAAAAAGTTTCATTTCTTCACAGTTGAGCAGAATATATGTATGAGCTCTTTGATGTTCATCATCTAAAATTAATTATTCATGAACTCCACTAAATCCAAGTTTAGGCTGACTGAAAACTGATAATTGATTACTCATGTCATCATCAACATTTCCCTCATTACAGATCATGGAAATTTTTTTAGGGATATTTATATTGAATGTAATGAGAGTATAAAAAAAATTCCTCTTGAAAATAAGCTTCTGCAATTGAACCTTCAATTGATGATTTGTTATATACTTTTTTCTTCAATTTATGCATGCATATTTCAGATTGTTACATCAATTTAAACTGTATGAAACCTCAACATTTTGTTTCATGTGAAAAATGTAATATGAAATGTTCCATTGAGTCAAAAAACATGGAGGGAAGATTTTTTCTTGTTTACATAAAATTAAAATGGAATCTCTTTACAGTTTTCTTACTGTATCATAGTCTGTTTTCAATGCACAAATGTCTCGAAAAAATATGATATGTATCTTAGCGTATCCCAAATCATAGGATTTAACAAACCTATTAATCAAATTAGCAGAAATCTTTCCATTAAAACATGAAAGTCATGACTTCTCAATTCGGTAATATGACCATTTCTGACACATCTTCCCAAATTGGAAGCATAACCATATGGAAGTGTCAAATCAAAGATCCATTGAGAAAATAAAAAGTGAATCTCTTTGGACAGGGTATAAGCTGTTTTTTTCTTTATTAAATATTGTGATATGACATTTTCAAACAGTTCAAGTTTCAGTCACTTGCAAATTTGGGAAAGATCTAATCACGCCTTTACATTATCTTTGGTCTTACCTGGTGTATTCAAAACTGTATGAAATAAATTATCAGAACAGTTCTTCTCAATATGCATCACATCCAACATTTGATGAACCAAAAAATCAGACCAATATGGAAAATCCCAAAAAAATGTTTCTTTTTATCCAATTGTGCTCTTTTCCAAACCCATAAATTTTCTGTTGGTTTACTGTCGGTCTAAATGTGATGGGAGTTAATGAAGAGACAATTGATTTTAACTATGTACCTAAGATCATTGTTGGAGGCCCATATTTTTCAATTATTCATTTTCTGAAATGATATTTGTTTTTTCAAAAAGGATGATCGGTTGGAAGAAACCAGTAATGATAGTCCAAAAATAGGGATTTTTTCCATTGATGAGCATAAACACTTTTCTGTCCTTCACACACTATGAACATAATTTTGGACCTTGTGTACTCCAACCCGATAACATTCTATATGCTGGGAAGTCACTAATTGTATACATCATTACAACTCTCAGTTGGAAGTTTTGTTTTGTAACAACATCATATGTACTGACACCATTACTCCATAGTGAATTTAACTCATCAATCAATGGTTTCAAATAAACATCATTATTTTTTTAGATGACCTAGAATTAATAAGGGAAAAAATATATATGTCTCATGAATCAACATCCATGGTGGAAAATTGTACGGAGTTATAAAGACATGACAACATGAATACTAACTACCATAATAACCAAATGGATAGAAACCATCACTAGAAAGACCCAATCACACATTTCATGATTCTAAAACAAAATACATATGACCTTGGTCAAAATGTTTCCATGAATCACTATCAAAGGGATGATTTAAGCTTTTACTAGTTGAAATGTTGGTTTTGTGCCATCACCTCAATGATGCTGTGTTTTGAGACAAAAATAAATACTACAATATGTGTGTGAGTGGGAAATATCTCAATTTTTTTATAGGAACAAATCCATACTTCCTTGGTTGGGCTTCTTTATACCTTGATTTCCACATGTAGGACAATTATCCAATGACCCAATTCACCATAATATAAGATGTAGTCATTTGAACATGCATTAATCTTCTAATAACCAATAGCCATATTACGAACCATCTTCTTTCTCCCATATAAATTTATAGGAAAAACATTTCCTTTAGGTAATAGTGTATTTAACAAAGATAATATATGATCAAAACAACTATTTGACATTACATTATCTAATTTAATAGCCATAAATTTAGAAACTTCATCAAACTTTCTTATCTTGCAACTAGGATATATGGAATCCTAAGTGGACCTAAATAACTCATATAAATGAGATGGTTCCGACTTAGAAGTCAAATCAATATCATCCCAAGTTTCAGTTTGTTGTAAAGACAGACCTTCCACATCATGTACTAAATTTTGAAACTGTGCTGGATCCAGAACCAAATTATAAGTATATTCTCTGGAACCGAATTCACCATATTAATACCATGAAACATAATTTGGTTGAAAATAAAAATGCAATAAATGAATGCCAACATTTTCAAATGTGTCACATGTCCTCGGAGAACATTTTTTACAAGGACACTTAAGTGTCCATTCTGAAACAAATTTGGGTTTTGATGATGCAAATGATAAGAATGCTTAAACACCCTCAATATATATATGATTTAAAACAAAAAAATTTGGATTCCTATACTGATTTATCCAAGCATGATCATTTAATAATGACTATCTTTGAATTCCATATTCCATTTTTTTTTTAATAATATGAAATAATTAGCCATTTTGTTTAATTAGATATAAAATAAACACTATCAAAAAATAGAAGATAATTAAATTCTCTTTTCTAGAAATTTATAATAATTTCTATTATTTTTTAGTTATTTATACAATTTTTTAGCTTTTATACTAATCTACACTCATTTATAAAAAATTGTACTAATTTACACTAATTATTATTAATTATAGGTATTTTGTACTAATTATTCTTAATTACCAGCAACATAATTTTCAACGGATTGGAGGAAAATCCTTTTCCCGACACTACTAGAAATAAGATCTATACCAATGGTTTTGGGCAAACCGTTGGTATAGTTCACTTATATGGACCTATATCAACGATTTGACCAAAACCTTTGGTACAAGTCACTAATTTGGACCTATCCCAATGGTTTTGGACAAACCGTTGGTATAGGGGGGACCTATACCAATAGTTTGGGGAAAACGTTGGCATATGTAACTTATATGGACCTATACCAACGGTTTGGGGAAAATCGTTGGCATAGGTCACATATATGGACCTATACCAACGGTTTGGGGAAAACCATTGGCATATGTCACTTATATGGACCTATACTAATGGTTTGGGGTAAATCGTTGGCATAGGTAACTTATATGGACCTATGCCAATGGTTTTGGCCAAACCATTGGTATAGGTCCATAATAGGGACTATATACCAAAGGTTTTCCCCAAACCATTGGTATAGGTCCCCCCTATACCAACGGTTTGTCCAAAACCTTTGGTATAGGTCCCAAAATAAAAAAACCTATACCAACAGTTCTCAAAACCGTTGGTATAGGTCTATACCAACGTTTTTGAGAACTGTTCGTAATGTTACATGTATTTTTTATGGAATCTTCTTACAAGGAACATTAAATAAATAAAAATTTAAAATATATATGATAATACACACACACACACACGCAGATATATATGTATATATATATATATATATTTATGAAATTGTTTTCACAAAAGTCAAGTTAGGTTAGTGGTTGTATCGTTCAATCATAAACCAAAGGTACAAGGATCAAAACCAACATAA
The DNA here is from genome assembly GCA_963277665.1 of Viscum album. Classification (NCBI taxonomy): domain Eukaryota; kingdom Viridiplantae; phylum Streptophyta; class Magnoliopsida; order Santalales; family Viscaceae; genus Viscum; species Viscum album. The sequence continues at coordinate 1,271,050,772 of OY728139.1, read as the reverse complement.
TGATTTTTTTGAAATACATATACCAATGGTTTTATGGAACTGTTGGTCTAGATTTTTCATATTACTTATACCAATGGTTTTGAAAACCGTTTTTATAGGTCTATACCAATGGTTTTTCCAAAACCGTTAGTATAGACCTATCCCTACGACTTACTAGGCAACGGTTCTCGAAACCGTTGGTATAGGATATACCAACGGTTTGGAGGCCTATACCAACAGTTTCAGACTATTGGTATATGGTATTTTCTAGTAGTGTGACGACTCATACCATTGCAACTTTCTACGACTAAAATCACTTTGAAAAGACTACTATGATGTATGAATATCCATTTTTGTATGCAAAAGGATAGAGAGTAAGGTGGCCTCACTGCGTTTCTCTCCATGCTCGTGCATATGAAAATTGATATTCTAACGTTAGAGAATCCTTTTTATAGTGATTTCAGTTGGAAGAGTTCAAAGGAAATGAGTTGTCAGGAAAAGGATCCTCTTTATTCCCACGGCTCACCTCCTTGCAACTTTCTCTGACTTAAATCACTTTGAAAAATCCGCTTTGATGTATGTTAGAGCAGATTTTTCATACTGATTTCATTGGGAGAACGTTGCAAGGAGCTAAGGCATCGATAAAAAGGAATGACGCCAATCTGTTAGAAAATTTTCCACTTTACCTATGCACTCGAATTTATTTTAATTTATTACTAATTAATCATAATTATTACTAATTAATCCTAATTAAAAATAATTAATCCTTATTGTAACTAATTGTTACTAATTCATACTAATGTTTATGAATTTATCCTAATTCTTAAAAATTATTACTAATTTTCAATAATTGTTACTAATTATTAATAATTAATCCTAATTAATCCTAATTATTACTAATTATTAAAAATTATTACTAGTTATTATAAATTATTTCTAATTATTACAATTTTTTTCTAATTACTACAAATTAATCCTAATTATTACTAATTAATCTTAATTATTATTAATTAATCCTAATTATTACTAATTAATCCTAATTAGAACAAATTATTACTAATTTATCCTAATTATTACTAATTATTACAAGTTCTTACAAATAATTTTTGATTGTTACAAATTATTAATAACTATTACAAATTATTACTAGCTATTACAAATTATTATAAATTATTTCTAATTATTACTAATTAATCCTAATTATTACAAATTATTAAAAATTATTACTAATCATTACAAATTATTTCTAATTATTAATAATTAATCATAATTATTAAAAATTATTACAAATTATTTCTAATTATTACTAATTATTTATAATTTTTACTAATCATTACTAATTATTAAAATTTGTTACTAATTATTACAATTTATTACTAATTATTACATTTTATTACTAATTATTTCATTTTATTACTAATTATTACCTTTTATTACTAATTATTAAAATTTATTACTAATTAGTAGAATTTATTACTAATTATTACTAATTAAAACAATTTATTACTAATTATTACAATTCATTACAAATTATTACTAATTAATACTAATTAAAAAAAATTATTTCTAATTATTTCTAATTATTATAATTTATTTCTAATTATTTCTAATTATTACTAATTATTTTTAATTGTTACTAATTATTTCTAATTATTTCTAATTATTTCTAATTATTAAGAATTATTTATAATTATTACAAATTATTATAGACTATTACAAATTGTTACAAATTATTAAGAATTATTACAAATTTGTACAAATTAGCACAAATTGTTACAAATTATTACAAATTATTACAAATTATTACTAATTATTACTAATTATTACAAACTATTACAAATTATTAAAATTCATTACTAATTATTACAATTTATTTTTAATTATTACAATTTATTACTAATTATTACAGTTTGTTACTAATTATTACAATTTAAAACTAATTATTACAATTTATTACTAATTATTACAATTTATTACTAATTATTACAATTTATAACTAATTATTAATAATTATTACAAATTATTACAAATTATTACTAATTATTAATAATTGATACAATTTTTACTAATTATTACAAAAATTAATCATAAATATTACTAATTATTGCAATTAATTATTAATTATTACAAATTAATACTAACCGTTTCAATTTATTACTAATTATTTCTATTTATTACTAATTATCTCAATTTATCGTGAATTATTTCAATTTATTACAAATTATTTCAATTTATATCTAGTTATTAAAATTTATTACTAGTTATTACAGTTTATTACTAATTATTACAATTTATTACTAATTATTTAAATTTATGACTAATTATTACAATTTTTTACTAATTATTACAATTTATTAATAATTATTAATAATTATTTATAATTTACACTTAGACATAATTATTCATAAAAATAAATACTGAAAAAACAAATATCTAATTCTAATTTAATTTAATAGCATTTAACTAAAAACATATTGATAATTTAAAATTAAATAAATTAAATTAACAATAAAAAAATTAAAAAATACTTTGAAACTGAAGCATTTGGAGTATAAAGACTCGGATTATGCTTCGATTTAAAAGTTTAAACTATAAAAAATTTTAGAAGAAGCTTTTTCAGAAGAGATAAAGAGAGATGTTGAGAATAAAGTAAAATAAGAGAAAAACGAATGGGGGTATATATAGGTTAGATTATTTGCAACATAAACCCATCGCAAATAATGGCATTTGCAATGGGACCCATCACAAATGCCCACAATGCGCATTAATTAAAGTTGATTGGAAAAAATTAATTGTGATGGGTCCCAAAGCAAAATGGGTACCTGCCGACATATTATTTGCAACAAGACAAGTGTCCTGTCGCAAATACTAAAAACCATTTTCGGGCATTTGTGATGGTCATAAGTGCCCGTCGCAAATTCCCCTGCCCACGGTTTGGCATGCATTTGACACCATACATTTTGTGGCGGGTCCTTACCCCCCTCCCCCCGTCACAAATGACTGATTTTCCAGTAGTGTACACAAACTAGTCGTTCATTAGTGACACATAGGAATGCACCCCACATTAAATGTTATTATTGTGAAAAAATGTGACACTCAAAAAATGTTTATTCCATATCTAAGAGGTACTTAAAGGAACAAGAGAAATAGAGACGACCAAACAGAGATCAGTATTCTCAGATATCATTTGAGGGACATTGTTTCAAGTGTGAAGTATTTGGACACATGACTAGATATTGTACATAAACTATATAGAGGAATATTTCAAAAACAAACTCAACGTGGTTGTAAGAAACAACTCAAGGAACCCTCAAATGAGATAAAAACACAAAAATCGATTTTCATTATTACAGGATGAAAGTAGTCCATCATTTTACGAGCATCATCAAGAATATCAGTCAAAGTCATGGACTAGAAAAAAATAAATGAACTAGTAGTGTTTGTAGAGATTGCATTCAAATCATCAGATCACACTGGAATATGGATCATTGATAGTGGATGAACCTGCCATATGATAGGAAATAAGGAACTAGTGATAGGAATAAAATAAAACAAGGAAGGTTTTGTGATATTTGGTAATGATGAAGGCCTAAAAATTATTGTCTTAGGAAAAGCCATGTTTGGGGGAAAATATATGGGATGTGAAAATGTATTGGTCGTTGAAGGTATCAGTCACAACTTTCTAATTGTAGATCAATTGCGTGGATCAGGACATGCCATAATATTTTCAAATAAGTTATACATCATTAAGGAAAAATATGATGTAGTTGTTTTGTAGGTAAAGCGTACGAAGGGAAATATATACCTTGTAAGTGGAGAATAAGATATGTGCTTTTTGTCCAAGGAATAAGGAAATGGGATTTGGTATAAACACCTTGTTCCTTTGATCCAAATATCATTGGAAGATTAGGTGATATATGATATGGCTCAAGTCCACCCTAAGTTATCATGGTATCATACTCATACGTGTGATTCTTGTCAATAAGGGAAGATCATTTAAAATACATATAAGGAAAAAGAGAAAATGTAAACAAAAGAGATTGAGTTGATGCATATTGAGGTGTTCAAACCAATTTCACAAAGATCTATTGATGGATGGAGATATTATGTTCTATTCATTGATGATTTTAGCAGAATGACATGAGTTTTAGTCATTAGCCATAATTCTAAGGTATTTAGTTGTATAAAACATTATCGAAGGGAAGTTGAAAAGATACTAGTTGAAAAAATCCAGAAGATCTGAATTGATAAAGGAACAGAGTTCACAAATATCCATGTGGAGGATTATCTTGAGAAACATGGGATAAGGCACCTTGTTTTTATAGTAATAACTCCACAAAAAATGGATTTGTTGAGAGAAGAAATCAGATTATCAACAACATGGCTAGAACAATGCACATTGAGAAATACCTTCTAGATAATCTCTAGAAAGAAGCAGTGATGAAATCAGTCTACACATCAAATTTAGAATTATTATGTCCAAGAGAAGAGAATAATCTATATGAGATATGGTATGGAATGAAGCTAAAATTGAAGTACTTTCAAATCTTCAGAAGTAATTGTTCCATTCTCAAAAAGAAGAAAAATAAGAAGTTTGAATCTCATTGAGATGAAGGGATATCCCTTGTGTAATCCAGAAAAAGAAAAGAATATAAATGTTTTAATAAGAATTTGGGAATGTTAGTTGAAAGAAATTATGTAACTATAGTAGAAAATGAGAAGAATCTTCAACAAATACATGATTAATTTCAGGATAATAGTGATGAGGAGATAAGTAGCTCAGGGGAAGTTCTAGATCCAGAGGTTGATTTAGAAGATGATCAAGATAATGAAAATGATAAACATAAACCGATATCTTCACAAAGACCGAAGAGTAGAGGAAAAATTGATAGAAAAAACATAATTAGTTATTAGACAACGCTAGTACATACAATGAGGATGAATACTATATAATAAACATCATTTTAATCATAGGTATATCCTAAATGTTTTGAGGAAGCAACATGAGATGGAAATTGGGATCCGACCATGAATGAATAGTTTGACCAAATTGAGAAGAACCGAACATGAGAGATTGTTTTGAGACTAACAGATAAGAATGTAATCGGGACTAAATGGGTCTTTCAAAACAAGGTGAATAAAGACAGTATAGTGATTTGAACGCTCCTCAACAGGCGAACCAAAACCCTAACTATCACTGCCGTTTCCCCCTAAATCTTCGTTGATGGCTGGATTCGATCCGGCGTGGGAACTCCCACCTCCTTCTTCTGCTACTCTGGTATCTAATCCGTCAAAAATTGAAGTGGGTAATCTCGATGTACCTCTTCGGCTTCTTCCGGTCTCTTTCCGCGATGCGATTCAAGGAGCTGATATCGGCTGTGCAAAAGTTAACAAACAACAATACTTCAAAAAGCTCGATGATGGGAGTTTCATTGTTAATGCGGATCCGGAGGCTCTAAAGCAGCGAGAACAACTCTGTAAATTCTCGATTCTGGCTCGGGTCTCCTACAGCACAGGCGACCGGCCATGGTCCTTTGCTGATTTAAAGATCCGACTTGCAAATTGCTGGGGTTCAAGCAGATGGAAGATGGTGCCAATTGGTAAAGGCTATTATCATATCGTTTTCAACTCGCAAAGTGAGTTAGACCAGGTATGGAAAATCGGTAATCTTCAACTAAAGCCTGGATTCCTTAGAATCATGGATTGGGATGCTGCTTTTAATCCATTCACACACAAAAATCACTTGGCACATGTTTGGGTTTGGGTGCATGGACTTAATTGGTATTACTGGCACCCAAAAATTCTTAATGACATTGCCTCCTGCATAGGGTCCCCTATTAAAATTGATCACAGGACTTTGAATGGTTATCTTGGCTTATATGCTAGAATAATGGTGGAAGTTAATCTGGCCACTGAACCTCCACTTTGTATTGGTTTTAATGCTCCTGACCATAAAACTGAACTTAGAATAGAATATGAAAAGAAACCACCCTTTTGTGAGGTATGAAAACTAGTTGGACATAACCTCTCAAATTGTAGAGTGGTTAGAAAACAAATGGAACCCCCAATCTCTAATGACTGGAAGGTTGTCAATTATGGTAAAAAAGGGCAATCCAACTTGGATAAACCTGATCTACCCAAAAAGACACAAAATAGTTGGATCAAAAAATCCTATGTTCCTGTATCTCTAGAGGGTAAAACTTGGGGGGAACTAGTTGATGAAGAAAAGCCTTTACAAAAACCTGAAATCATTGACACTGGAAAAAGTATTTTAGTTGCAGAAGGTATAGATAATCATGCCTCTACCTCTGGTACAGCTACCCTACATCTACAAGTTTCTAAGGATTTAGAGTGTCCTTCTTTGGTTCCTTTGGAGATGAAAGACCTCGCTGCTGTTGACATGGTTCCACATGCTGTCATGGAAATAGCACCAAAAGCAGGTCTCTCTCTTGACCCTTGTCTGCCTGTTTTGATTAATAATGCTGTGACTTCTGTTAGTGCTGCGGAGAATGGTGCTCACAACACTGCACACACTGAACCATCTTTGCCTGTTCGAATTAACAATGCAGTGTCTCCTGCTATGGAAATAGATTCTTCTTTTGTTTCTCCAATGTCTTTGACAGCACCTGCTCCATCTTCTGATTTTGAAAAACCTATATCCACGATTGAGGTTGCTGATATTTCTACTCGTGTTGTCAATGCTTCGGACCCTATTCCTCACAAGTCCCTGCCCTCAGTCCAACCGCCTGTTCTTATTTTTGAACAAGGCCATCCTGTGGACAGCTCTTCTCATGCTACTCCAGTTCCTGACCACAATTCCAAACAAAAACCTCCTACCACCCCTATGGTCACTCGTGACCAAGGGAAGAAAGGTTCTGGAAAATCCAAAAAAAAAGAAGTGTGCTAACCCAAAACATAAATAATGATGAATTTTCTCTTCTGGAATTGCCAAGGTCTGGCCAATAATGATACTTATGAAACTCTTAAGAGATTTATAAGAACCCATAAGCCTCATCTCTTTGCTATCTCTGAACCTAAAGTCAACTATAAGATGAACTTCATGATATTTGGTTCCCTTAACTATAGTATTCTAAGCTCCTGTAAAAATACTTCTCAAACTGACTCTCTGTGGTTTTTTTATCACAATTCTCTTCAAAATATCAACATTTTTAAAATCACTGACCAGCAACTCACATGCGACTTCTTATGGAATAGTCGTCATACCTATTGCACCATGGTTTATGCTAATAATAGGTATCAAGAAAGAAGAACTCTATGGCAGGACCTTCTTGATATGGCTCCCTTCATTCATGACCCTTGGGTTGTGATGGGAGACTTTAATGCCATTCTTAATTCGGGTGAAAAAATAGGCCCCTCTCACCTTTCTATATCCTCCAGGGAATTCAGATCTACTATTGAAGACTGTGACCTCATTGAAGTAAATCTTACTGGTGCCAAATATACTTGGTACAGAAAGCATTATAATAAAACGGTTGCTAGTAAGCTTGACAGGGCTTTTGTCAACATGAAGGCTCTTGATACTTGGGATTGCATCTCCAGTACTACTCTACCCCGTCTCAACTCTGACCATCACCCCATCCTCCTCAGTTTCAATATGAATAGTCGTAAGCTTGCCCTTCCTTTTAAATTTAATAATTCTTGGTCTTCTACACCCGAATGTGTCTCCTTTATTCATAACACATGGACCTCCATGAATTACCACAAGGATTACTTTGCCTGTATGTACAAATTGAAAACCTTAAAACAGGCCCTGAAAGGATGGTGTAAAACTGCAAGCTCTCAAATTGACCTTGACATTTCCTCTTTTGAAGAGGATCTGCACCGGGTCCAAACCCAAAATACCTCATCTGATCTTAATATGGACCCTCAATTAGAAGCTAATCTATCTCTCAAACTAAATGATTTGCTTACCCTTAAAGAAAATATCTGCAAGAAAATGTTTAAGACTAGATGGCTCACTGATGGCGATCGCAATACAAAATTTTATAACTCCATTCAAAGAGTCAGAAAGGCTAACCGCCCTCTCTCTAAGCTTACTTATCAAGACTTGATCCTTGACTTTGAAGAGGCAATAGCGGATCATGTCATCTCGTACTTTCATAATATTTTTAATGGTACGAGGACTAATGTTGATCTCAGATCTGGCATTATTCCTTCCTTGGTTGATGAAAGAGAAAATGAATCTCTCCTATGTACTCCTTTAGATCACGAAATTAAAAATACTGTTTTTGGACTGAATCCAGACAGCGCGCCCGGACCGGATGGGTTCAATAATGGTTTTTTTCAAAAACACTGGGATATTATCCACAATGATGTTTGTAACACTGTTAAGAATTTCTTTATACATGGTACGCTTCCACATGGAATAAATGCCCAATTCCTAACTTTAATTCCCAAGGTTGAAAATGCCTCGGAGATCCATCAATTCAGACCAATTTCCCTGATCAATACTCTCTATAAAATCATTACCAAAATAATTGCGAACAGACTTATGCCTATTTGCAACAAAATTGTCTCGTGGAATCAATTCGGTTTTATTAAGGGTAGGTCCATCCAGGATTGTATTTTCCTTGCCTCCGAATGTAATAATTGTCTAAACAAAAGTTCTATAGGGGGATGTGTGGCCATCAAACTTGATATCAGAAAGGCCTTTGACACCATTGACTGGAACTTTATTTTCAATGTGCTTTCGTCTTTTGGCTTTCATGATGCTTTCATCTTAAAGATTAAAACTTTATTTAACTCAGCTTTTATTTCTGTTCTGATCAATGGTTCCCCTAGAGGCTTCTTCAGATGTTCTAAGGGTGTCAGACATGGTGACCCTTTCTCTGCCATCCTTTTTGTTATCGCTGAAGACTACTTAAGTAGACTTCTCATTCACCTGGTTGATCAAGACAAGCTCAGACCTATTCAAGCTGCCAGGAATCTCAATACCCCTACTCACCTTTTCTATGCTGATGATATTATCCTTTTTCTCAAAGGTGATCAGAAAAATATGCATGTTCTAAAACAAGCCCTTAATCATTTTGAAGAGGTTTCTGGTCAAGAGATTTCCTGGGATAAATCTTATATTTTCTTTGGCAAAAGCTTCCCTGTTAGAAGAAAATCTAGCATCATTGTTTCTCTTGGTATCAAAGAGGGCCTCCTCCCTTTCAATTATTTAGGCGTCCCTCTATTTTGGGGTCGTCCTAAAGCCTGCTATTTCACCAACATTACTGATCAAATTATTAAACAACTCTCCACTTGGAAAGGTAAATTACACTCCATGGCCGGCAGGATATGTCTGGTCAAATCAACCATTGTTTCCAAAATGGTCTACTCGCTCATGATCTACAATTGGCCTTCCGGAATTTTTAAAAAGATTAATACCTATATCAAAAATTTTATTTGGTCAGGGAGCACTTTAGAAAGGAAGATTGTCACTATCCCTTGGAATTCTTGTTGTAAACCTCTTGATAAAGGCGGCATTGGTATAAAAAATTTAAAGCTTTTCAATAACGCTCTCCAATCCTGCCTTAATTGGCGCATCATTAATGGTTCCTCTAAAGCTTTGGAGTTCTTGAAGCATAGATTCTTTCCTAAACTCGTGAAAGGGAATTTTTGTCACATCAACTCCTCGATCTGGCCCGCCATCAGAGACTCGTATCACTCTATCATGAAGAATTCTAGATGGATGGTCAGTGCAGACTCTTCTTTTAATTTTTGGTGTGACAATTGGCGCGGTAACCCCTTGATTTCCTTGCTTTCTATGAATACCTCTCCTGGAGATACTAGTCTTTCTATAAAAGATGTCCTGCGATTCCATCATCACACCCTCCCAGAAAATATTGCTCAGATCATTGATAATCATCCTTTCTCCCCTGGTGGTGACTTTCTGGTGTGGGAACCTGCTCCAAATGGCATCCTCGATTCTAGAAACTTCTATAATCACTGCTTCTATTGAGAGGATCCCAATTATCAATGGATGAGTTTTTTTAATAAGCCTTGGATAAAACCTTCTAGACTCACCCTCATTTGGCGTCTAGCTCACAATAGAATTCCTACTGATGCCTATCTTCAAATCTTTAGCATTCAACTTTGCTCTAAATGTCGCATGTGTAATCAACATAGGGAGGATGCCAACCATCTCTTTTTGTCCTGTGCGACAGCCTCTGCTTTATGGAAATATGTTCTGGATCTCTTTAATTGAAGATGGCCAACTTTTGATGCTATTTGTATGTTTCTTAAATATTGCATCAGATATGAAGCCTCCTTGCAGATAAAGAATATCTTCCTTGCGGCAGTGGCGGAGCTCCTGCATGTGATCTGGTACGCCCGTAATGATATTATTCATAACAACCACTCATTTAGTCTGAATGCAGGTAAATCTCGGATCCTTATTGCGATTCATGAAGCCGCTTCAATCCAAAAAGCTTCTTGCAACAACTCGGCTAACGATTTAGTTATCCTTCGTCACCTCGGTGTCCCGGGCATATATCCAAAACCCAAGCGCTTCTTTGAAGTTTTCTGGCAAGCTCCGATGTCAGGATGGATTAAAGTGAACGTTGACGGCGCTTCCAAAGGCAATCCTGGTCCTGCTAGTTGTGGTGCCATCTTCAGAGACTCATCTGGTCACTGTCAGGGCTGTTTTTATGCTGGCTGTGGTCTTTCTTCTTCACTCGAGGCTGAGATGCTTGGTGTCATCCATGCTGTTGATTTTGCCATTCAAAGAGGCTGGAGAAAGCTCTGTATTGAAAGTTACTCCACAACCATCGTTCAGGCCATATGGAACGGCGACACTCATCTTGCTTGGCCGCTTACCACTCTTTGGATGAAGTGTCTGAACTCGCTTCACGGGCTAGATTATATTGCTACTCATGCTTACCGTGAAGCGAATTCTATTGCTGATGCACTCGCCAACAAAGGTATTCAACAGAGCATGACTTGGCTTGACACTCTTCCAGCTGACTTATCGCCTCTCTTTGAGAGAGATTGTAATAAAATCCCATCTTTCCGAACTTTGTAATCCTCTTGCTTTCTTATATATTTTGTGCTTTGGTCTTTAAAAAAAATAGTATAGTGATTCAAAATAAATCATGACTAGTTTGAAATGTGTAATTCCAAATAGAGGGTATCAATGTCTATAAAACATGTTCACCTATTTCAAGGATAGAGACAATCAGATTATTCTTGTCCATAGTAGTGTTAATAAAGTTCAATGTTTTCTATATGGACGTCAAGTCAGTATTTCAAAATGGGGTTCTGGAAGAAGAATTTTATATTGATTATCTAGATGGTTTATTATTCATTAATATGAGAACAAGTTTTTTGGTTGAGAAAGGAACTATATAGTTTGGAATAAGCACTGAGAGTGTGGTATTCAAGGCTTGAATAGATTTTGAAGAAGCTCAATTTTCAGCATGGTGGATTTTATTGCAATGAATATGTCAATAATGAAAGTAATCAAAGGATGATAGTGTTGGTGTATGTCTATGAAATTATATTTGATGGATTAGATGATGCTAAAAAAAACTGTTCGTAAAATTCCTTAAAAGTGAGTTTGAAATGTTAATGATTGGTAAAATGACATTTATACTTAGCTTACAAGTGACATAAGTAAAGAATGGTGCAATCATTTATCTATATAAATATTCCAAGGAGGTTTTGGGGAGATTTGAAATGTATAATTCCAAGGAGATGAAGACTTCGATGACTACCCAGATGAAACTGTCATAGGATGATGAAGGTAATGTAGTTAATGTCACAGAATATAAGAAAATAAATGAAAATCTATTGTAATTGAAAATGAAAAGACCTGATATTGTTTTTTCCACATTCCAAGTTGCATGATATCAAATTCATCACAAGGAAACCCACTTTCTTGTAGTAAAAAATAATAGTTTGTGATATTAAGGGAACGCTGGATTTTGGTTTGCTGTACAATGAAAAATATCATCAATTGTTATTGGGCTATATATGTTTTTGAATGATTCTATAAAAACATGGATTTAGAGACAAGGATGGCCTCCTGCACTCGGAAGTACGCGCCTCATGCGCCTGAGGGTTTTCAAATGTTTTCGACCGTTACCGGCCCTCGGCGCCCCTCCTTCCCGGTTTCTCCGGATCCGTCTACATTGGTGGTGTAGGCTCCATCAACTTCGGTTGCTTCGGATTCGTCGGATCCTCAGCATGCTTCCTTCCCAGCTCCTCTGGTTCCATCTATGCTGGCTTCTTCGGTTCTGCCTATGGCTGAGATCTCATCTTTGGAGCCGCCAGTTTCGGCGCCTGTGCGTCCTGGCTGGTCATTTCAGGATGCGGTCAGAGGCTCGGGGGCAGGAGTTTGTAGCCCTTGTTTCCCGATTGTTGCGCCGTTTTCTCACTCGGTGGTGAGGGAGGGTTCTTCGGTTTCACTCGTGGCACTAGAGGCGGCTTTCAATGAGGCGGTTGCGGGTTTAAAATGGACCCCAGTGGCAAGGTTTGGGTTTCTCATGCCCTCCCTCCCTATTTTCTGTCGGTTTGTGGATTCCTGGGGTTTTCAGGGGGTGCTCGGGTGTCGGTGCTACATCGGGGATCTTTCTGTGTGGTGTTAGCCTCGGAGGCAGATTTTGTGTAGGCGTGGTGCAGGGCCCCTAGGGCGTTTGGGCACTGGCGGTTCAGTTTGTCTCGGTGGTCGATGGAGGAGCATCATGGTAGGGAGGGACCGAAGGCGGCGGTTTGGCTCAGTTTACCTGGTCTACCTTTACCATTTCAAAATGGCACCTTCCTAAATGCGATTGGGGATTCTATGGGGGTTTTCCTATGTTCGGCAGAGTCCTTAGTGATTGGCGCAGAGACCCTGGTGGCTAGGCTCTGTGTGGAGCTGGACTTCTCGCTGCCGGTTCCGGAGAAGATCACTTAATCGGTGCCGGGTGTTGTGGAGTGGGTGCAGGAAGTAGTCTTTCCGGTGTTCCCGCAGTACTGTTCGGCTTGTTTGTTGCAGGGCCACTCTGTACAGTCATGCTGCAAGCATCTCAGGACACCTCGGCCAGATGCAGGCCCCAGGCGATCAGCTCGGCCTGCGAGGGTTCATCCTGGGAACGTTGTGCCATCAGCTTTGGTGCTGGTGCACTCCCCACTCGCCCGCGAGAGGGAGTTGGTTTAGGGTGTTGGCCCTATTGGATCTGGTTTCTCCTCTATCGTTACTGGGTGTCGTCAATAGTTTCTAGCTCCGCAGGAGCCCGTGTTGGCCTCCAGGGATGTGCTAGGGTCGTTTTTGAGGTGTCTCTTGTTGCATTCTGGTCTGCCGTCTGTCCCTACTTCTCTGTATCCCGGGGCTAGCTTTTGTAGTCCTCGGCTGGGTACAGGGGATGGTGAGCTTGCAGTTAATTTTCCCAGGGGTGGTCTCTATGCAGGGTGGTTTTATCAGGACGGTGGTGCTTTGGATGGGCTTCCTGGGGAAGGAATGCAGTTGCGTGAGGGACCTATCAGTGAGATGCTAGTATCTTCCCCGGTCTTGTCACGTCCAGCAGAGGTTCAGGTCTTTGTGCCAATTATAGTGGAGGAAGGTGGGTCATCCAGGGGCACCGGTGGTCTGGCAGGCGTTGCTTCCTCGTCTCACGGGCGGTTATGCTATCGGGATGGGTTGCAAGGAGGGAGTCCTGGGGTGACCACCAAGATTATGAGGAAGAAGTTACTAGGTGGGGTGAGGTCCATCTCACCTATTCGGAGGGCTATATCTCCTGGGGCCAGTACCAGGAGGAATGAGGCTTAATGTCTCCTATCCTTATTTGGAATTCCCGCGGTATAGGGGCTAGGGTTAAAACAGACTACATTTTTTCGGAGGTTCAGAAGCATAAAGCCATCATGGTTGCTATTATTGAGCACAAACAGAGGTGTGATAAGATCCGGGATTTTTCTCGTAGGATGAAGATGCATGCAGCCATGCATGGGGCCCCGTTAAATAACCATATATGGCTGTTTTGGAAGAGAGGGGTTTCAGTGAATCTGTGGAAGGTTGGGGATCAAGTTATTACGTCGAAGGTGGATTGGAATGGGTTGGAATGGTTCATGATGTTTGTTTACGGGAGTTGAGATGTGCGTCAGAGGGAGGGGCTTTTGGCGAAGTTAGCTGAGTTCGACCCGGGGGTTATGCCTTGGATGGTGGGAGGGGACTTCAACATTTTTGTGGGTCCTGATGAAAAGAAGGGGAGGGGTGTGTTCCAGAGTTGGGAGAGCATGGCGTTTATATAGTGCATGGCAGGGAAGGGTCTCAGGGATGCTGGCGTTTTGGGCGACCCTTTCACTTGGTGCAACAATCGCAGAGGGGAGAGCCATAGTTGGGCCAGACTGGACAGGTGTTTTGCGAACTTGTAGGCATTTGCGGTGATGGGGGAGGTGAAGGTCCTTCATTTGGCTCAGGGGGTCTCTGATCACTCACCGCTCCTCCCGTCCTTTGGGAGGGTTGAGAGGCCCCAGGAATGCTTTCGTTTCTCCAAGTGGTGGATTGATGACCCGACGTTCCTTAGGTTGGTTTTGCAGGTTTGGGGAGAGCCTTCTAGGGGGCATACTTGGGTGGCTTTACATGGAAGGTTTCAGCGGCTGAAACAGGAGCTCATGCGGTGGGCGAGTTCTCTACCGGCATGGGATCGGGAGCTAGAATCCTACAAAGCAGATGTTGAGATGATGATGGAAAGTCTAGAAGGCAGGTGGGACGATGTAGTGTTTGAGGAGCTTTCGGAGAAGAAGGAGGCCTTGGCTGTGAGGTTACTATCTCAGGAACGTAGGTAAATGGATTGGTCGAGGGTGAGATGGATCATTGAGGGGGATAGAAACTTGTCTTACTTCCATGCGTGCATTAGGGAGAGACATCGGGTGGTGAAGCCTAACCTGGCTTTAGAGGACGGTTCTTTTTCGGACGATAGGGAGGTAGTTGGGGGTCTAGCCTTGGAGCATTTTAAGGATATTCTGGCTGGTCTAAGAGGTGATGGATAGGGGGGGGGGGGGGTGGTATCCTACCGGAGATTATCAGTTATGGGAGGAGATCCCGGAGGTTGTATCCATGCAGGAGAATGAATAGTTTTAATCCATCACGGATGAAGTGGAGGTGTAGGCGGTAATGTAGCAGTTGAACCCAGATAGTGCCGCGGGGCCGGATGGTTTCCCGAGGAGTTTCTACAGAGGGTGCTGGGAGTTTGTGAAGAATGATTTGGTGTTGGTCATTCATGATTTCTTCCGTGGGGGTGTCATCCCTCGGGTAGTGGCGGCGACAACCATGGTCCTTTTACCTAAGTGCAAAGACCCTACATCCCTTAATCACTATCAGCTGGTTAGAATGTGAAATTTTCCTTACAAAGTATTGGCGGCTTTGATCAATAGTCGGCTATCTAGTTATCTTCCAAGGAGGGTATCTGCGGAGCAGAATGGATTTATAAAGGGGAGGTCGATACAGGGAGCTATGGCGCTGGTGAAGGAGTTGATGAGGGATCTGAACATGACTGTTCGAGGAGCTAATATGGCGGTAAAGCTTGATATGAGTAAAGATTATGATATAATGGAATGGGGTTTCATGAATGGAGTTCTACGGAGGATGGGGTTCTCGGCTTGGGTGTGTGACATCTTCTTCAGGTGCGTTAGTTCGCTGTGGATGGCAGTGTCCTTCTTGGGGAGAACGCACGGATTCTTCAAATCCGTTCGTGGCCAGCGGAAAGGGGACCCTTTATCCCCTAGCATTTTCATACTAATGCAAGATACTCTTAGTAGACTGATTAACAGGGGGATAGGCAGGGGGAAATCTTTCTGTTCCGCATGAGACATGGGGGCCTCGCAGTATCTCAACTCATGTACGCAGATGATACAATCATGTTTATGAATGCCGGGGTGAGGTCTGTGAGGGAGATCAACGTAATACTGAAGGATTACTGTAAATGGAGTGGCTAGTTGGTGAACCGGGAGAAGAGCCGTTTCTATATGGAGACTTCGTGCGGAGAGGAAAGGGTGGATGGTGTGAGAGACACGTTGGGAATGGGGAAAGGGACCTTACTTATGGAGTACCTGGGGGCTCCGATGACTACCGATCGGTTGCGGAACAGGGACTTTGACAAGGTGGTTAACAAGATGCTGGCCCGTATAATGGATTGGAAAAATCATTTCCTATCCTTTGGGGGTCGGATTGCATCAGTGAACAGTGTGCTTGCAGCGATATCGGTGCATGCGATCGTGGCTACTAACGTACTGAAGGGGGTCATTAGTTCCATTGACAGAGTGTTCACACGTTTCATTTGGGATGCATCGCTGGAGGGGAAGAGACAATGGGTCTCGTAGAGGAAAATGGCGAGGCCGATCAATAAAGGAGAGATTAACGTCAGGAGTATGGCGGATACGGTGCATGGAGTACGTGCGAAGATTGCATGGGAAATTATTGAGGGAGAGACGTTGTGGGGCAGGTGTATGCGGAGCAGGTACGAGGCTGGCAGCGCCGACCTTCCGGAGAGAGGTTTTTCCATGTTGGCCTAGGTGAGTAATATTGTCCCGGAGTTACAGCACTGTTCTCAGTGGATTATTGGGGAGGGGAGGATCGACTTCTGGGATTACAACTGTTCAGGGAGGGTGCATGCTTTTCCGGGGTTTCCGGCCCCGCTTATCTCTTTTAGGGAGGCCAATCTTCATCCCCTGTTCTTCAGAGCGGTGCTGGATGAGGATTCTCAGAGGATCTTTGATTCAGTTGTGATCAACTAGGAGAGGGATAGGTGTGTTTTCATGCCCTCGGTGTCGAGTAGGTTCAATATGAAAGCCTTTTTTATGAGTTTCAATGATCAACAGTAGTAGGAATCGAGGAACAGGGTGGAGTGGAGTAGATGGGTTCCCTCAAAAATGAATTTTTTAACATGGAGGATCAAGAAAAATTCCATCCCTTTAGATGAGAATATCAAAAAAATTGGGTCTTAGCCTGGCGTCTGGGTGTCAGTGTTGTAAACAGAGGAGGGAGGAGAGCATGGAGCATATATTCCTTGAAGGGGAATGGGCTCGTGTGGTATGGAGCTTTTTGGGAACACATATAGGGTATTCTTCTGATGCCAACACTTGGGATCGGTTTTTGTACCGGTGGTTCCAGGGGTGTGATGGCAATGTGGAGGAGAAAGAGGATCGAGGTTTTTTTTACAATGCAGGATGCTGGGTACTTTGGGAAACAAGGAATCGGGCCAGGTACGAGGGACTCGCATCCACAGGGAGGGCGGTGGTAGCAAGAGTAAGGTGCCTGTTGATTAAACTCGTGGGTATTTCAGGCTTTGGGGAGGATGTTCCTTCAATACGGGTGTTGATCTCCCCCGGGATGAGGATTGGGC
The DNA here is from genome assembly GCA_963277665.1 of Viscum album. Lineage (NCBI taxonomy): Eukaryota > Viridiplantae > Streptophyta > Magnoliopsida > Santalales > Viscaceae > Viscum > Viscum album. The sequence goes on along the minus strand of OY728139.1, from coordinate 1,271,033,472 downwards.
AGAGGACTTCTAGGGGGTGGGGGTCTTGGGTTCGTTGGATCCCTCCCGTGGGAGGTCTAAAGTTGAACGTCGATGGAACGTGCGCTGGGGAGACCATGTGAGGAGGGGGGTGCTACGTGATGGCAGCAATAGTTTGATTATGACCTTCGCTACATACTACGGGAGGGGGAGCTCGGTGCAGGCAGAGGCCCTGGCCGTACTGTCAGGGGTGTCGTTGTGCATGAATAGAGGCCTGGTGGTGGAGCAGATAGAAATGGACTCAAAAATTATCTATGATGCATTACATGGACAAGTTACAACACCATGGAGGATCTCTTACACTATTAGGCAGTGCAAGGCTATCATGGGGAACAACGTCAGTGTAACTCATACCTGGCGGGAAGGGAATAAAGTTTCGGACTACTTTGCTTCGATTGCGGTTCCTGGGTACACTAGGGTTTGGGTGGATAATGTGTCTCCCATTAGACCTGAGGGGGTCAATTTGATTAGGGGTGATGCACTTGGGTTGCATTATTTTCGTCCACCATAGGGTGGACCTCATTGGTTGACAATTTGTAGCTGGGTTGTTTTCATGAAATAAAAATCATAATGTTGGTGGTGGGTTATTGGGCTATATAGATGCATAATGGTTTGGATTAGTAGATGATAGAAAATCAATGTCAGGTGGTTCATTCTATCTTATATGATTTTGCATTTATTAGATAAGTAAGAAACAATATTTCATCTCATTGGGAACTGTAGAAGCTGGATATATTACAACTACTCAATCTAGTATGTAGTTATTGTGGATGAAGCAACAACTTGATGATATAGGAGTTGGAGTGAAGTCTCTGATCATAATCCTTTGTGATAATTCAAGTCCTTTAAACCATAGAAAAAATCCCATACATCACTCAAGGATAAATCACATTGAAATCAAGTATCATTTTATTAAGGAGAAGGTGGAGCGCATGATTTTTAAGTTGGAGTACATGCCTATAGAATTATAGGTTGTTGAAATTTTTAAGAAGGCCTTACCCAAAGAAGAGTTTGAATAGAATTGACTAGCTTTGGGAGTTTAGTCTAATCAACACACTTGAAAATTTGTGAATTTTAGACCCCTCTCCCCAGGGAATGGTTTTTTTTCCCAAATGTGTTGATCTATGTTCTTTACCCTGTCACAGACCACAAAGGAGTCACCATTGGGTTTGTTGAAAAAAGGGGGAGATATTGTGGCTATAAAAGGGGAGAACATGTCTTAATCAAGATTGGGGGAGAAGCTAATTGGGGGAGAAATTAAGTTGGGGGATTTTTAAATCTGACGATTCTAAAGACGATTGATCAGAGGTTATATATCATGATATATTGGGTTTGTGATGAAAGTAGTTGAGTGGTTTTGGAATGAAGTGATTCGTTGTTGAAATTTTCATGATACTCTTGTTTCTCATGCCAAGCATGGATCATGTGTTCTTAGAGTGTGTGTTGAGTAAATCATTGATTGATATCTGAATCATAAGAAGTGAATTTTTGAATAATATGGAAGAATCTTTATCATGGTATCAAAATGTGGAGAGTTTTCAACAAAACCAAAGGGGGATATTGTTGGGAAAATATGCCTCAAAGTAAAATTGTAGTGTTTTTGTGTTGATTGTGTTTGTTGGAAAAGTAGGTTTCTATGGTCATTTGTGGAGTTCCAAGGCAATTTTTGACATGGTATGTTGAAAAATATCAAAGGAAAAGGAATAGATTCCTTGGAAGTGGCATACAAAATTGGGTATATTAGGTGACACCATTTCCTAGTTTCTACCAAATTTTTGGGGTAAAAACTTTGGAGGATGTATCAATCACCATGAAAGGTGTATTTACATTAATTCCTCAAATAAATATGTAAAATGTATGAGTTTCATGAATATTTGAGTTTCATGAAGGTATGAAGCTCCTCAAAGGCATTCATTGTCATGAAGGATGGGTTTCGTGAAGGTTTGTAGCATCATGAATGTGCAATGGAAAATGGAACATATTCTTGACTATGATAAGTGGAGCATCAAAAATGCATTGAGGGTTGACAATAATCTCCACGACTATGAGAAGTGGAGCATCGAAAATGTGTGAAGGGTTTATGGTAATCTCCACAACTATGAGAAGCTTCATGAACATGAAATTTCCCCAATGCTTCACAAAAATCAGGAGGTTGGTGAACTAGATTGGCGAGATTCATGAAAAGGTTATGATATGGATGGAAGCTTCTGGAATGGGAGGAATCACATATAAATTGGCCTCTACCCCCCTCATAAGTAGAGAGTAAGACCTAACAAGGATTAAAAGGGTCTGGATTCACTAAGGCTATTCTTACAAAAATTATCATGAAGAAAGGAAGTTCACTAAGGCTATAAAATCTGACCAAAAGTTTTAAGCATCACAAAAATCATTGATGTTTGAGAAGGCTATAAAAATCCGATAGAGAGTTGTGATCTTTGAAAAGTCTAGGATAGAATCATGAGTCAGTTTGATGCTCATGAAAGGAGGATTCTTTGCAAAGCATGGTTGAGCTTCATGAAAGAGGTGAGCTTCATGAAATTTATGGGGGTTCACGAAGGAAGCATATTACTGTGAAGAATTGGTAAGTTTTACAAAGGTTGTGCGAGATTTGTGAAGGCACTGAGCATTGCAAAAGTGTTGAAAATGGATTGTACAGTAGAACCATGGTAAATTGAAATTCATAAAGTGGATGAATTTTGGACTTCAACAAAGCATCTACTTACAATTGAGGATGTATTCATTATCTTTAATGAAGGGACCTACATGTCCATAAACTGTGTTTGAATACTTTCCAGATCAGTGAGTGAAGGAAGAGGAAAAATGTGATCCTATCCAAGGGTAGTGAGCCATAAAATAAAATATTGAGAGAGTGAACCTTGGGAAGTAGTGACCTATCCCTAAACCTTATAGAGGTAGTGATTCTAGTAATAGAAGTGATCCAGCCCAAACCATGTATTTGGAAGTAAGCCTTAGTGTATTTTGTAAATTATCACATTATCATTGAATGATCCTTGGACGTAGCCCTGTGAGGGTGAACCAAGTAAATTTTTTATGTCTCATGCATGTTTTCATTTTTTTTCAAACTTTTATATGAGAAAAGGAGATAATAGTGTTTTTTTAACTATGAAACCAGATCTGAAGGTGCAATTATTTTAATCTGTCATACCCTAATTTACCCCCATCTCAAGGTATTTAACACAGTTGGGCTAAAAAAAATCAATGTTGAGAGATTTAATATTTCCTATAGAGAGACTATAAAGACAAAAGGATCAAATTAGGTTCAAGTAGGAGGACGTTATAATTTAAAATGGGGGTCTTGATAATTTAATTAAGAAAACCAGATAATTAAATTCCCGTCACATTGTTTGGATACACAGTTTGAAAAATCGTGTGCCAACCATGTGCTCCCAACTGGGCCATTGAAATAGGTTGAACAATTTGGAAACACAGTTTATGAAACCGTGTTCTTCCACTATCCCATGTTATATGGTTTGATGGATAGGATACACTATTTTCAATAACTAAGTGCCTAACTATTCACCCTTCTATGGAACTCCAAAATAAGGCACATAGTTTCCTTGGTTGACCCACACAGTTTTTCCTAACTATGTGCCAACCGTGAACATACTTAGAAACTTATAAATAACTCCAAAAGTCACTCAAAATAACCCAAGATAATATACAAACAACATTTTATCAAAAATAATATATAAAAGTACATGAAAGTGGGCATCATGATGTTATAGGCCCCTGAACAAAATCCTTGTCACTATGTTGGTCATTCTTGAAAATATATCATAGAATCCTTATTGTCTGTTGTCATGGTAGTATCCTAATGATTTACAAGATGGCCTATGTTTTGATGAGAATATCTGGGGAGATGACTTAAGAAATACATGGAAGTCAAATACCCATTCCTAAATGATATATTTACCATTGGTTTCCTTACAATCGATGCCTCAACATGAAAAGTCAAAAAGTAGATGGTCAGAGTCCCAGTTTGCAGACACATCGGCCACCACACTATCATTGAGTTCCCTATCATATTATCTAGACTCAAAGACACCTTAAAATTATTTCCTTAAGTTCCCAAACCAATCCCCATAACACATCTTACTCCAAACATTATCCTTAGTACAGACCGATTTGATACCACTCTTTCACAACCTGACCCACTGGGCCCCCACTTGGATAGGTGGTAAGCCATGAATGATACCCCAAGCCCACATCTAATAGGATAATAGTTTTAAATAGGTTCTAAGTAGGAACATCTCATATGATGGGAGACCTTAGTATAAATTACATATACACATGCACAAAACTCTATAAAATGGTGTAGGGAGGATAATAAATGCTGAAACCTCTAAAGAGTAAACAAATTCATAGAACAACTTCTTAGTAAACATCAAATTACAACAATGAATTCAAGTACAAAAGATGAAAAAATACACACCTGATAAAAGGAAAGTATCCCAACTTGAAAAATTTGACGAGGATGAAAGAGGCATCCCTTCTCATGATCCTTAGTCCTGACCACCACATGCATTCACCACCTCCTAGTATGATTATTCTCTACCCACTCTAGTTCCTCTGAATTCACCACAACGACATCCATTGGCTTTATAAGATACAACAAATGAAGAAAAATCCTATCCATGCGTGATTTTATACAAGCCCAATTGGACTCCCCAAAAAACAAAAAGAAAGATATAAAAATAATATAATTATGTCAACTATAAAATATGAGCGATAAGAAACCCATGGAAAATAGATATACTCATCAAGAATATGAGGTGAATAGGGAAATAGATCTCGATCACCATAGCCATCAATAAATGTCGAGTCCACCCGCATCTCCATAAATCATGAAACCAAGTTACACTCCTATGTAACCTCATGAGAATATAATAGAGGACCCACACCATTATTGAAGATGCCGTAGTTAAGGGAGTACTGACTCTTGTTGAGGACCTGCTCCCTGCTGAAGTTCAATAGTGGGGGAGTACTAACTCCTCAGATAGAGGATCCACAGTCGAATATGTATGAGGAGTACCACCCTAAATATATAAGGAATATGGTTAACCCATTCCCTGAGATAAAGATACTCCATTAGGGGAGTACCTATCATAGAATCAACTCTGACAATAATTCTTGGACCTTGATGTCAGCTAACCATCACTAAGGTTATAGTGACTCGCTTGTGCCATCACCCATCGTATCTCTGATGTTAAAAAAATTCCATAATTTCAACTAATGTGAAAACCTACATAGGAAGCAGTACTTTTGGGTCCAATTATGAGTCATGAATAATGAGGTACAGAAGGTAGAACATTCAAAAATAATTACAAGGAATTTACTTTGGGGTACATAGGGTGAAATACCAAGTTATAACCTAGCCATGTGCTACTATTCCACTTGGAATATGAAAAGGTAAATTTCATGGCATATGATCTGATCCACATGATGTGTGGGACTACCAAGGGTCCTAGGCATATACTTCATAAACACAGTTTTTCTATCCAGGCAGTGTAACACGACATTTTCTATAGGGGAACATGGTTTCTATGACAACTTAGGGTCTTTAGTGTATACACCCCATACATGGATCAAATATCCAGGCAGAGTCACATAGTGTATGGGCCCTCCAAACAGTCATGTTATAGTTAACTTAGATAGAAATCCTAGACATTGTTGGATGCAGATTACACAACGTGTGTCCTTTGGAATACATGATGTGTAGTAATTTTTTTTCACAAAAAGTTAATCGTCCTCATTAAGATTCACCGTAATTCCTGAATCTACCTCCATCTTTCTCATGGAATCCACTAGACATGTTGACCATTTCTGGATCCTCACTCTTACCAGGATTCTATACATCCATCGGCTGTAGAATGTGATTTTTTATCCAATATGAACTCCTATCATGCCTCCTAATTACCTCCCTAGATCCATTACTCAATAATCTATCCAAGATCCATCACTGATTCTCACCACTGATGCAAATCACCTTCTCCGTCATTGATCACATAAAAAAACACAGGTCTAAGGTTCAATCATGCTTCAAATTGGACCAACCTCGGTCAAATTATTGATCTACCATGGGCCACCAACAAATATACAAATAATGATATGATAAAACCACAATAAACAAGGTGAATTCATCGATGGATATTGTGATCCCAACCATCAATCATGTGTGTGTAAAATAAAAAATAGGAGATAAATATAACATAACGATTATTTTATGGCCTAAGGAGAAATAATAAGTTGGATCATGCCAAAGGGTAGTGATATTTGGATTCAAATAAGAAATAATAATTCATACTGTATATCTGAAAATAATAGGGAAATAATCCATAAATAATGATCCATACCCAATATAAGTAATGGAATTTAGATTCGTAATACAAAATAATTGCTTGAATGTAAATGAGGAGAGAGAAATTCCTAATTGAATTTCGACATGGTAACATGTGTACATGGAAAGAATTAATGAGAGAGAAATGGGTCTCCCATCATTAAAACATAAGGAGGGAAGTATGGGGGAGGTGAAAAATCATACCTCAACAATTATAATTGAAAATAAAAGGCCATAAAAATATTAAGAAACTTAGATAAAATGAGAAAGGAAGGAATCCCTTACTTGGAAGTGTGATCCCAAAGGCTTTGGAGGGGTTTAGAGAGGCTTCATGGGAGCTTGGGGAACATTAGGAGGATTCTAGAGAGAGGATATAAGAGTTTGGTAGAGCTCCAAAGGCTTTGAGTGAAGAGGAAGTGGGATATTGGGCGGGTTTATATACAAAAAGGGAAGGAATTCATTATTATTTAGGTTTTGAACCCTACACATTAAACTAATAAAAACCACAATTGATCCCATGGATTTTTCCAAAAGGGAGTGGAAAAAAAATTTATAAGAAATATTTCCAAACTTCTTAAAATATTTTTCTTGATTAGGTGGAGGTGAGTCACACTCTTAAGGAAATCAATTTAAAAAGTTAAAATGTTTTGTAAGTCTTGGAAGGTCCACTAATGCTTTGTGAAATAAATAAAACAAGCCTAAAATCAAATTATTTTAATGGAAAAACATATATTGGACGAAAATAATGTTTATATTATTATATTACATAAATATTGGGTCATTATGATGTCATAAAACATATTATATATTTAAATATTATTTAATTTTTTTCCCAAAAATTCAACTGTCTTAGAAAATTATTAAAAATTCACCGTTGGATAATTTCAACATCCTGATTCCAAAAAAATATTCATTTTATATAAATAATTTTCTAAATATGTGAATTTTTTATTTTAAAATAAGAACCTACATTTATAAAAAATTCACGGGTTTTGATAAAAAATGGCTTTCGAAACTTAATAAAAATCACAATTGTATTCATAAAAATTATACAATAATTTATATTTAATAAAATTTAATTTAGTAATAATATTTTATTAAAATATTATTTAATTCAAAAAATAATTAATTCATAAAAATAGATTTCTTAATTTAATATTAACTAAAAATACTATTTACACTTTAAAAACTATTTACAAAGTAACAATAATAAAATGAATGTATATTATTTATTATATACAAAAATAATGCACATAACTATATGGATAAGGTCTTGTTACGTAACCCCTTATAAAAACTCCATAAGACCGAAGGGTAAGGTGTGTAACAGTGACATACTCTTGGGGTGGCTCGGATAACATCACCCAAGTGATAATCTCTATATACTTCCACTTCTCCTGTAGATAGTTCTGTTTGAGCTTAATGCATTGAAGCTCAACTTGAGATAGGTCAAGAGCGAAGCCCAATGATTCCACCTCCATTCCGAGCTCTGAAAAATGGGATTTGTATGGAGCAATTCTGCTGAATGAGACCATTGATTCATTTTTCTGAGTAAATTGGATTTGTGAACTCGCTCTATTTATACTAATCATGTGATCACTGTTCAACAACTATATTAGCAATGGTAACAATTCAAAATGGTATTTTGAAATCCAAAAACTTAAAACCAAAAATTGAAAAAGTTATATAACCATTTTAGATAATAATACATTTAATTAGACCAAGCTAAATTTTCATTGAAACATTTATGGGTCATTAAAATCACATTCCCAGGCTTGTTAAACTCATTCCTAAACACCCACTTTTTTTCTGATGATGTTTTGATCATTTATCCTCTTCAAAATATTTCAAGTCTAATTTTTTAAATTTGCTCTATTTTTTTCATTCATGGATTCAACTTATAATTCATATTTCACCACTTATTTTAATTTTATCAGCTCAACCTATGATAAATAGTAGTGTTATCAACACATTTAATTCTCTGTATTTGTGTTGAATTATATTTGTAACCAATTTTGTGGGATTCATTATAACACCTTGAGATTTTGTGAATTTTTTTTCTTCGAATGAATTAGTTTTAATTGATTTGTTTAATTGAACTAAGTCAAATATTAATTTCACATGAAACCAAATTGGATTTTTCTACACATAACACCAAATTGGTGTGCATTATACACAACATTGAGTTTCTACAGAACATCATTTTATTGTTACAATTATTTAAATGAGATAATTATAACATAGAAATTAAACATACTAATATTAATAGTAATAAATACTCTTATTATATTATTTAAAATTATTTCACATAAATAAAACATATTTGTAATTAAATATTTAATTTTTTGTAAAGTTTATATATTTTAAAATAATATTTTCTAAAAGAAACAATTTTTTATATCCTTCATGTGAACAATAGAAAAATTAATTTTATACACTAATCAAAATTCAATTTGATAAAATGTACATAATTTTTAAAAACATAATGTTTAAATTTTTTTAGTATTATTTTTTGGGATTTTTCCGAGAAACATCATTTTCAGATGAATAGTAAAAATTACTGTAATTTAGTTAAAAAAACCATTTCATTTAAATAATGATTCGTGTTAAATTATATTTTAAATTGGGTTTTAAAGTCAAAATATGTAAATAATGAATATATTTATCCAATTTAGTTCATTGGGATCATTTTTTATAATGAAATCAGACATATAAACTTATTGAAATTTTATAAGTTTTTACTTAAAAAACCTGATTTCTTGCGCATCTATGAGATTAACATTAAACATAATTTTCCCACTTCTATGATTTAAATTTTGAAAAATGAACATACATTATTGTAATCAGTATTATATTTTTGCTCTAATAATATAAACTTAAATCTTGAAAAAAATATTTGTGAAAGTGATTAAAAGTAATCACAACGAGTAAGTTATGATTAAGCTTAATTAAGGACTAAACCTTAATATTAAAGACTAAAATGTCCTATAAACTAGTCCAAAATCCATTGGATACCAATAATTTTACCATATCAATTCTTGTTTATAATTTTATGGGTTATTGGGATATTATTAAATGGAAGTGCCCTATATAAAAGGTTAAGCAAGGGAAACGACAAAAAGGGATCTTTCCTTACCTTTAACATTTTTAAAACATTGAGATATGTAAAAAACCTAATATTTTAGGTTATAGATATCATTTTAAAGATTAATGGGTTATTTTTGTCATAATAATATATCAATAATTTTTAGATATGATTTAGTTACATAAAATTCATAGGAAACACCAATGTAGTGATTATTTTGAAAATAATTAACTGAAATAAATGATATTATCAAGGTTAAAAGTGAAGTGAATTGATTGAATTATTATATTTAATTATTTTTTAAGATTAATATATCATTTTAAACATCTTTAAACATTATTTATTTGAATTATAATATTAGTTTGATATTTTAAAATTAAAATTAAACAAATAATTCTAAGATTGACATCATTGTTATTTTATAATTAATGATATCTTATTAAATGTTTTAAAATTAATAAAATTACTATATTATAACAAGAGATTTTTTAGGATTAAAAAATATTAAATATGGTCTAGTAGTGGGCCAATTTATCTTTTATAATCAACATATTAACCCATTGATTGTAAAAACATTATTAGCACAGTATGGGTTTAAGCAATATTTGGTGCGTCACATGCGCTTGTTTTAAAAATTAATATCCAAAACAGATTAATTTTTTTTAAATTAGGTATAATATTTATAATTAATTTTATCTATATTATATAATAAATTTAACTTTATTTTATTTTTAATGGTAAAATTACTTAGATTATAAAACTAGGAGCTTTAATAAAAATCAAAATAATAAAATTGGGGAATCTTACAAGTTAAGGAACCAAAATATTATAATGAAAATATTTTCGTGTGGTGTATGTTTTTAGACCATAATTTAACATTTATCCATAATTTTTTCATTTTTGTGGCACATTAGTTAAAGGAGACCTCCCATTATTGAATAGATTTTGGTATTTACAAGAGTGCCACTCCCTCTCCACTATAAAAAGTCAAGCACTCTACCCCATCCTCACACCTATAAAGCTACATTGGATCGCCAAAAATATACCAAAATAGTCTCCCAACATCTATACATTACTCATTTAAGCATCCATTTGGAAAGGAATCAATCCAAGGAATCCTTTTGGTACAAACCAAGAGAAGTTACCTGGTTAAGAGGTAACATCTTCCCTCAAACTCATTTATTTCATTTCCTTCTAAACTCCCTCAAATATTATTATTACATGATTTTATAAAAAATATATTATCGAAAATATACTACAGTGTTTTTATGATATGTTTTATATCTAAAATTACACACACTTACATCTAATGGGTAACAAACATACTATTTACGTGTAAGACAAACTACCACATTACTAAACAACGATTGTTCATTTTTTTACCGCCTATCATGGTATAAATTATGATGAAAAATATGTTTATATATATATTATATATTATATTTTTATTTATTTAATAGTATATAATCCTTTTTACAAAAAATAACTTAATACTTTCCATTTGGTTTAAATACGATAATTTCGTTTGAGGAAGTGTGGACTACCGCCCCCTCAAAGCGATGTGATTCATTCATACACTACATGGAATGTATTAAGGATTAATTTTGTGAATTTATATGATAAATATGAAAAAATAATTCTAATTTAATTATATTATATACATATATTAAAATATTTCATTTTATTTATTTCTTTTAATACGATAATAAAAACAGAAACATCATTTATAAGTATGTACGACTTACCGTCTACATGAATGATGTATTCCATTTTCTGATTCTATATTGTATAGATTATTATAATACAAATATATTGAATATAAATGATATTTTTATCATGTATTAAATTCTGAAATCAAAATATAAGTATAATTATAGGAGATATAACAAATTAAGACACATGCGAAGAATAAAGCAGATATTACCTAAAGTAAAACCTTAACATAGGATTATTAACATGAAGGAAATATAAAGTCATAATAAAACCATATATGGTATTAGATATAATAATATGGTTATTTGAAATATTTATAATAAATTTATATTTATTATACAGGTGGTTTTTACTAGTATTAAGACAGTTAAAACACAAGGTTAGAAGATTTCATCTCACTTTTTATTTCCGTGAGATATATGCTTTATTGAACACACATTCCTTTTGTGTGGTGTGTATACTACCCATGGATGTATTATATGATTATTATAATTAATATTATGGGTATTTACATATCCATTATATGATCTTACTTTCATGGGGTTTATGTTTCAAAAGGTACCAAATCAGTAAGAAAATGTTATCTCAATTTACCTTCTTTGAGACACATACCATGTTATGCACTTATATTTTTTTTATAAGAGGTGTACATACTAAATTTTAGATGATATATATTGAATATAATTACTTTCATGATATTTTAATCCTCATTTAATTTCACTTTCTTACATGGGGAGTATGGTTCAAAGTTACTAAGTGGTAAGAGTTTATTGAAACAATCTCATCACTTTTCGAGATTGTTTATGATCATGTTTCCCTTGTTGAAATATTATAATAAATATCTCAAGAAAATGTATAAATTTTATCCTCATCTATTTATTCATGATATATTCATGTATTGTTACCATTTTTATACTCTTTGGTTCAAAATATTATAAATAAAGTGTTTTTAATAAAGTCAGACTTGGCCTCTCTCTTCAATCAGAAATCTATATTCTTCCAAAACCATGTTTTATAGAAAGGGTTTCAAAATGTTTTCAATAAATATTTATAACCTTTAAAAGTATTTTAAAATAAATTATTTTAAAAATTATTTCAATATTTCTTTATAAGTTTTCAAATTATTTTCAAAGAAATGGTTTTCAAAACGTTTTCAATATTTATTTATAAGTTTTTAATGTATTTTCATTGAAATAGATTTCAAAATGTTTAAAATATTTCTTTATAAGTTTTAAAAGTGATTTCAAAGAAAAAGGTTTTGAAAATATTTTGAATCTTATTTTATACGTTTTCAAGGAAAAAGGTTCTAATTTTTTTTCAAACTTATTTTTTTATGTTTTCGAGGGAAAAGGTTTTAAAAATGATTTTCAAGAATTCTTTCAATGTTTTCAAAGGATTTTCAAATAAAATGGTTTTCAAAAGGCGTTATGTTTTAAAAATATATTTTCAATGAATAAATGATATTTTCCTCAAGAAACGTTTTTAAAAGATATTACAAAATTGTTTACCATGTAAGATGACATCCGTTGATGTTTCTCATGCCTTTTTAGGAAATGATCTAAAGGATTCATTCATATTATTTCTCTGAATGGGTTATTCTTGATGTCATGGTCTTTATGAAACCTATTTATTTTAATTTGGTATATGTTTATGAAATTGTTTTCTCTTTCATAAGTTATAATTTTGATGAGATGATTATGAAACATGTATCCTTTTCCATAGGTTCTACTATGATTACATGTTTATGATACCCATTTCATTTCATGGGTTAAGATACAACTATTTATGATTATGTGGTATATGTATGTATGATTTCACTATGATATAGGTGGGACCTATATCTCTTTCCAATGCATTGGGTAAATATTTATATCTCATGAGATTGACTAAGATGGTATTGGGTGTGAACCTAGACTTCTAAGATGACAATGGGGGGAACCTTAACCACCAAGATTTTATGGGGAGTGAAATCATGCTATTAAGATGGATATGGGAGTGAACCATGAATACCAAGATGGTATGGAGAGTGAACACATACTATTATGATGCTCTTGTTAGAGATTCATTGGATACTGTAGAAATAATATTATATGATTATGTGTCTTCCACAATTCCATGTTTTATTCCTATGTTATACATTCATGGAATATGTTCTTTATTTTCTTATGATTCTTGTCTCATGAACTATCGAGCATTATTCCCTAATTCCTGTTTATGATATTTAATATGAAGGGTACGCTATTTTATTTTCTTTATCATGTTCTCATACCCTTATGCTCTTGATTATGCTAACATGTCTCTTTAATTTACCCATATTGAGCATATGATCTCACCCAATTTTATGTTTCCTTTCCCAAGTTATGAAGATATGTATTATCTTTGATGTGTCTAAGAATGGTGTTAGTCAAGAAGAACCTAGGGGGAGATAATGTAGCTCATTTATATACCCGTGTTTATGTTTCAATGTTTCCAAAGGCACTAGAGTAATAAGATATTTGGGCATCTATTTGAATAATGTTTTAAGTATTCTGAAAATATTGTGTAATATAAATATATGTAAGTTATAATTTATATATTCATCAGTCTCATATCTTATTCTAATCCTTTTTATTTGTTTTTGAATCTCTTCAACAACTACTTCTTCCTACGATGAAGCCTCAGAATCATCACTATTTAAATGATTTTTGTAAACCTCCATAATTAACTTCAACATCATATTATTTACCACAAAATTTTTCCAAATTTGAATATCCATATTTTTTTATAACTTTATCTTCAATCAGTTTTACATAATTTCTTTCTATAACTTTATTTAGCCTCTTATTAAAGCATTTCTAAGATTTACTCTTGGTGATTAGATTAAAAATAACCCTTCATCAGTAGCATCTCCATATTTACCTTTATTTCCTACTTTATTTTAGATATAAAATTTACTCTAAAGCACTACGAAGTGTTTCAATGATATCTTCCTTCCATGCCACATATCATATGATATTTTCTCTCTTATGGGCCTTTGTGAAGCTTGTGTTTGAGTGTAAACTATTACTTTCACTACTTTTAATAATATCATGAGATTTAACTTTCAATTAAAAATATTGTTTTCCATATTATTCGCCATCTAATAATTTATTTTAATTACTCCATTTGTTATTGAGTTCTACCTCATGATACACCATGTTTGATTCTTCATCTTTCCAAATAATGTTCCACGTTAATGGAATTATACTTCATATAATTTTCAGATCAAATATTTTTTGTTGATATTTCAGTTTCATTTTCATCGATCCTTCAATAACTTTTGATGAAATCCATCATATACTTTTTGGTTTTCATGAAAAAAATACAACCCATCCTTTTATAACCATAAAAAAACAAGATGAAATACCTTTCTCCTCATGTTTTGGGTTGGGTTTCTAGTCCACACAAATTAATATAAAGAAAATCAATAAAATTTTATTCCATCTTCTTCTTTTTATTATAGGGATTCCTCACTATATTAATTTTCAAGAAAGAATCACATATATTTTCTCAACCTCACTTAAAATTTGGAATATTAAATAAAACATTTATCTTTGATAGATTATGCATGTTTTTCTAGTGTATGTTTCCAAGCCTCAAAGACCATAATACATTATCATCTTACACCATAAAAAATAGGTATTCTTTTTTTCACTAGATAAAAATTAAAATTTATTCTCTATACTTTCATCATAGAATTTATAACTTTTCCTTTATTAGGTTTCCCTTTATATTTAATGTAACTTAGATTCTTGAATCACATAATTGGATTACACTTAAGAGATTCTATCAAGGTCCATCAACATAAATCACCCTAGATTTTTTCCAATTCAACCCTAGAAATACTTTTCATTATATTTAATTTGATTTTAAAGGCTCAATAATTTCCAAATTTAATGGTTACATCAACAAGGACCTTCAAGTTCTTCAATAAATTAATGTTCTTGGTCATGTGGGATAATCCATCACAATCAAGAATACATGCACCACTATTTTTTGTCACATTAAGATAAGTTTTATCTTAGATATTATTTTCCTTATTCCATTCCTTACATGATATTATGGGTTGAATTGAGACACGTTTGGGTCTATTCTTATTATTTTTATCATTATTAGTATAGTTTTCATATTCCTATTTCAAAGTGAAAAAATGGTTTCCAAATAGAATTATTATAACTGACCTCACATCCATCCTCCTTGGACTTCCATAAGATTTAATTTCTCTCTTTAATTTCCCAAAATTAAAAAAATATATATTCAAAAATAGAGAAATAAAAACAATTCCCATTAAAATAATTTCATTTTTTTGGGTGACAAATATTATTTCAATATTTTTTGTTGGTTTTTGGGTCTCTCTTATTTTAGGTAGATTTTCATAGCATGACCTAAAACATCGAGACCCCTCTTGAGTGGTATCAAGTTGAGTGTGCCCCTATAATATTTCCTATTATAGTCCAAGGTATGGTGACTAGCATTGAGTAGGCATATCACACATTATGGGAGAATTGAGCCTAATCCACATGTACACAATACACACATCCACATAGGGAATAATAATATAAATCAGATAAATAAAACTAACTATCATAAATATAATTCATGTGACAACCCCTAAGATCAGTAAAGGAGAAAACCAGTAAATAATCCAAAATAAAAAGGATAATGATACAAACCCAATAAACAAAAGGTAAACTAACCTAAATAAGCATGATAAACAGATATTAACAATGAAATAGCCTTCTACATGAACAAAATCCACTTCTACCTTCTCATAGCACTACTGAGATCCATTAACACTATTCTACTAAGATCGCCCGTGAATTTTCCTTTATCTATATAAGACACAACATATTTGGGTGAAGATTCCCATGTAGGGGTGAGTATACACATACCTAGTAGGACACCAAAAAAACAAGAAAGAAATAATAAAGAAACTAGTCATCTCAAACCTTAAGTAAATATTGGAAGATCAAACCAACAAAACAAAACCCATATATGATTTAGAGACAAAAACCAAGAAAAAAGGATAATTTTTTGATCTAAAATATACCAAATACATGAGAAATAGAATGAATCTAAAAAAATATGATCTACCCAAACTAAGGAACCTAAATAACCTCTATGGAACTATAGTATTGGATCATCGCCTCACCAAATAATATGTATCTATCAAGTGGGTAACCAAATATAGTGGTGGACCCTCGCCCTATCTGATCTCTTAGATTAGGAAATGGTGTAACTAAATTCATATATATATGATCATCTTCCTAAGTATGTGGAGGGGGGGGGGGGGGGTTAACTAACATTAGTTGTGATGTGGGGGACCTATTTCCCAACTTAAACTCTTCACCAGGGGGTATTTTTATTGAAACAGTGGATATAGAAATGATATAATAGGTTTGAATATAAAGAAAAGACATAATAAATAATCACATAGGGCATATATATTTACGTGGTATGGGAAATGATCCCTATTTACATGGAGATGCAAAAAATTTTACTATGATTTAGAAGCACAATTACAGGGAGTATGTAGAGACCCGAAGCTTGACGTACATGAACATTACATTACTTTTGCGGAATACTTAGTACATAACAAAAAATACACACACAAGGATCGTAATAGTTCAGTGTCTTTGGAAACTCGGAACGTAATCTTCTAATCGTGGTGAAAGATCTCCAATATCTCCCATAAAGATCTTCCCTTTTTTTACCTAATACCTTTCTTTATATCCCGGGGAAAAGAAAACATAAAAGGGTGAGCTCAAATGCTCAGTAAGGGTAAACAAAAGAAATATAAATCTCATCGTATACACAAGCACATAACTTTTGGAAATCTTAACCTGCAAAACAGATCATAATTTCATAACATGGGATAAATCATGGCAGTGAAATGTAATCACAATAATTATAACTTAAAACATGAAACTTTGTGGCATTCACACATAATCATATAGAATCATTTCTTGTTAGTCAAGACTCATTGCCAAGACTATCTTAGTGGACAAAGTCCCTTTCTGAATCGAGTAACCCTCGTTTCAGTCCTGTTTCACTGAACCTGTATAACCTACCATTCCAGCCATGTCTATCTCATGAGATATAAAATCTTTACCCAATGCATTGGAGGGAGATATAGGTCCCACCCATCTCATAATGATACCATTCTTATGTGTTCCACAAAATCATATACCATACATCATAGCATAACCCATGTAATAAAAATGGGATTCTTAAACAACATGACATCATAAAACCATTCATATAAGATAAAGGAATTCATAAACATAATTCCATCACAACGTAGTAAAATCAATGTAAAAATATGGATAGAAACAGAACCCTTTATTATCTTAGATGGAAAAAAATTTTGATAAAACACTTGAAATGAATTCTTGAGGAAAATATCCTTTCTTCTTCAAAATCAATTCCTTTTCACAAAACATCATGCAAGAAAGAGATTTTATTGAAAATATTCATGAAATATTTTGGAGGAAGGTTCATGAAAATAAGGCTTTATAAAACCGTAAAAATCCGTTCGTGCCGTATAAGTTAAAAAAAACATTCTTCTCGTACTTTTGTCAGAAAGTCAAAAAGTTCCTCGTATGAAAAAAAAAACGAAAAAAGATTCCTTTCATATCCTTTACTAAAAACTCACCGAAGGGTAAAATTGTATTTAAACAATTGTAGGTGGATGGAAATAATGTTACACATTGAGGGAACATGGATGTGGATAATAAAATACACCCCAGTAATTACCAAAGTAAAAACAATCTCAGATAAAAGTGAGATTGTGATATTTCCCTTACCTTAGGTCCGATTTGCTTCGTATGTGTCCGAAACTCCTGTATAATGATTTAAATAATGTCATTGACTTATTACAGAATCATATTCATTGTTATGATATCATATATGGTTCACTTATGACTTTATATTACCCGTTCTTTTGTAAATTCCATGTTAAAGAAGCGTTTTGGGTAAAATCGTTTCATTTATCGTAGGTGTTTTGAATTGTTGTTCTTGACATTATTATTAATTATATCATGATTTAATTACATCCAGAATATAACATATGATTTATATATCATATATATTTAGTATATATATATATATATAATATATAGATAAATGAAATGAAAAACACCATTCATGGAGACGGTAGTCCGTACGTACGCATGAACGCTGTTTTCCTTTCCTTATTGTCTTGAATGGAAGTAAGTAGATTAAATACATATATATATATATATACATAAATCCAGTAGCTTTATAATGTCATATATTTCATTATTATTTCTTATATATACTTTATAATCATTCTTAAATGGTTAACATGGAGAATGAATCTCATCGCGTCGTGGAGACGGTAGTCCGTACGTACGCACGAGCGAAGATATCATTTCCATAAATATTGAATTGAATTGGAGTGGATTATACAATATATCAGAATCAATATTATGTTTTAATGACTATGTATAGTTATTCTTTACACCATTATACCCATCCATGTAAGGTGGTGGTGGAAAATAGATTACACCACGGCGTGGAGACGGTATTCCGTACGTACGCACGCGCGGTGATTTCTTTTTCCGTAGGATGGATAGATGGTGAAATAGGGTTGTTTCATACCTATAATAACATATCAGTATATTAGTGATACTGATGTTATTACTTCATAATGAAACAACCTAAGAATAAGAAGTGGAAGAAGAAATAAAGATGAAAGAATTGGTAACCGTAATTACCTCTTCTTTGAAGCGCCTCTTTGAGACCTCCTCTTAGGGCACTAAAATTGGTCTTTGAGGAAGACCAGAACCTCTAGGATGTTTCTAGGGAAGTGGAGAAGAGATTTTGGCAGGGGTTGGCCGAGCTTGAGTGCTCAAATTGGTGTGAGGAGGAGGGGGAGGAGGTGTCCTTTTATAAGGGAGGAGAGGGGCACCTTAGGAATACCTCAAAATATTATTTTATATTAATGTAAAAATCGGTTTATAATGGTTCCAAAGGGTCTTATTTCGAAGCTAAAGTGGGGATGGGTCGAAATCCTATCAACCAATAGGATTTAGACAAGTTTAGGTTATTATTTTAACCTTATCAATTAGATTTAACTCTAAGTTAAATAATTTAACTTTTACCGTGTCTTTTTGTTTTCTTACACTACATGGTTAATACACTTATTATAACATGCCAAACGAACCCCAAATTGTTTATTATTAATATATATATCCTTATCTAAGTCATTTGGCCGAACCTTATATTTTTAGGAATAAAATAACAATTAATAATATAATATTTGATTTGAAAACTATTTTGTGTCAATTTTGACACTATTTGATATATGATTTTTGTGAAAGTCATAAAAGAATTATATGTTCAAACCAAGTTGATTAAATCAACACTAATATATCATAGTAACCTATAAAATTAGTGGAATTCATAAAAAGTCTAAAATTACATTTATGTGAGCATTTATAACATCAATTATGTTAACATTTCCTTAAAAGGGTAATTACTGCATCATCGTTGTGTCATAAATAAATTAATTTATTTAAAGTTTAAAAATTAAAAATAAAATATCATTATGTAGGAAATAATTTTAGATTTCTAATGAATATTTATAGTTGAATTTATCTTATGTATAACCCCATATTAAAAATGTTTTAGTTATTAAACTTTGATTTTAACTATTTTAACTATTCATTAAATAAAATAATATTAAATGTCATAATCTAATCCAAGTGGACCTAAATGGTCATATTATATTCATAAGGTTGTTTTTGGTCGAATTACACTTATCCAATAGAATTAGGACATGTGTTAGGGTAATAGTAATATCATATTTACCCTTAGTTACCCTATTTACTATTAACCGTGGTAAAAAAAGGTAAAAAGTTACTATTCACCAAAAATTATTTTCATCTCATTGAAGCAGATTTTAGTCCTTGATATTAACCGTGTCTGTCGGATTTTCAAAATTACATTCACAGAAGCGGTAAAATTAAGTTTTATGCAAAATTCAGTTTTTAACCTACCACTTAGTGGTTTCACTATTCATCAAAAATTGAAAGTTTTCAGAAAAATACCAAAAATTAGGCCTAAGCTATATTTGATATTATGAACTCAAAAATGATTTCTATTTTACCAAATTCAAAACATATCAGTTGCATTAATTAATTTAAAAATTAATTCCCGTCGTCTAAACAAAAGGCGTGTTTTTAAGAGATAATAACTATCAAAAGATTGACACTTGTTTATAACTGGTTTAAATGTGAAATTACATCCAATGACTAAAATTGTATTGAATTGTAAAAATATATTCTAAATATACTTTAAAACCACTCAAATTAATAATTTATCACTATTAATTATTTCGATTGAAAAAGTTGTTTTTAATTAAAATTTAGTAATTTTCACTATTCATCAGAATATGAAAGTTATCCGAAAAGTACCAAAATTTCACCTTAGGATAAATTCGATACTCTGAATCCATAAATGAAGTCCATTTTGAAAAATAAAATTTACAAAATTTCAAAAAGTGGTTATTAATATTCATAACGGCTAGTTTTAATAATATCTTAATAACATATCGTTGTTTAGCGAAACTTGGTGTTGCGTACAACACACGCTATCGTGGAAGGTCGCGATTGCGTGTAATTCAAGCCAGGTCAGAGATGTGTGTTTTGAAAGCTCTTTTTGGTGTAGCGTATAACACAAGACATTAATGAAATTAAAAAGAATATTTTTCATAAAATCTCGGGGTGTTACAGAGTATCTCATACTTTATCACACATAAAAACCCAACCCAAAAAGGGATAATAAATACAATGAAGAATTATTCCACCAACAACACAAAAAGTCTGTTGTGATATAGTGAAAGGTGGCTGGAAGTTTTTGTCTCTACAGTGCTGCGACCAACCAAGTCCAAGATGCTACAATAGTCATTCCAAAGTTTTCACTACCATAGTTCCCTATTGGTGTCATCCAGTCAAATCTTATATAGTTGGTTAGTGTTGCTAAATTTCCCCAAAATTTGGGCCAGGGACCTTTGGCCCCCAGAGAAGGGGCACAATTCCCCCTACAACCCCAAATGAGCTCACTGTAGAGCCTGACTTACAAAGTTGCATCCTGGTGCATAGTAGGGGCTGTAAGTATTCATCCCAACATAATCCAAAGAGGATCAGGATACCCCAATACAATAAGTATCTCCCCTCAAAACACTTCAATCACCACACCTGAACCCTATCATCAACCCTATAGTGATAAAGATACTAAATTCATATATCACATCATATATCACCCCTAATGATGAATAGAAATTCGACACCACATACAATGTGAATAAAATTATCATAATTAATTACTTGCATGAGCAAATTTTTATTCCGAACATAGATATATGAAAAAATGACAAGGCTAGAAAAAGTACAAGCCATATACTTTAGGGATACATGGCATGTATCCCCATACAAACAATCTATTCATGTATTGCCTCACCACACAGAGTGTAAAATTCAGCCTACATGGAATGTATGATAAGGTACATGGTTTGTTAGAATGGTTGGGTACTTGGAATGTACCACCATAGATCATGTTGTGTAAGGGTTTATATACAGAGTGTGTCCCCAGGAAACACAACATATGGACTCACCTAGCTCACTCAACATGTATTTATGTGGATTTTTAGTTGTGTACCACCAAGGGTATATGAATTTTGTGGGAAAACGTCCACCTAGTTGTGTAATCCCTGTACAAACTATGTTATTCAATTTATGGATACATAATTTGTGGTCCTAACCCACATGAAATGTGATAATTATATTCAACTAAGACAATATATGTCATTCCCTAGGTTATTTTTTTTTGATAGAGATTCAGGTTCTCCCGATGGTCGAATGTAGGGGTTGAGTTTTGTGCAATAATTCACATCAGGCCCACTATTTATGAATTATTTCCAATGGGTTTGTTCATGGAACCAAAAAACCCAATAGTTCTATGTACATGATGGATATGATTTCCAAAGTTAGGTGCTCGTTGAGAAGTTTAGGCAATGATGATTAAGAACTCACATTGGTAGAGAGGATGGGAGGTTGGGCTCGTCACACCCTTTTGGGAGCATTTTTTCCTACTTTAGGACTCTCTTATATATTTATGATGTCTTCATGAATACTTCATTAATTCCCAAGTATGATTTGGATCACCCATGAATTAATAATCAATTATCAGCATGTATGGAATCTAGAATCGTCTCTATGTATCTGAGAGTCTTCATAAATGGAGATATCTGTATGTATCCAAGGTTCTCCATAAATGGTGTCCTCTTATATACTAGTTAGAGATTAATTGGTCCCCATTACAATAATGCTATTTTTCTAGCCACGTAGTGGGGAACTCTGGAGTGTTTTTCATCTATGGATATAAGAGTTGTTTTAATGTTGGGATTGAACCCAAGTTATGGGATTCCTACACATCCTTGTGAAAGGAATCAGAACCCATGTAGTTTAGTGTCCCTAAATAGAGAACATAATATCTTTTAAGATTATGTGATAAGGACATAACCATTTAGTTTCACATCATTCAATAAGGAAATCTAGGAAAAAGGTTCCTAGTCTATGTTCGATGTGGGACTTATGCCAAAGTGGCCTAGGGAACCAGGAAGGGATATAGATTCCCATTTTAAAATAATCCCTACAAGGATTGTATCCCAGAGAGAATAGGGTTGATTTGAAGTATTGGGTTTGAACCTCAGGGAGGATTCATATGTCTCCTATTTGGGCAGGAATCAAAGCTCACATAGTTTCGTTGTAAAGACCCATGTCTATGGAGGCCCTCTAAAGATTTGTCTCAGAGGGGAGTATGAACCTTTCAGAGGATTAAGTTTTGGTATTATTTCAAAGTAGGATGCCTTGATAAATGAGTTTGGTTTGGGGGCTTACTCCTGAGTAGGATTCTCATGGTGGTTAAAAGTTGGTTCTTATACCAAGTATGAGGCTCATAGAATAGTATGATTCAGGATTACTCCTGAGGAGGATTATTATAGGATAGTATGAATGGGGATTACTCTAGAAAAGGATGCCTATGGATTTGAAGGTTATGATTGGGGATTAATCCTGGAAAGGATTCCCATATGTAAGATACTGAGTATTATACCATGTATAAGGATCAAAAGTTTTATTTTTAGGATTACTCCTAAGGAGGATTCCTAGATGGATGGGGTTGCGACTGGGGATTAATTATGAGGAGGATTACGATGGATTGGTTTAGTTTGGGGATTAATCCTAAGAAGTATTCCATTGTTATTGAAAGGTTGGGGATTATACCAATTAGGCGGCTCACAGAATATTATGATTGGTGCTTACTCCTAAGGAGGATTCCTATACGATTTGGTGTCATGTGGCTGTCATGACCACCGTCAACCTCAAACTCATGTGATCCATGATCATTGTAAAAAATAAGAGGACATAGAAGATCTGGGGGAACAACACAATCTTCTTTTCAATGAGTTTGGATACATGTCCTTGAGGACCCACACCTATGGAGGTACTCCAAAATAAGGTTAGGAGAGGATTCAAAAGAAGACTCTATACTAAAACATGCATCATACTGTGTGGATTCCATGATCATGTTTGTCCCCTAATCCCACATAAGGCAACATGATTCAATATTGAACGTGACAATCAATAGTAAGAATAATATCTACCAAAACACACACTTATCCTCCACCAATGGTGAAAGAGGAGAAGGTGATGGGATAAGAAAAAGGGACTTGGATGTTCCCATTTCCCCTCCCATTTCATATCCAGGATTGTGAGATCTTACTAACCATTTGGACACACCCCATTGGGGAGAAGAGAAGAAATATTTCAACCTCTCACTAGATAGGACATGGGATTACTCCATGAGGGGTTCCCTAAAATTGGTTCTAAAGAAAGGGAGGAGGATCTCATTTCATGATGAATGGAAAAGAAAGAGTAATCCTCACCCTAATTTCTTGGAATTAGAGGCTCTGGGTCTCAGAGATAATAAGAGGAGAACCTGGTCCAACCCCTTATATTAAAAATATGAACTCCCTATCACCATACTTGGGGTTGGGGTCCTCATGACCATGGGAATTCAAATCCACATGCACCCTAAGGACCATAAATGTATGGTGTGACAAGTTTGGGAAACCTATCATAGTATTATTTCAAATCAAAATGGGAGACACGCTGGGGTGCCCCTATTTATGGTATTGCAAGCCTGGAGGCTTCGGTGGAGGTTTCAACTTGGTCCTTCTCAGAAAAGGTATCCAAAGTGAGAGGATCCCTCCCATTGGTGGCTTGGAAGAGGACTCAAAGAGGGGATCGCACAAGTCCTACATTAAGCGGAAGAGGTTACTGTCATAGGGCCTGGGAGGAATTGGAAGTTCTTGATGCAGGGACATATAAACCTTCACGATCTAGATATTCTTTGGGAAATGGATCACCTTGGAAACAAAACATGGATAAGTCTTTATCCTTGGTACCATGGGTATCCTCAGGTGTCCTTGGATGGATCTTACACAGGTCCTTGATTAGGGAGAGGTGCCTCACACATGTGGTTGTTCTCTAGGGGAGAAGGGGTCCTCATATAGGTTTCATTTGTTTCAGACTCTGAAGGGAAATTGATATCACTTACCCTTATAATTTTCTCCTCTATTGGGTTTTGAAGAGCCTCTTAAGGTATTTTTAGAGACCTTGGTGAAGGGTCTATGGGACTAGAGCTTAGGGGATTCTTCTAATTTTCCAATTGTGAAAATGAGGTGCCTAGGGGTCCCATTTATAAAAATATTGGGGACCCTTGTTAAAGGAGTTACCCTATATAGGTCCATGGTGTAGGTTCCCAGCGTAGGTACCCCACACAAGGTGGACCTTCTGTTCAATGCCTCAAAGGGGGGATATATTGACCTTCAGATGCATATGTGTGTGTGCACAACCTAATTTGGGAAATTTACTTTGATCTTCCTTGGGGTTCTTTAGTGCTTGAACATGATTAAGGAACTCTTAATAATATTTTCACTCGAATAGGAAAAATGGAGTGTCAAATAAATCTCCCCCTCAGGATTGGGTCCGATTGAAGGATGATGGTCTAGTCCTAAGTTAGAAGATGGAAAATATTATGAATGGTGTGTTGGTGAATCATGTAGTGATTCTATGTAGAGTGGAGGTGTATGTACAGAATTGTGAGAGAAAACTAGTATAGGGGAGGTATATAGGGTTGGATTCCCATGTATTGGAAAACATTTATCGCTATTTACGACATACATACAAAAATAATTCCCCATTTAGAATTATAGGGTTGTTTCAAGTGATATGGGGGGTAGATCATAGAAAACTTTGGTTCATATATGGAACTGAGCCCAATTAAAATCCCTGATAGATGAGGATGATAAATGTGTCAAGGAAATTTAACTTCTTTTTTCATGGAAAACCACAAACATGAATTCTTACTAATGATGGTAGGGAAAATGATTATTTTTTAAGGTTGTACATGATACCATTCAGATTCAACGTACTGGTGGTTCACATTGACAGCGAGATTATATGTGAGGATTATACTCCATATTGATTTTCCTTTGAGGTTAAATATCTTCAATAGTCAAGAATATTTACACTACACATGTTAGGATTGAGAAGAATCTAATGTAACGCCCCGACCCCAGTTACCCAGAGTCGGTGCATTATTACATAACATTGGCATGATCACAAGAAAGATCAAATCTCGAAAGACCGATTGGTTTAGTATCCTTGGAAACACTAGATATATTCATAAGTTTTACATTACATCATAAAATGAAAAACTACTAAAATAACATAATGTCTCCATAATCCACACTCATATCCCCACATAATATCCATTCAGGTCATTCATAATTTACTTCTTCACTTCCTGGGAAAAATAAAACATAGAAAAGGGGTGAGCTCAAATGCCCAGTAAGGATAACAATATAACGGAAACTTTCATAAATAAGAATAAACATTTAAGGCAATGTATAACTAAAACAAAAGCCTTTTAAACTTGAACATTTAACATAGTATGGCATAAATAAAATGAAATAATTCCATTTACTTATTCACATGGTTATTCTACTAAACGAATAATCACATGCAAAATCAATAACGACTTTCATAATGATGGAATGCATAATGCCAGACTATCATAACCACATAGCCAAGGCCTCGTGCCAAGACTACAAATAAGATTTTGTCAAGGCCTTGTGCCAAGACACTAGTTTGTCTCATGAGACCTACCGATGCATCGAGGAGCTATAGCGGGCTCCACCCGTCACATATTAAGTCCAATGCATTCCCATATGAAAAGGTTTAAACATAACATAAACATTCGTATTAAAACTAGCATACGAAATGTCAATACTTTCACCATAAACTATGAATGGTATAAAAATAGCACATCCACAGTCAAACATATCACAAAACCTTCAATACAATATAGAAGTTTTGTATCATAATAAATCAACTTCAAATAATCTTAAAATCCATCAAAGGATGTTGACATAGATGAAATAAAAATTCTTTTTAAAGAAATATCTCCTTTTATTTTGAAATAATTTAAGATCCATATAAAATAAAACATTTTCTTTGAAAATATTCTTATAAGCTTGTAAGGGAAGCTTTGAAGATTTTATAACGGCGGAAAATAGCCGCACCCGCCGTATAAGTTAAAAAAACATTCTTACCTTAATTCTGTCGAAAAGGTTAAAAAGGACCTTGTTTTGAAAATGACCGAAAGATTCCTTTATAAACCACTTATAAAAGTCAAAAAGGGTATAAATTAATTTAACTCATATTCTAGTAAATAGTAAAAATGTTTTGAAATGCATTTTTAAGAAACATGGATGTGGATGATAAAGAGATCCCAGTAGATTATTACGTATAAACAACCTTGGATAATGAAGAGGTTGTAAAGTAAACCCTTACCTTGTACTTTTCCTTGGTTGGGGTAGGTTAACCTCCTGTATAATGGTGAAATAGTTGTTATTAAATTATACAAGAATCATATATATTAATATGATATCATATATGATCTTTTAACATTGATTTGTTAATAATATCATAGAATTATCGTCGTTTCGGGAGTTAACTTACTCATTTTATTTTATATGTTTTGTTACATAAGCCATGGTTGTTGTATCTTATTCATATCCAGAATGATATCCAGTCCTTAAACATCATTTTTAAATCATCAAATGATAATTATACTTGAATGGATACGATGGAGAATGAATCTCATCGCGTTCGTGGAGACGGTAGTCCGTACGTACGCACGAGCGACAATATCATTCTTTTGATATTAAAATAATATATAAATGGATGGTATATCATATATACAGAATCATTAACATGTTATATTTATTATTTACATGAGTTACACATCATTATTATACCCATCCAAATAATATTATATTGAATAACAATTACACCACGACGTGGAGACGGTAAGCCGTACGTACGCACGTATGGTGACATGTTATTCAAAGGGTGGATAGAATACTGAATATGATTGTACCATATTTATAATAACATCACAGTATATGTGAGATATTGGAGTTATTATTTTAGAATGGTAAGAACAAAGGAAGAAGAAGTGGAAGAAGAAATGAACTTGGAGAAGGGTGGTGAAATCATTACCTCTTCTTCGGGTTCTTTTTTTTTGATTTGATCAAAAGGGCTCCTTAGGTTGGCTTTCTGATCAAACTAAGGCCTCTAGGTTGTAGTGAGGGATGTTGGGAGAGTATTTGGGCAGAGTTTGGCCGAGCCAAAAGGCTTTGAAGGTGTGAAGAAATGAGAAGGAGGAGTGCCCTTTTATAAGAGGGGTGAGGGGCACCTTTGGAGAAGTTAGAAATATTAATTTATAATAAATTCATATTCGGTTTCTAAAGGCTACAAAGTTGATTATTCAAAGGTTAAGGTGGGGATAGGTCGAAAAACACTCAAACAATATAATTTAGACAGGTTTGGGTACTTATATTAACCTTATCTTTAAGTATTAACTCTAAGTTAATTAGTTTCACTTTTACAATGTCTCTTTGTATTTTTATATAATATGGTTAATAAACTTACTATATACATCCAAGAGACACCCAAGTGGTACATTAATGATGATCCTATCATGATATAAGTCTCTTGGCCGAACCTTAGATTTTTAGGAATTTAATATCAATTAATAATATAATATTTGTTTAAGAACTCTTTTATGTCAATTTTGACACTATTCAATAGTTGATTTTTGTGAAACTTATAACAGATTGCTTACTTCGAAAAAAGTCCATTAAATCAATCCTAATATATCATATTATCCTAGAAAATTAGTTTCATTCATTAAAAGTTTCATATTATATTTATTTGGGTATTTATAATATCAATTATTTTAATTTTTCACTATTATAGTAATTACTGCATCATCATTGTGTCATATATAAAATAAATTATTTAATGTCTAAAAATTATAAATAAAATATCATTATGTAGGAAATCTTTTTAGATTTCTAATTAATATTTATAATCTAAAATCCAACATATATAACCCTATGTAACAATTGTTGTTGTAAAAGATATATGCTTGTGTCATTTTTGTATTTATTTTAACTAAATTAAAATAAAGTGTCATTATCACTTACAAGTGGATCCATGGGGTCCCAAAATAGACCCAAAGATTCCCATGGTCGACCATGTATCAACCAGTAGGGTTAAGACACGTTTTAGGGTAATTTAGTATTATTATAATATTATTTTTTTAACCCTTATTTACCGGATTTACCCTTAACCATGGTAAATAAAATATTTACCGCAGTAATTTTTCAAAATGTCTAAAAATAAAAGTTACCTATTTACACAATTTGAACATCCTGATTCCAAATATGGAATCCATTTTCCTAAATTCAAAACACAGAAGTGGCAGAAATTAATTTAAAATTAATTCCGGCTGTCAAAACAAAAAGTGTGTTTTTTAGAGATAATAACTATCAAAAGATTGACACTTGTTTATGTTCGGTTTAATTGTAAAATTATGTCCAATGACCAAAATTATATTAAATGGTAAAAATATATTCTAAATATACTTTAAAACCACTCAAATTCATAATTTATCACTATTAATTATTTTGATTAAAAAAGTTGTTTTTAATTAAAATTTAGTAATTTTCACTATTCATCAAAATATGAAAGTTATCCGAAATGTACCAAAATTTCACCTTAGGCTAAATTCGATATTACGAATCCAAAAATGAAGTCCATTTTCAAATATAAAATATATATAATTTCAAAAAGTAGGTGTTACTATTCATAACGGCTAGTTTGATTAGTTATGGTGTGTTAGAACTCGGTGTTGCGTACAACACACGCTATCACATTATTCAAAGAGAAGCGTATCGTAGAAGCTTGGGGTGTTACATTCTCTCCTCCTTCAAATAATTGCGTCCTCGCAATTTCTAGGGTATTAGTGCATAAAAAGACTCGGGTGGTTCTTCATCATAAGTTCCTCGGGTTCCCACGTTGCCTCTTCCATCTTATGGTTTCTCCACAAAACTTTTACCAGACGCGTCGTCCGGTTTCTCAGTACTTGTTCTCTTGTATCAAGAATCTTGACAGGCTCTTCACAATAAGACAGATCGGGTTCCTGTTCTAATTCCTCATAGGTGAGTACATGCGTTGGGTCAGGCATGTATTTTCTCAACAGAGATACGTGGAACACATCATGAACTTTGGAGAGACTTGGCGGCATTGCCAATCGGTAAGCTACAGCCCCAATTCGTTCTAGAATTTCGAAAGGTCCGATGTACCTGGGACTCAATTTACCTTTCTTTCCAAAACGTATGACTCCCTTCCATGGAGATACCTTTAGGAAAACATGATCACCGACTTGAAATTCCAAATCCTTCCTTCGATTATCGGCATAGCTCTTCTGCCTACTTTGAGCTGCTTTGATGTGATTTTGGATTACTTTCACCTTTTCCACCGTTTCCTCCACCAGTTCTGGGCCTACAAGTTTTCTTTCACCAACGTCATCCCAACAGGTTGGTGTACGACATCTCTTTCCGTATAACGCTTCATATGGTGCCATCTGAATACTCGAATGGAAGCTATTGTTATAGGAAAATTCTACCAGTGGTAAATATTGATCCCACATACCCTGAAAGTCAAGTGAGAAAGATCTCAACATGTCTTCTAGGGTTTGAATAGTCCGTTCTGATTGTCCATCTGTCTGAGGGTGGTAAGCAGTGCTCAAATGAAGTTCAGTATCCAGGGATTTCTGGAGAATTTTCCAAAATCTTGATGTAAAACGGGGATCACGATCAGAAACAATCGATAGGGGTACTCCATGAAGTCTCACAACTTCATTAATGTATAGTCTTGCTAGACGTTCCAGGGGTAGATCTTCTCTTATAGCAAGAAAATGTGCTGACTTGGTAAGACGATCAACAATAACCCATATTGCATCGTTCCTTCTAGGAGTCTTTGGTAGCCCCAAGACAAAGTCCATCGTAATATTGTCCCATTTCCACTCCGGTATGGGAAGAGGTTGCATGACTCCTCCAGGCTGTTGCCTTCCAGCTTTCACTTGTTGACAAACCATACATCTTGACACAAAATCAGCAATCTCCCTCTTCATGTTGTCCCACCAAAAATGTTCCTTCAAATCTCTATACATTTTGGTGCTCCCAGGGTGTATAGAGAAATTGGAACCATGATCATCATCTAGCAATTCCCTTTTTAGATCAGGTAAATCGGGAACACAAAGTCTCTTCCCGAATTTCAAAATTCCATCTTCATACACAAAGTCTCTCAATCTCCCATCATTCACAGCTTTAATCTTCTTCTGAAATTCTTCATCATCGTTTTGAGAACTCTTAATCCTTTCTAGTAAAGATGGTTTGGCAACCATTTGAAAAAGCATTGATGTTTCACCTTCCCTGGTTATTCCCATGTCCATCTTCACTAGATCCATGAAAATTGGATCCCTTTCAATTCTCATCATGTTCAGAACTCCATGGTCTTTTCTGCTCAAAGCATCTGCTACTTTGTTTGCTTTCCCCGGGTGGTAGTGTATCGTACAGTCATAATCCTTGAGTAATTCAAGCCATCTCCTTTGCCTCATGTTGAGTTCTTTTTGTGAGAAAATATACTTCAAACTCTTGTGATCAGTATAAATCTCACATTTTTCACCATAGAGGTAGTGCCTCCATATCTTCAAAGCAAAGATCACAGCTGCTAACTCGAGATCATGAGTAGGATAGTTTTGTTCATGAATTTTCAACTGTCGTGATGCATAGGCAATAACTCTATCATTCTGCATAAGGACACAACCAAGTCCTTTCTTTGATGCATCACTATAAATAACGAACCCATCATTCCCCGATGGTAGAGTCAATATAGGAGCATTGACTAATCTTCTCTTCAGTTCTTCGAAACATTCTTCACACTCTTTTGTCCAAACAAATTTAACCCCTTTACGTGTGAGCTTCGTTAATGGGTTAGCCAATCGGGCAAAATTCTGGACGAAACGTCGATAATAACCTGCCAAGCCAATAAAACTACGTACCTCAGTTATACTCGTAGGTGCTGGACATTCTTGGATTGCCTTGGTCTTAGAAGGATCAACAGAGATTCCATCTTTAGAGACAATATGGCCAAGAAAAGAAATCTCCTGAAGCCAGAATTCACACTTGCTAAACTTCCCATATAATTCATGCCTCCTCAGAGTCTTCAAGATAATGCGCAAGTGATTTTCATGATCTTCGTAGGTTTTGGAGTATACCAAGATATCATCAATAAATACCACCACAAATTCATCGAGATACTCCTTGAAAACTCTATTCATCAGATCCATGAATACAGAGGGTGCATTAGTCAATCCAAACGGCATTACAGTAAACTCGTAATGCCCGTACCTGGTTCGAAATGCTGTCTTCGGAATGTCTTCCTTCTTCACACACAACTGATGGTATCCAGATCGAAGGTCAATCTTTGAAAAGTATTGAGCTCCATGCAGTTGGTCAAATAAATCATCAATACGAGGTAGGGGATACTTGTTCTTTATCGTTATACCATTGATCTCCCTGTAGTCGATACATAACCTCATAGATCCATCTTTCTTTTTAACAAAAAGAACAAGGGCTCCCCATGGAGAAACACTAGGGCGAATAAATCCCTTATTACTCAATTCCTCTAGTTGTTTCTTTAGTTCGAATAACTCTACAGTGGCCATTCTATAAGGGGTCTTCGATATAGGCCTTGATCCAGGAATCAAATCAATGGAAAACTCAACTTCTCGTTCTGGAGGATGTCTAGGTAAATCTTCCGGAAATACATCTACAAATTCTTTCACAACAGGTACATCCTCTATTTGAACATTCCTTTCCTCACCCGTAGTTATTTCATTCTCTTCCTCCCCAATAATTGAATTTAGTTGAGCTATTGAGGGTGGATCTAAATAAGAATTAGGTGGTGACGATTCTGCTCTAAAAATAAGGTGTTCCTTATCATTATCATCAAGAATCGTAACCTCTTTCTTCTTATAATAAATCTTCGCATCATAGTCCGAAAGCCAGTCCATACCGAGGATTATATCAAACTCAATCATAGGTATGACGATGAGATCAGCATATAAAGAAAATTTATGTGCTCTAATGGGGACTGATTCACAAAACTTTGTTGCAACGATACTTCCCTTAGGAGTTTTAACTGACAGCTCCCTTATTAAATCAAATTGGAAATATCTAATTTTCTTAGCAAACTGGGAAGATATGAAACAATGCGATGATCCAGAATCAAATAATGCATTTTCTAAACTTGAGGAAACCATTAAATTACCTGCCACCACGTCTTTCGGAGCTTCTACCTCAGCAGTAGTGATAGCATAAGCCTGGCCTTGATCCCTTGGCCTTTTCTGAGGTAAATTATCCTGACGCTTAGGACATGAATTTGCATAATGCCCCATCTCCCTGCAATTATAGCACTGAACGTTGGTAGCTTCCTTCTTCCCCTTGCAATCATGAGCTTGGTGGCCTTTTTCACCACACTTGTAACAGACTCCCATTCCCTTCAAGCAAGTACCAGGATGTTTCTTCCCGCATTTACCACAAGATGGATATTCAACCTTTCCCTTCTTCCCCTTATTTCCATTCCCAGATTGATCAGAAGGTCTCTTCTTCTCTTGCTTTGCTTTAAAGTCATAAGACTTAGAGAATTCCTTTTCGGTCTTGATAGCACATGAGACAATGTCTTCGTACGATGAAAAGGATTGTGAGACTAATGCTCGAAGGAGAAATGGTTTTAACCCATCAAAGAAACGATCAATCTTACTTCTTGGGTTGCGAATATAATCTCCAGCATACCTCGCTAACCTTGTAAAGTTAGCCTCATACTTTGTGACATTCTCATCCTCCTTTTGTCTCAGACTCAGAAATTGTCTTTCCATATCTGCTCGATGGTCGCGAGGAAAGTATTTTTCTAAAAACAGATCTTTGAACTCCCTCCATTCCATATTTGATACTTCATCATCTTCCTTCATGTTCTGAATCAATGACCACCATTGATCAGCATCTCCAGTGAGGCGGTAAACTGCCATGATAACTTTTTCCCTTTCACTGCTCCCCAAAGCCTGAAATATTTTCTCTAGGGAAAATATCCATTTCTCAGCTACTAAGGGATTTGTATTCCCATTGAACGTTGGTGGTTGTTTCCTCATGAATCGATCTAACATTGATCCTCCACGCTGCGGATCAGGGTGCTCCATACGGGTAAGGTTATTATTCATAACCTGAGTAAGTTGTCCCAGTATGGTGATTAGCTGATCAGCACCAGTTGCATCACCAGCCCCACTATAATTATCTTGAGCAGGAGGGCAATCCCTACATGGAGTGCGTGCATTGATACGGTTTCCATTTCTTCCACTAGGCGCCATTTCTAAACAATGGCATAAACTAGATCAGTTTATGAATCAAAATACATAATCCCATACTTATAAAACACTTAACATAAATTGAACTATTTATGGATATAATCCATAATCATAAGAATTTTTTCTTTGAGGATGTATATACTCATAATCCCTTCAAAATGATTTGTAAAGAAAATGAGAGTTATCCTAATCATATCCCCCGGGAGTGTCGTAACCAAGAGTGCAGCAAGGCCCGTTGTCGTGCACCAGTTCCCGTTCGAGTCTAGCTCAAAGCGGTGTTTTCGGGTTTTACCCCTAGGTACATCTGTGCCAGAGCCGCCTCTACCTGCTCGTATCCAGAAAGGGATGTATTGCTCGGAAAACTCACAAAATCTCTACAATACCAAAATTCTATGAAGTTCTTCTATACTAATCCTCAAAGTTCATCTTAGGTCTACGTGCTCTAATCAGAGTTTATCTAAATCTAGCTTCCAAGGTTTGTACTAAACTTCCTATGATACCAACTGTAACGCCCCGACCCCAGTTACCCCGAGTCGGTGCATTATTACATAACATTGGCATGATCACAAGAAAGATCAAATCTCGAAAGACCGATTGGTTTAGTAGCCTTGGAAACACTAGATATATTCATAAGTTTTACATTACATCATAAAATGAAAAACTACTACAATAACATAATGTATCCATAATCCACACTCATATCCCCACATAATATCCCTGCAGGTCATTCATAATTTACTTCTTCACTTCTTGGGAAAAATAAAACATAGAAAAGGGGTGAGCTCAAATGCCCAGTAAGGATAACAATATAACGGAAACTTTCATAAATAAGAATAAACATTTAAGGCAATGTATAACTAAAACAAAAGCCTTTTAAACTTGAACATTTAACATAGTATGGCATAAATAAAATGAAATAATGCCATTTACTTATTCACATGGTTATTCTACTAAACGAATAATCACATGCAAAATCAATAACCACTTTCATAATGATGGAATGCATAATGCCAGACTATCATAACCACATAGCCAAGGCCTCGTGCCAAGACTACAAATAAGATTTTGTCAAGGCCTTGTGCCAAGACACTAGTTTGTCTCATGAGACCTACCGATGCATCGAGGAGCTATAGAAGGCTCCACCCGTCACATATTAAGTCCAATGCATTCCCATATGAAAAGGTTTAAACATAACATAAACATTCGTATTAAAACTAGCATACGAAATGTCAATACTTTCACCATAAACTATGAATGGTATAAAAATAGCACATCCACAGTCAAACATATCACAAAACCTTCAATACAATATAGAAGTTTTGTATCATAATAAATCAACTTCAAATAATCTTAAAATCCATCAAAGGATGTTGACATAGATGAAATCAAAATTCTTTTTAAAGAAATATCTCCTTTTATTTTGAAATAATTTAAGATCCATATAAAATAAATCATTTTCTTTGAAAATATTCTTATAAGCTTGTAAGGGAAGCTTTGAAGATTTTATAATGGCGGAAAATAGCCACACCCGCCGTATAAGTTAAAAAAACATTCTTACCTTAATTCTGTCGAAAAGGTTAAAAAGGACCTTGTTTTGAAAACGACCGAAAGATTCCTTTATAAACCACTTATAAAATTCAAAAAGGGTATAAATGAATTTAACTCATATTCTAGTAAATAGTAAAAATGTTTTTAAATGCATTTTTAAGAAACATGGATGTAGATTATAAAGAGATCCCAGTAGATTATTACGTATAAACAACCTTGGATAATGAAGAGGTTGTAAAGTAAACCCTTACCTTGTACTTTTCCTTGGTTGGGGTAGGTTAACCTCCTGTATAATGGTGAAATATTTGTTATTAAATTATAGAAGAATCATATATATTAATATGATATCATATATGATCTTTTAACATTGATTTGTTAATAATATCTTAGAATTATCGTCGTTTCGGGAGTTAACTTACGCATTTTCTTTTATATGTTTTGTTACATAAGCCATGGTTGTTGTATCTTATTCATATCCAGAATGATATCCAGTCCTTAAACATCATTTTTAAATCATCAAATGATAATTATACTTGAATGGATACGATGGAGAATGAATCTCATCGCGTTCGTGGAGACGGTAGTCCGTACGTACGCACAAGTGACAATATCATTCTTTTGATATTAAAATAATATATAAATGGATGGTATATCATATATACAGAATCATTAACATGTTATATTTATTATTTACATGAGTTACACATCATTATTATACCCATCCAAATAATATTATATTGAATAACAATTACACCACGATGTGGAGACGGTAAGCCGTACGTACGCACGTATGGTGACATGTTATTCAAAGGGTGGATAGAATACTGAATATGATTGTACCATATTTATAATAACATCACAGTATATGTGAGATACTGGAGTTATTATTTTAGAATGGTAAGAACAAAGGAAGAAGAAGTGGAAGAAGAAATGAACTTGGAGAAGGGTGGTGAAATCATTACCTCTTCTTCGGGTTCTTCCTTTTGATTTGATCAAAAGGGCTCCTTAGGTTGGCTTTCTGATCAAACTAATGCCTCTAGGTTGTAGTGAGGGATGTTGGGAGAGTATTTGGGCAGAGTTTGGCCGAGCCAAAAGGCTTTGAAGGTGTGAAGAAATGAGAAGGAGGAGTGCCCTTTTATAAGAGGGGTGAGGGGCACCTTTGGAGAAGTTAGAAATATTAATTTATAATAAATTCATATTCGGTTTCTAAAGGCTCAAAAGTTGATTATTCAAAGGTTAAGGTGGGGATAGGTCGAAAACCACTCAACCAATAGAATTTATACAGGTTTGGGTACTTATATTAACCTTATCTTTAAGTATTAACTCTAAGTTAATTAGTTTCACTTTTACAATGTCTCTTTGTATTTTTATATAATATGGTTAATAAACTTACTATATACATCCAAGAGACCCCCAATTGGTACATTAATTATTAACCTATCATGATATAAGACTCTTGGCCGAACCTTAGATTTTTAGGAATTTAATATCAATTAATAATATAATATTTGTTTAAGAACTCTTTTATGTCAATTTTGACACTATTCAATAGTTGATTTTTGTGAAACTCATAACAGATTGATTACTTAGAAAAAAGTCAATTAAATCAATCCTAATATATCATATTATCCTAGAAAATTAGTTTTATTCATTAAAAGTTTCATATTATATTTATTTGGGTATTTATAATATCAATTATTTTAATTTTTCACTATTATAGTAATTACTGCATCATCATTGTGCCATATATAAAATAAATTATTTAATGTCTAAAAATTATAAATAAAATATAATTATGTAGGAAATCGTTTTAGATTTCTAATGAATATTTATAATCTAAAATCCAACATATATAACCCTATGTAACAATTGTTGTTCTAAAAGATATATGCTTGTGTCATTTTTGTATTTATTTTAACTAAATTAAAATAAAGTGTCATTATCACTTACAAGTGGATCCATGGGGTCCCAAAATAGACCCAAAGATTCCCATGGTCGACCATGTATCAACCAGTAGGGTTAAGAGATGTTTTAGGGTAATTTATTATTATTATAATATTATTTGTTTAACCCTTATTTACCGGATTTACCCTTAACCATGGTAAATAAAATATTTACCGCAGTAATTTTTCAAAATGTCTAAAAATAAAAGTTACCTATTTACACAATTTGAACATCCTAATTCAAAATATGGAATCCATTTTCCAAAATTCAAAACACAGAAGTGGCAGAAATTAATTTAAAATTAATTCCCGCTGTCAAAACAAAAAGCGTGTTTTTAAGAGATAATAACTATCAAAAGATTGACACTTGTTTATGTTCGGTTTAATTGTAAAATTATGTCCAATGACCAAGATTATATTAAATGGTAAAAATATATTCTAAATATACTTTAAAACCACTCAAATTCATAATTTATCACTATTAATTATTTTGATTAAAAAAGTTGTTTTTAATTAAAATTTAGTAATTTTCACTATTCATCAAAATATGAAAGTTATCCGAAATGTACCAAAATTTTACCTTAGGCTAAATTCGATATTCCGAATCCAAAAATGAAGTCCATTTTCAAATATAAAATATATATAATTTCAAAAAGTAGGTGTTACTATTCATAACGGCTAGTTTGATTAGTTATGGTGTGTTAGAACTCGGTGTTGCGTACAACACACGCTATCACATTATTCAAAGAGGAGCGTACCGTAGAAGCTTGGGGTGTTACATCTAATGGTAACCCAACAACATTGGACCTTAATGGACATGGAGGTATCCAAAATTTCAATCACGCTACCTCTGTAAGAAGCATAAATCAATATGGAGGCTGGGTATACCAAAGTGTGGATCTCTTCATACCTTAAAGAAGTATTGGTTAAGGGAGTTTACCAGGTCAAGGCCATGATAACTTATAGTTGTGGTATGTTTGGTAAAAAGGTTCAAGCTGAAGATGGTGATGCTAAAGCTCCAGTTCCTTTGAAGTGATCTCAGGAAAAGAACACTAGGAAGATTAGGGTTGAGAAGACCACACCTCCTGAACCAAAGAAGTCAAGTCATCACAACTAGGAGGGGGGTCCTTGTTTCATACCCTCATTCTTCTATGAAATCAAATAGGCTTGAAAAGGCTTCCAAGTCAAAGGGTGTTAGGTCTTACTCGTATACAACCACATCAAATCCAACTTATGTGCGGCCCTTAGTGATACATGTTTGGGAGAGCATAAATTATGATGTTAGAGATGCATGTGAGTTTCTCTAGGTTGGTCTAAAAATCCCATAGCTGATAGATATTAGATAATCCTCCGATCTCCACCGTGACAATGATTTGGATATGGTGATGGAGTATCTTCAAGAGTTAGATGATTTTATATATAGAACTGATGATCAGAACCTGTTCACAAAGATAGTTTATGATATGATATACTGATGAATACGTAAGGTGGTAGCTATTCACCCCGAGGAGGAATGGGAAATATACCTCAACCCTTATGATGTATTTATATTTTCCCCTTTACCTTTTATGCTCTTCATAAACTATCATTAAGACTAAGGGGATTTTATTTTTTAGTTTGTTAGAGAAGAAGATGAAGAATAAACAGTTGAAAAAAGAGAAAAAACAGATGCAATTGAGTCACTGAGGTACATGCCAATAAGCACTCCCATAGAGGTAGTGAATGAGGCCCTTGGGTACCCAAAACTATCCCTGGATTAGAGGACCATGATAGAGGAAGAGGTAGTGAGAACTCCTTAACCATCACCACAAGTCTCTATTTCCAAGAGAAATGAGGTGGACCCTTCACCATCTCATGAGGGGAAGAGAATAAGGGAATTAAAGTTGGCTCGATTCATGCACCATAGTAAGTCTATAGTCCAACATTTGATATTATGACTCACTCAATATACTCTTTCTAACCATAATTATCTATTTTAGAATCTGTGCCACTTTCCTCACTTAAGGGATCTGACACCGGTCCTTCAAGGATCGATAAGGATACCTCAAGGGTGGCAAAGACTCATGTTGATGAATCAGTCATTTTGAGAGATAAAGAATCAAGAGATAAAACCACTTCTACCCCCAGTACTATAGAGAGGGGGATGGCTATGGTAATGTCAGATATACTCCCTTTGGTGTCATGTGTTGTGTCTAACTTTCTTCTCCTCATGATATTTCAAATCCATTATCTTCACCATAGGACCCTACATCAGTCAATGTTGGTCTGATTGTTTCCCCAGGAGGGGTAAATAGGGATTTCTTACAGTCCAATAAAGGTGTTGATACTGACCTTGACTCTATAGGGATTTCTGATTTTATTCCTGCTGAGTAGTCTGTATAGGGGATTAATAATAGAGCCAATTTTGGTCCTGAACCACATGCCTTGGATTCCCTTACTAGTGAGGTTGTTACAAGACTTGTGGAAAAATATCATGAATTAATGGATCTAATTAATCCATACATTGATATTCCATTTTCCCTCAAGGAGTTTGAGTAATTCTATAGGGAATTTTCTAGACATTAGTTTTATCATTCTTTCATTTTCCATACATAGTTGATTTTATCTCACCTGATGCTTCACATTAAAGACAAATTTGTGAATATTTATCTGTAGAGAATATTGATAAGAAAATTCAAAAATATGGCATCCAAGTCTACCCTATTCCTATTTACAAGGGAGTTATGGTTAAGAATCCTGAATTGGGAGATCCTCTAGGGCTTCTGATCCCAGTTGCTGAGTATACTTGGGAGGATGTTCTTTGTTGGGTGGTTCTTGTTCCAGGAATTGAGATTGGGGGTGATAGGGAGGTATTAATTCCAATGGTTGATCCCATAATGGGTTAGTTTCATCAACTATTTTAGTAACTTTATAGACTTTTCTACTTTTTTACCTTATGATGTTGATGATAAGTGTCACTTCTTTTCTAGTTCCATCAGCTTGATGACTGGGCTTGAAATGGGGGATTACATTCCAGTTCCACCAACATCGGTTGGTGAAGATGAGGTTGTTTTGGAGGGAGTGTAATAAAGAGGCTTTCTATGTGCACTAATCTCAATTTATGTATCTCCCTCAGAGAGTATCTCTGAGTCTGATTTGGAGACACAAGAGGCTTTCTGAACTACACACCTTTTGGCCAGGTGGTATATCTGGAGGATAATTAGGGAGACACCTCTTGAGGAATTTTCTTCTCAACTTCACTAACCTCTATTTAATTTTTATATACTAGGAAATGGGGGATTAAATTACCATGAGATCCATAATATGGTGAAAATAATCATCTATAAAAGGGAAGAGAAGATAAGGTTGCAGTAGTCTTAGTATAACAACCCTACATTTTATTATACACTTGACATGTTTTATTACATAAAATAATCACTTGATACTACCTATAATATTGATATTTTTAGTGTATTTGGGTTTAGGAACATTTCATAATGACTTAAAACAAGAAATACAACATCTTTATTGATAACTTCCTTTATATGACCACTACATTCCCTTATACTTAGCATTGCATGGGATAACCTGAGGACATGCATAAAAAGGGGTGAGATATAAATCCTAGTAACGGAGTAAAAAAGGCATAACATGAAGAATACAGGACAAGCTTGGAAATAGTCATATCAATTGATAATAAGAGAAACATGAACATAAAGGCATGATATAACATGATTATCATAACATGGAAATGTGGAAACAACACTTAACCTGGTATTTCCATGAGCCAAGGCTCATTTCACATGGAGCATGAGTAAACCCTCATTTCACTTGAATTATCATGAGTAAACTCTCATTTTACTTGACTTATAATGATACTAATCTTTAACCAATGCATTGGAGTGCTATCAAGGCACTCCCTTCTTAAACATTTCATTTCATGCATAAGTGTGCACCAAGATCATACAACATGGATTCATTAAACATCATAGTTTATTCCATGATAAAGGAATGTG
The DNA here is from genome assembly GCA_963277665.1 of Viscum album. Taxonomy (NCBI): domain Eukaryota; kingdom Viridiplantae; phylum Streptophyta; class Magnoliopsida; order Santalales; family Viscaceae; genus Viscum; species Viscum album. The sequence continues at coordinate 1,270,991,868 of OY728139.1, read as the reverse complement.
GAATTAATAAATGAAATATTCAATAAATAAGTAAATTTGAATAAAGGTGAATACCCTTGATAGAGAAATGAGCATGGTATTCACTACATAATGATTTTGGCTAGGAAAATTGTGGTGCAATTTTGGAAGTATAACGACGAGACATAAGACTTCATAAAAATGGTTGATGAGAGAGAAATGGTTGTATCATCATATATACATGAAATTTATATTAAGGGGTTAATATAGATACATGTCCCAACATAACTAATGGAATTTATATTCATACTACAAAACAATTTCATAAATGTAAATGAGGAGAGAGAAATTCCTTACGGAATTTTGGTATGGTAACAGGTGTACATGGAAGGAATTAAGGAGAGGGAAAGGGGTATCCCATCATTAAAAAATAAATAGGGAAGTATGGGGGAGGTTCAAAATCATACCCCAACTTTTATAATTCAAAATAAAAGGATATAATAATATTAAGAAACTTGAATAAAATGAAAAAGGAAGGAATCCCTTACATGGAAGTGTGATCCCAAAGGCTTGGGAGGGGCTTGATAGAGGATTATTGTGAGCTTGGGGAACCGTTGGAGGATTATAGATAGATGAGGTAAGATGCTGGTCTACCTTCCAAGGTTTTGAGTGAAGAGGAAGTGGGATCTTGGGTGGGTTTATATAGGAAAAGGGAATAAAATCTTTATTATTTAGGTTTTGGACCCTACACATTAAACCAATCAAAACCAAAAACCAGACCATGGTTTTTCCCATGGTATTTTACAAAGGGGAGTATAACACATTATTTTATAAGGCCAATGACCAAAATTCCAAAAATATTAGGCTTTCTTATGTGGAGGTGAGTCACACTCTCAGGGAAATAATTTTTTAAAAAATAAAATGTTTTATAAGTCTTGGAGGGTCCACTAAAGCTTAGTAAAATAAACCAAACAAACCTAAAATCAAATTATTTTAATGTTAAAACATTTATTGGTGAAAATAATATTTATAGTATTTTATTACATCACTATTGGGTCATTATGATGTCATAAAACACATTATATATTTAAACAATATTTAATTTTTACCCAAAAATTTGATTGTCTCATAAAATTATGAAAAATTCACGATTTGAAAATTACATCATCCTGATCCAAAAAAATATTAATTTTATCTAAATAATTTTCCAAATATTTGAATTTTTACTTTTAAAATAAAAATTGACATTTTTCGAAAATTCATGGGGTTTGACAAAAACTACTGTCAAACCTTAATAAAAATTACAGTTGTATTCATAAAAATTATACGATCATTTATATTTAATAAAAATTAATTTTGTAATAATATTTTATTAAAATATTTTTTAATTAAAAAATCCATTAATTAACTAAAATAGATTTATTAATTTAATATTAACTAAAAATACTATTTCTGCTTTAAAAACTATTTACTAAGTATCAATAATAAAATGAATTTATATTATCTATAAAAAATAATTTACATAATCACAGTACTAAGGTATCATTACATAACCCCTTATAACACCCACATAAGATTGAAGGGTAAGGTGTACAATGGTGACAGACTCTTGGGGTGGCTCGGATAACATCGCTCGGGTGGTAATCTCTATTAACTTACACTTCCCACGTAGGCTGTTCTACTCGAGTTTAATGTGTTGAAGCTCGAATTGGGCTTGGTCAAGAGAGAATCCTCGTGACGCCATCTCCATTCTGAGATCCAACAAATGGGCTTCGTATAGAGCAATGCTACTGGATAAGGTCATCACTACCTTTGTTTGAGTAAATTGGATTTGTTAAAGACCTATCTTTATATTAATCATGTGATCACTATTCAATGGATATATTAGAAAAAATCATTGTTATTAATGGTATTTTAAAATAAAATAACATAAAACCAAAGAAGTTCATATGTTATATAACCATCTTACATAATGATACATTTAATTAGATCAAGAGTAAGTTTCACTGATAAAATTTTAGGTCGTTAAAACCTTTCCCCCTCATGAAATTTTTCCATCTAAATTTCCTTTTCCCACACTAAAATATATGTGGTTAACTCTACTTCATAACTTACTCTGATTACCATGTTGGTTCTTCAAACTTTTAGTTTTTCCACAACACCTTGACAAGGGGATTTGTCTTATTTCACAGAAATTTTTCCATACGATCAAAGATCTTCACCAGCTTCTCTTTATAAGAGAGGTCATTTTCCAATGGTACCACCTCATGATTTAGTATATCCGATGGTTAGAGTATGTACTTCCTTAAGAGTGATACATAGAATAAATCATGTAATTGAGATAGGTTCAGTGGTAGTGCTAGTCAATAGGCCACTTCTCCAATGTGATCATGTTTCTCAAAAAGGTTGACGTAACTTGGACTACACATTCCCTTTTAACCAAATCTGATAACTCTCTTCCACGATGATATATAGAGGAATAACATGTCTCTGACATCAAACTCTAGGTCTCTTCGATGAATATTAACATAGCTCTTTTGTCGACTCTAAGCAGCTTTCATGTGCATCAGGATGATCTTAACCTTCTCCACCATTTCTTCAACCATGTCTGGAACAAGAAGCTTTTTATCCCCAACTTCATCCCGACATTACAGTGTTATCCACCTCTTCCCATAAAGGGCTTCATAAGGATCCATTTTGACGGTTGAGTGGAAACTGTTATTGTAAGAGAACTCAATTAGATGTAGATGTTGATCCCATCCTCCTTTGAAGTCAATTGATCATGCTCCCAACATGTGCTCAAGTGTTTGGATAGTCCACTCAGATTGGCCATTTGTTTGAGGACGATAAGACATACTTAAGTCCAACTCAGTATCCAGAGCTTGTTGAAGACTATTCCAAAACATAGAGTTGAATCTTGGATCTCGATCAGATACAATAGATAGTGGTACCCCAGGCAACATTACCACATCTCTGATGTATATCCGTTCTAGTTGATCCAATGTGAAATCATCCCAAATTGCAATGAAGTGTGCTGTCTTTATAAGATGACCCACAACAACCCAAATAAAATTGTTTCCTTTGTATGTGTTCAGTTGTCCGGTGAAAAATTCCATAGTGATTGTCTCACATTTCTATGTTGGTATGGGTAATGGTTGCATCATCTCCTTTGACTTCTGCCTCTTAAATTTGACTTTCTGACATACCATTCACTTTGATGTATACTAAAAAATCTCTTAATTCATGTTATCCCACCAATAATGATCTCTAATATCTAGATACATATTTGTGTTTCCTGGGTGAATAGGGAAATTTGAACTATGTGCATCATCCAAAAGTTCCTTCTTCAGCTCAAGACTTGATGGATCAAAAAGTATTTTCCCAAATCTCACTAATCCTTCTTCATTAACATTGAACTCCAAAGATTTCACTTTTATGATAGTTTCTACCTTCTTCTGAATTCCCACATCATCCTTTTGAGCATCCTTTAACCTTTCTATAAGAGACGGCTACACAATTATTTGTGAAAGGATTGATGATGTTCCCCTCTTTATGATTCACATGTCTATATTCATCAAATATAAGAAGATTGGATCCTTTTTAATTCTCATCAATGATAGAATTACTGGGTTCTTTTTACTTAGAGCATCTTCCACCATGTTCGCTTTCATGGGGTGTTAATGGATTGAGAAATAATAGTCTTTTATTAGCTCTAACCATCTTCATTGGTGCATATTCAACTCTTTCTGCGTGAATATATACTTGAGGCTTTTGTGGTCCGTATATATTTCACACTTATCCCCAAATAGGCAATGTCACCAAATTTTCAAAGTGAAGATTACTGTATCCAACTCTATTTCATGTGTTGGATAGTTTTTCTCATTAAATTTCCATTGTCTTGAAGCATAGGCAATGACTTTGTCATTTTACATCAACAAAAAACATAGACCCTTCTTTGAAGCATCACTGAATACCACCAATATTTATCCACTTATGGGTAGTATGAGCACGAGAACAGTGGTAAGCCTCCTTTCCAAATCCTTTAATCTCTCCCCGTATTCATCAATCCAAGAAATCTTGACTCCCTTCCGAGTTATCTTGGTAATAGGGTTTGATAATCGTGAGAAATTTATCACAAATCAACAATAATATCCAGCTAACCCCAAGAAGATATGAATATCTATCACCGATGATGGCCTTAATCATCCATCAATTGCAGCTGTCATAGAGGGATCCATAGATATACCATTGCTTGTGATGATATGACCCAAGAATGATACCTCCTTCTACCAGAACTGACACTTGATGTACTTTGCATAGAGCTTCTCCTTTTGCAAGGTCTCTAGTACAGTTCTTAGATGCTCCTCATTCTTCTCCTTGTTTTTAGTGTATATTAGAATATCATATATAAATTCTACCAAAAATTTGTTGAGGTAATCTCTAAAGACACTATTCGTCAAGTCCATGAAGATTTATGGATCATTAGTGAGTCCGAAAGGAATTACTCTAAATTCATAGTTCCTGTACCTTATACAAAAGGAAGTCTTGAGGATATCCCCCTTCTTCACCCTTACTTTGTGATATCCTGACTCCAAATCCAAATTTGAAAATTATTGTGCTCCCCATAGCTGATCGAACAAGTTATAAATACGTGGAAGAGGATACTTGTTCTTTATTGTGATTTTGTTGAGTTCATGATAATCAATGAAAAGGCGCATTGACCCATAATTCTTCTTGATGAATAGAACTGGTGCACTCCATAGTGAAACACTTGGGCATATAAACCCTTTTTCCATATTCTCCTGTAGTTGTTTCTTCAACACCACAATCTCCACAACAGCCATCCTATACAGAGTCTTGGAAATTGGCAATTCCCCAGGTATAAGGTCATTTGAGAATTCAACATCTCTTCTAGGAGGAAGACCAGAAAAATCTTTGGGAAGAACTTCAGTGAATTCCCTCACAATAGACATGTCTTCAAGGATGGTTGATTCCTTAGAATCAATCATCTGAGCCAGATACACATGATCATAGGGAAGTGATATCTATGCTTGAGATGATGGTGCTAAAGAATATTCATCTTCCTCCTTTCACTTGTATAGAATCAGGGGTCGATTCTCCATATGAAGAGTGATCTACCTCCCATGGCAATTTATTTTGGATCTATATAAGGAAAAACTATCCATGCTAAGAATTTCATAAAATTCCACCAGAGGGATTATAACAAGGTTCACCAGGAGGTTCAATACAAAAATTTTGATAGGGGAGGATTTATATACATGGGTTGCAATGATTTCCCCATTTTTTGTACTCATTGACATATTTACTTCCATGATTTGTGGTGGTGTTGGGATTGTTCTACTAAACATTTAGGATACAAAAGAATATGTATAACTAGAATAAAAAAGTATGTTTGCTACTCCTGAATGAATAAATATCATACCTGTCAGCACTTTGTTTTCGGGGTTCACGTCGGCAGCAGTGATGGAAAAAGCTCACCCTTCGTGCCTTGGAGGTTGTTGGTTGCCTCTGAAAACCCTTGGATTAGGGAACTGGTTTTCACGGTGGCCTGTTTCTTTGTTGTTGAAGAAATGAAAAGTGCGTTGAGAGTCGATCAGAGCATTCCTATCCTATGTCGCAGCTGTTGTTTTTTTAGCAGTTAACGACTATGTTCCCTTCTCTTCAACACCTAAAGCATTTCCTCACCCCCTTCAGGCAATTTCCAGGTGCTTCTTTCCACACCTTTGGAAAGTGGGGTGATGTTTTTTCTTAACACCATTGAATTTATCCATCAAACCACTAGAATTGAAGTCCACATTACTCTTTTTATCTCAATGATACCCATGGTATTCTTCAATCTCCATTTCGACCTTGAGGGAACGTCGAACAATTTCCTCATAACTATCGAAGTCATGGTTCTCTAGGGATTTCCATAGAATAGGTTTTATCCCCCCAAATAAATGGTCAACCTTTCATTCAGGGTTAACGATAAAGCCATAGGTATACATTGCAAGCCTTGTGAAGGTTGCCTTGTATGCTTTGACAGATTCATCGTGTTTTTTCTTGAGGTAAAAGAAGTACCTTTCCATCTTAAGTTGGAGGGTGAAAAGAAAATATTTGTTGAATTTATTTTACAAAAATCCATCCATTCCAACACCTCTATATCTTCTTCAGACTTCATATGTTTTATCAATGTACACCGTTGATCGGCTTAACCCTTCATACGATAAGCTTCCAAAAGAACATTCTCTAGTTCAAAACATTGTAGGAGGCCTTTGTCTCATGAAGCTCTTGATTGCGACTTGTTCTTTCTTGGGGGGGGGGTGAAAGTTCCTCTTGACCCATGTTTCTATTCAAGTATTGAGTTAAATGATAGAGTATCATGACAAATTTTGCTATTCCCGCTCTAATTGGATTGGGTATCTCATTAGAATAGTCATTACTTTGATCTTCGCATCAGTTGTTAGCTTGAGTCCTCCTGTTACCGACCATTGGCTGGAATTAAAGGAAATTTAGGGGTAACACATAAAGGGTAATACAAGGAAAAAATGGATGACTTATAAATAAATTTTATTTCCATAACTTATGAATCTATAGGCTTCAATCTATGTTATCTATGATCCACTTCCCAACATTTATTCTTAGGAGCATTTTTTATTCCCTTAACAATGGTTCATACTAATCATGTGAATTTACCAAAGAATATCCCATGGGAGTGTCATAACCAATAGTTTAGCAAGTCTCATGGCCGAGTACCTGGATACCCTGGGTTAAGCCCGAAACTCCTTGTCGGAGTTTTCACTCCAAGGTACATCTATTCCTGATCCGCCTCTACCTGCTTGTATCCAGACAGGCATGTATTTTGATGATAAACCACTTACTAAATAGTCACAGAAATCTAGGGATGTTTTTATAATAACAATTCTTATCTCTAAGGCTTTACTTGGGTTTTCTAATCCAAATCCCAAAAATAACTAAACCTATCCTCTAATACCAAGTATAACAAACCAGATTTTTATTACACACTTAACGTGATTTATTACATAAAATCATCACTTGATACAATATAGATGATCTAGAGTTCTAGTTTCTTTGGTATTAGGAACATTACATAATGAATTAAAACATGAAACACAATATCTTTATTGATAAATTTCATTACATGACCACTACATTCCCTCGTACTTAGCATTGCATGGGATAACATGAGGACATGCATAAAAAGGGGTGAGCTATAAACCCCAGTAAGGGAGTAAGCAAGTAATAACCTAAATAATACAATACATGTTAGTAAATAGTCATATAAATGAAGTTTAAGAGAAATATGAACATAAAGTCATGATATAGAATGATAATCATATCGTGGGAATGTGGAAACAACACTTAACACGGTATTGGCATAAGCCAAGGATCATTGCACATGGAGCCTAATTAAACCCTCATTGCACTTGAATTTTCATGATTAAACCCTCATTTAACTTGACATATCATGATACTAATATTTACCCAATGCATTGGAGCGCTATTAGAGCAGACCCTTCTTACACATTTTATTTCATGCATAAGTGTCCCAGAAGATCATACAATATGGATTCATTGAACATCATAGTTTATTACAAGATAAAGGAATGTGGAATTCATAAATGAAACTCTTCCATAAATAATAAAATGTACATAAAGGGGAATACCCTTGATACAGAAATGGGTATGGTATTTACTACACACTGATTTTGGCTTGGAAAATTCAGGTGCAATTTTGGGAGCACAACGATGTGACATAAGACTTCATAAAAATGGTTAATGAGAGAGAAAGGAGTATATCATAATATTTAACTGAAATGGATAGTAAGGGTTTCATAAATATACATGTTCGAACATAAGTAATGGAATTTATATTCATAATACCAAAGAATTTCTTGAATGTAAATGAGAAGAGAGAAATTCCTTATGGAATTTTGGCATGGTAACATGTGTAAATGGAAGGCATTAATGAGAGAGAAAGTGGTATCCTTTCATTAAAAAATAAGGAGGGTAGTATGGTGGATTTTATAAATCATACCCCAAAATTTATAATTGAACATAAAAGGACATAGCAATATTAATAAACTTGGATAAAATGAGAAAAAAGGAATCCCTTACTTGGAGGTGTGATCCCAAAGGCCGGGGAGGGGATTGAGAGAGGGTTATTGGGAGCTTGGTGAACCATGAGAGGATTATATAGAGAGGAGGGAATAGGTTGGCCTATATCCAAATTCTTTAAGTGAAGAGGAAGTGGGAGATTGGGTGTGTTTATATAGGAAGAGGGAAGGAATTCTTTATTATTTAGGTTTGGGACCCTACTCATTAAACTAATCAAAACCACAAACCAGCCAATGGTTTTTTCTCAAGGGTTTTTCCAAATGGGAGTGGAAAAAACTATTTTATAATTACAATGGCGTAAATTCTTCAAATATTAGGCTTTATTATGTGGAGGTGAGTCACACTCTCAAGGAAATCATTTTTAAAAAATAAAATGTTTTATAAGTCTTTGAGGGTCCACTAAAGCTTTGTAAAATAAATAAAACAAACATAAAATCACATTATTTTAATGGTAAAACATATATTGGCCTAAAATAATGTTTATAGTATTTTATTACGTCATTATTGGGTCATTATTATGTCATGAAACACGTTATATATTTAAACAGTATTTAATTTTTACCCAAAAATTCCGCTGTCTTAGAAAATTATGAAAAATTCACCATTGGATAATTTGGACATCCTGATTCCAAAAATAATATTCATATTTTATAAATAATTTTATAAATATGATAATTTTTAATTTTAAAATAAAAATCTACATTTATCGAAAATTCACAGGTTTTGACAAAAATAGCTTTCCAACCTTAATAAAAATTAAAATTGTATTCATAAAAACTATAAAATGATTTATATTTAATAAAAAATTAATTTGGTAATAATATTTCATTAAAATATTATTTAAATAACAAATCCATTAATTCATCAAAATAGATTTCTTAATTGAATATTAACTAAAAATACTATATCTTCTTTAAAATTTATTTACAAAGTATCAATAATGAAATGAATATATATTCTCTATACAAAAATAATGCACATAATCATAGCACTAGGGTATCGTTACATAAACCTTTATAACACATGCATAAGACCAAAGAGTAAGGTGTGCGATGGTGACCGAATCTTGGGGTGGCTCAGATAACATCGTTCGGGTGGTAATCTCTATTAACATCCACTTCTCCCATTGGAAGTTCCACTCAAGATTAATGTGTTGAAGCTCGGCTTGGGCTTGGTCAAGAGAAAGTCCCAGTGATGTCACCTCCTTTCCGAGATCTTATAAATGGGATTCATTTGGATCAATTCTACTGGATGAGGCCATGACTTCCTTTTTCGGAGTAAATTTGATTTGTCAAAGCCCTATATTTATACTAATCATGTGATCACTGTTCAATGACTATATTAGAAACAATCACAATTCTTAATGGTATTTTAAAATCCAAAAACATAAAACCAAGGAAGTTAATATGTTATATAACCATTTTACATAATGATACATTTAATTAGATCGATAGGAATTTTCATTGATAAAAGTTTAGGTTCTTACACCAAGGCATAATAGGTCGGCTAGTTTGAGGAACTTAGAGATGCCGTAATCCAAGCTAAGGTCAGCCACTCAACAAAGGTATAGGATTACCAAGATAAACTCAATGAGAAATATCTCCAAATAAGGCACCTCAAGGATGCACTAAATGATGTAAAGGAAGAGGTAGTCCAACTCTAATGATCCCTGATAGAGGTTTTGGAACACATGAGAGATTTCATCGGCATTGAGTAAGAGAAACTTCATAAATATAAGAAGGCTGCTACCATACAAAATGATGATCTATGAGAAGTTATATAAATTTTTCCAATTATAGTTCAATTTCTCAATTTCTCTGTCGAGGGTAAACTATACATTTTTTAGATATCATCCATCTTGTGTAAGATCCCATTTATTTTGAAATATAAATGAAATGTTTTTTATTCCCGATCACTTTTTCTTACTTTTCCATCTTTACTGCACTCATAATAAACCACTAAGAAATGACTCATTTGATTCAATTCCATAATGTTATAATTACAATGACCAAGATGAGAGGCCACTCTAATTTTTTCCTAATCCATGGGGCCTAGTGAGTGTAGTTCGACCATTTCTATGGTTATATGAACAAACTTTCAAACTTTGGGTCTTTACTGTCACCACCCTAATTTTTTCCTAAGTCTGATATAATACAGATTTAATAGAAGAGACTTAGATTTATCTTTGACCTCCCCTATTCGGGTTTTCATCCTAATATGTTCTATACATTTTTATTTTCATTGATTAATTTTTTCCTAAACTACACAGAGTGTAGGTCTAGTGATATGAGACTAGATTTTTTTCCATAGTTCCCTTTGTGTTTTTTAACCATGGTGAGTGTTTTCTCTCTTTTTTATGAGTAGTTTAAATTCATTCATGTGATACTAATGATATTGGTATTTTAGGTTAAAAAAATTTGATGATATGTTTTGAAATTATAACCTAAACAAGGTTTGTTGACAAAGAATGTCCCAACATTCTTCAGATACCCAATGGGGAATCGTGAGCCATGAGTTTGTTGATTTAGGATCTAAAATAAGATATTCGAGAATAAATGAGGTCTATCTTGAGGATTAAGTTACCACTAATTGTCAAACCTATAGTGTAGGGTGCTTTTTGAAAAGCCAATTGGAGAATGTTACTGCATTTCCGATAGCAGTATCCTTTGGCTGACAAACCTATTTTGAGGGACACTTTATGAAAATCAAATTGGGGAATATTACAACATAATCAACAAAGGAGTTATTAGGAATTATGAAATTGTATTACTGATGAACGAAGAGAGTTTATGGAGATTTAGTTTCTCAAGAAAATAATGGGTGCGTTTTCCAAGGGTAAATGTCTACGAATGAAGAGAGAATTTGTATTGGCACTGGATAGGAATGAGAAATATCTCCCACATGAATTTAGCTGGCATAGATGAGGGTATATTTTGTTAGATAACAAGTGTCATGGGAAAGGACCATTCCTGATATAGATTTAAACTTAGTGAAGTTTAATATCATGGTACTAGAATGTTGCCTATGTAGTTAAACATCTTGTGATTGGGACGTTGTGATATGTTGTTTAATTTCATACAATTTGGATGTCACACTATGTAGTTTAAATTCAAATATTAAGGAAATTATTCTATGCAGTTTAAAGTCATGTTGTAAGGACATTACTTGGGATATAATTTAAGGTCTTTAGCATTGAACGAAAGATTAATGATTCTTCTATATTGGGTAATCTATTTTGGAATGTACTATCATATTCAAGTATAAGGAAGGGAATTTCATAATATTAAATTTGGGAATTTATGAATTTTAAAAGTGGTATTAGTAAAGGGATTATGGTGGTAGAGGAATTATCTCTTGAGGAAAAAGTTATCACAGATTGAAAATCCCGTTTTGTGGGATGCTTAATGAAAAGTCAAATAGAGTGTGTTACTACATAGTAAATAGTAGAATCCTTTAGCTGACAAACCTATTTTGTGGGATAATTTATTCAAATCCATATGGGGTGTGTTATAGAAAGGTCATAAAAATACGTTCTTAGGAATTATGACATTCTATCGCTGATGGGAAAAAGGAAATTATAATGATTCGGATTTCCCCGAGCATAGGGTTTGATTTTTGGAAGGAGGTGCCTGAATAAGGGAGAATAATTTTATGTCAAAATTACCAAATAATTTGGGGATAATGTTCCCCATGCAAGTCCTTCCAAAATATGGGAAATATAGTGCCCTTAGTTTTAGGTCATATGACTAGGACAATAACATTATGGAAATGATGGGTGATATGTGGACTACTAGAATAAGATCATTCATTTATACGAGGGACCTGAGAGAGGAAATTTTAAACCATGGGGTTGGGGTTTTTCAGATTAGGAGAAAGGATTTGGGAAAAGAAGGCAAGGGATGAACACATACTAAATTTGAATCACGGGTTCTAATATAATGTCATAAAAGCTTACAAGGATATAAGAGGCTTCTCACAAGAGAAAAATTTCCACGGTTTAACAAACTTAGTTTGTGAGATAGTTTATCCATAGCCGACTGGGGCATGTTACAATATAGTCAATAGTGGCATCCTTTGGCCGAAAAATCCATTTTATGGGCCACTTTATGTAAATCCATATGGGGTGTGTTACAATATAATCAAGAAAAGGAGTCTTTAGGCATTAGACATTCCATCATTAGGAGCTGGAGAAGGATTATGAAGATCCAAAAGTGTCCAAGATTAGGATTATGACATGTGGAAGGGATATGCATAAGCATAAAGTAAATTCTGGGATTGATATTGTTCATGAAGTTTAGATCCCCATTCATAGAACCGACTCATATGTAGAAGGGTGGAATCTTTGTTTCCTTCATGGACCCCTTAATGAGGGGACACAAATTAAGAGATCCCACATATATCTTCCTTTGTACAAAAGTGATAGGGTAATCTTATATACCTCATGGATTGGACTAGTAATTGAGGCCTAAGTGTTACTACATATATCATTAGGATGAGAATGAAGTTGTATGTAATTCTTTACGTACCATGAAATTTAAAGTCAGGCGGTCAGGACATTAGCAATGTAGTTTAACATCATGCAGTAAGGATGAAGTCTTCTTGACATGAAGAGCAAGGGAATATTGTGGCTATACTAGGGCATGAGACCCAAGCATCACTACATATCTTGTTTTAGAAAAAATAAATCCACACATAGTTCTAAAATAATTACCCCCACACTTATTGAGTTCATGTGTGGAGGAAATTGGTTTTTTTGAATATGGGTTCAAACATAGGGTGATAATTCATATCGGATCATCTCATACATATATGACTCCTATATGGGAGAGTAAGGATATTTACCATATTGTGTTGTGGCTGGGCCCATGATTAAATATCTGAATGTCACTACATATCTCATTGAAATTAGAATCAATCCACACATAGTTCTTGGGGAAATCATGTAGTTTATTATCATGTGATGAATACATCTAGTGTTCCTTTTAATGTCTTGTAACATGGACCGTGGTAACCCCAATGTGAATTGATATGACTTTCTTATATAGGAAATCCTTTTACAAAAACTCATAAACCCACATGAGTTATGCCTGATGTGAGAAAAAAAATAAGAAAAGGTTATTTTCATGGCACAAAGGCAATGCTAGTGAAGGATAGGGGCATTTATATTCTATGTTTATTGGTCTAGGAGATATGATTCAAGCATCTCTATGTATCTCATTAGTATGAGAATAAATCCATACATAGTTCTTGAGGTACTATGTAGTTTAAATTCATGTGTTCAAGACATTAGCTGTGCAGTTTAACATCATTTGATAAGGATGAAGTTGAGCCGAAATGAATGAATATAAATGTTACGGTTGGGAATGAGGATGGAAATTTGGGCATCACTACCCATCTCATGGGAATGAGAATTAATCCACACATAGTTCTTGAAAGGTGTTCCCCAAACCAATCAAGATTTGATGTGGGGAAAATGGGATTCAATATTTTCTAGGGTGATGGTTGGTCTCAAAACATGAGGTCCAAGTGATGCTACACGTATCATTTTAATGTGAATCAATCCATATGTTCTAGAAAATTTCCTTGTGAATATCTAATTCATACACATGGAAAAGGGCGTTTTTTCCTTAATCATGGTCGGACCTGGTATGGAAGGTCTAGGAATCACTACGTATCTCATTAGAATGAGAATCAATCCATGTGTAGTTATTAATATGACCATGTTGTTTATTTTCATGTGATAAGAAAATGATAATGTGGGACTTATACCCATAATGGGGTCCCACGTGGAACCTTGGGGTGGTGATTATGGGGCCTACGCATGACAGTTACCCATTTTTTTCATTCTTATGTCTAACTGAGAGGAAATATTAACCCACAAGGGGTTTGATGGATGTGATTGGGACTTATAACTGAGATGGAAGCCTATATTTAAGGGATCATGAGGAGTGTCTCAACTCATGGTATTTAGGGTGTTACTTAGCATCGAATGAGATGGATGCTAACCGTGTAGTTTAATGTCATGTGGTGAGAATGAATGGTGTCTTGTAGTTTTAGGTTATATGACTAGTATTGTATGCCATGAAGTTTATTTTCATGCAACAAGGATGATTATGTCATGAAATTTAATGTCATATGACACAGATTCAATGTCATTCCTTTTAAGGTCATGAAATAAAGAAAAACTACATTTTTTGATGTATTGCATCTTGGACATAGATCACATGATTTCATAAAATATTTCTTTAGTAATATTACATTGTTCAGGGTTTTCACAATATCTCTATCCATTGAGATATGGGAATAAGCTCTGCTGGATTGGAAATTGGGTATATAGTAAGGTCCCTCCCAATTTAGTTCAAGTTTCAGAGGCTTCTTTCCTAGTATCATTGGAATCCTGGGGATCAATAAGAGTTCTCCATGGAGGAATGAATAGAGGTAGACCTTCTTATTAAAGGCCCATGATATCATATTTTTATAGAATTACAAGTGGTGTAATGGGTGAAATCATGTCTCATCGACCAGTTCCATTTCATCAAGTCATTTTTATGATTTCACATCTATGGATAGATAGTCACATATAGAAACACACAGAGATAGAAACTTCACCTTAATGGGTAGGACTGCTTATGTTCCATATATCACCTAGTACATGGATTCCCATGTGGAAGTACAAGTCGTAGTCTATAAATACAATAAGGTGTAAAAGATCTTTTCAAGACATGAATTTTTATCTTTATCCACCATATTGTGGAGTATGTTTGGTAGGTTCTTGTTGAATGCATCTATCTATCCATTAGCCACTACATGATAGTAGGATGATTGGATGGATTTGATATTTTGATTTTAGTATAAATTTTCAACCTCAATAGAATAGAAATTGGATCCATTTTTTGTCAGTATTTTATAAGGTTCACCAAATCTGGTAATTATTTTTATTTTTATAAAGCTGACGATGCTTTTGGCCCCGAATTGTTTATGGGGGTATTGCCTAATCCCATTGGAGAAGAAGTTGGTAGTAGTTATGATATATTTAAACTACTTTGCCATAGCTGGAGGGTATGACCCCATAACATACATTAACCATAAGAAAAATGGCCATGAGTATTTGGATGTATGTAAAAACTCTGGGGGTTGATGGATGAAGTTGGAATGCACTTGGAAGGAATAAAATTTCTTGGTGAATTCTATGAAATCCTATATAATTGAAGGGTAAATTTATCCAAGTATTGGGATTTGATCAGAAATCATATACCGTGACTAGTGGACACTATAGGACCTCGTATGTACTTCTTCTATAATAGACTCATTCTCTTCTTCATAGATACATCTGAAAAGGTCTCCATAAATGCTTTGTTTATAGATGAATTTCTAGTGATTTGGGCCATCATAAAGAGTGAAGTTGACTTCCCACCTCTAGATTTTCACCTTCTTGGATTTGTCTAATGAAAGTAATTCATATTGGAGGTATTTCATTTTGGACATCATCCACCCCACGATAGGACTATAAAGTTTAGGGATAGGGCTGACTTCATTGATGTATTATATTATAAGTTAAATGAATGGTGAGACCATTCAGAGATGGGAAATGATAATGACTATTTCATCCCGGTTTGGATATAACAGCTTTGTAGATTTATTCACCAATGTATCTACATGGGGATTTTGTGATTTCAGGATGTGATTCCATGATGTCTCTGAGGGAAATTCTTCCATAAACCCTCAAACATAGTCAAGTAGTGGGATTATATCTTCTTTTATGATATTTTAATTCATGTTGATCTATTTGATTACCAACTCTTAATCACCTCTCACATATAAGTGGTCTACTGGTATTTGGAGTTCCAATTCTAGGCCTAGAATGAGGGCTTGATATTTTTCCTCATTATTGGTCCAAACTTCTAATAGGAGGAAGGAGTAAGGTAAATAAGTCTTCACTGGAGAAATGAGAATGATCTTGAACTCATATTTGTTGAGATTTGAGTCTTACATCCTCCTCTCTATTGGGCTCTTAGATGCACCATCAAAATACATTTCTCACATTTGGGGTCTATCTTGAATAAAAACATCTCTTCATCAGGAAGCTAAATATTTAATGATGTTGTTTCTATAGATGGGTGTTCTTCAGGGAAATATACTAAGGCCCAGCCTTTCTCTTCCTTCTGAGGTACAAACTATATATCAAACTAATGCAGGATAACCTCAAACCATTATAGACACCCTTTTAATAAAGGATGACTAATGATAAATTTGAGTGGGTTATTATGAGAGACCAATTGGACTTCATGGCTCTACAGGTAGTGCCCTAGTTTCTGAACCGCAAAGATTAATTATAGGTAACTTTTCTTGATATCTGAATAATGATTCTTAGCATCGATCATGGTTCGACTGAGACAATAAAGGCTTATTTCATTCCCAAATTCATTCTTTTATTTAAAGAAGAAACCTAGTGATCCCTATAGTGTAACGCCCCAACCCCAGAATCCCGGATCTAGTGTATTATTTTAATACACTAGCACAATTACAGGGAATCAAATCCTGAAGGACCGATCAGTTTAGCAGTATTGGAAAATATATTACATACATTAACATTACATTACAATTCAAAACATAAAATGAAATATAGACAATTATTTGAGAACTCCATTATTCTCCTAGCTTAACCCTTCATATAAATCATAATACAGTTCTTGAAATCTTTGAAAAATAAAACATAAGAAAGGGGTGAGATTCGATGCTCAGTAAGGATAAACAATATAGGGGAATCCATCATAAATAAGTATATATTTTTATGCCAAGGTATAAAACTAAAAAATAATCCTTTTAAAAAATTATATTCAGCATAATTTTGAAATAATAAATCAATTAATTCCATTTAAACATTCACATGGATATTCTACCAATTGAATAATCACACGTAATATCAATAACTAATCTTATAATGAGAAAAATTAATAATGACAGACATCATAACCATACCATCAAGGCCTCATGCCAATACTATTACCATACCATCAAGGCTTGGTTCCAAGACACTAGTTTTTCTCATGAGACCTACCGATGCATCGAGGTTCAATAGTGGGCCCCTCCCATCACTTACTAAGTCCAATGTATTCATCTTATGAAAGGGGTGCAACATAACATTAACATTCATACTAAATATAGCATACAGAATGTTAATACATTAACCATAAAACATGAATGGTATAAAAATAGAACATCCACGATCAAATATATCATAAACCCTTAAATACAATATGGAATGTTGTATTATAATAATTCAACCTCAAAAAAGCCTAAAATCCAAAAAAGGATGTTGAAATAGATGAAAATAATTTAATAAATTAATTAAAGCTCTTTGAGAGAAATATCCCTTTATTACATTAAATCATTTTAAAGATGCACAATTTTAAAATAAATCATTTATTTTTAAAATAAAATTATAATAATTTAAGGGAAGATTCAAAATTTTAAGGTGACAAAATGGTAGAAAATATCCACTCTCACCATATAAAAACATTCTTTCCTTAATTTGTAGAAAAGGTCATAAAGTACATCAATTTGAAAAATGGCCGAAAAATTCCTTTAAAATCATTTTATAAAAAGTAAGACATGGGTAGAAATTACTTTAAACAACCATAGGAAATTATTAAAACATTTTATGAAAACATTTATAGAAACATGGACATGTATGATAAAGATGTCCTAGTAGATACAACCTCAAATAATATTGAGATTGTGAAATTAACCCTTACCTTGTACTTTCCGTTAGTAGAGGTTGTGTTAACCTCCTGTATAATGGATAAATTATTTTAATAAATTATACCAGAACCATATAAATATTTATGATATCATATATGACAATATTTTATCACTTTGTTAATAATATTTTAGAATTACCACTGTTTCAGGAGTTAACCGCTTCATTCTCCCATTCCGGTTTTGTCATGTAAGTCATGTTTGTTATGAATAGGATATATTTTATTCATATAAAGAATTAAATTTAGTTTATAATTATTATTTTTACTCATAATATAAATTTTATAATCATTCTATAATGGTTAACATGGTGAATGAATTCCACCATGCCGTGGAGACGGTAGACCGTACGTACGCACGAGTGATGATATCATTCCGTTACTGGTTAAATGGTATGGAATTGGTTGGTATATTAATTATATATAATTATTATAAGGATATATTAATGATTTAAATCCATTCTAATCATCATTATACCCATCCAAAGAATGTATTGTTCGATAAAAAATTACATCACAACGTGGAGACAGTAAGCCGTACGTACACACACATGACGATATTTTGATTCGTATGATGGATAAAATTTGGAATATGGTTATCAATTGATTATAAAAACATATCATTATATGGTTTATATTGTATATATTAATTCTATATGTAAATAACATAGAAACAAGTAGTATAAGAAGAAAATAATTTTGAAATAGATGATAAAACAATTACCTCTTTTTCGAGTATCTCCTTTTGATTTTCACAGAAGGTCGCCTTAGGATGAATTTATTCCCAAAGTGTGGAATCTAGGATGAATTGAGGGAAGTTTGTAGTGGAAATATGTAGGTTTTTCCAATAAAAAAGGCTTTATAGGTGTGATTAAAAGAGAAGGATAGGTTCACTTTTATAAGAGAGGGGAGGGGAACCTTTGGAAATACCAAAACTATTAAATTAATATAAATTAAATTTTAAATTAAAATGGAACCGAAGTGGATTATTTAGATAATAATATGAGTATGAGTTGAAATATTCTCAACCAATAAAATTTATACAAGTTTTTATTTTATTTAAAACCTTATAATTTTTATTTATCCTTATTTAATCTATTCAATTGTTATTGTGGTAATAATATTCTAAATATAAAATGGTTATAAATATTTACTTATGTAGTGTCAATTTTCCATAATCGGAAACTTTATGAAATTTTAGAATTTATAATGTTCACATTGAAATTTTTAAATAATTTTATGATTTGTAAATAATTTAATAATATGTTATTTTTATAAAATATCAATAGTGTAAATTTTGACACTATTCATTTATTTGACTTAAAATAAAATACACACAGAAGATAACTTTGAAACAAAGAATTGAATATATTCCTAACATGTAATAGTAACATAAAAATTCTTGGAGAACCTTAATTAACTAAAAATATATTTAATTTAGTATTTTTAAAATCATTTATTTTGATATTTATGTTAATAAAATATTTTTTTTCATAACAATTGTGTCTTCATTAATGAAAATTACTTAATCTCTAAAAATTATAAATAAATTTATATGATGTAGGTAATTATTTTATATTTCCAAAGAATAATTAAATTCCTTGTTATCTAATTTTCAACCCTATATTAAAATTAATATACTTATTGAAAATGAGAGTGTGACATTTTGTCACATTCATTGATTTTAATAATATTAACGTCATATTGCTGGGTGAGAGGCCATTACGTGATTCCATTTCGAACCGTTGAAGATAAGAGTATAATTTATTCATCCAATAGGTTTTTGATAGGTTTTGAGTTAATTTATATTATTAATTTTACTTTTGATTACCTGATATACTCTTAACCGCGGTAATAAAAAAATTACCGAAGTTACTATTCATAATGCCCAAAAATAAAAGTATCCTATTAAGATAATTTGGAACCAATTATTCTAAATATGGAATATTTTTTTAAAAATTTAAAACATATAAGTTTCAGTAATTAATTTAAAATTAATACCTGTTGTGAAAATGAGAAAATATGTTTTTCAAAAGTAAAAACCATCAAAAGATTGACATATGTTTATATCTAATTTTAGTGTGAAAATAATTACAGTGAACTACATTATATTAAATTATGAAAATATAATCTAATTATACTTTTAAACCATTAAAATGGATAATTTAACACTACAAATAATTTCAATTTAATTTTTTTTCAATTAAAAAATACTATTTCTACTATTCATCAAAAATATGAAAGTTATCAGAATTTTTTTTATCCATACTAAATTTTGATTCCCCTATTAAAAATAATATTTTCACTTTTTAAAATTTAATATATATAAGTTTTAGATATTGGATTTAAAATGGGTGCGCCATCAAAAGGCGACAAAACTATATTTTTTTGAAAAATACTTATTTTATCAAAACAAATTGAATTTGTTCTTATATCATGCCTAAGAAATACATAAGATAAATGTTAAAATTATATGGAATATATAATATTCAAAATGTGGTAAATACTATTCATAAACTCTAATTTAACAGCTAGGTTATATATTATATTAAATAATAATATTTTATTAATATACTATTGTTTGGTAAATTTGGTCCTTGCATGTAATGCATGCCAACTCATTTTTGTGTTTAGAGTAAGTTTAACATGGTGTTTCTTACAAAGAAATAAATCAATAAAATTATATTTATTCTTAAATTAAAATATCATAAAATCAATGGGTGTTACATTCTCCCCTCCTTTAATAAATTGAATCCTTACAATTTGAACTCAGAATCGAAAACTATGGGTTGGAATTTTAAAAATATCTTTATTGAAATCCCACACTGAAAGATGGATTAATGAGACCAACATTTTAAAATAAATAAAGGGAAGTATGGAGATCACCCGAGATAAAACATATTAGGGTTCTATGTAGGAAAAACTAGACCTGAAAGAAAATGTAACCATCATGTTGTAATGTAGAGTGATAGAGAACATTATTTAGAGAAAATTAAAAGCCAGAAAGATATAAATATTTGATGATCTAAGGGACCATTTAATTCATTGAAAAATAAAGTACTAGATTTTTTTTTATTTTATGATCCTATCCCCAGCGTTAAAAAATTAATTTACTTCATAGACTAAGAACATAAGGAAGCATACTTAATTGACATGTAGACTTTCATCATTTAACTAATTCCTACCAAAAACTGATCTTTCTCTTCAAAATATAATAAAAATAAAAAATATTCTATTTATCTTAATCTTATAAGTTTCCAAATATAAAATTATACCATTTAAATAAAAAAACTATGTTACACTAACCAGGGACTTCCTGTAGTCCAATGATAAGTGGTAACACTTTGTCACACTTCGTTTGTAGGTTCGATTCCAACATCATTTTACAATGTGATGGGTTGTCACCCAACCCACAACTTGTTCTTTTCTTAAAACTATATTTTTATAAAATTCAATGAATAATCTTATGTAAATTTTTAACCATAAAAAATAATATCCAATACCCAATTTAATTCATTCCAACCATTAGGTTTATCCAAAGTAATTTTGTCCAAACTCATAGTCAAAAAATTTATAAGGAAGGTCATATGAGATAATGAAATTTTTTTTGTGACATAAAAATCATCTTAATACCTTTGTAATTTATTATCTTAAAACATTGTAATACCCTGAATTACCATAAAACCTTTAAAACATAGAATATTGGATATACTCTTTAAATGAAAAAATATTGTGAACTCCAATAATTATGGAATAAACAAACCATTAATTAGTTCCAAGGTAGTCAATAATATCTGTTATACTTTATCCAAATCAATCATCTTTTATTCAAAAATCATTATATCAATATCAAAAACATATTAATGGTTATATTTACCTCAACCATATATTTTATAAAAAGTTGAACTTGAAACTGTGTCACTTTACTTGGAACCATACAATCTCAAATCCTTAATGAAATAGTACTGCAGTACAATCCTTATTTATTTTCATAATTCACAAAACAAGTATATCATTGATAAAATACATAGATGACATAATTAGTCAATATTATCATAACAACATAAGCACATTAATCATTCCTTTTCATCTACATCAATATCATTACTTATTTATTATCTAATAACATCATTTGGGGTATAGTCTGATGATTGGGACATTGATTCTCATAGTGTAACATCTCCTTACAGACGAAGCATTATACATTTGAAACCTTTTTCTTAACCTTACCATCATGAACTTGGTGTCATTTTTCTATACACTTATAATAAACTCATATTCCCTTCAATCATTTACCATGGTGATTTTTTCTACAATTATCACATGTGGGAAAATCCTTCTTTCCCTTCTTTCGTTTGTCCATCATTTTCTCTCCCATAATCTTCTTCTATTGATTCCCTTAAAAGACATACTACTTAGATAATTCTTTCCTTATCTTATCAAAACATGATACTATTTCTTTATATGATGAGAATATGATGGATACTATTTCCCTTTGAAATGTTGTCTTAAGACCATGAAACATACGATCCTTCTTACTCTTTGGACCATGTGTATTATTGAAGTTATCATTCCTTCTACTGAGTGCCATTTATAAATGACGACATACACTAGGTTACAACATATAGTAATGTATACTAAAAAAACTAGAAAAATTATCAGCATTAAATGATGATTTACATGTATCGAGTCTCATAATCACAAAAATGGTTTATTTGGGGACATATTTACTCACAAATCATTAATAATTGTTTGTAAATAAAATGTGAATTATCCTAATCATATCCACTGGGAGTGTAAAACTAGGTGCGTAGTAAGGCCCATTGTCGTGTATCAGGTTACCCTGAGTCAATTCTAGAACACCATGGCAGAGTTATTACTCCTAGGTACATCTATTCCATAACCACATCCAATTTTAGTATCTAGACAGAGATATATTTTCTAGGAATACCCACATAAATCTCCACATTAATAAAATTTTAGGATATTCCACTATAATTATCATCAAAGATCATCTTAGGATTATGGTCCCTACTCTATGTTTTCTTAACCTATTTCCACGGTTGTTTCTAGGATTCCTCTGATACAAAATATAACACCCTTACCCTAGAATCCCATAGCCAGTGCATTATTTTAACACATTGGCATGATTATAAGGAATCAAATATCAAAGGACTGATCAGTTTAGTAGTCTTGGAAAATAGATTAAATACATGAACTTTTCATTAAAATTCAAAACATAAAATGCAACATAGACAATTTTTTGATAATTCTATTAGTCTTCTAGATTAACCCTACATATAAACCATTATACAATTCTTAGAATCCAGGAAAGATAAAACATAAGAAAGGGTTGAGCTTAGATGCTCAGTAAGGATAAACAATATAGTGGAATCCATCATAAGTAAGTATAAACTCTTAAGATACGGTATAGAACTAAAACAAAATCCTTTTAAATCATCATCTTTAGCATAATATGGAATGAATAAATCAAAT
Organism: Viscum album; assembly: GCA_963277665.1. Lineage (NCBI taxonomy): Eukaryota > Viridiplantae > Streptophyta > Magnoliopsida > Santalales > Viscaceae > Viscum > Viscum album. The sequence goes on along the minus strand of OY728139.1, from coordinate 1,270,968,517 downwards.
AATTATATTTAAACATCCACATGGATATCCTACTAATCGAATAATCACATATAATATAACTAATCTCATAATGAGGAAATGAATAATGTCGGACATCATAACCATACTATCAAGGCCTCATGCGAAGACCATTACCATACCACAAAGGCCTTATGCCAAGACACTAGTTTGTATCATGATACCTTCCGATGCATTGAGGGGCTATAGTGGGCCTTTCCCATCACTTACTATGTCTAATGAATTCCTCTTATGAAAAGGGTGAACCATAACATAAACATTCGTATTAAACCTAACATAAAAAATGTTAATACTTTAACCATAAACCATGAATGGTATAAACATAGCACATCCAAAGTCAAAATATCTTAAACCATTCAATATAATATGGAATATTATATCATAATAAGTCAACCTCAAATAAGAATAAAATCTAACAAATGATCTAGAAATAGATGAAAATAATTTAATAATTTTATTAAAACTATTTGTGAGAAGTATCCCTTTTTAATTTAAATCATTTAAAAGCTGTACAATTTTAAAATAAAAACTTTATTTTGAAAATAAGAATGTAATCTTGTATGGATAGATTAAAAAATGTTAAGTCAAAATAAAATCATAAAATAGCCTCTCGGGCTGTAGAAAAAACATTCTTTCCTTAATTTTTTCGAAAAGGTCATAAAGTACCTCGTTTGGAAAACAACCAAAAGATTCATTTAAAATAATTTTATAAAAATTAAAACATGATTAAAAATGACTTTAAACATCCATATGAGAATATAAAAACATTTAATGAAAACATTTATAGAAACATGGATATTGACGATAAAGATGTCCCAGTAGATACAACCTCGAATAATAATGAGATTGTGAAATTAACACTTACCTTGTACTTTCTATTAGTCGAGGGTGTGTTAAACTCTTGTATAATGGTTAAATTATGCTATTAAATTATACCAAAACCATATAAATATTTATGATATCATATATGACCATATTGTATCATTTTGTTAATAATATTTCAGTATTACCATTGTTTCAGGAGTTAACTGCTTCATTTTCCCATTCCTGTTTTGTCAGGTAAGTTATGTTTATTATGAATAAGATATATTTTATTAATATCTATAATGAAATTTAGATCATAATTTTTATTTTTACTCATCATATAAATTTTATAATCATTCTTAAATGGTTAACATGGAGAATGAATCTCACAGTGTCATGCAGAATGTAGGCCTGGAGAGATTGTGTAGAAGATAAGCCCGTAAGGGGCTCTACTTTAGGGTTTCCTCCACCTGATGTCGCCTTTCTCTCCTATCATGGGTCATCTTCTTCTCGACACTTCGGCTCAATGATATTGTGGTGTGCGACTTCTCTTTCATAGCGGTTTCATGTGAATCTGTGGCCTCGAACATCTCGTCAAAACTTTCTGTTTGCTGCACTTTTTCATGCCCTTTTGGATAAGTCTTTTCATGGTGGCATGGTGAAGGTCCAGTGTTCGAGTTTTCGGCTGCATCAGGGAAGGTTTCAATCAATTTTTTGCATTGGCTTCTAGTGTGTTGGGTGGATCTGGTAGTCATACACTTGAATACGGTGACGGTATTTGCGGTATTCTTTGGGTTTGGTCTGGAAAAAAGGTGACAGTTTCTGGTGATTCTTTTTTATGTTTTCATGTGTTTTTAGTGTAGTTTTGATGTTATAGGGTTTGTGTTTTTGTTTTGGATACATTTTTTGTGGTTTTTCTCTCTATCTTTGTGGCGACAGCTCATTCCGGCAGTGCTAGTGAAATTTGTTTGGGTGTTTTTTGATTCTAATAGTGAGGTATGACCTACAATTTGTGAATGAATCATTTTGATTTCATGTGATTGGATATCGATTTGGCTCAACTAGTGGAGGGATATTCATTAAGGAGTTTTGGTGTGGTTCTTCCCTCACGGATTGCCCCTTTTTTTTATTAATTTGGAAATTAAGAGAGTGGTCATGATTTGGAATGTGGTATCTTGCTTGCGATCTTGTGTTTTCTTGGGGATAGTTTCTTGAAGCTCGGCAAGTTAATCCTCCTGAGGTGATGATGTGGTTGGGATTTTATGGCTATTTTTTTGGTGGATGGTTTTGTTTGGTGGTCTGTTTTATTGGAACATTAAATATGGTTTTGGCCTCGGTGGTCCGCAACTCAAGGGATTTTGCAACCAACGGTCTACACGAAGATGTTCTAGATCAGGTTTAGGGAAATGGTTCCTTGTTGTATCATGGATCTTCAGAATTGGATGATTGAGAGGGTATGGTTATGGCCATCGGTACTGGGCTCATGTGATATTTCACGGGACAGTTAGTGGTACAACCCTGAGACAGTGAAATCTAGACTTAATGTTTTGGTTGATGAGTGAAGCTTCATTCTTATAGTGTGGGTTGTTTTTGGTCATGAGTTTTTGGTTTTTTTGGGCTGTTTTTATTGGCCATGTTGATGAGATCATGATGGGTTCCCCTTTTTCATTTGAAGAGGGGTGTTCTCAATAAAAAATTAATTTTCAGTCAGTGCAGAAGGTAGGCCGTACATACGCACGAGCGACAATATCATTCCATTGCTGGTTAAATGGTATGGAATTGGTGGGTATATAAATTATACAGAATTATTATCATGTTATATTCATTATTTAAATCCATTATACTCATCATTATACTCATCCAAATAAATTATTATTGGATAAAAAATTACACCAGGGTATGGAGATGATAAGCCGTACGCACACAAGCATGGTGACATTGTTATTCGTATGATTGATAAAATGAGAAATATGTTTTTCACATGATTACAATAACACCTCAGTATATGTTTTATACTATAGCTACTACTTTGATATGAAAACAATATAGAAAGAGGAAGTATAATAAGGAAAGAATTTTGAAAGAGGTGATAAAACAATTATCTCCTTTTCGAGTATCTCCTTTTGATTTGCACAAAAGGTCTCTATATGATGGTTTTCTGCCCAAAGTGTGGACTCTAAGATGATGTGAGGGAATTTGGAAGATATAATTGGAAGGGTTTGTCTGATAAAAAGGTCTTTAGAGCTGTGATTAAAATAGAAGGAGATGTTCCCGTTTATAAGAGAGGGGGTGAGCACCTTTGGAAATACAAAAACTATTAAATTAATATAATTTAAATTTAAAATTAAAATGGATCCAAAGTTGAATATTTAGAATATAATATGAGTATGGGTAAAAATTATCTCAAAAAATAAAATTTAGGCATGTTTTATTTTATTTTAAACATTATAATTTTGATTTACCCTTATTTAATCAATTTTATTTTAATTGTGGAAATAATATTCTAAATATTAAATAATTAAAAATATTTACTTATATGGTGTAAATTTTCCATATTTGTATAATTTATTACATTTTATGACTTATAATTTTAAATTTTTAATTTTTAAATGACTTTATGATTTTCAAATAATTCAATAATATTTTTTATAAAATATTAATAGTGTCAATTTTGAAACTCTTCATTTATTTGAATTAAAATAAAATACACATAGAATATAACTTTGAAAAAACATTTTAAATATTCTTAACATGTCATAGTAACCTAAAAAATTTACAAAGCATCTTTATTAATTCAAATTATATTTCCTCTAATATTTTTAAAATCATTTATTTTATATTTCTATTAATTTAATAATTTCTACATCACTATTGTGTCATCATTAATGGTAATTATTTAATCTCTAAAAATTATAAATATTTTTTTATGTATTAAATTATTTAATATTTCTATAGACTACCTATAGTTGATGTTATCTATGGTTTATCCCTATATTAAAATTAATATACTTATATAAATTGAGAGTGTGACATTTTGTCACATTCATTTATTTTAATAATATTATTTTATTATTCAAGGGAAAGTGGCCATTAATTGATTAAATTTTGAAACATATATGATATAGGTATAATTTAGTCATCCAATATTATTGTGAAATGTGTTAAGGTAATTCATAAAATTAATGTTACATTTAAAAATCCGATTTACCCTTAACTGCGGTAATGAAAAAAATTATAAAATTAGTATCCATAATGCCCAAAAATAAAATAATCTTATTAACATAATTTGGATCCACTGATTCCAAATATGGAATCCATTTTTAAAAATTTAAAACATAGAATTTTCTTTAATTAATTAAAAATTAATACCCATTTTCAAAATGAGGAAATGGGTTTTTCAAGAGTAAAAACAATCAAAATATTGACATGTGTTTATATCTAATTTTAATGTGAAAATAATTCCAATAAACTAAATTATATAAAATGATAAAAATATAATTTAATTATACTTTTAAATCATTAAAATTTATAATTTAGCACAATAAAGTATTTCTATTAAAAAAGTTGTTTTCAATTAAAATATAGTATTTTTCACCAATCATCAAAATATGAAAGTTATCAGAAAAACACCAAAAAAATTATCAAACTAAAATTTAATATCCATATTCTAAATAATAGGTTATTTGTGTCAAATTTAATATATAAAAGTGTCAAATATTGGATTTAAAATGGGTGCACCATCAAAAGGCGGCAAAAGTGCATTTTTTTGAAAAATTCTTCTTTTATAAATAAAAAATTGAATTTGTTATTTTATTTTGTCTAATAAACACATAATATGAATGTTACTATTATATGGAATATATAAAATTCAAAATGTTTTTAGTACTATTAATAACCTATAATTTAATTTCTAGGTTATATATCATATTAAATAATAATATTTTATTAATATATTATTGTTTGGTAAAACTGGGCCTTTCATGTAATCCAAGTCAACTCATTGTTGTCTGTCGCATAATCTAAACATGTTGTTGTGTAAAAAGAAATAAATTGATAAAATTTGGTTTATTCATAAATGAAAATATTGTAAAGTCTTGAAGTGTTACATCTAGGGTTGTAACATATAGGACGAGTGGACTTCCCTCAATGGGTTGCATCAATATTAATGGTCTCAAGAGGTATTTCTTGAGGGTGTCAAATAATTCTTGTAAGTCACTTGGAAATTGATATGTGACCCCCTTATTCATCATTCTAGTTAAGGGAATACACTTTCTGGAAAGGTTGGATATGAAACACTTGATGTTGGACAAGTGTCCTTCAATTCCTCTAAACTCTTTGAGGTTTTAAGGATGTTACATTCCAAGAATATTTTTTTCATTAGGGTCCACTTTGATTTCGTGATGATATACAACAAAGCCAAGGAACTTCAATGATGTTATCTTGAAAGCATATTTTAATGGGTTTATCTTCAGTTTATATCGTCGTAGCTTGTTAAAGATGGTTTCTAGGTCATCCAAGTGTTCATAACATCATCAGTACTTAACCATTAGATATTCAACATAACATTCAACAATATTTCCTAGGAAGGATTTTAAGATGTGATTCATGGCCTGTTGGTATGCGACACCAATGTTCTTTAATCTAAAGTTCATTAACTGGTAGAAAAATACTCCCCAGGTGGCAGTTAAGGCTATGGATTATTCATCTTTTAGGGACATAGGAATTTTTTTGTACCCCGAATAACAATAAATAATGGTGAGTGATTTATAACCAGCCATTGCATCAATTATTTTTTCTATGATTATAATTGTAAATTCATCCTTCAAACAGTGAAAATTGAGATATCTGAAGTCAATGAAAAATATGAATTCTCTATTTTTCTTCTTTACTGTGATGATATTGGATAACAATTTCAGATATTTTTACCTTTTGGATAAAGTAATCCTTGAAGAGATTGTCCAATTTACCCTCAATTTTGAAGGCATGTGTCAGATGCATCCTTCTGAATGCCTAAATGTATCCCTGATGGCCTTATGGAAAACCAAAGTGATGGGTGGACACCTCAAATTCAATACCTAGAATCTCTATGTAATTCTAGGAAAACATGTCTCAATGTTGCTTTAGGAAAGAAGTATACAACTTCTGTTCTTTAGGATTCATGGATGTACTAATCATGGTGGGTCATGGATCTTCTTTTGTACCCATATTTAACTCTTCGAGCTTGTCAATAATAGGGATGAAACCTTCCTCAAATTCTGGAGGGGAATCCTTGAGGCCTTCCTCTTTTTCCTCTTCCTCATATTATACCTTTTTTCAACCTAATGGTATTCAGATGATGAAGCAAGTTCCTAAAAGTTAGGACATGGGTCTATATTTGGAAATCTGGAAGATGAAGAAACTATTTTGGGCTATCTTGATGGTATGAGGCCTTCTTGGAGTTTTTAAGTGGAAAAGAGGGACTGTGGATAAGAATGTTATTTTTCTCCCATTGACATGACAACATCTTCCAGCCTAGTTAATAGAAGAGGGATTTTTTTTAATCTCAAGGGATGGAGTGAAGACATTTTCATCTAGGTTTTCATCACTTATTGAAGATTTCACATCTTCTCCAAAGCTAATATGCTCAAATGTCCCAATTTATATCACTAAAGTCACAGAACGTGTGATTTCATTTTGAACAACCTCTTCTATTTGGTTGATGGGGCGCACATAATCTTCCTTAATCTGTTTTAAAGGATTGGTTGGGATCATCTTCATACCATTTGGGAAATTTATTAGAGAAACATTATCAACAATATACCATTTCAATTACTTATGGTAGAATGCAACATCAATTTATTGTGACTCACATGATTTGAATGGGGCCTTGTCACCATGAAATGTCCCAATTTTACCATTGATACAATATTTTAGGAATCGGTGCTATAGGGATTGGATAACCGCTTTCTGTTATAGACAAGGTCTTCCCAGTAGAACATTTAATGTTTTATCCTATCTAACAACCATGAATTATGTTTCAGACACAAGATCCTTAAACTGATTATTGATTTTGAATTCTCTAAGGGGCATTTTCTCATTCTTATCATAACTCCATAATATTATAGCATATGGGGAAAAGTGAGATTCATTGAAACCGAGTTGATGAATTGTTCAGATTATAAAGAGGTTGACTCCTGATCCTTTTTCAATGAAGGTTCATAGGATATAAATGTCATTTATCCTTTTAGATACATACAAGGGTCTGACATGTCGATTTATAACAAGATCCTCATCCTGTCTTTGAAAGAGATGACCGTATGGAATTATGCAGGATCATTTTCTACATGATACACTTTAGTGGAAATGACCTAAACATAGAATTATTGATGACAGACAAGGCCTATATGAGTGATTCCTGATGTTCTTTTGATAGACTCAGGTCATACAAGAATGAAAACTTGGTTGGAACCAAGGATAATTGCTATAAAACATCATATTTTTTGTCAAAAGGACCATTCTTCCTAGCATGGGAATATTCTTTCATAGGTGATTTGGGAACTTATTTTCTTGATGTATACATACCATCTATTGAAAAAGAAGCTAAAATTGCTTCTGATTTTGGTGGATTGGGATAGCTAGATCTTCCTACACACAGAGGTTGATTAGGTGGTGGTTTATCCTCTAACCAATCTTCCAGGATGATCCTGTCAGGGTAGACCCAACCATTTTTGGGAGAACTTCCTTTCTCCTGCTGATATTTCTAGAGATCTATCCCATGAGTTTTGACTACATAGATAGGTTATTCATGGGCATGGTTAAAGTAGTGAATCCTAGAATGATTACATATTCCCCTATATCCTCAACTCTTATGGCCTCTTCCCCTAGCTCCCTAATCATGTGTTGGGAATTAGGGTTCATAATCATGTTTGTCATTTGAGAAGGGATCCATTTAGTGATTAAAGTTAATGGAACCAAAGATTAACTCCTTGTTTTATGGAGATTCTATCTAGTTGGTGGACCCTTTTTACACCATTTGGTAGGGTGGTGCCCATGCTTTTGAGACCATCGACATGATGTTTTCAAAGGTAAAGGATAAATATTTCCTTGAAACAAGCTCATATTCCTATTTTTTATTCTTAACCCTCAAACTATGTCACTTATTGGAGGGATGGATTTCAGAGGACTAAGCTTTCAATGAAGTTGGATGTATTTTAGTAGAATCAGTTGGAGGCACAGATGGCTACTACAATTTTACTTGGAGGATATCATGAGTCTTATTGATAATTTTTATGATTATCAAGTCACTAAACTTCCATGTACCCTTTCTATTAACTTTTTTCCGTTCATTCTCTTCCTATGGCTCGGTGGTAGAGACACACACTACTTGAGTAGGTTAATTCTTCAGCTTCTCTTGATCATATTCCACCAACTTAGGTAGTATGTATTTTAAAGAAATACTCCTGGATGATGTTCCCTAGTACTTGATTGAAGGGGAAATAATTTGGGAGATCCTTTTTACAATATTTACTAGGCTTCCTGGGCTTTGGCAACTTGATCATGTAATTTTCTAATGCCGATATGAAGTAGAAAAGGACTTGGTCATTTCAAATAGAATAGAACTTTTTTTTTCATCTCATAAAACTATTTTCTCATCTAATCTCTTTGATAATATTGATGAGGTGGGTGTTGTTGATGATGATCAGGAGGTGAATTCACACAATATGTTTTAGGCTTTGTAGTAGGATTGGGTACATGGGCCTGATTAAGTGTAATAGTGGTAGCATATACTTTTCCTATTCTACTTCCTTGAGTATATGGAATTACATTGGAATTTTCCTTGGTCTCCTCAATAGATTCCTCTACTTTTTTGGGCAATTTCAACAAGGTTAAAAAATACTCGTATATATTTCATTGGAATTAGTGGTGTGTTATATTTATTGAAAATATTATCTATACAGATGAGAAACAAGTATTATTGAGGGATTAGTAGGTTTAATGAGTATTTCAATCATTTCAACTGAGAAATTAAATTTAAGACCCTTCTATTTTCCTTATATTTATAGTTTGAGAGATCTAGGACTATTGTATTCTGTAGTTTTGAGCTAAACTTGAAGTAAAACTTATGGAAGAGGTCTTTCAACCACATAATTGATTGAGCCTGTAAACTTGTATACCATACAAAGTCTATCCCCTATAGTGATTAGACAAAGCCCATAATTTTAAATTTCTTTTATTGTTAAAGGGTCTTATAATTGGATCAAAATGAGAGAAGAAATATGTAAAATGTTGCTTCAGGTCTCTCGAGCCATTAAAAATAGGAAATGTTATATTTATAAAGTTTGATGGAGGAGGAGCTGGATCCACCCATTCGGGGTAATGATACATTTCTGGTTGTATAAACACTCTCCATTCATCCATGGTTTCTCTCCAATCACTAAGTGACTCGATAGAATTCATGAGCCCTCAAGGAATGTCTGGCTAGGATAAAGCTTGATGAAGCACAACAGATGGTAGGGCCTTGGGTGGAAGCACTGCTGATATATTCCATGGGTATTCCATGGGTGTAGGCCTATATAGATGTACCTAGATCTGTTTTGGTTGTGTACCAAATAGAGGGAATTTATGATCTGCTACTATGGTATACAAGTATATTGGTGGTTCATATCCCATGTTGATCAGGTGTTCCAGATCCACTACAATTTCTGCAAAAAAATTATCTTTTTGAGGTGCCCTAGTTGTGGGTGAGAGTTTAGGATATACTTAAAGAGTATATCAAATTGGAAGGCTTCCTCAAAGTTGTTCTACATTGAGTCTCCTCAATTACTTCATATCTTCATCTATTTGAGTAAATATCTCCTCTAGTGAAAAAGGATTAACCTCTTTAAGAGTTAGGTGAGGAATGATATTACTCTTAACCTTTTCCCCGAAGGATGATTTTTGAAGAGGCCATGATAGTTTATTAGAGGGAATTTCAAGATTTAGGGAAATATTCTATTTTCAAGTATGCATGCCTCCTTCAATTGTTTTAGTGTGGACCAGATCCTGAACCAGAACATCCTCCTCTGACTCCTCCTCCTAATGGTCCTCTTGTTCTATAGAGTCTCCAAGGGATATATTAATGACATTCATTGATGTGTAATGTATGGTAGGCATTCCATCAGTGTATTTGTGATACTTCCTTTTTCTACGCCCTCTATGAGGCCTCATCCTCTCTTTTTTCAGTTCTCTAGGAGTTATTTGGAAGATGATAATCCTAAGGGAATCTCCAGATAGTTTAGTCAAGTATATTCCTAACGAGGGTACCAAATCATGGGATAGAAATAACTAAGAGGACCCAATCTACAATGTTTTCCCTAATTTGGAGAAGACTAATTTTGACTAAGGCGGAGGTTATTGAGGTGAAAAATCTCCTAGACCTAACGTACGGGAAATTTACAATTCCCCTTGCACAATTTTTTGGTTTTGGTTTGCTGACCTCGAAGGTTGGGTTAAAAATACCCTAGACCTGAGGGCTGGGGTTACTTCTAAACTTCCATGGATGCTATTACCGTGACTGCCCTTATGATTATATAGAGTTTTTTCTGAACATGTGACATTTCATCATTCAGTATTCACATGAATCACCAACCTCTACCTTTGAAGTTCATTGCACTATTTCAGACATCTATGTTATCTAATGACTAATTTCCACTAAGCGTAATGATTTCTCAATATTTTTATATTCTTGGTAAAAAATTATCTCAAAAACCTACTCTCTTCTAACCTAACATCGATGAGGGTTAGACGAGGCCTGCATTTTCTGATCACATCTTAAACTATGAATATGATTCATTTACTAAATCCAAACTGAAGCTATGACATTACACGATACCACCTTATGTAGGTTCTACTAGTTAGGGAGCATAGTAAAATGTAACACTCCATGTCCACCCCATCCACTGATATAAATACCATATGGGGCATCTTCAACTGGTTGTCACAAGATTTATAACACACTAAGGCATGCATTTTTAAGGGATCCTGTATGTATTTAGGGATATTGTGCATCTAGGAGGGCCGCCAAGTCAATTTGGAATTGAATCCACTATATTACCTTAACATGAAATTGATACTCATTATTGGGTAATACTTTCGATCTAAAAGGATAAAGAGTTTTCAATATATTAAGGTAGATTTCATGCACACAATCTTCCAAAAAAACATCTGGAACGTTGTATTGAGGGGTGGATAAAGGCCAAAACCTGACTGGTATATCGTATTTCGACTATGGTTTCCTCATATTTAGTATAACATCTTCGTCTTTTGTTGGAGGCTCATCTACATGATCTCACAATAGTGGATAATTTCCTAGCACTTTATCATTATAAACCGGATTGTTAGGGACATCCTATTTGTGTTGGAAGTCAGGAAATACAAAAGAGGTTTAGAGAATGACCATCACTATGGGATGTATTCTGGTTGAGAAATTATTTTTCTTGCTAATGACAAGGCATCAGATATGACTGGCCTTGTTCTCGCAAGTGACTCACGGTAGGAGGGATTTCTCATCACTACATTTTCAAGTGGTGGGTTCTCATGAAAACATGAAATACTACTATAGAGATAAATTTTAGAGTGATCTCCATCATGGGTAGAACCACCATGTTGGATTATATAAAGGTGAACAACCTCTTGCTCCCTGATCTTATGGCCACACAGAGGGCTTCTGTGACTCTCATCAAGAGATGGGTTATCGAGATCAACCAGATTATGGTAATGAATAAATATTTAATGGAAAAGTTATAGTGACCCTATAATTTTACACATATCATTAATTTATTTTACGCATAATTAAACATCAAATTACATGCCAATTATTTTAATGTATAGTGTCTTGGAGATTAGGTACATAATTAAACATCATGATTCCAAAATAATAACATCATCTATCTAATATTCATAAAGAGACCCAAACTATATTTTATCCCTTATATATTTATAGGATTAACTCAGTGAATATATTAATAAAGGTATGATCTAAAAATCCTAGTAATGATGTAATCATTAAAAATAAATCTTTGCACATGGGTCAAAATTCATAAAATAATGATATTAAAAGGAATGGAACATAATTAAAAATATGGAATCATAAAATATAGAACATGGGATAATATAATCATGAAATCATAGTAATATGGTAGAAACATAAAACACAACTTTAACATGAGTCAAGGATCATTTCACAGGGAGGAGAAAGCGTCATGGCTAACCGCCAAGACCGTTTCACATGGATCATGAGTCAAGGATAACCACCAAGACTATCGCACATGGCGTATCATGAGAATGAACATTACCCAATGAATTAGAGAACTATCTGGGAACACCCATCATAACATGTCCATGGATAGTTTTTCCATATAAACAATCATACATAATAAATCATACATAAATATTAGTGTTTCCCATGGAAAGAATTGGGTATCATAATCATGTCAAAAGGCATATCAAAAGGGAATATCATAATAGTTTCCATGAAAAGATGTATTTGAACCATACATGTAATTTTATATGGAAATATAGTCATATATCATGATACTTTATGTCAAAATGAAGTGAAAACATGTAAAAACAGTGTTTAAGAAATTCTAGAAATAAAACATTTTAGTACGGTTTAAGGGTAACATTCCAGATTCTTTAAAATGGAAAAAGAATAGTTGTTTGTATAAAACCAGAATTGAACCAATATAGTTTTTAATGATTAAATATGTGATTTTATAAAAATAATGGTGGTTTAAACCATATTATTACATGCACTTGAAAATGGGTAAGAAAATGGGTAATAAATTGGGACTTTCCCTTAAATTAGGCTTACTTATTGGAAAGAATAGAGAAGGGTACCTTTTTAAAACATGTATTTACCCAAAAATACGAATGATAAAATATGGATACATGATTTTGGAACATATAAAAATAATTTATAATAATGAAATGAAAATAAAGAAGAGTTACATTTAGTAAAGAGAGAGAAAAAGTAACCTGAAGGAAACATGGTGGTTTAGAAAGAATCCCTTAACTTATGTATGAAATGGTTCTTCACTAGATCTTAATGTCCTGAATAATTAAATCATATTCATTAATTAACCATTAAAAACCATTTCTATATTAAATTTATTTATTATGATTTTATTATGTTTATTTATGACCTTTTTTGTGAGTTATAATGTTCAATTTCATCATTCGGGATTATTCGTTTTCTTAGTTTTCATAACAAATTTTCTTGTATATGAGTGTAGAAGTTCATAGGTATAATTATCAATAATTTTAATTATATGTTATTAATGAACAAGAAAGTGTAATTGGTCTTATATTTTTTTTCTTCATATGAGGATGAATCAATAGATAACATGTTAATGATATTTGTTTATATTAATTTTAGTGGTTTTTCGATCAAAACAAAATCATTTTGTTTTATCATTTTGTATTATGTATATATATTAGTTACAAAATATAAAAAGGGTTAAAAAATAAATTTTAAAATATTATTCATAATTTATAATGGTTTTAATTACATATTTTAAGTAAATAAAGTAAAATGAAAACTTTTCACCCATGAAGGCGATAAATCAACACCTCACGGACGACCGTTTCATTTTTAGAATAAAATGGTGGGGAGAAGGGGTCTGATGATGGATTATTCAATTATAATAATAAAATTCCAGTATATGGAAGGTAATAAATTTTTAATTACATTTATATGTTGTTAGAGGAGGATATATTAAGAAAATAAAATAACTTGAAAAGAAATTAAAAAGAAAGAAAGAGGAATTTACATCTTGAATTTATCCTCCTTGAGAACCTCCTTTGGGAAAAGGTTTTGGTATTTTTAAGAGACCAAGAGATCCTAGAAGTGGGGGAGGGGTTTTGGAATAGTATTTGGAATAATGTTGACATGTCTCAGAGATTTTAAGGTGTGAGGAGAAGAGGTGTCGATGAGTGGTATTTTAGTGGAGGAGAGGGGTGTTTTCTCATTATTTTATTTATTAGTTTATTATTTTTCTCAATAAAAACATAGTGAGAATTATAGTGACTAAGTACTGTAATTAGATCATTTTATTTCAAACCAATGGTTCTTACATCAACCATGACTCAAGTAATGGTGTATTTAACTTATAATGTAAATATACTGTAAATTTCAGTATTTTACTGTTTACTAAAAAAATAAAGTATTTCAAAAAAGTATCAAAAATCACCCTAACTAGTTTTAAATGCATAGAACTTAAAAAAATTCCACTTTATGTAAATAATTTTTTTTCAATTTATGAAATTTAATTTTTAATTAAAATCATCATTTACTCGAAAAATACAGATTTTAAAATTATAAGTAATTTTATAAATATTTGAAAAATTAAATAAGGTATCATAAAATTATCTTATAATAATAAGATAACAAAATATTAATTTATGAATAAATTTTATTAAAATAAAATACCTTTTGAATTATAAAAATAATCATAAAATTTCAATTAAATATTTATGACTTATAAAATACCAACACTTAATTTATAATTTTTAAAACATTTATTTACTTAAAAAATATGATATAATTATATCATATTTTCATTTATAAGATACCAAAATTTTATTTATACTTTCATAGTTACTAATATTATTCTATTGGTTTCTTTACTATTCATAAGGGTCATATTACTATTCCAAAGTTCAAGTTAACATTTAATCGGTATAGGTTTATTAACTTCTTGAAATACTACTTATTTCATTAATTATTTATTTATAAAGTTTATATTGTGTTATTTAAGTGAATTATTGTGATTTATACTGTATGACATAATTATAAGATGGTAATTTCCATTTATAAAAATTTCAGGTTGTTACAGAAGTGTCTGAGGAGGAATGTCAGAATTACTGTTATTTCCTCTTTAATTTGGTAACAAGAGAGTAGGATGACGATCTACTATAGAAAAGAGTTCTAGGGATTAATGAAATCCAATATTAAATAGATTCATATCATAGATTGGATCTTCATTTTATAGTTTTATTTGGTGAGGCTTCTTCTTGGTTTCCTTCTTGTTGGAGACTGGGGAAACTTACCAGGGGAAGTGGTTTTTAGAAACATAATATTGTTTAACTTGATCCAATGTCACTAATAGGATTTGTTGATAGGCTTATGGAATTTCAATAGAAGTTTGTGCATGCCCTGAAGTAGCCATTAGAATGGGCCGATTTCCTCCAATTGGAGCAGGTGTATGTCCGTGACTTGGTTGTTCATATATCATGGAGGAGTTTTACCCATGAACCTCTTCAATGGGAGAAGAGGTTTGTGTCTTCTCTATGGTGGCATGCTGATGTGCCACCCCATTTGTGGGGATAAATTTCTGTATCTGTCCCTCTGGCACTAATTTTTCACTATAATGATGTACTAGAATGTCTGTAAGATGTGGTTAGGGATTTTAATATGCCCTTTCAATATTTTTAGGATATTATTGGCCAATTCAATGATTGTAACTGGGATATATTCCCATTCCGTATCTAAAGTAGGGTTATGTGCTTGTTCATGTCCTTACATTCTTGTTAGTGGAAGCTGATAGTACTTGTGTGTGGGGGAAGAGAGTTGGGTATGTCCCATATTTTTCTTCAAGACTTCTTAACTGAATTCTCCAAATGATACAAGATGAAACTTAGGGAAGGCTTGATGAAAATAGGCAGGTGTGTACACTTTCTTAAATAATGCTAACATATTTGATTGGTAGGCTTCTTTGAGTGCTTCTTGACAAGGATTCTATAAGTCTTGGTTAATGTGGGTAGGTGTATGTTACTGGTCATAGTTTTACACATAATTTGACCAACAATCTTCCTTGAATGATTCTAGATGAGGTTGCTAAAAGGATGAATTAAGGCTGGTGGGTGTAAGTTACTGCATGTAGTTGGCCACCAAATTTTATTGGTGAGATTATATGTATGGGAGAGGGGTGTGGACCCGCACCTTTTTGATCAATCGCTTCCCCCAGTGGTCCATCTCTGATGCCTAATTCTATATGACCTAGGACTTACGGACAAGGATGACACCATTGTCATGTTAAGGGCTCACTACCGCATGTCATTGGTGGTGGAGATTGCTAGAAGGATCCCTTTAGAAGTACCCTTGTGTCTTCTAGATGAGGTCATAGATTTCCTCTTGGTCAACCTTCCTAAGATATGGGGGGGGGGAATGGTGGTCATGTTTCAGGGATAATCTCCCAAAATAGTTGAAAATGAAATTTGGCGTCATCTTCTTCTGAACCAACACCCATTATTGACCGGACGAGTAGTAGTTCTTGGTGAGTTTGAGGGCCTATCGGATGGCCTCCAGGGTCGGGATGTTAAGATGGTGATGATACTCCCAAAACAATGCATTAAAGACCTAGCATTTAAGATTCATGGTTGGTTATGGAATCCTTGGCTTCGCTGAAGACCTAGTGTGAACAGTAGCTGGGGAATATATTCCTGAATGCTAGAAAGAAGCCACTGGATCAAAGTGAGTTCTGAGAGAAAGTGTATGAATATTGATGAAACGAAACAAGAAAACCCTATCAAATAATCATCTTATTTGAATGAATAGATTCATGATTAATTGTCTTGTTTGGACCTATTTCATTTTTTAGTGAAAGGGCTCTGATAAGTGGGTGATACTGTCATCTCGGTTAAGGAGTCATATCGGGATCACCACATTTTTTTATAGATATCCATGTTCACCGGACGGTTGATTATAGGGGTTGGGTTTTGTGAAATAATTCATATTGAGTCCACTATTTCTGAATGGTTTCCAACGGGTTTGTTCATAAAACTAAAAACACCCAACAATTATATATCCATGAGGGATCTACTTTCCAAAGGTAGGTTCTCGTTGGGATGTTTATCCAACGATGATTAAGAATTCACATTGGTCGATAGGATGGGAGGTCGGGCTCATCCAAACCTTTTTGGGGGGAATTATTGCATACTTAGGGACTCTATTATTGATTTAAGATATGTTCATGAATCCTTCATTGATTCCCAAGTGAGACACCAATCACCCTTGAAATAATAATCAATTATTAGAATGTATGTAGTATAGAATCATCTGTATGTATCTAAGGCTCATCATCAATAGAGATATCGGTATGTATCCATGGATCTCTATCAATGTTATCCTCTTATGTACTAGTTATATATTCTTTGGTCATCATTACAAAGATGTTGGTTTTCTAGCCACATAGTGGGGGTACTCTAGAGTGATTTATCATCTAGGGAGATGGGAGTGGTTTTGATGTTGGGATTGAACCAATGTGATGGGATTCCAATCTATAATTATACAAGGAATCACAAACCTTGTAGTTAAGTGTCACTTAGTAGGGCACATCATACCTTTTAATGTCATTTGATATGGACCAAACCGTGAAGTTTAGCATCATCTAACAAGGATATCACGGGGAAAGGTTCCCAATCAGTATTTGGTGTGCAACTTAAACCAAAGTGACCTCGGGAACCTTGAAAGGATATGGATTCCCAAGTTAAAATAGACCCTTATGGGATTATAGCCCATAGAGAATAGGGTCTATTTTGTGTGTTGGGTTTGAACCTCAGGGAGGCTTCTTATGTATCCCATTGGGATGGGGATCAAAGTCCAAGTAGTTTGGTTATGAGGACCTATTCCTATGGAGGCCCTCTAATGATTTTTCTTATAGGGGAGTATATCCCTTTGAGAGGATTAATTTGCGGGCTTATTCCTAAAGATGATTCTGAGATAAATGAGTTTGTTTAAGGGCTTACTTGTGAGTATGATTCCCATGGTGGTGCAAGGTTGAGGCTTATACCAAGAATAAGGCCCATAAAATAGTATGATTGGGGCTTACTCTTGAAGAGGCTATTCAGAGGATAGTTTTAATGGGTATTACTACTAAAAATGATTTCCATGGGTCTAGAAATTATGATTGGGGATTACTATAGAAATGAATTCCCATATGTAAGATTCTGAGGATTATACCAAGTAGGAAGTCCATAAGTTGAATTTATGGGCTTACTTCTAATGATGATGCTGGGATGGATGGGGTTGTGATTCGGGATTAATCCTGAAGAGGATGCCCATGGATTGGTTTGGTTTAGAGATGACTCCTATGAAGGATTCCCATATTGTTGAAAGGTTGGACCTTATACCAAGTTGGAGACCCATGGAATATTATGACTGGGGTTTACTCTTGAGGAGTATTCCCATAGGATTTGGGGATCATGTGGATTTCATGAACACTGTCAACCTATAAACCTATGCGATTCAAGCGCGGTGTGAGAAAAAACAGGAAATAGATGATCTGAGGAAACAACATGATATGATTTTCCCTGAGGTTGGATACATGGCCTTGAGGACCCACACCTATGGAGGTACTCTAAATAATGTCTACGAGAATATATGAAAGAATAATCTCTTCAAAAACATGCATTTGACTATGTAGATTCCATGATCATGGCTATCCCCTAAGAAAACATAAGTCAGGATGAGTTAGTCTTGAATATGAGAAACAAGAGGAAGTAGAATATCCATCAAAACACACACTTCTTCTTCTCTGCTGATGGAATAAGATATAGAAATAAGAGAAGAAAAAGGTACTTGGATGTGCTTGTTCCCTCTCTTATATCATATCCATGATAATCAAGTATGACTAACCATCTAGACACACCCTACGGGGTGAGAAGAGGATAAAGGGTGAAACATCATGCATGAAGGGCTTGGGGCTTACTCCAGTAGGGATTCCCTTAAATTAGTTCCATAACATGGGAGGAGGATGTCATTCAATATTGAATGGAAAAGAAAGAGTAATCCTCACCCTCATCACCTAGAATTAGAGGGTCTAGGTCTTAGATATGATAAAGGGAGAACCTATTCCAACCCATTGTATTTAAGATCAGGAACTCCCTGAGACCATCCTTGGGGTTATGATCCTCGTGACCATGGGAATGAAAATCTATATACACCCCGAGGACCCTAATAGTCTGGTAAGACAAGTGTAGGAAACCTACGACAATAGGAATGAAGATTGAAATGGGAGACACACTAGTGTACTCCTATGCATGGAATTGCAAGTTGAAAGGATTAAGTGGAGGTTTCAACTTGGTCCTTCTCATAAAAGGGAGACAAAGGGAGAGGAGTCTTACCATTGGTGGCTTGGAAGAGGACTCAAAGAGGGTCTTTCACAAGACATAGATTAAGGTGTAGAGGTGAAAATCATAGGGCATGAGAGGAAATGTATGTGCTTTGTGCATGGGTGTTTAGGCCAACATGAGATAGACAAGCCTTGGGAAATGGATCACCTATAAAACAAAACATAGGTGGGGCTTTATCATAGGCCCCACGGGTCTCCTCTAGTGTCCTTGTATAGATCTCACACAAGTCCCTAATTAGGGAGAGGGGCCTCAAGCATGTCGTTCTTATATAGGGGATAAGGGGTCCTTGTGTAGGTGTCTTATGTTTCATAATCTTAAGGGAATTTATCTCACTTATCCATCTTAATTATCACTTATCTTGGGTTTTGGAGAGCTACCCGAGGAATTTTTAGAGACTCGGAGGAGGGGGATACACGACCAGATCTTAGGGGCTTCTTTTGATTTTCTAGTTGTGAAAATGAGGAGCCCATGAGGTCCTGTTTATAGGATAATAGGGGACCTTGGTCAAAGAGGTTACCCCACATAGGTCCATGGCATAAGTTCTTGGTGAAGGTACCCTGCACAGGGGGGGGGGGGGCTTCAATTAATTACTGAGCAAGGGGGCTGCACTGGTTTTCTAATGCACTTGTGTGTGTGCACGTGCCAATTTTGGGAATGTACCTTTGCTCCTACTTGGGGTTATTTAGTTCTTGAATATTCTTAAGATACAATTTATAATCTTTTCACTCCACTTGAAAAAATAGAGTATTAATAGTGATTCATGACATGTGGATATAGATCATATGCACTGTGATCGTGTCTTCCAGGTCAAAATTTTTAGAATAGTCAAATCTTAAATTGTTTTGAAAATATCACCCTTGATTGAGATATAATAATTTACAAATGAATATTCCAAGGATTTTATGTCTTCAATGATCTATTTTCAGCAACAAATTCAAAAAAAAAAGGATCGAGAGGGGTTTTCATGAAACCCCCAATTGATCTCGCATGATGTTACACCTCAAAAATATAACACTTCACCATACTATTAATCCTTCATATCTTATCATCCATCTTACATGATATATCCCCCGCCACTATATTATAATACATTTATCACATTACTTGGATATTGAAAACTAATCTATCCAGATCCCATTCATCAAACCACCAACCATAATGATGGATGGAGGTGAAAAATTGAAGAAAATGAGGATAAATGATGAAAAATAACCCAAAATAGATTAGTTTTCATTCAACACAAAGGTTTTATCACAGTTTATTGGGAATGGATTCAACAATGATGGATAATAATAGAAAAAACATAGAACAATGAATATTAGGATAAAATAAAAAACAAATAATTCATAGGGCCATTCAATAGATAAAGAAGATCATAAATAGACAATTTATTATTAAAATAATGAAAAATAGAGAAGGGTAATCATATAAAAGGAATACCTCATCAACAAATAAATCAATATTCAAGATCACATCCGCATCAGGAATATTTGGTGATTTCTGATGAAGAATTTTGTTCTTTATGTTTTGTAGATTCTCTGGATATATCCTCATCACTGCCTATTTAAAGCTAGAGTTTTTGGTGGCTAAACCCAGTGAGAGAGGTTATTGAATAATTTAAGGGGGAATGGGATTAGGTATAGCATTAAAAATAAATTAGTTAATTAAATAATTCAATACAATTAATCTATTCTAACAACAACATCTTGAACCTAGGAACCTCGATGAGAATGAAAATTATTCCACCCTTAAATTAAAACCCTCTTTAGAAAAACAACCATGATATCAAATTCCCCACATGATTCTCTATTTATAGGAGAATGCATTTTTCTATGGAATTCACACACATGGAGTAATTAAAATATATTATTTCCAGAGACGCACGACACCAAAATTGAAAAAAAAACTTTTTGATCAAACTCAAAATATTATTTATAACATTCTAAAGGTAGAAATAGAAAAACTAGGTTTACTGGTATTTATTCCATTAATTATTTTCATTCCATGATTTTAAAAACACAATAAACTTAATTAGAATTTTATTTAACTTTATGATTTTACTTTAATTGTTTTTGGAGTGTGGGATAAAATTCTAGTAAAACTAATTTTAGAGGATTTAAGATTAATTTGAACTGTATAAAAAATATAGAGTTCTATGTTTTCATTCCAAATTATTTTTACCGGATGTTTGAGAATTGTAGTGGTGCATGATGATTTCATTAGAATATGTGGAGATACGCTAGGTTCATTAGAAGATGATGAATAAGATTATGATGCCATAACAATTGACTCAGAAGAACATTGGAGTTTTTTTATAATTTAATCTAAAAATAGGATGTTTCTTAGAGGACATGGAGAACTAAATAAAGGCATTCAAAAGAAGAATCTTTGGAAGATTGTGTTGAAGTGGCGTAACAATTTGTTATAGTGAGAGCATCCAATCATTGTAATATTTCATTTTTGAATGTTTTATAAGAGTTATTGTGATACTTTCATTGTAAAGATCTTATAAATTTCTATTATAATCATTGGGATTCTGATCCATTATTATGAAGGGATTTAGTGATGAAGATAAATATTGTTTCAATATTTGTGATCATGAGCTTCTAGGTTGTGGAAGTGGGATGCTGTTGATCTCCATGATCAAGGGATTCCATTGGGAAGATATAGTTACTAAAAATCATTTTATATCAAGGGCTTCTTGGAGTAGAATATAGAGATACATTGTGACATGGTACATTTTAGGGATTCTAAGGGATATAAAGATAGAGACATTGATTGATGGGTTTATATTTGGGGATGTTTTGGTGTTTTGGAATGGGGATACCTTGGATTAGGTTATCAATCCTTCTATAACTTTGGACTAAAAGTGAGGTTTTAGTAATAATATCACTTTATAGTTTTATGATTATTATTCTTACTCCGTGAGTATTTCGTAACAATACTAAGTTTTATATTAATTCAGAAATGCTATTACATTTGTCTAAAGTGGTTAAAGTTCCAACAATTTTAAATTTTTATTAGTTTATATGCTTATAAGTTTTTAATTCGATTTTATGGGTTGATTGGAAGATCGTATCTTTTGGTGTTTGTAAATTCATGGTGGGAAAAAAATTGTAGTTGGTTTTTAAACTACAATTCACCTCTATTTTAATTTAACTTTCTATGTATATCTAGAGAAACAAATACATCCTCCCAACCTTTAATGCTTTCCCCCCTAAAATAAGTACTTACTCAAAAAGTAAAGGGTACTCAGCCTGCATATATTTTTCACACTCCCGTGAGATCTCTTAAAGTTTCCCATACTCCTAAAGGATATATAAAGGAAGAATAGTTCCTCTATGAATATTTCTCTCACAATGACCCTCCATCCCACTTGGATATTATAAGAAGGTGACTGTATACTCAATGTTCATCTCAACCCATTCAATGATGTCTTACATATCATTCATGTATATCTTTATCTGTGACACATGAAATACATTATGCACCTGATACTAATGTGGGGAAAACACTAATCTATAAGAAACCACACCCACCCCCCGTATTGGATATATAATGGAATGATGAATCTCTGTGACAACTTACCTCCTCAAAAAAATATCTAAAACCCGATCCAATGAAAGACCTTCATGAACACATGATCTCCATTCTAGTTAATTCACATAGGACTTTTGATATTATTGAGTGGTCCTAATCCACTTCTGGATTAATCACACCTTCTCCATAATCACTTGCACAAACTACATTTCCACTTAAAATTAATCTCTTACCTATATTAAGAACATGGGTGACCTATATATTCTCTTAGATAGGGAATCAAAAGGTGACATCCCAATGGTTAAGTAATAGGGGTTTTTATGAAAACTCTAATAAAATGATGGTGATTAAGTCCTTTTGAATTTTGAAAATTAAAAATTTGAGATCATGTTTGGTCCCTTGAATTTTTATTTTGCTATTAGTGGGATATATCAGTTAGATTTGTACCCGGTTTGAGTTGTTTTTGGTTCACATTTATCCTTTAAGAGTGTCCATTGAAAATAAAAAATATGGATTATAGAGTACTAAAAGCAAGTGATCCTCCATTATTTTTCTTAAATCCAACATGAAATCACTCATTATATCCTTGGAAACCTAAATGGTTCTTTCATTATGGATATCCAGCTAAGGATGGAACACTAAAATCATCCAAAACTAAGTCACAAATTCCTCTTACAGGTTCTCCATATCTGAGAAATGAATCAACAATCTCAGTTAAAAATTATTTTCAAGGGTATCCCACGTTTCCAGAAGATCTCCTCTATGTAATGGAGTCTTAATCTCTCAAAAAATCTCTGATGTCAAATAACATGGAAGTGGGATGACATTTTAATCAGTTAATAATCACATATATAACATCATGACCTCCCACTGATGGGAGGAGTCCCATCATGAAATTCATTGATATAATAGACCAATTATAATATGACACCTCATAGAGTTAGACGAAAACCTCTAAGACTTGGTTCTCTACCATCACCTACTGATAGGTGAGGCATGACAAGACAAAATCAGTAACACTCTATTTGATACATGTCCACCAAAACTAGTTCCTTTGGTCATGGAACATCTTTATCACTCTAAGATATAACACTAAGAGTAAATTATGGAACTCCCTTAACAACACCTCACTCATCATGACTGGAACCACTATTCATCCTCAAAATTTGAAAACATTCTCCCCACCATTAGAGTGTCTATCTAGTGCATATTTTGGGGATATCTAGTCAGGAAAAACCTCACAATATATTCCCTCAGTAGGTCCAACCTCATGCTCAAAAGAAGAAGAGGGGACACCATTATCGATCTAAGGTAATCCACTTATATCTCATCCACTAAGGATAGTTGTAAAGTGACCAAATTTTTAGATGCCTCCCCAAATAAAATAGAATGATAATTTTTATCAAGGGAATTTTCTATTATATTTTCCTTTCATAGAGTATAGAAAATATAAATGTCATAGTTCTGTAGTAACAGCAACCATCACATTTGCTCAGGTTAAGATCTCTGTGTAAATATGTAATTGAGACTCTTATGGTTCATATAAACTAATAAATTCTCACCATGAAGGTAGTTCCTTCAAGTAGTTAAGGAAAGCACTACCACTACAAACTCCATACCATTGGTCATATAGTTCTTCTTGTGAGGACTCTACTATCTAGACCTATATGTAATCATTTCCTGCATCTAAATTAGCACAGAACCAATACCAACTCTAGTGGAATTTCAAAACACTATTTACTCTAATGCATCCTATAGAAAACTTAGGATATAATCACTCATTAAAATCTCTCTTCAACACCTTGAAATATCTCTAAAACAACTTATACTAAATGAATGGATTCCCCAATTGGGTTAAACCATTCATGGGGCTAAAACACCTTGAGAATACTTCCATGAATATATGGTAGTACCCCATTAACCAAAGGATTATCCACACCTCAAACAAACTCTTGGGTAGATTCCAAGCTATAACTTCCTTGATCATCACCATAACCACAACTACTTGACCCTCTAAGATGGTATTCCTCAGGAAATGGTACTCTTAAATCTAAAACTGACACTTCAAGAGATTATTTTATATCTTGTGATTTCAAAGTAAGTCCAACATGATCCTAAAAATAACAAAATTATCATCCTATGATGATTAATATATTAAAATTTAATTAATGAATATTACCACAATCTGTTCTAGGAAAGGATGAAATATCATATTGATAAATATAGCTGATATGTTCTTCATTCCATAGATCACCACCATAAACTCATAATGGTCATTGAGGCATCAAAATATTTTCTATAAAATATTATCTTAGAGAAATCAATGCTGGTTATAGCCATATTAAATATAAATATTTGAGAACCACTTATCTCTATTCGGATGAAACCTTTCTCCATAAGGTCTTCCAACTTCACCTTTAGCTCTCTGAGATCAGTTGGGGCCATATGATAAGTTGTGAAAGATATCAACGAAGTCTCACTATACAGATCTATGTAGAATTCAAACTCATTATGAGGGATAAATACTAGAAATTGTTTGAGAAAAACATCTATATACTCCTATGCAATTTTAAGAAGCTGATTATCTATTGTTTCTACTACACATCAAGCCAAACTAACCAACTGGTGGGATTTTGGCTAGAAATTCCCATGTATATTCTCTAGTCATCTATAATAAAGTTCCCACTCACCCATAGAAGATAATAATGATCTATAAGCTGAGAAAAAAATAAATCTCTATAGGTAACAATTTATCAGGGAAAGGATTGAATATAGCCAATCCATACTAAGGAAGAAGTCATAGGGATTTATCACAATTACTTTGAGCTCCCATTATGTCCTTGCATTATTGGTATATGTGAGTGATAATGTGATAGCTTATTGTATAATAATCTTTCAAAATTCATAGATTTATGGGTTTAATTAGAATATCTAACTCTCTAATTAGGGATGAAACTGTATGTAGGAGATAGAAGTTAAAATGGAAGGGGGGGGGGGGTATTGTACTTTAAATAATTAAATTGGAAAACAATCCAATCTATAAAATATTATTTATATAAGAATTAAAGAATTAAAGAATTAAAAGTTCAAAAAAATAATAAAATATAATAATAAAAGAGGAAGGATAGAATAAATTGTTAAAAGTTAATAGGAAATAATATTTAGTAAGGAATTTGACAATATTACTTGAAGGTACCCCTACATCCACCACCTCAATCCCCTAAGGATTTAATGCATTCATCCCTTGGATTTAATGGTAAGAAAGATACCAAAACTATCAACTTATTATTTTGATATAATAAGAAACTAGGTACAAAGAAACTATCTCTTTAACAATGTATCTAGAAACCTCAAATGAATATTCCCTTATATTATTAATGGAAAAATAAAAGTAAACCTTGATCCCAAACATTAATGGTAGTAAGTTCCAAAATTAAATAAAATCAAGGAGGATTCTCTTTGTATCTTATTCTAAATTATCTCAAAGAATATGATGAACATAAGAGGTGAAAGATAATATAGATAGAGTCAGAAAGACATTACAATTTTGGGAACACACTCTTTGAAGGAAGTAGAGGATTTATAAAGAGAGTGATTTGAGATCTTGGAGAGAAATTGATCATATTGTAATAAAGGATGAGAAAACTCCTATAGATTAGTTTTAGTTTCCAAATCCTAAAAAGGTCTCTATGTATATCATTCAATTACATTAGAAAAGTTATGGAATAATTTGGGTCTTTATGTTATTGAAGTCCACATTCCATGAATCTTAACCAATATTATTTTTTTGCATGCCTCAACCCGTTTAAATAAAAATAACTAATCAAGACTAAGGTAATCATTATATAATTAAACTTCCCAATAATAATAATATTATTTTAGAATTATCAAAGAGAGAAGTATATTTTCAAAAGTACTATTGTTTAAATGTAAAAACATTTGATCAAATAAAATTAATTTTAAAAAAATCATTAGAATGTTTAAAATAATTCCATAATAACTAGTCAAAGAAATCATATAAATATCACATCTAAACAATTTAAAAAACAAACTTTCCATTTTTTTAAACATGCGCAAATATCAATCGTTAAAGATAATTCATTTAAAAATAAAAAACATGTTTGAATAAATTTTTTTAGATTAAATAATAATTTATCAAAAATGAAATCAAATAAATAAACTCAAAATAATAAAAATGAAATACTTGATATTCAACTGAAATTATATATGTCAAAGATGCGCATATTTAATCTATACAATAAAAGTGATTAAAACAATGTAAAAATATATTTCATAGAATCTATAATATTAATATGAATTTATAGAATCCTTAAAATAATTTAAAAATTGAATTTAATATGTAGAGAATCAATATATCAATAATATCAAAAAATAGTAAACTAGATTATCTAGATTTAAGTAAGGTTCAGATTTGCAAGCTGTGTAAAGTTAAGCTTCACAAAAAACAAGATGTGTAAAGGTAGGAATTAACATATATAGGTTATGTAAAGGTATAAATATATTTTAAGAAATGAATAAATGTATCTTATGTAAGGGCAAACTGAAATTTAAAAACCCTACATAAGGGTACTTCCATGCATTGCATAAGGGTTTAAGGAGCTGCATATAGGTGCCAAAACCAATTATGTAAGCACTAGTAAAAAATTTATTTAGTGTGTCATCTTTTCATGTCAGTTATCCATAATGGAAATGAAAAATCCATGTATATTTATTTATCATGATAGATATCAATAACCAACATGAAAAAATAGTATCCCACTTTATCACATTGGTTATATAGTTACCGATGTGATAAATAGGTTTTCACATCGGTTGTATTTAAACTGAAATGATAAAGAACATTTTTCACATTGGTTAATATATAACTGATGTGATAAAATAATAAAAATTTCACTATCATGCCGGTTATAATATAACTGACGTGATATAAAATTTAAAATTTTATGAATTTTCATTTTGAAGCATTTCAGTGTTATTCAATATCGCGAAAGGAAAATCGTTTCTCTCGCACGAACACCCTAACCTCATTTTATTGATCTTTTGGACTCCAATATCTATTTTCCATATTCATAAATCATCTGGTTTCTTCTGCGTCATTTTTGAGAATTTGATCGGCTCATATCTCAAATCTCAAGTAAGCCTCACACATCGTTCCTCACTCGTAGATGCCCTAACTCTTGTTTTTTTATTACAATTATTCAAATATCACTTAAAGATGTTTTGAAGTAAAGTGACTTTGATATGATTAAACAAGTTTTTTCTAAATATTATTATGAAATTGGAACATTACCTGGTGGATTGAATTAGAAATTTTGATGGTAGTGGTGTTATAACCATTTCTTATTTATCAAACTAAGGTTTATTATGTTTTATTATTTTTGGGTTATGTTAAATGATTTATGAGGTTATATTTTATTTAAAAATTTTATGAATTTTATGGGATCCTTGATGATCATTTGTATTTTTAATGATATTATATGTTAATAGTATGTGGTTTGAACCCTTATGGTGATTTTTTGGGTTATTCCTATGACATGCGTATAACTCGTTTTTGTAAAATAGCAATAGTGAGAAAAATAAAATTTGAAAGTAAGATTGGATGTAATTTAATTTCTATAATTTAATTAATATAACCATTCTAAAGGATTTTTTTGAACTATGATTTAGTATTAAATCATACTTTCATATATAAGACCTTATTTTTGGTTTTGTTTCGATAAAATTCTTTTCAATACCTTAGCTATTTATATTTTACATTGAATGTGTATTGTTAAGTAATATTACAGATCCCTTTTATTGGTTGACTCATATAACCATGCATAACATGGTTACAGATGTGCTCTTGTATTTAATTTTATTTATCATTTACATATAGACTAAAAGATTTCCCTCAACATATTATCATAGAAATGTAAGACTTGATGATGTATTATATAATTATTGATGATTACCATTAATCATCTTAGTTGTGGACTAATAGACAACATAGAACCACTTCATTTAACATGGATTTTATTAGGATATAATAGTGTTGAGATTTTTTTAATGTTTCACAAGTTGAGATCCATTATTCCCACTATATCCTAATTTAATTATAAGTCACGATCCATTCTAAAAATTCCATTAACTGATAGAATGAATTATTAGTTAATGGATGACCTAGTTAAGTGGGGAGAAATATTTTGACCCAAAAGAATCAATGGTTTTGAAATTATAAAATACTGTTTGATACTATAGATTATCTATATATATAAAAATTAGATATTAAACATAGTTTTACATAATTACCTCAACTTATTAATTTAAGATCATTTTCTAAAAGTTTCAAGAAGAGTTCTTTTCATTTTAATAATGTCTTCTCAAAAATCATTAATTAAATTTTTTTTTATTTTTTTTAAAAGTGAAAAATATATTTCATTAATTTAGTAATAGATTTAAAATTTGATACATTATTTTATAAAATTCAATATTAGTTTAATAGTTAGTTTTTACAAATACTATGTTTTGATGACGGAAAACAAACTATGAAAATGATTATAGTTTGGAATTGGTATATTAAAATAAATTATTTCCCTCTATTTACTATTAGGTATATATTTTCCAATATTGGATAAGGCTTAATAACAAGTTACAAGGGATATCTATGGGTTTAGTCTTGGAACTATTTTAATGTTTGAGTTAGTTATTTTGGAATCTGGAGATGGAATTGCAGAAACTAGGGATAAGGAGTAGGTATAAATCATGAGAAAATGTTAGTGACTATTTATACATCATATATTTAGGGGAACATTAGGCTATCTACATTCCATTTGGGTAATTATTATTATATATGAATGTCCATGGTTTATTAAATAACAACTCAAAAAGTAATCATAATTCTTCTAAAAACATTCTTATATTTTATATAATTAATTAGAGCCACTATGATATTTTCCTATGTTATGATTAGAGGTTTATATTCGATTTGGTATTGTATAATAGAATATTTATATAGTTTGAATTCTTCAATTTAAAGAAATACTTTATTAAACCATTTATTTAAATATTTGTTTTTATTTTAAATGTGATAGATATTCTTAAATAGTTACCTTTTTTAAAGTAAAACATTGAAAATGTTTTTAATTAAATTATAAAGTGTAATGATGTTATTTTTGTAAAATAAAATATTTTTGAAAAATTATTGTGACATATTTTTTTAAAATTATTTTGATGTTAATGAAGTTTTTTAAATATAAAAAATATGTAGTGGTATTTTGGATTAGAAATGTAAATATTGCTGAATTTTTATTTATCAATGATATTTAATCTTACATTACATTATTGTGTAGAATTTATAATTAAAATATGAAAATATGCATATTTCTTTTAAATTTCAATGTGTTGATACTTTCGAATTATGAAATATTTGATATAAATTTAAACCTCGTTTGAGTTGAATAATTTATTCTCACTTTAATCACCACCATATTCTTTTGAAACGATATTTATTTTTTATATTTTTCAAAGATAATAATGATTCAAAGTTAGATTACGACACTTCAAATAAGTGATTAATATGAGGAAGGTGTTGATGATTTTTTTTGGAATTTTACATAAAAAATGTTCCAAACAATAACATATTTTTATGTGTATGTCTGAAATGTTTAAATATGAAGAAGTTTAAAAGTAGATAAATAAAAGATCATTTAATTTTTCATGGTTTTAATTCGAGTTACAACCCTTGGATTTGGCATGGTGTAATTGTGCAGAATTTTAGATCAATTTATGATGACGCTATGTAAGATGCTAACTCTAATGAAATTGAAGAAATGGTTTTTGATATTGATGTAGAGGAAATTGATAAAGAACTGGCAATTTAGCATCTATATGGAGATGCTAAAAAACCATTATATTCAGGTTGAATGAAATTTATGATTTTATCATGAGTGTTAAGATTAATTAACATGAAGGAGAAACATGGTTGGGGTGATAAGAGTTATACTAATTTGCAACAGTTGTTGAAAGATATTATTCCTAAAGATAATGATATTCATGATTCATATTATAATGTGAAGAAAATACTATTCATGATGTGATTAGGGTGAAAACAAAATGAATACCTTCTTGAATGACTATGTGGTATATATTAAGGAATATGAATTTCTATCAAGTTGTCATAAATGTAGGATGATAGAACAAATATTTTCAATTATATTATTCTGAATTTCAATGTTTTTAATCCCACCAATGTGTTATTTAAGGGTCAATTGTCACATTTTATGTTTTAGGAGTATTTTTGAGCTTAATTGGAAAATGGCTTATTTTGGATTTAAACAGTTTTCATTTATTATAATGTTTCGGCCATAACTTTATCTAAACTGATCCAAATTGCAAAATTTTTCTTTTACAGGTTTCTATGTTCTATGGGATTAATTTTATCCTTCTGGACCAAAAGCTCAATCCATCATTTGGAAGCTCAAATCTAGCTCACAAACCAGGCCTCGAAAACTGTGTACAGAACTGCATAATGTTATTGTGGGGACCATATCTCATAAATGGCCTACCCAATGGAGCTGAAAATTTACATGGAGCTGAAAGACATCCGGATGAAGAACTGTCATTAAGAAGGCCGCGCATTATTCTTTCATTTTCAAGGACATGAATGCGTTGGAACTCGGTGTATTGGAATACGAACAGTCTGCCTGGACAGAATTAAATACTCTGAGTGAGGCGGCCATAACTCCTTCATTACATGTCCAATAAAGCTGAAATGTCGTGGGTAGACAGAGGAGATGTATGGGAACAACTTCCTAGAAAGACCAAGTTCCAAATTCTGTCATTAAAGAAGCCATCCACGCGCCTACATTCGGGGATTATTTTTGGAGCCAAATTTCCACACCCTCTCCCTATAAAAGAGTGTGTCTTTCTTCATTCCAAAGGGTTGGCAACTTAGGAATAGCCTTTGTTGGACATTATATGTAGTTTAGATTTGTATTTTATTTTACTTTAATTATGTAATAGAATTTCATATTTTTATTCAAGTGTTCTCCTTTCTTCACTTTTCTTTCTCTCTTTTGTTATCTCTCCCCGTTTTCTTTTCACTGTGAACTCTTATGCTCGTGATCATGAGTAGCTAACCCGAGGAAGTTCCCGGGGGAGTAATCCAGTTATGAACCCAAGTATTTGAACATTAATTCTTAATGTTTCTTATTTACTTAGAGTTATACCGAGGGGGATCTTAGTGGGTAAGGCGCCTTTGTGTCTCCACTTGCCACCCGAGGTTTAGCTTTCACTTCTGTCACATTTTCCCTCGATCGAGGAGGTGGATGTATGGTCTCTCGACGATCGTTGAGTGTATCATACATTCACAACCATAGGCAGAAGGGGATGTTCATGCATACGATGGAGCATGTTCATTAAGTAAATTTGAAACTAATAATGAGACGATGAAGGTTCACTCTGGGTGATGCTCTCGGGAATGTCTCCTTTCTGTCATAACATCATTTTGTTTGCATTCATTCTGTTGCATTGCATCTGCATATTTACTTTTAGTTTTGTATTTTTAATTATCAAATATCATTTCTGGTCATTTTAGTTTATATATACGTAGTGAATTAGAAATAGTGAGCGATTGACTGTAAAAGGCTCCTCAAGAGATCGACCTAGGTCAGCCACTATGCTGCACTTAGTATAAATATTTTTGAGAGCGTGCACGACAACGCTACATCAAATTGGCGCCGTTGCCGGGGAGCCAAGTAGTCTTCACTCATTATTTTTATTCACTTATTTTAAATTATTTTTTCTT
The DNA here is from genome assembly GCA_963277665.1 of Viscum album. NCBI lineage: Eukaryota > Viridiplantae > Streptophyta > Magnoliopsida > Santalales > Viscaceae > Viscum > Viscum album. The sequence continues at coordinate 1,270,936,200 of OY728139.1, read as the reverse complement.
CCTTTAATTAAAAAAAACAAAAAAATCATAAACTTAAAAAATAAAAAATAAAAATTTGTTCATCATGAATTTCAATTCAAATTTTTATGCATGGACTGATCAATCAAAGGTGCATGAAGAAGTTCAAAATGATTATGAATCCAAAATTCAAGAACTTCATGAAGAGATTAAAAAACTGAAGAGAACTGAAAAAAGGTTTGATGAATATTTTCGTTCACTTATGGAACAACCTGAACCTGAACCAAAACCTGAACCTGAACCCAAACGAGTGGTGGAAGAGATTTCACCGATTATTTTTTATGTCAAAGAACCTGAGGAGGGTGAGAAGGAGCTTCTAAAGGAATTAATCATAACATCCCGAACTCATCCATTGCTCAATGAGGTCCCTAATTTACATATTCCAGCTGATGCACTTATGGGAGATCAACAATTTTTGGAAGAATCATGGAATCACTTTTTTGAAGATAACCTGAAACTTGATCTTCCCATGCTTGATTTTGAAAAATCAGAACCTTTTGACCTCTCTCTTGCTTTGGAAGATGAAGATGATGATGCACCTGCTGATATGGAGTTGCCAATGGTCCTGCCAGAAGAGATCAATTTTCAAGCTGACTTACTTGAAAGGGAAGATTTCTTAATTGATTCCTCTTGTTTTAATCTTATTCAAACTGAATTGTTTTCTAACTTCCCTTTTCCTGAAATTTCTGATACAGTAGAAATGGGGCAGACCTTGGATGATATGAAGGATACCACTCAAGTGGTGGTGATAAAGGAAGAAGAGTTAGAGAAGCTAGTGGTGGTGCGACTACCTCCTCTACAACAACTTTCATACCATTTGGAGGAGGACACCATAGATGATCACAGGGAGCACCCCTATATTCTATTCCCTCCCACTCTGGATCTCAAATTATATCTTTCTTATTTCATGGGGGTTGGTAACTTTCTTATTTTCTTTGGGGTTCTCCAATCTCAGTGTGTACTGATGGACACTGGAAAAAGTCACATGTGGTGGTTTATCTCAAAAAAACCACATCCACCATCTGATTGGGGATAATCTGCTGCAACTGCCTGACTAGGGGCAGTAAAAACCTAGCACCCGCTTGGGGGGTCAAACCAAGCATTATCCCTTTTCTCTTTATTTTTATTTATTTTTTCTGATGAGTTGTCATTTCTTTTATTTGTGCTTTCATTTTATTTTTCATCTTGTTTTTTTGGAATTTTCTTATTTTCCTTTTTCATGTTGTTTTGTGTGTTTTTAGGAATCTTGAGCTAAATCGAATACTTTGGAAAATTAAAACCATCTTGGTATTTTTGGAACATTTCTTGATTTGAGTATTTGAGGATTTAAATGATTTCTGAATGGATTTTGTTTCTGATTTCTGATCTTTTCATTTGATGACTTTTGATTGATTGTGAAACTCATGTGCACTAGTGCTGTCCAAATTGAAAATCTTGCCTAACCCGAGAGGTTTCTAAACCTGTTTGAAATATTCTTACATTTCTCTTTTTCTTGAGAGTCTTGAGACATGTTGTGTGATCCAGAACTTGCTATTTTCTCTTTTTCAAAGCTGTTAGAGTTCATGGAATGTGTCACGTATGATTGAGGCATCACTTTGAAAGCCCCTTTTTGCATTAAACTCTTATTTTGGCCTACCTTTTCATCTGACCTTCTTTAAGCCCCTAGTAGCCATGAAATACCTTGTTAAGTAGCCACATTATAATCCATTTATCCCTTTCCAACCTTCTTTAGAAGTTAAATGCATGATTATTGTTGAACTCAAGTGTGGGGGAGGGAGAAGATGGGCTTTATTTTGCTTTCCTGAAGAATCTTTTTGAGCTGAATTGAAAGTGTTGCCATATTTATTGCTGCTTGGGTGGAATAAATGTCATGATGGGAAGATGGATGGGTGGCCCAAAATATCATCACATATGGGCTGGGTGTTCACCAATTTTTGAAGATCAAAAGCTGCCTCTCTTTTCCTCCAAAACATGATTCTGAAGAGAAATCCAGATCTGAATTCAAGCTGAAACAATGCTACAAATGGGGAAAAGAGGGATGAAAATAATTGATTCTGAAATCCCAAGTGTGAACTTCCCGAAAGAAGAGGTGTTTGGAGGTGATTCGTTTTTGAGCTGATGGAGGAGCACACCATTCTTGAGCAAAACTGTTTTCATGCATTTACTTCACTTTAGAGCTTAACCCTCCTCATTCTGCCTCAGATGTTTTTACATTTTAAACCTGCCAACCCTCAGCTTCAGAACAACCCATGAAAAAGACCTCATGATTGACACATTTTTGACTCTGTGAAGTGGAGATACTAGGATGATAGCAAGCCTATGGAAATCATACATGTTCTTGGGAATGAGAAAAACTCCACATTAAATATCCTTGAGTGAAGAGAGAAATAATTTTCCGGGGAGGTAGGTACGACATGCATGTGAGGATTAACATGAGATTGAATGGATTCATATGATTTTTGAGGAGTTCTGAAATTTTTATCCATGTAGGAGGCATGATATTTCCTTTGATATGATAATTGAGCTATGTTGTCATTTATGCTTTGAGAAGTTTGTTTTTGACCTTGGTATAAGATGATTGCCCAGGAGTGCAATGTTTAAGTGTGGGGGAATTGATAGAACAAATATTTTCAATTATTTTATTCGGAATTTCAATGTTTTTAATCCCACCAATGTGTTATTTAAGGGTCAATTGTCACATTTTATGTTTTAGGAGTATTTTTGAGCTTAATTGGAAAATGGCTTATTTTGGATTTAAACAGTTTTCATTTATTATAATGTTTCGGCCATAACATTATCTAAACTGATCCAAATTGCAAAATTTTTCTTTTACAGGTTTCTATGTTCTATGGGCTTAATTTTATCCTTCTGGACCAAAAGCTCAATCCATCATTTGGAAGCTCAAATCTAGCTCACAAACCAGGCCTCGAAAACTGTGTACAGAACTGCATAATGTTATTGTGGGGATCATATCTCATAAATGGCCAACCCAATGGAGCTGAAAAGTTACATGGAGCTGAAAGACATCCGGATGAAGAACGTTCATTAAGAAGGCCGCGCATTATTCTTTCATTTTCAAGGACATGAATGCGTTGGAACTCGGTGTATTGGAATACGAACAGTCTGCCTGGACAGAATTAAATACTCTGAGTGAGGCGGCCATAACTCCTTCATTACATGTCCAATAAAGCTGAAATATCGTGGGTAGACAGATGAGATGTATGGGAACAACTTCCAAGAAGGACCAAGTTCCAAATTCTGTCATTAAAGAAGCCATCCACGCGCCTACATTCGGGGATTATTTTTGGAGCCAAATTTCCACACCCTCTCCCTATAAAAGAGTGTGTCTTTCTTCATTCCAAAGGGTTGGCAACTTAGGAATAGCCTTTGTTGGACATTATATGTAGTTTAGATTTGTATTTTATTTTACTTTAATTATGTAATAGCATTTCATATTTTTATTCAAGTGTTCTCCTTTCTTCACTTTTCTTTCTCTCTTTTGTTATCTCTCCCCGTTTTCTTTTCACTGTGAACTCTTATGCTCGTGATCATGAGTAGCTAACCCGAGGAAGTTCCCGGGGGAGTAATCCAGTGATGAACCCAAGTATTTGAAAATTCATTCTTAATGTTTCTAATTTACTTAGAGTTATACCGAGGGGGATCTTAGTGGGTAAGGCGTCTTTGTGTCTCCACTTGCCACCCGAGGTTTAGCTTTCACTTCTGTCACATTTTCCCTCGATCGAGGAGGTGGATGTATGGTCTCTCGACGATCGTTGAGTGTATCATACATTCACAACAATAGGCATAATGGGATGTTCATGCATACGATGGATCATGTTCATTAAGTAAATTTGAAACTAATAATGAGACGATGAAGGTTCACTCTGGGTGATGCTCTCGGGAATGTCTCCTTTCTGTCATAACATCATTTTGTTTGCATTCATTCTGTTGCATTGCATCTGCATATTTACTTTTAGTTTTGTATTTTTAATTATCAAATATCATTTCTGGTCATTTTAGTTTATATATACATAGTGAATTAGAAATAGTGAGCGATTGACTGCAAAAGGCTCCTCAAGAGATCGACCTAGGTCAGCCACTGTGCTGCACTTAGTATAAATATTTTTGAGAGCGTGCACGACAACGCTACATCATAGGACGTCACATTATAAGTTAAACGAAAAACTACATGCAGATTTAGTAGTTATAGAGACACCTACTAAGGAAATTTTTTATCTTCCTATAATTACTCATTTTAAATGTTTATTTTCAAATTAACATGATGAAAAAGGTTAATATTTATTTCATATGAGATAGTATGTGATGGAAAATTATGATATCTAGATGATTGTCCATAGTGGAAGAAAATTGATCAGCAGTTTCTACATTCATAAATGATGTTAAAAATCTTAAACTTGTAATATGTGAAGATGTAATGAATCCATATAGAATCCATAGTAGAACAAATAGTTCATGGCCTATTTTATTGGTAATTTACAACTTTATCTCCAATTTTTTATGAAACAAAAATATGTCATGTTAATTTTGATGATCTCTCGACCAAAATAGCATAAAAATGATATTAATTGTTTTGTATCCATTAATTGATGATTTGAAACTGTATTGGGAGGAAGGTACAAGGGTGTATGCTTATTATAAATTATAATATTTTAAACTTCATGTAATTATTATGTCCACTATAAATGACTTCCCAACATATGGTAATTTTTCTGGATACAATGTTAAAAGGAATAAATCTTGTACAATTTGTGAAAAACATATGTCATATTATTAAATGCATCATGGGAGAAAAATAGTATACATGGTTCATTGAAAGCTTTTATCTATGGATCATTGTTATAGAAGATTGAAAAAGGTATTCAATGACTCAACTGAATTTGATATTTCACTAAAATAATTATTACCATACAACCATTTAATCACCAAAACATTATTTTTATTACCATGTTGGGATTACACTAGTTGGAGAGTCATGGTATTCCAAGAATCTCCATGTATTCCTTAGATATATTGATAAGAATTATTATACTTCCCTCATATAATCGAATCATACAACTTCTGCGAAATATGAGATGCGCCCAAACACCGAATCTTAGAGCACTACAACAATAGCACTGAAGATGCCCCTTACAGTTGAAATTGTTACATTATTTATGTGGTGCAGTATAGTATAACTTCATGTGATCAATATAACCACATTAAAAACACCCTATCTTACTCTTGGGTCTTTGAGAAAGATTCAATGATCCATCTATTGTATTCTGAGTCATAATACTACCTTGGAAATAGGTATCCCTCTTTCGCTTATTCCCAATAATAGAATTACCACCATTTCCCATGGGTATGAACATGATTCCTACTCCTATAGTTTTTGAGATGTCTCTTTCTTCCAATGTATCTCTATTTATTGTCTCTGTATATCCCATTATACAAAGCACAATAAACTTTTAGATAATTTATTTCTTAACAATGATTCAATAATACATTCATTCAAGGATGAAATTGTAGAAAATTTGGGTGAAAAGGTTACTAAATTCATAAATTTAGCCTCATATTCTATCACTGATCAATTCACCTACTTCAAGTTGAAAAATTATATCGTTTTAGAAATTATGAATGTGTGAGGATAGAATTTTTTGTTGAAAAATTATTTAAAATCCTCCCATGTAATGGCGTGGTCTAATTTATCTTGAACTGATAAATCCCACCACTGGAATTATAGATCATCTAGAATATAAATTTCCAACATGACTTTCATCTTAACCGATGTTCCTAAGAAATAAAATATTCGATTCATCCTATTCAACCATAAATTTTATTTTTCCAGTTCTGAATCACCCAAAAATATGGGATAATTCTACTTCTAAAACCGAATGGAATGATCCAGTTGCCTTGTTTCATCTCTTCTGTTCCCTCTATACCCAACTTGAAGCACTTGAAAAAACCCCGAACTAGCTATTGGTTCAGTTGTAGCTCAGGTGAAACCACATTCTTATCAGTCTCTTCTAATTGGGTTCTTCTATGCCAAACCAATTAAATTTTCTATAAGTAAAATATAATTTTATTAAATATCACTCTTTTGAAACTGAAGGCTCAAAAATATCCAATTTATCACATCACACATATCTCTACAAGGCTTTCCAAAATTTCACATTTTTTTACTTTTTTTGAAAATACCACTATCATACCATTGAAAATAATACTATTTTCAACTATTTTCAAAAATCAACACTTTTTCACCCAAATAGAGATAATTACTCAAATAAAATATTCAATCCTTGTGTTAATTAATTTATATCAACACATAACATGTTATTCTAATTGGATATACCCCTGAAAATGAGAATACAACTCCTAGAAGTGTATAAAAAAACTTATGTACCCAACTCCCTTGTAACCTGACGTTCAACATAAATAGGTTATATGCACCATTTTATGCTCTAAATTTCTTATACCGACAATCCTACTCCTTTGTACCATCCTAACTCAAGGGATAAACCAGAATGATTTATCAACTCTTGAACTGAAAATAATAATACCATTTGTCCCCAAAATATATTCGGACCGACCAAGATTGATACCATTTGTAACATCCCATGACTTACCCATTGGCTTGGGGAGAGGTAGAAATATTACCAGGCCTTTAGTGACATCCCTAAGACATCCATGGATGGAAATAAATTCTAAGGTATTCACGAAATGTTGGGGGATGATTTACCTTTTGTCAAATATAAACAATCAAATAAATACCACCAGATCCAAAAAACCACTGTATGAGGCATGAGTACAATGTTGTATAAATAAAAGTAAATTAACTAACAATAAAAGCAAACTATAACCATGAAACAAATTATAGTATAAAGTGGAAACCAAAACCATGAAAACTAAAATATGTAGATGAAAAGAAACCCAAAAACTTCCAACAAGCTCTAAGATCCAACTCAAAAATCCATGCCCAAGGTATCATGATACACCACTAAATAATTGGGTACCTTCCATTTCATGTTTCTAGATAACAAATATCTTCAAATACACCAAATTTCCCATGAAGGGGGTGAGTATAAATCTTAGCAAGATTTCACAAACTACTTCACTACTCACAAAACAAGGATTGAAACATGTTATCACATTTACAAAAAATAATTTATATAAATAAATTTAAAACATTTTATATCAAAACCAAAACCATTTATTAGAAAAAACTTTTTTCCATACAAAATCATTTTCCAAGGAAAGAAACCAAGAAAATTATTCAAAACCATTTCTCAAATCCCCTTTGGAATAACCCATTCATTCCACACATCCACACATATACACATGAATTCTTAGGAGATGGCTTCATATTCATGAGTTGTCTCTTACTGATCTACCATGTAATTACAGGGTAACCATTTACATAGTCCCCTAATAAAATATGCCCCTTATACAGGGTCACGCCAATGAAAATGAACACACACCAACTGTTTATGCAAAATTCCTTTCAAAAACATCCTTTATAATACATTTCAATAAAAACATTATTTTAAAGAAAACAATTATATCAAACCATTTCCATGAATCAAAACAAATACATATATTAAAATCATCATTTTAAAATCCTAAAACAAAGAAATTTTCAAAATAACCAATTTCCATGATTTCAGAAACCATAAATAAAGAGGGGTTCCATCGATATTTGAAAAAAAGAATCACAATTAGAATAAATAAATTATATCAATTTGAAATAAATCCTTAAATTTATAATAAAAATATTCAAGAGTGAAGCCAACAACCTCAAAACTTAGGAGAACATAAATAACAATACAAATTCTCCAATAAACTGTCTTAGATAATCCAAATCTCTATTTAGATAATATTCTATTCCAAAAAAACAACTATATATAATCATGATGGGATTAAAACCACATGGATATGTACCTAAATGATTAGATCCATGAATCGAAGAAAGGTAATAATAATAAAACTAATTAAAACCACCAAAAAAGAACATTCCAAGAAATCTGGGTATCCAACGCACCAAGATTCACCAACATATCACTCTCGAATCCAGAACCAGGATCTCTCTAGGCATTGGGAGAATTGGAATTAAAGTTAGAGTCATAATAGGGAAAAATGAGAGGTTAAGGGTCTGATTCAGATTAGATCCAATATTTAAATAGGGCCACTTGTAAGCCACACGGTTAGTCAACATGGTTTGGGAAACTGTATGCTAACCATGCTGGTGATAATTCCTTAAGACGCAAATCACATGGTTGGATAGTATGGTTAAAAAATTGTCCAACAACCATGATCAACCCCTTTATTCACACTTTAACCATTCCTCCTTGTTGGATGTTTTGTTTGGCCAAACTGTGTGCCAACTTTGTGTTTGTCTAGTGACCTTTGTTTCCCATTGCACAGTTTCCTAGAGGCGTTGAATGGTTTCTAATAACCATGATCAAACCATGACCCTCCATAAAATCTCCAAAAACTATTCAAAATTCCTCTAAACCTTAACTGTAGTGTAATTATTTTCTCATATTAAATTACTCAGTCCCTTCAAAGCATAGTGATATTATTTGAAACAATCAAATGTTTGGTTCCCATTATTATAATTATTTATAACTTTCTCATTTGATTATGAATTTCTTATATGATTTTTTTTATTTTTTGTAAAAAATGAATATTTTATAAACCAAATAAGATGGATATGAATAAAAAATGGTTGTACACTAATCGTATGACAAAAATAGTATGAATATGGAGTTAAATAATTCATCAAATTTTTAGTAGAGTATTCTTACAAACATTCTCGAATAATTCGTCTATATTTACATTTTTGTTATTAAATAAACATTAGCCTGAAAGGGTTGGAAGAATATTTTATTTTTCATGGAAAACATTGGATCTATAAATATTGGAGTAAAAATGGTGAAAAAATGAATTTGTACACCATTTTGGGATGCTACTATTGTTTATGGATAATTTGATATGAATACAAGTGTAAATGATGATGGAGAACATATGGAAAAAATTACATTAAAAATTTCATATGACCTTCATGATTATAAAAATTTGTTTGAGAAATTAAATATTTGAGATAAGATACCATTATATAATGAATTTCCTAAATACATAAAATTATTAGTTATATTAAAATTATATAATCTAAAAGATGACAATAGATGGTGAGGCAATAGCTTTACAAAACTACTTGTTCTCGTGAATGATATTCTACAAAAAGAAAATGATTTACTTGTTTAACAAATGATGATAAATGAATGTTACATTCACTGAGCATGATCTCTAGAAAAATACATGATTGTCCAAATGATTAGATATTATTTCATAAGGATCACGAATCACTCATAAAATGAGCAATGTATAGCATGGATTGATACAAGAAAGATGAATAAAGTCCTTAGAAAGTTGTATGGGACTTTCAAATCATTCCACAGTTTAGAAGACTATATGAATGTTAGTAAACCATGAGACAATTGACATGAAATTTAGATACATTAATTAAATATGGGAAACTACATCATTAAGAAGAATCTCCTCAGTGGAAGAAAATTGATTACGAGTATCTTGAATTTAGAAATGATTCATGAAACTTCCATCTAGTGTTATCTATAGATGGATTCAATCATTTCGGTGTATACAGTAGTACTCATAGTACATGGATAGTCATGTTAGTAAATTATAAGTTGCCTCTATGGTTATGCATGAAGTGAAAAAACATTATGTTGTATCTTCTTATATCTAGATCAAAACAAATCAACAGTGATATTGATGTCTATTTGGCTCCATTGGTCGAAGATATGAAATGGATGCAGGATATAGATGTTACACTATATGATTCTTATATAAGTGAAGAATTAAAATTGAGGGCCATGTTGTATGGGATGATAAATAAATTTTCTTCTTATGGGAATTTGTTAGGCTATAGAATTAAAGAAATTTTGGGGTGTCTCATTTGTGAAGAATACACACACTCAGTTCGGTTGAAACATTACTTAAAGACTATGTTTTTAGGACATCATTTTTTTACCTCGATGACATAAATACCAATCTTGTACAACAACATTCGAGGGGAATACCAAATAAGGTATAACATAATCTCCACTAAGGGGTGATCAACTATTTTATAAAGTAAAATATATTTAAATTGTTTTTGGTAAACCATTTTTGAAAAACCTTATGAAATCAGTTTTCGAAAATGAGATCAATTTTTTTAAAAACCATATTGGAATTGTTTGGGCATCAAAAATTTTCTTGATGTCATTCATATACAAATAATGTTCTTAATAGTGCTATTGGAACATTGCTAAATTTACCTAGAGAAACAAAATATGGAATTAGGTCTAGGTTAGACATGATTGAAATGGGGATAAGGGATGAGTTGGAACCAGTGAAGGGTAAAGGGTGAAATTTTATTCCTCTAGTATCTTACACTCTATCCAAATAAGAAAAATTAAAAATTTTCATTGTCCTTAATGGTGAAAAATTTCTAGAGGATTATTCATCAAATATCAAGAATTTCATGTCAATGACTAATTCGAAGTTAAAGAGACTAAAATTACACGACTATCATGTTCTCATGAAATATTTGATGATCTTGAATTTATGTTGAATGATTACTAATAATGTAGGACATACATTAACTAGAATTTTCTTCCTTTTCAAATCCATATGAAGTAAAGTTATAGACTCATAGATGTTTCCAACCCTGAATAAGGAGGTTGAAGTCATATTATATGAATTATAGATGTTCTTCCAAACATAATTAATTTATATAATGGTCCACCTAATGATTTACTTAGTTTGAAAGGTTCAACTATGTAATCCTATCCATTACAGATGGATTTACCCCATTAAACTATCTATGAATATTTTGGAAGGGTATATCAATAACCAAATTCGGACAGAAGGTTGTATTGCTGAATGATATATTGTTGAAGGAATTATTAAATTATGTATTGATTACCTATCTAATGTTGAAAACATCAGTATCCTAAATACTGGTCATAGAAGATTCCTTATGGGAAAATGGATTTTTGGAAGAGATGTTGTTATAATTACAATCACAGAATAGGAGCAACCACACCTTTACATTTTACATAATATTAAAGATGTTGATCCATAAGTTGAAGCACAAAAATCAATTACTAGAGATTTTTTTCCATCAAGAGATGAAGTATGTATGAAAAATTCATATAATTAATATTTTATAGGATGGTTCAGGATATCATATTTATAATTATTTATTTGAAAATCCAAATTTAGTTTCCAAATGAATTTGATGGCTAAAAAGGGGACCAAATGAACTTTTTATATCTTATGCAGTTTTTCTAATCAATGGTTATATCTTATATATAAAAGAACAGGATGACCGAAATACGATACAAAACAACAGAGTTACGATTTTGGAATAAGCAATGAACAAATACATTTCTAAGTATAGAAATACAATTTAAGAGAATATGTCATATTGTGGCATTATCGAATAGATATAAGAGTAGGATCATGCAACATTTCATGTTCTTATTTTCCATTGAAAATAGGCTGACAATAAGTGTAGAGTGAAAGTTGATGAAATGGAATTTATGAAAGTGAATTTCAGTGTGTAAGGGGAAAATGATGAGCCTTTCATAATGGCATAAAAAGATGTGTAAGTATTTGATGTCTCAGATCTATAAAATAAGAATTTGTTGATTTTCATTCCAGTGACTAAAAAAATGGTAGGGTCAGATGAAAATTCAATCATGGATGACCCTTTTATTGGGAGATCACAATTAGTTAATGGTGATACCAATATAGACAATGTATTGTTCATTATAGGGGACCAAAAAGAGGGGATTTATATTCTTGATATAGGATCCAAATCCATTGAACAATTTAAAAAATAAAGATAGTTTAATGATCATGTTAATGTTTTTTTAATATACTAAAATTTTAATCATAATATTATATGTTTTTTACTAAATTAACATAATCAAAATTAAATGTTTGAATACTTATACATAAAATGTCTTCTGCACAAGTTTATGTTACTAATCTCGGGGAAGTACATGTGGTTAATACTTAAACTATAGAATTGTACGGGGATCAACAACATGTTGATGAATAAAAAAGAAAAATATAGCATCATAGTGTTGAATAAAATTATCAAGGAATGAATCAAGGGTATAAAATTTGAGGTTGGTTGGTGTAGAGTCCTATGTTTTTGGATCGGATAAAATGACAAAGGAATTTAAATTTTATCATTTGGTGGTGGGCCAATTTACAATCAATATTTGGATTTAAATTCTTTGAGTTAAAATAAATAAATGTGTTGTTTTTAGAATTATCTTAAGGCCTGATGGGTCCCTTAGGTGTTCCATAAAGTTTTTAAAGTATCGAGGATTTAAATCCCACTTAAATGAAGAAATAGGGATGAAACCATTTTTTTTATGAAACCATGTGTCCCTTAGAGGAAACCATCAGACTAGTCCAGTGGAGTAGGAGGTTATAAACGGGTTGGTGTAACCATACAAGAGAAGCTACATGGTCGTGCCGCTTGATGTAGGTTTTGGATAGAGGGGAAACACATAGTTTTCACAACGTTTTTCAAACCATGTTCATGAACCATGTGACCTCCCTCCTTAGGATATAGGATGAGAATAGTTAGTTCATAGTTTGGCCAACCATGTGGCCAAACCATTAACCTCTTTAAAGGGGTGAATTTTCAGTTTCCCCTATTTTTTTATTTATTTTGCCTCCTCATTTCTTCTTTATCCTCCACACATAGCAGCCTCCTCTATGGTATATTCTTCTCCTTATCTAGTTATGCCAATTTCTTCCATATACGGGCTATGATTTGAGTGTTTTCAAGTGAATTGGAGATCCCTAAGTAATTCTACAACTCCTATTTCTTATGTTCTTTGTCTATATTGTTCCCCCTATACTATTTTGGTGTGATCAAATTCACCATATTTTAGGGTGTACATACATTTCTTTGATTTCTCTCAAAATCGACCAAATCAAACCTTAACATTGGACATATGATTCATCCATATTATAAGGAAGGTGGTCTATATCTTTTCCCTCAAGTTTGATAACTTTATAACATTTCTCCTTCATGGAATGTGTTGGAATTTCCCAATGTCACTTAAAAATAATAAAATGTATTGAATTAATTTTCTTATCTTTCCTTATAATGTGATTAGACCCTTATTGGGATGGTTAGAGGTTAAGACAAAAACCTGAACAACCCCTTTAGGTTGAGTTCATTGAATTACCCTTTTAAAGATGTTGTCTTCCTTGGGTAGAGACACCCCTTAGGGTGTGATTTTATTTACATAATAAAATGAGATGACTACCTTGAGGTGGGAGGATTTATGCCTTGTGATAGTGTTTTTTTATTTAAGTGAACCCAATGATTTTTTAAAAATAATTTCAGGTTTTATAATAAAACCCCTTGACGGGGTGTGATTTCTTCAATTAGAAAAGATAATTGTATATTTTATGACTTTCTTGGATTTATGGCTTGAGTGTTCTACCATGGCCCTTACGGTTTAGAAATTGAGTATGGATTATTAAATATGGTTGAATGATATGGAATTATTAACTAATGGTTTTGAGATGTGTTGTGACATGCTCATGTACATGGCCTTACATTTAAAAAATTTAATTCTAAATGGGCATATCCCCTCTGTGCATCATTGTTTCATATTGTGAAATTTTCATGGGAATGGACTTTGTTTTGATTAATTTAATTGATTAGATTAATTATGAATTCCATGAACTATACATGGGTTTCCTTTCAAGGAATTACAAGGAAAAGATCATCATGCTTGTGATAAGTTTCATTGATGGATTGTGTATATCAAAAGCGTGATACAATATACCAGGATATGTTCACCGTGTGTACCTCTTACCTCATTTTGGGCGATACCAGTTCCCTAGTAGAGAAACTTTGGATGAGAACGTCGGAGAGATGGTTTTACTATGACATGAGTGAGACTTGGTCCCATATGTGAGATAATGGGTATGGTCTCAGAGGTCATTGTCTCACATTAGGTCAGGAGTGACACCTATGAGACCATTCATGGATCACATTGGAGGGACTCTAAAGACAATGTGCATTTATGGACCTCCTAGAGAAATGCATGGGTTCCTTGTAAATGTTCTCCACACATGGTCCCAATATACTACTTATTTAGTTTTTGTAACTACTTATATAGTAAAGGTTGATGTATTTTTTTATCCAAGGCTTTCATCCTATAAACCAAATAACACTCTTAGGTTCGGTCCATATCTTGTTACCTATTTTACAAATATTGTTATTAGTTCCCCATATTTCAATTTTATAGGTTACCTATGGTTTATACATTTCTGTATTAGGCTGAAGAAGGTTTTGTTAGGAAAATTATCCTTGAGTTACCTGTGTCCAATTTAGTTATTTATTTCTTCTACATTTCCAATTTTACTTTTGATATAATTTCACACTGATTATTTTATAGGAATGAACTGGTTTATGCTATAGACACCATTGGTGGTGGACTACTGAGTATTTATCACACTCTTATCAGGACACCATTGCACCAAGGTACCTCAGTAGGTCTTCATGTTTGTAGTTCCATGGATTATGGCATGTGATGTGATGTGTATATGGGAGTTAGAAGCCCAGGACTGAGCTAGTACTCAAGAGGATCATGGAGTTCTCCCTCTGTGATTTAATGACTTTTTATTTATTCATGTACAACACTATATTATGTTTCCTGGAGATTTTTTATTTTTTAGTCTATGTATCATCATCTAGTCATGAATTCATTATTTTATTTTGGAATTGGCCATTTATATTTAGTTGATATTAATCTTCCACTGCTCTGTCATTAATTTATCATTACTTTTTATATTTTATGTTACTTATTTTTTGATATACCACTATTCTACATTGATCATGGAGGTATAATGTACCTACCATACCATAATTAGAACTTTTCTAGTACTTGGAAGTCTTTGGAATATATGGGGGAATTCTTGAGGCCATGTGGAGACCAGTTCAGCTACTGATTTTATTGGAAGTCAGACCGAGATGTTATAAAGTTATATGAGAGATTTATTTTCTTTAATATCACTATTTTGGGCTGATAGATAGGAGACTAGAAGTTTGTGGGTGCTTGTAAAACAACCTTTACTATAAGTGATGGACCAACATGTGGGGAAATGTCTATGGGGCCAAGGCATGGACTATTGTTCATATCGATCATTATTACAATTGATTTGGAATTTACCTTGAGTGATTGGATTACTTTCCACTACTTACTAATTTATGGGATTACCATATTTACCCTTGTCTAGATGCAACAAGAATGGGAAATTACATAAATCATTACAGGAACATAGGGATTCACATTACATGCATATTCTATGCCATGTGGATTTCACCATTAGTTTGTTTGAAAATTTATTATAATGGAACTTTTTTATTATTTTCCTACCTATTATATGCCATTCTATGTGTTTTAGTAACATGATTTTACTTTACCTGCTTAGTTATCTCATTGAATTCTTATGTATAACATGTTTTAGTGTTTAGTTTTTACAATTTACTTGATTTTTAGGCCATGCTTCCATGATTTTAGTGTTATGATTATCATTTTCATTGTATTTCCCTGGTGCTAGATAATCTTACCTTATAACTGGTATTAATTGTTCTTTAAATATAAACATTGAAATGGTTAAATAATAAAATAGTTTTCATATTAATGTATTTGAATAAAACAATAAGAGGTTTTCTTAGCCTTAACCCTCATGTGAGGGTTTTTCAAATCCTTTCCTTGAGTTATTCCTTGAAACATAATGTGAACGTTTTCCATAGGCTTTTTATTTATTACTCTAAATCCAAATAATAGTCCCTTAATCATAGTAATTTTTTTAATCATGACCTCATTTTGGGTTGATTATTTCTATTTCAATGGAGGGTACCCCGTTGTAGGTAGCTCCCTCAGATCATTAAATCCCCTACTAGTTGCTTTTGAACAGTTTCTGATGTGATGTTTCATTCAGGTGTAATATATCCCTCATAGGACTATTTATATTTAATGGTGACACCCTTATCTTGAAGGGTGGTCTCTCGGTGTTCTGAACCTCATTATGGGCATGAGCTTTAGGTGATGCTCTATTTCTGTAGGTATGACATGCCTTGGGCATGGAAAGATTCTTAGTAGGTGGGGTGACCCTTCTTCTTGTTTCTATTCAATTTTAGATGAATCACGAGGTCATCAGATTGTTTTTCTGTCATGTGGGATAATATGACTCTAGCATAATCCCCTGTTTCATGCCATCAGATTCTAAACCCATAGGGATGATGAGCTCATTGACAGAATCAAGGATCTTCTTTGTCACAAATGAGAATGAATCTCAGAGTAGTATGTGTTGTTACATGTGGTACCCATCGAGTTTTTTTAAATAATGTAGTGAGCTATTTTCTTAGTAAGAATTGTTTTACTCTTGATCTGTTACACATGAATCAAAGTTCATCTCCAAGGTAGAGTAACCTGGGAATTATAGAAAATCAAACTCACCCCAAATATCAGGGTGACAGTCTAAAGGGGAGATGGTGTCTTGAAACACTGATAATTTTTTTTAGCCTTTATTCTTAATGACATAATGTTCATGGGAATAGATCTAATGGAGTACCATGTACACATCTAACCATGAACCTGATGTCACATGCTAATAAGCGGTTGGTTTCCTTCTCTCATTCAGCTTAATTCCTTTTAAAGGCATTTTGTCCACCTCTAGATTCCATAGTCAGTGGTCGATGGAGCATGTTCCATGGGATGATACTGATGTTAAGGAAACTCCTAAGATGGGGAGAATTACTTCCATTTTGGTTAAACATGTACTTTCTAGTATAAGGAAAATAACTAGGAGGACCATTAAGACACGATTTGTATTGTTTCTGAATGTCCTTGGGGTTGGTGAGTTTCTGTAACACCCCATGGTTTTGAAAATAAATATAGAATTCAATTTTATAAACACAACTTTTCCTCTTCAATGTTTTAGGTTTCGAAGAATGGCCATCTAGAGTTGTGTTCAATAAGTCATTTTGAGTCTGATAGAACAAACTTGATTTTTGGTGAAAAGTAATATACCCTTATGAATAGTAATATGAATAGTAATATGAATTGTAATATGAATTGTAATATGAATAGTAATATTCCACTTGAATATTAGATGATAATATTATTTTATTTTCTTAAGTAAATATGATAATGGGATCTTAATTAATTTTTCAATGTGACATAAAACTAATTGCACTTCAAGATTGTTATTTTTCGAATTAACTATGACCTTATTTAAAAATTAAATTAATAATATTTAGAATTTTTTTTTGAAAAATGGATTTCACTTTTTAATTCTACATGTTGAAAAATTTTAGGGGTGAATTTTTTGGATTTTTCTGAAATTCTAGAATTTTTGATGAATAGTGAAATACGATAAAATACCGTATATACAAATTATCAGTTAAATACACTAATTATGACATCATATGTTATTTAAGGCCACTTGGTTAGAACTCACATGCACTTATTACTATTAGGGGTCACATTAAACAACACTATTTGTTGTATTGATGGAAATAATAAAATAATGAAATTAAATATTCAAAATTTACCCCTCTCCTCCACTATAACCCCCCACTACCTCTTATCTTCACTCTTATAATCCTTTAACCTCCTCATATTTATGACCAATTACCCTTACCTACTCTCTCCCCACGTCTAAGAAGCTTCTGGTCTTCCCAAAAGACCAAAACCTCTTCCCTTAAGGAGTTTCTCAAGGAGGTTATTTCAAGAGGTAAAGCACCCTTCTTTTTCATTTGGTTTCATTTCAATTAATCTTCTTTTGCTATCCTCTCCTCACCTACTCTGTTAAAAGTATCATGATAACTTCAGTAACATATATATACTTGATTTATATCAGGTTCATGGAAGAACCATCATAAATATTCTTACTCCCTCCCTTTTATTTTATAAACGAAATCGACGTCCATGAGGTTCCGATTTATAACCTTTGTGGACGACGAAGTTTCATTCTTCATTTCATTCTTCATTACTGATCATGAAACCATATTCATGGTTGCAACAGACTATAATATAGGTGTTATAACCGAATTAATATTCATGAACCAGAATATGTATATATAATTAAGTTATATGACAAAACTAGTTCATAATATTCTAGATACCGCAGAATAATAGAAGTGGTGGTCATCTAATGATTCATCCTCATTCCATGTAACCAAATGATATAAATTACCATTATAAAATATTTATATTAATTAATAATATATAATTCCAATCCTAGATATTTATAACCATTCCACATTTATATAAACTTCATTACTTAAAAACAAGTGAACCGAATATGAAAATAAAGGAAACGAATACTCTAGAACGACGAAATTCAATACAATAACTTATCAATAAAGACATAAATGTACTAACCAAAATTTTGTTAAACTAAATACATGTCTAATAGGTTCTGAAATAAGTTGGTAACAAGTATAATTTCATATTCCAGGAGCTTAAGTACAAGAGAGGAACACGTTTGGAGTTAAGGTAAGAGTTTTTCCACCTGAACTTCTATTTTCATTCGTGTTACTTTCATTGTCTAATTAACTCAATGAAATTCTTATGTATCATTATGTACTCCTCATATATTCTATGAGAGTATTATATATATGTTTAAAAAATAGAAATGTTCCTTATTTCAGGGATAGTAACACATTTTAAAAGGAACGTTCAAAACTGTTTCAAAAATACAAGTCCGATTCAATGGAATTTCCCAAATTCTTATCTATTTTAAAGGGAAATATATAATCTATTTTTGGGAATAATTTTCCTTATAAAATCACTCATTTTATTATGAAAATACTATCTTAATTCACTTCTGGTTTTATACAAATATATTTTCCAAAATAACTCTTATTTTCAAAATAAAAGAGTATTTATCTCAAGAATTGCATAATGATTTTATAAGAGTATTCTCATTTGATTCAACACACTTGTTTATTATTATGTATTGTCAAGGTATATCATTTATGATGTCATATACTATGTTTTATTCAATGTTTTATGGCTAACCTCATTGTGTATGATCTATCCTAAAACCTTTCACCATATTACTTGGAATGGTTGGAGTTTTATGACTAATGATTTGGGAAAGTTAGTTACATTTCATATGATAGTTTTAATATGAATGTTATTTTTGTTTATGTTGATCCCCACTCATATGAGGAATTCATTAGACTTATTATGTGATGGGTGAGGCCCGATATAGCCCCTCTATGAATCGGTAGGTCTCATGAGACAACTAGACGAGGAATTGGCCGAGGCCTTTATTATTAGACATCTTGGCCGAGGCCTTGACAAAATGTTTCAGAATGTATAGAATTATGCATTCCATCATTATGAGTTTAGCTATTGATATTTCATGTGGTTATTCAACTAGTATAATACCCATGATTATGTTTTATTATGGCATTATTTACCCAGATCATATTCCTGCCATAATGTGTTCGAGTTTATTATTAAAGGAATGTATTTTCAATTTTTCACCATGTATAATGTTTATATTTTCTTTCGCGGTATTTGCTTACTCTTACTGAGCATTTGAGCTCACACATTTCTTATGTTTCATTTTCTCAGGACATGAATAAGTAATTTATGAATGACTTGAAAGAATAATCTAGGAGACGTGATGACTCTAGTGGAATAAATTAGTGTTGTTTTTCCTTTCCATATGTACAGTTGAACTTATGTATGTATCTTGTTTCCAATAATACTAAACTACTCGGTCCTTCGGGATTCATATTCCCTGTATGTATGCCAACGTAATCAAATAAGGCACCGACTCTGGGAAACTGGGGTTGGGTCCTTACAGTTGATATCAGAGGAAGTTAATAGAATACTTGGAAAATAGATTTAGAAAACGTAGAATTAGGGAATATTCCCTAAGTTAGTCTTTGAGGATATACATACAATAACATACTGGTATTTTGGTAAGGAATATATTATGTGTATCTTTCAAGAAATACATCCCTGTCTGGATACAAGTACCTAGAGGCGGCTCTGGCAAGTATGTATCTAGGGGTAAAACCCGAAAATATCGCTTTGAGCTAGACTCGAACGGGAACTAGTGCACGACAACGGGCCTTGCTGTACTCTTGGTTACGACACTCCAAGGGTATATGCTTAGGATAATTCACATTTTCTTTACAATCCATTATGAAGGATTGAAATGTAAAATATTCCTCAATGAAACCATTTTTGTGAATATGGGATTATCCATTAGTAGGATCTCAATTTTTCTGAGTATTTTTTAGTTAAGATTATAAATTATGATTCATAACCTAATATACTGTATTCCATTATCTAGATATGGTGCCTAGTGGACGGAATGGAAATCTCATGAATGCACGTGTCCTCTGTAGGGATTTTCCTCCGATGTAAGATAATGATGTTGGATCTGGTGCTGTGACTGGTGCTGAGCAACTCATAACTATATTGGGACAACTTACTCCGGTTATGAATAATAACCTTACCCGTATGGAGCATCCGGATCCACCGCGTGGAGGAGCCATGCTAGATCGCTTTATGTGACAAAAACCTCCATCATTCAACGGGACTACAAACCCTTTTGTAGCAGATTAGTGGATATGTTCCCTTGAGACGATATTTCTCGATTTGGGATGTAATGAAAGAGAGAAGGTTGTCATGGCAGTGTGTCATCTATCGGGAGATGCAGATCAGTGGTGGTCATTAATCCAAAACACAAAGGAGGAGGAAGAGATAGAAGAGATGGAATGGAAGGATTTTAAGGAAATATTATTATAAAAATATTTCCCTCGTGAACAAAGAGTAGATATGGAGAGGCAATTATTGAATCTGAGGCAAAAGGAGGATGAAAATGTTGCCATGTATGAAGCCAAATTTACAAGGCTGGCAAGACATGCTGTGGACTATATACGAAATCGAAGAAGCAAAATCGATTGATTCTTTGATGGCCTAAATCCATTCCTCCGGCGGGCACTGGTCTCCCAAAATTTTTCATCATATGAAGACATAGTTTCATGTGCTATCCAGACTGGAAAATAATTCTCTAAGTCTTATGACTTTAAAGGAAAGCAAGAAAAGAAGAGGGCTGCTAAAAACCCCATGAAAGGAAATAAGGAAATAGGGAAGCATGGAAGAGTTGAATTTCCTCCATGTGACAATTGTGGAAGGAAACACCCTGGTGCATGCTTAAAAGGAAAAGGAGTATGCTAAAAATGTGGTTATAAAGGCCATCTTGTTAGTGATTGCAAAGGAAAGAAGGAATCCAATGACGTTCGATGATATAATTGTCAGGATATGGGGCACTATGCCAATTATTATCCAAAACGTCAAGGAAATATGAAACAGAAGTGGCCAAGGGATAAAGGACAAGCATATGCAATCACAACTATAGAGGTTGAAGTTCCGCATGACGTGGTGGAAGGTACTTTGATCATTTCATCAAACTTAACCAATGCTTTATTTGATTCTGGATCACCTCATTGTTTCATATCTTCCCAGTTTTCTAATAAAATTAGATATTTCCAATTTGATTTAGCAAGGGAGTTGTTAGTCAAAATTCCTAAAGAAATTATCATTTCCACAAAGTTTTGTGAATCAGTTCCCATTAGGGCATATAAATATTCTTTATCTCTGGATATCATTGTTATACCATGATTGAGTTTGATAT
This sequence comes from Viscum album, assembly GCA_963277665.1. NCBI lineage: Eukaryota > Viridiplantae > Streptophyta > Magnoliopsida > Santalales > Viscaceae > Viscum > Viscum album. Next base: position 1,270,914,402 of record OY728139.1, on the reverse strand, counting down.
AATCCTTGGTATGGATTGGATTTTGGACCATGATGCAAAACGTTATTGTAAGAAGAAGGAGGTTACAATCTTTGATGATGATAAAGAGTACCTTATCTTTAGAGCAGAATCGTCACCACCTAATTATTATCTAGATCCACACCAAGTAGCTCAACTAAATTCAATTATTGGGGACGAAGAGAATGAAATAACTGTGGGTGATGAAAGGAATGTTCAAATAAAGGATATACCTATTGTGAGAGAATATGTTTATGTGTTTTCAGAAGATTTACCTAGACATCCTCTAGAATGGGAAATTGAGTTTTCCATTGATTTAATTCCTGGTTCAAGGCCCATATTGAAGACCCCTTATATAATGGACACTGTGGAATTAGTAGAACTAAATAAACAACTAGAAGAATTGAGTAATAAGGGATTTATTCTCCCTAGTGTCTCTCTATGGGGATCTCCTGTCCTTTTTGTTAAGAAGAAATATGGATCTATGAGGTTATGTATCTACTATAGGGAGATAAATTCTATTACAATAAATAACAAGTATCCCCTACCACACATTGATGATTTATTTGACCAAATGCATAGATCTCAATACTTTTCGAAGATTGATCATAGATCCGGATATCATCAGTTGCTTGTGTGGAAGGAAGATATTCTAAAAACAGAATTTCGAACCAGGTACGGTCATTACGAGTTTACAGTGACGCCTTTTGGATTGACTAATCCACCCTTTGTCTTCATGGATCTAATGAACAGATTTTTCAAGGAATATCTCAATGATTTTTAAGTGGTATTTTTTGATGATATCTTGGTATACTCCAAAAGCTACGAATATCATGAAAATCACTAGTGCATTATCCTAAAGACTCTTAGAAGACATGAATTATATGGGAAGTTTAGCAAGTGTGAATTCTGGCTTCAAGAGATTTCTTTTATTGGCTATATTGTCTCTTAGGATGGAATCCAAGTTGATCCTGTGAAGGAAAAGGAAATCCAATATTGTCCCACACCAACATACATAACTGAGGTATGCAGATTTATTGGCTTAGCAAGTTATTATTGGCGGTTCATGCAGAATTTTTCCCAACTGGCTAACCCGCTAACAAATATCACATGTAAAGGGGTTAAATTTTTTTGGACAAAAAATTGTGAAGAATGTTTCGATGAACTGAAAAGAATATTAGTAAACGATCCAATATTGACTCTACCATCGGGGAATGATGGTTTTGTTATTTATAGTGATTCTTCAAAGAAAATACTTGGTTGTGTCCTTATGCAAAATGATAGGGTTTTTGCTTATACATAACTACAGCTAAAAATTCATGAGCAAAACTATCCTACTCATGATCTTGAGTTAGCTGCTAAAATATTTTCTTTGAAGACATGGAGACATTATCTCTATGGTGAAAAATGTGAGATTTATACTGATCACAAGAGTTTGATGTATATTTTCTCACAGAAATAACTCATCATGAGGCAAATAAGACGGCTTGAACTACTCAAGGATTATGATTTCATGATACACTACCACCCGAGGAAGGAAAATAAGGTGGAAGATGCCTTGAGAAGAAACAATCACGGAGTTTTGAGAAAGATGAGTGTTGAAAGGGATCATATTTTCATGGATCTAGTAAATATCGATATGGGAATAACCATGGAAGGTGAAACATCAATGATTTTTCAAATGGTTGTGAAACCAACTTTACTAGAAAGGATAAAAAATTCTCAAGATGATGATGAGGAGTTTCAAAAGAAGATTAAAGCTGTGAATGATGGGAGATTGAGTGACTTCGTATATGAAGTTGAAAATTTGAAATTTAGGAAGAGACTTTGTGTTCCCGATATACCTGATCTAAAAAGGGATTTTTTGGATGATGCTCATATTTCCAATTTCTCTATACACCGTGGTAGCTCTAATATGTATAGAGATTTGATGGAACATTTTTGGTGGGACATCATGAAGAGAGAGATTGCTGATTTTGTGTCAAGATGTATGGTTTGTCAACAAGTGAAATATGGAAGGCAACAGCCTGGAGGAGTATTACAACCTCTTCCTATACCTGAGCGGAAATGGGAAAATATCATGATGGACTTTGTCATGGGACTACCAAATACTCCTAGAAGGAACGATGCAATATGGGTCATTGTTGATCGTCTTACCAAGTCAGCACATTTTCTTGCTATAAGAGAAGATCTACCACTTGAACGTCTAGTAAGACTATATTTTAATGAATTTGTGAGACTTCATGGAGTTACCCTATCGATTATTTCCGATCGTGATCCACGTTTTACATCAAGATTCTTTAAAAGTATTTAGAAGGCCCTAGATACTGATCTTCGTTTGAGCACTGCCTACCACCCACAAACTAATGGACAATTAGAATGGACAATTCAAAAATTGGAAGATATGTTGATGTCTTGTTCACTTGATTTTCAAGTCTTGTGGGATGATTATTTACCTCTCGTATAAATTTCGTACAAAAATAGCTTCCATTCAAGTATACAGATGGAACCCTATGAAGTATTATATTGGAGGCGATGTCGCACACCAACTTTCTAGGATGATGTTGGTGAAAGAAAGCTCATGGGCCCAGAACTCTTTGAATAAACAATGGAGAATGTGAAGATTATCCAGAACCATATCAAAATAGCTCAAAGTAGGCAAAAGAGCTATGCAGATAACCGAAGGAAGGATTTGGAGTTTCAAGAAGGTGATCACGTTTTCTTAAAGGTATCTCCATGGAAGCGTATTATATGATTCAGTAAGAAGGGAAAATTAAGTTCCAGGTACACTGGACCTTTTGAAATTCTAGATTGAATTGGAGCCGTAGCTTACCATTTGGAAATGCCGCCAAGTCTCTCCAAGGTTCACAATGTGTTCCATGAGTCAATGTTATGAAAGTACATGCTAGACCCAACACATGTACTAAATTATGAAGAAGTGGAACTTGAGCCTGATATATCTTACTGTGAAGAGCCTATCAAGATTCTTGATACTAGAGAACAAGTATTGAGAAATCAGAAAACTCGACTTGTAAATGTTCTATGGAGGAACCATAAGATGGAGGAAGAAAGATGGGAGCCTAAGGAGGTTATGTTAAAGACATACCCGAATCTTTTTAGGTAATATTCTATGAATTACTTGGACGAAATTTTTGTAAGGAGGGGAGAATTTAACACCCCAAGGTTTTGAAAATAAATATAGAATGTAATTTTATAAACACAACTTTTCCTCTTTTATGTTTTGAATTTTCAAAAATGGTCATCTAGAGTTGTGTTCAATAAGTCATTTGGAGTCTAATAGAACAAACGTGATTTTTGGTGAATAGTAACATACCCTTATGAATAGTAATATGAATAGTAATATTCCCCTTGAATAGTAAATAATAATATTATTTTATTTTCTTAAGGAAATATGATAATGGGATCTTAATTAATTTTTCAATGTCACATAAAACTAATTGCACTTAAAGATTGTTATCTTTCAAATTAACTATGACCTTATTTAAAAATTAAATTAATAATATTTAGAAAATTATTTTTGAAAAATGGATTTCACTTTTGAATTCTAAACGTCAAAAAATGGTAGGGGTGAATTTTAGGGATTTTTATGAAATTCTAGAATTTTTGATGAATAGTGAAATACGGTAAAATAACGTATATACAAAATATCATTTAAATACACTAATTATGACATCATATGTGATATAAGGACACTTGGATCGAACTCACATGCACTTATTACTATTAGGGGTCACATGAAACAACACTATTGGTTGTCTTGATGGAAATAATAAAATAATGAAATTAAATATTCAAAATTTACCCCTCTCCTCAACTATAACCCCCACTACCTTTTATCTTCACTCCTATAAGCCTTGAAGCTCCTAAAGGTTCTGCCAAATTACCCTTCACTAGTCTTACCCCACATCTAGGAAGCTTCTGGTCTTCCCAAAAGACCAGAACCCCTTCCCATAAGGAGTTTCTCAAGGAGGTTATTTCAAGAGGTAAAACACCCTTCTTTTTCATTTGGTTTCATTTAAATTTATCTTATTTTGCTATCCTCTCCTCACATCCTCTTGCCAAATGATCATGATAACTTCAGTAACATCTATATACTGGATTTATATCATGTTAATGGAAGAACCATCATAAATATTCTTGCTCCCTCCCTTTTAATTTATAAATGAAATCGACGTCCATGAGGTTCTGATTTATAACCTTCGTGGATGACGAAGTTTCATTCTTCATTTTGTTCTTAATTACTGGTCATGAAACCATATTCATGGTTGAAACCGATTATAATATATGTGTTATAACCTAATTAATATTCAGGAACCATAATATATAAATATAATTAAGTTATATGACAAAACAAGTTCATAATATTCCAGATACCGCCGAATAATCAAAGATGTGGTCATCTTATGATTCATCCTCATTCCATGTAACAAAATTATAGAAATGAACATTATCAAATATTTATGTTCATTAATAATATATAATTCCAATCTTGGAGATTTATAACCATTCCACATAAACTTCATTACTTAAAAACAAGTGAATCAAATATGAAAATAAAGGAAACAAACACTCGAGAACGACGAAATTCAATATAATAACTTATCAATAAAGACATAAATGAACTAACTGGAATTATGGTAAACTAAATAAATGTGTAATAGGGTCCGAAATATGTTATTATCAAGTATAATTTCATATTCTAGGAGCTTATGTACAAGAGTGCAACACGTTTGGAGTTAAGGTAAGGGTTTTTCCACCCGAACTTCCATTTTCATTCGGGTTACTTTCATTGTCTAATTACCTCAATGAAATTATTATGTATCATTGTGTACTACTCATATATTCTGTGTTGGTATTATATATATGTTTACAAACCAGAAACGTTCCTTATTTCATTGATAGTAACACGTTTTAAAAGGAACATTAAAAACTGTTTCCAAAATACAACTCTGATTCAAGGGAATTTATCAAATTCTTATCTATTTTCAAGGGAAATATATAATCTATTTTTGGGAACCATTATCCTTATAAAATTACTCATTTTATTATGAAAATACAATCTTAATTATTATCTGGTTTTATACAAAGACTTTTTCCAAAAGAACTCTTCTTTTCAAAATAAAAGAGTATTTATCTCAAGAATTGCTTAATGATTTTATAAGAGTATTCTCGTTTGATTCAAAAAACATGTTGATTATTATTTATTGTTGGGGTTAATAATTTAATATTTCATATACCATATTTTATTGAATGGTTTATGACTAACCTTATTGTGTATGATCTATCCTAAAACCATTCACCATATTACTTGGAATGGTTGGAGTTTTATATTTAATGGTTGAGGAATGTTAGTTACATTTCATATGATAGTTTTAATATGAATGTATATGTTGTATATGTTGATCCCCACTCATATGAGGAATGCATTGGACTTATTATGTGACAGGTGGGGCCCTCTATAACCCCTCTATGCATCGGTAGGTCTCGTGATACAACTAGATAAGGAATTGGTCGAGGCCTTTCTAAATGTGATATGGATTTTGGATGAGGCCTTAATCATTAGACGTCTTGGCCAAGCCCTTGAAAAAATGTTTCAGAATGTCCAAAATTATGCATTCCATCATTATGAGTTCATATATTGATATTTCATGTAGTTATTAGAATAGTAGAATAACCATGATTATGTTTTATTATGGAATTATTTACTCAGCTCATATTCCATCCATAATGTGTTCAAGTTTATTGTTAAAGGCATGTGTTTTCAATTATTCACCATGTATAATGTTTATATTATCTTCCACTGTATTACTTACTCTTACTGAGTGTTTGAGCTCACCCCTTTCTTATGTTTCATTTTCTCAGGACATGAAGAAGTAATTTAAGAATTACTTGCAAGTATAATCTAGGAGACGTGATGACTCTAGTTGAATAAATTAGTGATGATTTTCCTTTCCATATGTAAAGTTGAACTTATTCATGTATATTTTTTCCAATAATACTAAACTACTCGGTCCTTTGGGATTCCTATTCCTTGAATGTATTCCAACGTAATCAAATAAGGCACATACTCTAGGAAACTGGGGTTGGGTACTTACAGTTTCAACCAACATTAGTGCTTACAAGGAATCACAACGATGAATGTGTGGCTATGTATGAAACCTTTGAAAAATATGATTGGATATGGATGAAATTTTGTGGTTTTTAGTGGAACTATCATAGGATAACTCGACTATTAAAATAATCATGGTTAGGTAATAGTAATGTGTTAGTGAAAGTATATAATATCTTCTATGGAAGTTAACCTATGGTGGTTTGGATAACTTTTTCTTTATGTAGTGTGATACAGTTGTTTTGGGTTGTACCAATAACTTTGTTTCAATGCAGCGAAGGTCATCTTAGAGATCTCTAAATCCTTTAGGTGTACTCTTGGGTTAATGATGATCATATCCACTATCTTGACATTGCCATGGTACACTAGGAGAGTGTAGAGTGTATGAAATAATAAATTTTAAATACATTTGGGCTTGAGAGGTGGTTTCCATCAATGTTGGATGCTAGAAGTGTGGTTTCTTTGAAGGTTTGGTTAGTCCTGAGTGATACCAGGGTTCTTGATTAGGAATTCTTGGGACAGACTCACAGATACCAAGCAGTTTGTTAATGTGATGTAGTTAGATCATTTTTTGTTTATGATACATTGATATTTTGGCTATGTATCGACATCTCACATATACACTATGGTGCATGACCCACCTTATATAATCACCTAGGTTATGGGTAGTGATTCTAAGGTTATCACAAACCTTGGTCATGATCCAATGTGATGTTTGAACGCATAACAATCCATGCATGTTGGATCAGTCATGCACCCATGTTCATGTTGAGAATGACAGCTTAATTGATGTTTGGATAGAGATGTCACTGGAGGATAGTTACAGGATTCAGTGAGCATTCTTGGAGAAAATATCATGGTTCCTTCATTTAAAAAAGAACTGTGTCTAGTTCTTGAAATGCACCAACCATCAAGGATATGTTTTTTTAGTGTAGTCAACCATAAACATTTCAACTTGGAACCTCTCTCTGTTGTCTTGTGAGGTTAGTGAGGAACTGATTTTGGAACATCATTGGGGAAAGGGGAGTGCAGTACATTCGACCAATTATTTTCATGAAAGGTTGTGTCGACCGCTTGTTAAATATAAAATTGTGCCACAGATGCTGTTAGAACGCTTCTGACATGCTTAAAAGGAAAAAAAATCCAATTTTGGATTACTATGGATGGGGGTTGATCATAAAATTATATAACATGTGGTGGAATGAACCACGAGATGGTTGTTTAAAGAGATGGCGATGTGTCATGTATTCAATTTGATGGGTCGGGTAAGTATAATATAGTTGTGAATGTTTGGAAGCGAGTGTTGGCTCTTGTTTCAATAGTTTTTATTTTAGGTGTAATAGAGATGCTTGGAGTGAATTTTTCATTTGAAAACACAACACAAAATTTTGGTAAAACATTCAAAACCCTTGTAGGTCAGGTGTTTCTTATGTTATTTCCACAAGGCTTCTCAGGGATGAGAAGTTCTATGGTGGGGAGATTGTAGTGTCCAATGTTCTTGGGCTAGATGAAATTCCAATGGATTTTGAATTTTATCATTTAGTGGATGGTCCTGTTTACAATACGAGGTTTGAAATGGAATTATATGACTTAAAACAATTCAATGTGTTTTTTTAGACTTGGTTTATGTTCTGAGGGGTCCCTTTTGAATTCTATCGAGTTTTAGGAGCATCAAAGCCTGAAATCTTTCTTAAAGTAAGAAGCAGGCAAGGTGCACAATTTTTTTAAACCATGAATCCCTTAGAAAAAAGAGTGTGGACTAGTCTAGTAGAGTAGGAGTTGACTAAAGGGTTTTTACCTATGTTAGAGGAGACGAATGACCATGTGTCTTACTATAGGTTTTGGATAAAGGGGAAACACATGGTTTGCACACAGTTTCCTAAACTGTGCACATAAACCGTGTGATCTCTAGTCTTAAGTAGTAGCATGAGAACGGTTGGCGCAATGTTCGGATAACCATGTGGTAAAACCATTCACCTATTTAAATGGGGTGGATTTTTAGTTTTCACCACTTTTCCTATTATTTTGTACTCCTCATTTCATCTTCCTCCTCCATGCATTGTAGCCTCCACCATGGGTTCTGCTCCTCCTTCTCTATGTATGAGGTGATTTTCCTCATACATAATATAATTCTAGTGTCATCATGTATATTGTATATCCCTTGGTAATTCTATGGCTTCTCTGTCTTTTGTTATTCATTTATCTTCTCTCCATTTGTACTATTTTAGTGTTACCTAATTCACCATATTTTCGGGGATTTCATATGTTTCTTAGATTTCTCTCGAGTCAGACCGAATAAATCCTCCAAATTAGACGTATGAGTCCTACATATTAGGTGGTAGGTAGTATATATATTTTTTTATCAAGTTTAATCATTTTCTAAAATTTTTTCATTGTGCCTCAGCGTAGAATTTCCTAATGTCACTTAAAAATAATAATGTAACTTGAATTAATTTACTTAGCTTTCCCGATAATGTTTTCACAGCCTTCTTGGGGAGGTTGGAGGTTAATTAATCAACCCAAACCATCTCTTTAGGGTGATTTAGTTGAATTACCATTTTTAACATGTTTTATACCTTGGTTAGATCAACCCCTTCGAGTGTGATTTTATTTACATATTAAAATGAGATGCTCGCCTGAATTAAACCAACTTTGAGGTGGGATGCTTTATTACTTGTGATTGTGTTGTTTTTTACTAAAGTAAAAGCACTTAATTATTTTAATAAAACTTTCATATATTCTAATAAAACCCCTCAATGAGGTACAATGACTTCAGTTGGATAATATAATTGTATATGTTATATCTTTCTTGGCCTTATGGAATGAGTACTTTACCCTGGCCCTTACAGTTTAGAAATTAAGTACACATCACAAATATGGTTTAATGAGATAGAATTCTTAGATAATAATTTTGATATGTGTTGTGACATTCCCATGTACATGGAATTATCTTTCGAAATTGTAATGGTAAATAGGAATAGACCTATTAGTGAATCCTTGTTTTATATTTTGGCATACTCATGGAAATGGACTTTGTTTGGTTTAATTTAACAGATTAAATGAATTATGAATGTTGTGATAGATACATGGATTTACTTTTCAAGGAATGTGAAGGAAAGGATTATCATGCTTGTGACCAGTTTCATTGATGGATTGTGTAAATTTCATGGGTGATACTGGTATGCTAGGATGGGCTCACCATGCATTCTTATTACCTCATTATTAGTGAAACCAATTCCCTAGGGGAGGAACATTAGATATGCTCGATGGTGAGATGGTTTTACTAGTACAAGAGTGTGACTTGGTCCCCTACGTGATATACTATGTATAGTATCAAAGTTAATAGTCTCAAATTTTAGTGAGAGTGACACTTGCTAGACTATTCATTGATCACATTGGATGGAATCTGACAAATGTGAGTGTTTATGGAACTCCCGGTGCGCTGCATGGGTTCATTGTAAAGGTTTTCCTCACACGTGACCATGATTCGGCATATTTAGTTTTGTTAATTAATTTTTGATAAATTATGAAACATTTTTATTTTTCAATGGATGAGTCCTCTAAGGTAAATAACATTTTTTGGGTTGGGTTCAACTCATGTTACCTATTTCATAAATCTTTTTTTCACTTCCACATATAATACATGTATAAGTTGCCTATGTTTAAGAAAATTCCATACTATTCTGAAGCATGTATAGTTGGTCTAGGTGTCCCTGAGGAACCTAATCCCTATTTAGTTATTTATTTATTATTCATTACTACTTTACTTTTGATACACCTTCACACTGTTAATTTTATATGCACGAAATGGTTTATGCTATATAAACTATTGGTGGTGGCCTACTGATTATATATCACACCCTGATTGGGTTTCCATTACACTGGGGTACCCAAGAAGATCTTCATGTTCGTAGTTCTATAGATTATGGAATGTATTGTGACATGTACATGGGAGTTAGGAGACCCAGACATAGCTAGTACTCAGGAGGCTCGTGGAGTTCTCCCTTGGGGATTTTATCAATTTTCTTTATTCATGTAATGAACTATACTATCTTTCATGATGAGTGTTTAATATTTTAGTTTATGTATCATCAAATTATCATGCATGAATTATTGTATATTGGCATTTTCCATTTACATTCCATTGATATTATTCTTCTGTTGCTTTATCATTCATTTATTACTGCTTCCGATGTTGGTTGTTACTTATTTTCTAATACACCATTGTGCTACTCTGATCATGAGGGTATAGTCTCCCCACCATACCATCATTAGGACATCACTATTAGTCAACAAAATTTGGTGTATGGGGATGTGATCTTGAGTCCATGAGGTGACTAGTCCAACTTATGGTTTTATAGGAAGTTGGGCCAGGACGTTATAGTTGGGATCAACCTGGGCAACTAGTTGACCCCAACCAGTTAATGATCATTAGTTATGTTGGTGTCATAATGAGGATTAATGTGGTGATTGATATAGATTCATGGTGCCATGTCCGACCTGTAATGAAGGAAACCACTTGGAAAGATATTAAGGTAATGTTACGATAAACATTTTATATTTTAATGAAAAATTATAAAATTATAAAATTATTTAATTTTAAGTATTATTTGTAGATTTAATTGATTTTAGATGATTTATGTAATAAATATGTCTTTATAGCCTCTATAAAAAAACATAAAGGCTTTTATACTCTTCTTACCATGTTTCTTCTTAGGTATGATGAGGGGAAATTAAATCCCCATCTCTTAGTTACTTATACACACGTTATAAATCAGGAAAAATGGAATGGTTTCATCATTAGTTATGATGAGAAATTATTTTAGGTTCATTTGAATCAATAATATATTATTTTACATTATTTATTTTATCCAATTTGATTCAAAATTATTAATTTATGAAACTGTAAAGGAGTGATGAAAATAAATAACGTGCATCAAAACCAATATAACCCCATTTCAAAATAAGGATAGGGTAACCTTTCCTAAAGAAGGAATTGGTTTGTATTTTAAATAAAAAATAAAAGTTTTATGTGATATGAAACAACATATGTTCCTTTATTTTTATGTAGATTGTTGAATCAAAATCTGAATCCGCTTCCATCCCACATCGTGTGCTATGGAAGGAGGAATGTGTAAATATAGAAGGTAATCTAATTGATGAAAAAACAAAATTAATATAGAAAAAATGAATAATTATGAAATAATAATAATTTTTTATGATTTATAATAGTATTACAAAAAATTATCTATTTATGTTCATATTTTTTTATACGGTTTAGATATAAGAATCGATATCAACCTTTCTAGAATAAAAACTACTTTCAATAGCTTTTAAGTGGCCAAAACAACATGGTCACATTATAGGTGTAGGTTTTAGTGTGTCTCCTCAAATATATATGTGTATTGTGGTTTTTAATGCACTTAAGTCAACATTTTATTGATAAAATTCAAATTATATGTTTCAGTTTTTGTTTTAACAATAATTTTGTTATGATAGAGCCATCACCAAATATAGGCTAAATCATGGTATGTGATTGGTACCTAAAAGTAAGAATCTTATTTATTACATCAAATGTTAATGGATTAAGGTATATATAGAAGAATTTTACTATCAAAACATATTTCAAAACAATTTACTTATTTTGGCCAATGTTTCTATAGTGACTGAATAAATATAATGACATTGATTGTGGATATTATGTTTGAAAATTTATGAAAGATATCATATACCATAAAAATACTAGAATCCATGTGCATCTAATTTATTATTTTAATTAAAATTTTATTAAAAATATTTATTAAAAGGAGTGAGCATAGTACATCATGTCAGAATGTTTTCTAACATAAAATGTATGTGATTACCTACTATATTTAGGATATACTAAGGGATATGACCTTAGAGATACACTTGGGATGTAAATAATTAGTATAAAAATTATTATATATTATTTTTAATTTGTTTCTCAAGGAGAAGTATAATGGAGTTAATCAGTTTGTTTAGAAATGAATGGGAATAATACATGGGGTCAAAATGTATATATACATCATGAATAGGTAACTTCCTGCTACTTATTAGTTAATTACCACATTATTTTATATACATTTTTAGTTAATTTCCTTATCATTTTTATTAATTAATCATTTACTTAAACTTATACATTAGTTCAAAACACACATCACATGATTAAAACCAAACAAACAAAATTCATATCCATTAGTCATTTTTGACATGTAGGAATTGGCCATACATCAATCAGACACACGATGTGGTCGATATGACTTGAAGTTTGTGTTTTCAATATAAAAGTGTCATTTTAGTTAAAAACAAGTGTCACATCACCAAAACCAAGTAAAAAATCTCGAGTTGTTTTTAAACTTTAGGAACATAATACATAACCCATTTTTCATTTATTGGAATTGATTGCATTCCAATCTAACACCTTATATGGTTGGTATGACCCAAAGTTCATGTTTTTATAGAATAAGTGTCATTTTAGTTTAAAACCCAAGTCACATATGAAAAACTAAGAAAAAAAGATCCAATTGTTTTCAAACTTTAGGAAAAAATCTATAATTTATTTAATATTTATAGGAATCGAACGCATGTCAATAAGACACCAGATGTGGTCATTATGACTCAATGTACATGTTTTCAATAAAAATGTGTCATTTTTGTTTATAAAATTCATAAAGTAGGAAAAAAATGAGAAAACGATATTGTATTGTTTTCAAACATTAAGAAAATAATCTATAATTCATTTTTGATATGCATGAATCAACCAAAAATAAATTCAACACACGATCTGACCAATATGTCTCAAAGTGTGTGTTTTCAATAAAAAAGATTCCAATTTAGTGTAAAATGCATGTCACTTTTCAAAATGGATCAAACAAGACCAAATTATTTTCAAAATATATGAAAACACTGCATAATTTATTTTTTATGTGTAGGAATTTACCACAAATCAATCCAACACACGACATGGTACACATGGTTTGAATTGCATGTTTTCAATACAAAAGTGTAATTTTAGTTTAAAACCAAAATAAAATAGAAAAAATCAATAAAAATAGATCATATTGTTTTAAAAAATTATAAAAATGTTCTATAATTTGTTTTTAATATATAATAAATGACTGCACATCAATCTGACATAGAATGTGGTCGCTATGACTTAAAATGTGTGTTTTCAATACATAATATCATTTTAGATTGAAACAAAAAATAGAATAAATCATGAAAACTGTCTCATATTGTTTTTAAACATTAGGAAAATGGCCTATAATTCATTTTTTATGTTTACAAGTTGAAAACATTTCAATCCGACACACAATTTGACCGATATGACTCGAAGTGTGTGCTTTCAATAGAAAGGTTCCATTTAAGTTTAAAATGCATGTCACATAAAAAAAATGACCAAATGAGATTTTATAATTTTCAAACATTAGAAAAATGATCCAAAATTTATTTTTCACATATATGAATTAAATACCTACTAATATGATACATGATGTAGTAAATATGACTTCAAGTACATGTTTTCAATATAAACTTATTATTTTAGTTTAGAATATATGACATGGAAAAAACTGAGAAAATGAGATCTGATTTCTTTAAAAAATTAGGGAAAAGGTCATTAATTTGTTATTTACTTGTAGGAATTTACCACTTGTCAATCTGACACCCGATTTCGTCAATATGACTCAAAGTTTATGTTTTTAATAGAAATGTGTCATTTTAGTTTAGAACATGCATAAAATTACCCAAAACTAACAGACATGTTCATATTGTTTTAAATAATTATGATAATGGTGTATAATTCATTTTTATGTGTAATAATTGACTTCAAATTAGTCTGACACACGATGTGACCTATATTACTCAAAGTGTATGTTTTCAATAAAAAGGTTCCATTTTAGTTAAAAAAGCATGTCACAACGCCAAAAAAATAAAAAAATAGATTTTATTTTTTAAAACATTAGGAAAATAATCCACAATTTATTTTCACATATATAAATTGACTACAAGCCAATATGACATGTGATGTGGTCAATATGGCTCAAATTATATGTTTTCAATATGAAACTACCATTGTAGTTTAAAATTCAATACATATCCAAAAATGAGAAAACAATCTCAGATTGATTTCAAACTTTAGTAAAATATTACACAATTCATTTAAGACCTAAAGGAATCAACCACATGTAAATCTGTAAACTGATTTCATCAGTATGATTTGAAGTTTATGTTTTCAATATAAAAGTGTCAATTTAGTTTACAATACACACCAAATAACCCTAAATGTGTAAATGAACTCATATTATTTTAAAAGTTTCAAAAAATAGTCAAAAATTGATTCTTAATGTGTAATAATTGATCAAAAATCAATCCGACACATGATTGGATAGATATGAATCAAAGTGTGTGTTTTCAATAGAAATGTTCCATTTAGGTTTATGTAAGGTCCCATGTTTTTTCAGACTAGAATTTTGAGCATGAAATTGGATATTCACATTTAGATACTTGAAAGGGGTAAAATAGTAAATTTACCCTTGAATAGTTTCTCATATAATTTTTCTGACCACTCTATTAGTCTCAGAATAGGGTGTTTACCCTAGGACATGAGTTTGATGGAAATCCATGCCATTCAAATTTTAATGGAATAATCAATATTTAATATTTAATAAATGAAATATTAAATTAATAAACTAGGTTCTTTAAATAATATATTTTTAATGGAGTATATTATTGAGATTTTATATCTATCATTGAGTATGAAATATGGAGTTTTTTATAGGTGGGGTATAAACTGAGGTCATGCACTGGGGCTGGTGGGGGAACCCTTTTTCCTTTTTATTTGCTCTTTTATTTTCTTTTTTTATTGTCATCTTTTTTTTCTACTCTAGACTTTTGTGAACTCTCCCATGGTATTTTCTCCACTGTGCGATCAAGATAGAGGGATATGTAGAGAGAGAAAGAGAGAGGGAGATAAATAGGTATAGTCGCAGAGCTCAGGATGCCCCGAATCATCATGCGGAAATTGTGGACCACAGAAATAGGGAAAGCTTTGGATGACTCCACCAGAATGTTGGTCATCTTTTTGTTTTTCTGTAAATCTATATAGATTAATAATTTTCAAGTTTTAATCCACTAATATAGTTTCTTAGAACCCATTGAGGGCCAATCTACTACTTTTGGGGTAAAAATGGGGGTTGTAGGGAATTTTGGAGGTTTTTTGTTTAGGGAAACCATCTACATGAAATGTGGTTTATGAAAAAATGATATGTGTTATTTTTGTTCAGCTATGAATACATTTTCAAATTACATTCCATGTATGGGATTTACACGTCATGTATTTGTACTCAGTTGTGTAGTCGAGTACCTAGCCAGGCTACCCATATAAGGGGCACAAGCTATGTAAAGTACACGACGAGACCTCATGTGGGTTGTATTCCTTGTAGAAGTACAGGAAAAAACCTCTTTTTGGTTGAACATTCCTTGTACATGGTATTTTACACTCCATGTACAAGTATAAGTACATGACTAGGAGGAGCCTTGAGGGTACACACTAGGAACTAGGGTACACATGTCGTGTACTCATCTTTTTCTACCCTTTGTGGGGATTTTCTTGTTTTATACCTCAGAGTGAGAATTAAACCCATGAGAAAATCATTATGAGTATAACTTTACATAGATCATAATGGTAATACCTATACAATGTCTAAAGGAATCCAAGGATTCATTTTAGACATTATTTAAAGAGAGAGGTTCTTCCTCCATTAATTGAATTCAGTTGTCTCCTAAGAGTGATACCTTTGATCTGGGATGAGCTGTGAGATATCTCTTGTGAATGATTCCTTCATAGCCTTTCCCCTAAGGATATCCCCCTTGTGAGATATTTACTTCTAGACCAAGAGTCTATGAGACCAGTTGTTTATGAGGATCCACTATAGGATTCCTCTATTTACATTTTTACCTAGAGGATCCCATGTATGATACCTCTATTTTTTTACTGCACTAAGGATCACCTATAAGATGACTTAGTTTACAATATGACCTAGGGAATAACTAGTTGGGTCTCTTTACCTATATATCATTCTGAGGATCAATTATAGGATGCCTCTTCCTCCGTACCATGTTTTAAGGGTCCCATATAGGTCCCCCTTCCTATGTACCATTAGAGGATCCCTTGTATTATTCCTCCTTTTACTTTATTAGCTGAGGATCCCAAGTAGGATTCCATTACTTTTGTATGGAACATTAGGATACAAAGTAGTATGCCTCTTAGTTTTTTAATTAAAGGATCCATTGAGTGACCCGATGTTTAACCAACTCTGAGCTAGTATATAGGGTTGGGGTAGAAATGGTAGTGGGTGTCACCTTAGAACCCATGTTGAACTTGTAAGAATTAGGGGATATGGAAGTAGTGTTAGGTTTAGGAATTTGGCCACCCTCACTCTCTTGTCTATACTTTCACTTTTTATTGCTGATGTTGTGATGTATACCAGAGGTGCTTCCTAGTTTGTGGATTTGGAGCCTGAATCAGTGCGCCTTTCTTTCTCTTTGGGATGCCCAAATGTTCTTTCCTGGGATCCGGCTTTCAAGGCATGTTATTTTCATATTTATTGCATACCCATAGGTACTTCCTGGGATATGGATATTGAGTCTATATATTTTATTATTGCATTATTATTATTTTTATAGGTACTTCCTCAGATATATGTATTGATCCTACTAATATGTTATATGGGCATGGTGTCCCTTGTCATTATACTCATTGATGATTCCACTCTCCTGAGTGATGAGGATGATTCTGATCTCCTTATGTTTTTATATTATTGGGATGATTATGCTCTCCTCGGATTTTGTGTTAATGAGTATGATTATACTCCCCTCAATCTAGTATTTTCAGTGGATGATTACTCTCTCCTAGACTTGTAGTCTATAAAGGATTATTACGTTCTCCTCGACCTGTGGCTTATGGAGAATGATTATACTCTCCTCGATTTATCATATTATGAGGATCTCCATAAGTTATATCTAGGATCGGTCTTATGAACCATTTTCCATTATTAAGGTGGTTGATCATGGTGTCTCACAAATATGATTAACATTGGGCATGACGTCCACATTTGTATATCAAGGGGTGGACATTACATATCACTCGCGAGCTCTCATTATAGCTCACCTTAGGGTTAGACACTTAGGGTTCATCTAAATATCAATGTCATGATCACCTATATACTTTTAACTAGGGCTCAGACATTGGACTAGATTTACATGGAATGAGAAACCTTGAATCTAGATTAGTGACCATTTATTGTATGTTAAAATTTACTTCCCTGGAATCCCTCTTTGTAGTGATTGGAGGCGAGTACGGGTGAACCTAGGGTTAGGAAGAGTATCCTCTTATGGTGACTTAGCTTGATCAAAGAAATTTCTAGTGATGGTTGAAGAAGGTATATATTTATTGTGATTAATAACCCAATGATCGACTTAATGATACATGGATTGAGTGGAACAACGTCCAGCTCAATCCCATTTGCATAGGATGTCCAACCATTCAGGATTACAGACCCAAGGATCATCTATTGATGTTTTAATGCTATTTCATTAACCTTAATCATGCGATTCACATTTATGTATATATTTATAGATATGGGACTATAAATATATATGCATATGAATATGGATATTCATGATATCACTTCACCCAATTGACCAAGATTACAGACCCGAGGATTGACTGTGGTCTCACGTTTATTGGATTTTCTTATCTTTTTAGTTGTGTCATAGCTAGGATAAGCATATTGCATGAGCAAGAAAATATGGTAGCATATTTATAGGTTCATCATTAAGGTGGCCTACTATGATTATATTCTCACCCATTTTTATGCACCTCAGTGTGTGTACAAACCTTATGTATTCTTTTTAGTTTGAGCAAAATTTCATGGTGGATAGGGCTGAGACCTAGTGTTATATGATCGAGTGGATCCTCTTGTGTGGCTTATATTCCAATGATATCATGTTTCCAGTTAATAATTTTTAGGATTATTTACACTTATTAAAAAAAATATTAACTATAATAGTGGATATAAAGACCCATATTTTTTTTACATTCCTACTGAGTATGTGTCTTTGGATCAATTCCTCTCACTATGTATTGTGGATAACTGTGTTTTTATTCTAAATCATGGGCGTCCGGAGTATAAAATTTATCAAATTCCAGCCTACTCCCACTATATCAAAATATATTTTATTCTATTTAGTACCTATATATCCTAGGTATATTGATACCCTTTTCAACTATAAGATAATAAATTGAGATATTTTTTTTTTCTGATGCATGCTTATAGATAAACCCATATTTAATAAAAAAATATCATCAAACACCTGAGGCTATGACATGATATAATTAAATAATATCGTAACATATATCTTATATATAATTGAATTTAGATGGAATATAGTTAGTTGTTATGATGTTATTTTCAAAACATTTCCAAAAAATAATTTTTATAAACATTTAATACATATAATACTCTTCGTCGATACTCCTTGTACAACCATAAATTATTTGATCTGTATAAGGTAATGTGAGTTCAGGAATTTTGGTACACCCCAGACCCACATTCCCAAACCTGGTTCGGTAAAAATAAAATTTATATATTGTCTTTGATTCTAATTATAAAATAATCTCACATAACTATCCTATAATTATATGACATAAAGAAAATATTGCATTACAAACATTCAAAATAACTATTAGATTTATATCTTTAGATAATTAGGGTAAAAAATAAACAAAAAACCCATGTCTTTATCCAATAATGCATACTTTTTCACTATATAAGAAAATGATTAATCCATAGTAATTATTCAATATCTCCCACTAATTATCCACATATGCTATACAATTATAAATATCATGTGTAATGATTTTCTTCATAACCTGGGGAAATGGAAACCTAATAAGAGGTTAGCACAAACACTTAGTAAGGGAAAACATGTAACTGAATTAATTGTGGAATAAACATGACATAATATTATGATCAAAATAAATAATACTCACAATTCCATAGTGAACTAATAATGGGAGTATAATACATTCATGTGTGGTAATGAAAATAAATAAATCACATGGATAAAAATAACTAAATCCATGGTGATGGAATGAATAATGTTAGACATCTTTATCTTATTATCAAGGACTCGTCCAAAACATCATTCACTCCATCAATATTAGAGCCATGAAATCATTCTTATCATCAAAACCACAATTAATACATCTTTTTGAATTGGGTAGGAATGTACCAAATATCCTAGCATTTTTGTCACATAAGACCTACTGATACATAGAGGGGTTATAAAATATTGGGCCCCACCCATCATTTTTTTAATTATAATGCATTAAACATGTGAGAAAATGAATAAACAATTCATAGTATACTTTCCAAAAAATCATCAATATACAGAACACCAATACTCTCACCCATGTCAAAAAGTCTATAACATGATCATAATCCATCCAATTAGGAAAATTTTACATTAGGTCATTAATCCATTAGGCCATTAGGCCATTAGGCCATTACGCCATTAGGCCAATTATACATTAGTCCATTAGTCCATTTTACCAATTAGACATTATTCTATTGGGCCACTAGGCCAATTGGATAATGGTCTATTAGACCATTAGGACAATTTACCATTAGGAAAATTAGTCATTAGTCTATTAGCCCATTAGGACATTGGGGCATTATGAGAATTAGACATTAGGATAACTGTACAATAGGCCACTGGGTCATTAGGAGAATTGGACATTAGTAAATTAATTTAATTTTCCATTATTCCAATTGTCCATTAGGCAATTAGACCATTAGGGAAATTTTCCTATTGGTCCATTAGGAAATTAGTCAAATTAGGAATTGGCCATTAACTCATTAGGCCAATTGGAAATTAGGCCATTAAGCCATTAAGTCAATTAGTCATTGGGTCATTATTCCATTTGGCCAATTGGACAATTAGCCATTACTCAATTGTCCATTAGGCCATTAGGACAAGTGAACATTGGGATATTAACCCATTAGGTCAATTGGAAATTAAGCCATTTGAATAATTCCAATTTTCACATTAGTATAATTTCCCAATTTTCCATTAGGATATTTGGATAGTTGGCCATCAGGACGTTAGGACAATTGACCAAAAGGCCATAAGGCTATTAGTCCATTAGGACAATAGGCTAATTTCCCAATTGGCCATTAGGACATTAGAATAACTATCCATTAGTCCATTAGGCCAAGTGGACATTAGGAAATTAAAACATTAGGCCATTAGGATAATAAGACAGTTGTCCATTAGGATGTCATAACAATTTCCCATTAGGATGTTAGACTAATTGGACATTTGTAATTTATGCCATTAGGCCACTAGGTCAATTTTCCATTAGGCCATTAGGCCATTATGTCATTAGAACAATTTACCATTAGGCTATTAATCCAATTAGAAATTAGTCCATTAATGTAATTGGATGATAGGCCATTAGTCCATTAGGCTAATTAGACAATTTATCATTAGTCTATTAGGACAATTTACAATTAGGCCATTAGACCATTAGGTCGTCAAGCCATTAAGACAATTGGCCAATTTTATATTAGGATAATAAGAAAATTGGCCATTAGAACATTTGAAAGAGTTATTTACATCCTTATATTAATGAGATTAATGATAATAAAACTTAAATTTAAGCATTAAAATAGATATAATTAACAATAAAAGTCAAGATATTTTTTCTATTCATATTGTAAGGACCCGAACCTAGTTGTTCGGAGATGGTACCTTATTTTATTACATTGTCATATGAACAAGGAATATATATCCCAAAGGAAAAATTAGTTTAGTATATTTTGGAAACAAGATACATAAATAAGTTTAACATTACATCATGAGGGGAAATACAACACTAATTATTATTTTTAGAAACATCTAAGCCTCATAGATTAAGCCTGCAAGTCACTCATAAATAACTTATTCATATCCTTGAAAAATTAAACATAATAAAGGGGTGATCTCAAACACTCAGTAAGAGTAATAAATACAAAAAAATATAACATAAATATTAGACATGGTGAATAATTGAAAACACATTTCTTTAAAAATAAACTTGAACATAATATGGTAGGAATATGGGCTGAGTAAATAATTCCATAAATAAAACATAATAATGGGTATTCTACTAGTTGAATAACCACATGAAATTTCAATTACTATCTTCATATTGAGGTAAGAGCATATGCTGGAAATTCTGAAACATTTTGTCAAGGCCTCGGCCAAAACCAGATATCACATTGGGAAAGGCCTCGACCAATTCCACGTCTATTTGTCTCATGAGACATACTGATGCATAGAGGGGATATAGTGAGCCCCAACCATCACATAATAAGTCCAATTCATTCCTCATGTGATCATGGATAAACATAAACAACATATACATTCATATAGAATCTATCATATGAAATGTAACTAACTTTCCCCAATCATTGAACATAAAACACTAACCATTCCGAGTAATATGGTGAATGGTTTTAGGATAGATCATCAAAAATAAAATTAGTCATAAAACATTAATTAAAAAATTGTATATAAAATCATAAATTATTAAACCCAATAATACATAAGAATCAACAAGAGTGTCGAATCAGAATAAAGTACACTTATAAAATCATTAACCAATTCTTGAGATAAATAATCTTTATTTTGAAAAGAAGAGTTCATTTGGAAAAATCTATGTACAAAACCATAAGTCAAGTAAGATAATATTTTCATTATTAAATGATTTATTTTATAAATATAATGGTTTCCAAAAATATATTATGGAGTGCCCTAAAAAATAGATAAAAATTGGAGGAATTCCCTTAAATCAGGCCTGTATTTTGGAAACAATTTTGAATGTTTATTTTAAAACATTTAACTATCCATTAAATAGGAAAATATTATGGTTGGTGTAAATATATATAACACTCACAAAAACATTATGGGGAGTAAATAATAATACATAATAATTTCATTGATGTAATTAGATAGTGAATGTAACCCAAATGAAAATGGAAGTTCGGGTGAAAAACCCTTACCTTAAGTACGAATGTGTTCCGCTCTTGAACTTAAGGTCCTAGAATATGAAGATAGACTTATTAATAAATTATTTTAGAACCTAATAGACATGTATTTATTTTATCATAATTATATTTAGTTCATTTATGATCTTATTGATAATTTATTATTTTGAATTCCGTCGTTCCAGAGTGTTTGTCTTCTTGATTGTCATAATCAGTTCACTTTTTTTATGTAATGGAATTCATTTGAAATCGTTGTAAATCTAAAAAAATAAAATTAAATATTATTTATGAACATATAGAATTGTTAATGGTCATTTTTATCATTTGTATACATGTAAAGAGGATGAATCATTAGATGATAACCACTTTGATTATTTTGCGGCATTTGGATTAATTTGAACTACTTTTGTCATATAAATTAATAATATGTACATATAATGGTTAATGAATATTAATTAGGTTATAATACATATATTATAGTATGTATAAACCATATAAATGGTTTCATGACCAGTAATGAATGAGAAAATGAAGAACAAAATTCTTCATCCACGAAGGTTATAAATTGTAACCTCATGGACCTTGATTTCATTTATAAAAATAAAAGGCAGGGAGTATAAATATTGATGATGGATCCTTCATTAACATGATATAATTCAAGTATATATATTATACTTGGGTTATAATGGTCATTTTGATAGAGGGTGATAGGATAGAAAAATAAAAGAGATGAACATGAAAATAAAAGAAAAGTTGAGAGATCCTTTATGAAAATTCGGCAGCCTAACAGTGTCGCTTAAAATTTCATAAAATGAATTGATGAGAGAAAAAGGGTATATTGTCAAATTTAAATTAAAAGGAAAGTAAGAGGAATACATAATATCAAATACCAACATATAGGAATGGAAATTCAAAGAGATAACATAAAAGAAGTGTCGACTAAAAGAGGAGGGTGAAGAATTCTCTTACATTGTAGAGTAACTCCTAGAACTTGAATGTTGGGACCTTGGGGGCTTAATGAAACCTTTGGAGGACTTATAGGGAGGTAAAAACACCAAATAATTAAGTATGAGGGATTTTTAAGGAATGAAAACGAATGGATGAGTGGGTATCTGTAGTAAAAGAGAGATATTTGTTTTATTAATTTAAAAAGACACCTCATTAGTGTTTTTTGTAAAACCATGAGCATTATCATGGTATTTACCAATGGTATTAGACAATTGGGATAACTAATATTTATTGTAATCTACAAAAATCTACCTGAATCTTTTATTATTTATTATATCATTATGATGTCATTAAATGTTCTAAAAACTCAAAACTGTATGTTTAATATTCATGAAACATTCAATTATTCTAGAAAAATCCCAAAAATTCACTCCTACAATTTTTCAATGTCTAGAATTAAAAAATGAACTCCATTTTTCAAAAATAATTTTCTAAATATTATAATTTAATTTTTAAATAAAATCATAGTTAATTCTAATGATAATAAATTTACACGTATAATTAGTTTTAAATCACATGAAAAAATTAATTAAGATCTCATTATCTTCTTACCTTAAGAAAGTAAAATAATATAATTATTTACTATTCATAAGGGTAAAATTGCTATTCATAAGGGTATGTTACTATTCACCAAAAAATCAAGTTTGTTCTATCAGACTCAAAATGACTTACTAATCAGAATTCTATATTACCATTTTTCGAAATTCAAAATATAGTAGAGGCAAAGTTATGTTTAAGGGATAGATTATAAAAATGTATTTAATATTTATTTTCAAATCCTTGGGGTGTTACATTCTCTCCTCATAAAAATTTCATCCTCAAAATTCAAAAAATGTTACCTAAAAGGATTCTAGTATGTCTTCAACATAATCTCCTTAGGCTCCCATGTAGCTTCCTCCATCTTATGGTTCCTCCAAAAAACCTTTACCAGACTAGTCATCTGATTTTTCAATACGTGTTCTATGTTTTCAAGAATCTTGATAGGCTCTTCACAATAAGATAGATCAGGATGAAGTTATACTTCTTCATAGGTGAGTACATGGGTTGGGTCTAACATGTATTTTCATAACATTGACTTGTGGAACACATTGTGAACTTTGGAGATACTTGGTGTCATTTCCAAATGGTAAACTATGGATCCAATTTGATCCAGAATTTCAAAAGGTCCGATGTACTCATGACTTAATTTACCCTTCTTACCGAAATGTATAATACCCTTCCATGGAGACACCTTTAAGAAAACATGATCTCGTTCTTGAAATTCCCAATCCTTCCTTTATTTATCAACATAGATCTTTTTCCTACATTGATTTGTTTTGATATGGGTTTGGATTATCTTTACCTTTTCCGATGTTTCCTCAACAAGTTGTAGGCCTATGAGATTTCTCTCACCAACATCATCCCAACAAGTTGATGTACGACAAATCTTTCCATATAACGCTTCATATAGTGCCATATGAATAATTTAATGGAAGCTTTTATTATAAGAAAATTTTACGAGAGGTAAATATTGATCCCACATACCATTAATGTCAAGTGAACAAGACCTCAACATATATTCCAATATTTGAGTAGTCTGTTCGGATTTACCATCTGTTTGTGGGTAGTAGGCACTACTCAAACGAAGATCAGTATCTAGGGACTTCTGGAGACTTTTCCAGAATTGTGATGTAAAAAGGGTATCATGAATAGAAAAAATTGATAAATGTACACCGTGAAGTCTTACAATTTCATTAATATATAGTCTTGATAAATGTTCAAGTGGTAAATATTCTCTTATAGTAATAAAATGTGTTGATTTTTTAAGAGGGTCAACAATGACCCATTTCACACCATTATTTGTTGGAGTCTTTGGTAGTACCATGAAAAATTACATTGTATTATCATCCCATTTCCATATTGGAATATGAAGGGGTTGCATGACTCATCCTGGACATTATCTTCCAGTCTTCACCTATTGACACACCAAACATATCAACACATAATCATCAATCTCCCTCTTCATGTTTTCCCACAAAAAATGATCCTTTATATCTCTATAAATATCTGTGCTACCAGGGTGTATAGAGAAATTAAAGCAATGAGAATCATCCAATAGTTCCCTCTTTAACTTAGAAATAGCGGGAACACAAAGCCTCCTTCCGAATTTCAAAATGCCACCTTCATATAAGAAGTCAATCAACTCCCCATCATTTATGTCTTTAAGTTTCTTTTGAAACTCTTCATCATCAGTCTGATAACTTTTTATACTTTCTAGTAAAGAAGGTTTGGAATCTATTTGAAAAAAATAGTGATTTGTTACCTTCCTTGATAATTCCCATATCCATCTTTACCAGATCCATGAATAGAGGATCCCTTTCAACTCTCATCTTGTTCATAATTCCATGGTCCTTTTTAGTCAATGTGTATGCCACCATATTTGCCTTCCCCAGAAGGTAGTGTATTGTACAATCATAATATTCGAATAGATCAACCCATATACTTTGTCTCATGTTGAGTTCTTTCTATAAGAAGATATATTTCAAACTCTTATGATTTTTAAATATCTCACATTTTTTCTCCATAGAGGTAATGTGTCCAAATCTTCAGAGAAATGATTACTACGGCTAACTCAAGATCTTGAGTTAGATAGTTTTGTTCATGAATTTTTAGCTATCTAGATTCATATGCAATCAATCGATCATTCTTCATAAGGATGCAACCAAGTCCTTTCTTTGATTCACCACTATAGATGACAAACTCATCATTCCCCGATGGTAGGGTTTGGATCAGAGAATTCACTAACCTCTTATTAAATTCTTTAAAACATTCTTCACATTCCTTTTTCCATATAAACATAACCCCTTTTCACTTGAGCTTGGTCCTTGGGTTGGATAAATGGGTGAAGTTCTGAATGAAACACCGATAATAACCTGATAAACCAATAAAACTATGTACCTCGGTTTTGTTCATTGGAGTAGGCCATTCTTTCACAACCTTTTTCTTCATAGGATCTACAAATAATCCATCCATAGAGACAATGTGGCCCAAAAATGAAAATGATTAGAGCCAAAAATGACACTTGCTAAAATTCCCATATAATTTATTTCTTCTAAGAGTCTTAATAATAGTGTGAAAATGATGTTCATAATCTTCATAGCTTTTACAGTATACCGGGAAATCCTCAATAAACACCACCAATAAGTTAGCAATATATTCCTTGAAAACTATATTTATTAGATCCATGAAAACATATATTGTATTAGTATGTCCAAAAGGAATTATTTTAAAATCGTAATGCCCGTACCTGGATCAGAATGCTCTTTTTGGAATGTCTTCCTTCCTCACAAGTAATTGATGATATCCATATCGAAGATCAATCTTAAAAAAATATTGGGCTCTATGAAGTTGATAAAATAAATTATCAATGTGAGGTAGGGGATACTTGT
Source organism: Viscum album (assembly GCA_963277665.1). Classification (NCBI taxonomy): domain Eukaryota; kingdom Viridiplantae; phylum Streptophyta; class Magnoliopsida; order Santalales; family Viscaceae; genus Viscum; species Viscum album. Next base: position 1,270,887,724 of record OY728139.1, on the reverse strand, counting down.
TATTTTTTGTTATAGCATTGATCTCCCTGTAGTCAATGCACAACCTTATAGACCCATCATTCTTCTTAACGAAAAGAACAAGGGCTCCCCACAGAGTAAATCTAGGGAGAATGAATCCTTTATCACTCAATTCCTCTAGTTGTTTATTTAGTTCCACTAAATCCAAAGTGGAAATTCTAAAATGGGTCTTTTATATGGGAGTTGAATGAGGAATGAAGTCAATGGAAAACTCAATTTTCTACTCTAGAGGATGTCCATGTAAATCTTCTAGAAAGATGTCAATATGTTATTTCACAACAGGTACATCTTCTATTTGGACATTCTTTTCCTCACCCATAATTATTGAATCCCCTTCCTCTCCAATAATTGAATTCAGTAGAGTTACTGGGGGTGGATCTAGATGATTATCATATGGTGATATTTCTGTCTAAAGATAAGAGATTCTACACTATTCTCAAAAATTGTAACTTTTTTCTTCTTGCAATAGATCTTCGCATCATAATTTGATAGCCAATTCATGATGAGAATTTTATCAAAATCATTCATTGGTATGATTATAAGGTTAAAAACTAAATCACGTTTATGAGTCATGAGGGGGACTAATTGACACACCTTTGTTGCAATGATACATCGACTAGAATTTTTGACTAATAACTCATTTATTAAATCAAATTGAACATATATAATTTTCATGGAAAACTAGGAAGATATAAATGAATGTAACAATCTAGAATCAAATAAGGTATTGGATAAGTTTTATGAAACGATTAACGTACATGGCACCACTTCATTAGGGACATCAATATCAATGGTTGTGATCGCATAAGCTTGTCCTTGATCTCTTGTCCTTTTCTGTTGCATGTTGCCTTGACGATTTGGATAATCATTAGCATAGTTCCACAACACCCAACAATTATAGAATTGAACATTAAAATATTCTTTCTTCCCCTTGAAATCACCATCAATATGACCTTTCTTTCCACATTTTTAGCACAATCCTTTTCCCTTTAAGCACACAACAGAAAGTTTCCTTCCATAATTATCACACGGTGGAAATTCAACTTTTCACATCTTCCCTGTTTCCTTATTTCCTTTACCTGAGTTTTCTACAGCTCTCTTCTTCTATTTCTTTCCCTTAAATTTATAAGACATAGAGAATGTCTTTTATGTCTTGATAGCAGATGAAACTATATCCTCATATTATGAAAAAAATTTGGAGACAAGTTCCTGCTAGAGGAATGGCTTTAGGACATCAAAGAATCGATCAACTTTTCTCTGTGGATTTCATATGTATTTCACAACATGTCTTTCTAACCTTGTGAAATTAGCTTCATACTTTGAAACATTCTCATCATCCTTATACCTCAGATTCTGGAATTCCCTCTCCATATCCACTCGTTGTTCACAAAGAAAGTATTTTTCCAAAAATATTTCCTTAAATTCCCTCCATTCCATCTCCTATATTTCTTCTTCGTCCTTTTTGTTTTGGATTAACGACTACCAATAATTTGAATCTTATGATAGATGATAAAATTCCATGAAGGCCCTCTCTCTTTCATTATATCCCAAAGAGAGAAATATTTTCTCTAGGGAACTTCTCCACTACTCAGCTACAAATGGGTTTGTAGTCCCATTGAATGATGGTTGTTGTTGTCGCATAAAGCGATCTAATATTGCTTCTCCATGTGGTGGATCCAGATGCTCCATACGGGTAAGGTTATTATTCATAACATGATTAAGTTGTCCCAGTATAGTTATAAGTTACTCAAAACTCGTCAAAACACCAGAGCCAACATCATTATCTTGCATGTGAGGGAAATCCATATAGGGGACATGTGCATTCATGTGGTTTCCATTCCATCCACTATGCGCTATTTCTAAATAATGGAATACTATAGATTAGATTATGAATCATAATGTATATTATTAACTTAACAAAATAATTAGCATAAATTGAGATCCTATGCATGCCTAATCCCATAATCACAAAAAATGGTTTCTTTGAGGAAATATTTACATTTAAATCCTTCATAATTGATTGTAAAGAAAATGTGAATTATCCTTAGCATATCTACCGAGAGTGTCAATACCAAGAGTGCATCAAGGTCCGTTGTTGTGTACCATGATACCCCGGTTCAAACCCAGAACTCCTTGTCATAGCTTTCACTCCTAGGTACATCTCTTCCAGAGCCACCTCTACTTGTTTGTATCCAGACATGGATGTATTTTCTATAAAGATCCACATAATGTATCCCTTACCAAAATTACTATAAATTCTTTCATTTTTATCCTCAAATACTATCTTAGGGATTTTTCCCTAATCTATGTTTTCTAAATTTAGTTTCCATGTTTTCTACTAAACTTCCTCTAATACCAACTGTAAGGACATGACCCTTGTTGCCTGGATGAAGTGCCTTATTTTATTAAATTTGAATATAAATAATGAATATATATCCCAAAGGAACAATTATTTTTGTATATTTTGTAAACAAGATACATAAATAAGTTTAACATTACATCATGAAGGGAAATACAACACTAATTTATTCTGTTAGGAACATCTGAGCCTCCTAGATTATGCCTGCAAGTCACTCATAACTAACTTCTTCATAACATAAAAAAATGAAACATAATAAAGGGGTGAGCTCAAACCCTTAGTAATATTAATTAATACAACAAAACATAACATAAATATTAGACATGGTGAATAATTTAAAGCACATTCCTTTAAAAATAAACTTGAACATAATATGGTAGGAATATGGGATGAGTAAATAACTCCATAAATAAAAAATAATCATGGTTATTCTACTAGTTGAATAACCACATGAAGTTTCAATTACCAGCTTCATAATGAAGGAAGTTCATATTCTTGACATTCTAAAACATTTTTTCAAGGTCTTATCCAAGATGTCTAAAAATGATTTAGGCCTCGACCAAATCCATATATCACATTGGGAAAAGCCTTGGCCAATTCCATGTCCATTTGACTCATGAGACCTACCGATGCATCGATGGGATATAGTGGGCCCCACACATCGCATAATAAGTCCCATTCGTTCCTCATATGAGTGGGGATATATTCACATTGAAACTGTCAAATGAAATGTAACTTACTTACCCCAATCATTGAACATAAAACACTAACCATTCTGAGTAATATGGTGAATGGTTTTAGGATAGATCATCCATAATAAAATTAGTCATAAAAAATTCATTAAAATATGGTATATGAAATCATAAATTATTAAACCCAATAAAACATAATAATCAACAAGAGTATTGAATGAGACGAAAATACTTTTATAAAATCATTAAGCAATTCTTGAGATAAATAATCTTTATTTCCAAAAGAAAAGTTATTTTGAAAAAATCATTGTATAAAACTATAAGTGAAGTAAGATAGTATTTTAATAATAAAATGAGTGATTTTATAAAGATAATGGTTTCCAAAAACAGATTATAGAGTTCCCTTGAAAATAGATAAGAATTTGAGAAATTCCCTTGAACCGAGCTTGTATTTTGGAAACAGTTTTGAAAGTTTCTTTTAAAACATGTAACTATAGATTAAATAGGGAAAGATTATAGTTGATGTAAATATATAGAGTAATCACATAGATTTTATTAGGAGTAAATAATAATACATAAGAATTTTATTGAGTTAATTAGACAATGAAAGCAACCCGAATGAAAATGGATGTTCGGGTGGAAAACCCTTACCTTAATCCGAACATGTTCCGCTCTTGAACTTAAGATCATGGAATATAAAATTAGACGTAATAATAACTTATTTAAGAACCTAATTTACATGTATTTAGATAATAATAAATTTTTTAGTTCATTTATGTTCTTATGGATAAATTATTATATTGAATTCTGTCGTTCCAGAGTGTTTGTTTTCTTGATTGTGATAATCAGTTCACTTGTTTTTAAGTAATGGAATTCAGGTGGAATGGTTGTAAATCTCCATAAATGAAAATAAATATTATTTCATAACATCCAGAATTGTTAATGGCCATTTCTATCATTTGGTTACTTGGAAAGAGGATGAATCATTAGATGATAACCACTTTGATTATTTGGCGGTATTTGGATTATTATGAACTAGTTTTGTCATATAAATTAATAATTTGTACATATACTAGTTACCGAATATTAATTAGGTTATAATACATATATTATATCCTCTTTGAACCATCTAAATGGTTTCATGACCAGTAATGAAGGAGAAAATGAAGAACAAAACTTTGTCGTCCACGAAGGTTATAAATTGGAACCTCATGGACATTAATTTCGTTTATAAAAATAAAAGGGAGGGGGTAAGAATATTGATGATGGTTCTTCCATTAAAATGATATAATTATAGTATATATATGATACTGGATTTATCTTGGACATTCGGAAGGAGGAGGTGAGTATAGAAAAATAAAAGAGATGAACTTGAAAATAAAAGAAAAGTTGAGACATCCCTTAAGAAAATTCTACAGCCTAACGATGTCACTTAAAATTTAGTAAAATGAATTGATGAAAGAAAAAGGGTATCTCATAATATGTAAATCAAAATTACATTAAGATAAATACATAATATCCAACCTCAATATATTATAATGGAAATTCAAATAGATAACATAGAAGAAGTGTCGACTAAAAGAGGAGGGTGAAGGATTCCCTTACCTTGTAGAGTAACTCCAAGAACATGAAGGTTGGGACCTTGGGGGCTTAAGGACACCTTGGGAGGACTCCTAGGGAGGTGGAACCATAAGATATTTGAGTATGAGGGATTTTTAATGAATGAAAACGAATGGATGAGTGGGTATTTATAGTAAAAGAGAGAGAACCGTTTATTAATTTAAAAAGACACTTTATTAGTGGTTTTTGTAAAACCATGGGCTTTCCCATGGTATTTTCCTGTGGTATTAGCCACTTGGGATACCTAATATATTAATGTACTGTACACAAGTCTACCATATTTTTTTATTAATTATTAGATCATTATGATGTTATCAAATAGACCAAAAACTCAAAACTGTATTTTTACTATTCAGAAAAAATTCAAGTATTTTAGAAAATCCCAAAAAATTCACCCATACCATATTTCGACGTGTGGAATTCAAAAATGAACTCGATTTTTCAAAAATAATTTTTTAAATATTATTAATTTAATTTTTAAATAAAATCATAGTTAATTTGAAAAATAAAAAATTTAAAGGTATAATTAGTTTTATATCACATTGAAAAATTAATTAAGTTCTCCTTATCTTATTACCTTAATAATGTGAAATAATATCATTATTTACTATTCCTAAGGGTCATATTACTATTCATATTACTATTCATAAGATTATGTTACTATTCACCAAAAACTCACATGTGTTCTATCGGACTCCAAATGACTTACTGATCACAACCCTAGATGAACATTTTTTGAAATTCAAAATATAGTAGAGGAAAATTTGTGTTTAATGGCTAGATTATAAAATTAATTCTTTATTTATTTTCAAAACCTTGGGCTGTTACACATATTAATTTACCTTTCACTTCTCATTCTTGGGCATTGTATTGAGGCCTAAAGTGTGAAAATACATAATTCAATCATTTTATTTTTTTCCTAATGCATCCTAAAAACAAAAAATCAATAAAAGTAAACAGAATTAAATTTTCTATGAAAAAAATAATGATTGGGAATACCTTAAACTCATAACTCTTCCAATATGTGATCATTTTTTGATATTATATTGTTGGAAGTCAGGGAATATTGGTACATCCTCTAAGGAGAATATTGGTACACCCTCTAAATCATAACTAAATCTACTCTTACAAAAAACATATAACTAATGCTTATATGATCGACAGAACCCCCCAAGATTCATCAACCTAGAAACCTTAATAGCCTCACTATAAAGAAAGTTAAACTGATGCTATAATGAACATGTTAATTCACATATATAAAATAATAATATAGTTATAAATTTAAATTTTTTTCTTACCCAGATATCCTCCCATGATTTATCCTTTATTTCATTAGCGATATGCCTCTATGTGACTGGTTTCACCAGAATGATATCATTTTACTTAGATAAAGTTCCCATGAAAATTCTACACTACCTGAAATGTTTAGCTGTCATATGATTTTCTTCATTTTAATCCTCCATTATATGTGTGTGGGTATTCCTAGATTCTCGTATATGGGTGCACCCTTGTTGCCTACTAAAAGATACCACTGAATATGATGAAAGGAAAAAAGAAGAATTAAGTCACGGTACAATAAGACAAAAATGGTGTGACATAATTTGACACACTTATAATAAAAAACATGATGTAGGATGCTTAATAGGATCTGATAGATCCATGTGATGTCCTAATCTAGTAGCTTCCGAGGGGTGTGTTTGTTCGAATGCATTCTTTGGGTGATCTTCAGGCATTGGAGTAAAAGACAAAGGAAAAAAATCATCATATCCTTGATGGATAGCATGAAATGGAGGTGGCGAAGACATGGAAGAATATGGGTAGTAGGGTTTATGATACATTAAAGGACATGGATATGGTAAAGGTGGGGACATCCCTATAGAAAGCATAGGAATGTAGTAGGAAGAAATGGATAAATGAGATTATTATGGAGGTATGGGTGGAAACATCCTTGGAGGATAAACTATAGGATGGAAGGTGTGGTAGATGGGGTCTTTTCTGGAGGGTTAGGGTGGGAATGGGTATGACAGGTTCTCTGTCTAAGTCTAGGAGCACCCACACTCAGATCTATGCTAGTAGGATGAGGTGGAGTGAACTCTGGTTCAACTTATTGTCCCTAAAAAAATTGATAAAGAATATTAACAAGAAATTTTATGTAATTTAGAAGAAAAATATTAAAATTAATATACCCACTAAGGGAAGTGTATGAGGAAACCCACACTTGTACATTTTTTATCGATATCAAATAATCACTTCCTTCAAACTTCTTCATTATTTTTCATAATCTCTATAAGAATGAATTATAAATTTTTAGAAACCATTTTTAAAAATCACGCATACGACACAGAATTCAAATAAGTCATAAAATATTTCATAACATGTTTTAGCAATAATAATTTAAAACCAAGTTATACATTTTTTAAAAACATATTTTTAAACTGGTTTTCAAAATTGAAATAAATATAATTAAATGAAATAAAAAAACAATACTAAAAAAATATATCATTACAAAATGACACTAAATTAAAGTAATTATAGTAATTCTAACTTGAGAAACCCATGTCAAGGAAAACTGAATAAACTGTGAACACATATGGTTACTTCTATATATTACCCACCACTACATCAGGTTCAACACTAAATCTCAAAAAGGGACAATTTGTGTTTTCAAATTAATTATTTTGTTCAAAACTAATGGGGGCATCAAAGGTTTCAATTTTATCACCTCCATCATGAAAAATATGTCTTTGGATGACTTAATTAATGACACTATAATCAAGTCTCATATGATCTTTCACATAAAACACTTGTTTTTTCAATGATGAAAAAATTTATGGTTCATCGGTAGTGAGGATTCGACTCATTTCACTAACTATGAATCCATAATAATCACTAAATGTACCATGTCACATAATTTAATCAAAGCATTTACATTTCATCATAGTGACACGTCCATGAGAGTAGAAATCAAATAAAAACATTTTCTAAAAAAGTCTATAATAAGAAAAAAATTTATATCAAGACTAACTATTATGATGAATAGGCATAATAGTCCACTATTTCTGTTAATATTATACCATCATGATGTGTTATCATTTTCACTACTCAATTAGATGTAACAAATTTATACCCATTGATTATTAAATATTTTCTTTCATGAACCAAAGAATTAGGACCAAAATCCAACACACTTAATCCTTGAGTAACAGAATCGAAAGGTAATCTGAATACCTGAAATATATATTAATAATAAAATTAAATTAATATATATATTTTAAGTTAATTAATGTAATGGTGATACCTTTTATTTCAATCAAGTAAGAAACTCTTGGCTAGGAAAATCCTCTCTCCTTCTGAAAGGCAAAGATTGATGAACTCTACTTATAATTTATTTATAATACCTACATAAAATCATAATAATAGCATAAGGTATATATAAAATGACATAGTATGAGATAAAATATAAATATTCAAATTAATTAATTGATATAGTCATTGAACAAACCACAGTTAAACAAGGCTTCGTGAAGTGCCATATCCCACTCTTCACGGCTCAATGTAGCCAAAGTATAAGACCCATGAATTCCTCCTATATAGGAAAGAGATGTAAATGTGTGATCAATTTTTCCGTACTTCTCATCTTCATTTTTCTTTTTCCATTTATGTTTTATGATCACATTAAAAACAGATATTGAATAACAATTCATACTTTCTTGATCCAGACCTCTCACAATGGAACCTTCAAGATGATTATTATTTTAGATATAATATTTCATTGTGTATATATTTTTTCTATAGGATACATCCAAAAAATTCAATGGTTCCCCCAAGAAGTGTTTTAGTTGGAGTATGTACTGTTAAATGCAGAATACAGGGGAAAAATTATGGTGGATTGTTTTTCCAACTCACACAAAATTAATGGATCTTATTGCTGCATTATTTAAGAATGGATTCGATAACCTTTTAGAAAAAAGGTCTATAAAAGAACTTCACAAGATAATAAGTATCAGAATTATATTATTGGATAAAAAATATTGGATTATCTATTATAATAAATTCCTAAAGAAGGAGGTGATAAACATGAGTTTTAAGGGATTTTAGTTTCAAATCCCTTATATTGACTCATTTATATATGTTGATAGAATAACCATCAGGGACCTTGTTATTATATAATAATTCCATAAATTGAGTTTTATCTAAAGGTTTCATCATATAAAAGGAACTTTCTATTTGTTTTTACCGATACACACAGGATGTAGTTCTAGTCGAATACCACAATACAACAAGTCCCGGTGAGATTAGAAGTCATATTTGATCTCCACCATGATATTTAGAAGAATTGAAAGAAAAATTTCGCTTATATTTTTTTCAATGTGAATTATTTATAAAAAATGATGTAAAAATTGGTATAATGATATGGAAAATCAAAAAAGATGATTCTCTTTTTTCCATTTGTAAGTGGATTCACTGTCAAAATTATTTATATTTTAAGATTTCAACTGATTTTTAAATAATGAAAAATAGAAATATTTAAAATTATTTCTCAAATCAGTTACTCACATACATTGATGTGGTTGTTCATTGTCAATAGTATTGGCAATCCTCTGACGATTCTTCCTATATTGATGATCCATTCAAAAGAAGCATCGATGCCCCATGAAACTGAAACTAGGATGATATTTTAGACTTTGCGATCATGTATTTTTCATAAAAATAGTTCACGATATTTTTCCATTTGCACTCTAACTAGACTTCATTTTAAAATAAGGGAAATATATTATAGTAAATAGAAGTGAAGCACACATTTTAATTTTTTTTTGAAGAAGCATCGAATGTGCATACACCCATATCCCAAATATGATTCAACTCTAGTATTAAAGGTTGAAATTAGACTTCTATATCATTTTCAGGATAAAAAGGTATATATATTAGTACACTCATAAAAGTTAAAGTTTTTTTCATACACATTCATGAAGGAAGATTATAAACATGGATAAAAACTAGCTATGTGTTGTGAGTAGTAAACATCTGACCAAATAGATTAAAACCATCGCAGGATAGAAGAAACCTAAAATTATGCACCTAAGATAAATAATATTGATGTTGTGAATCAAATTCCTAACATGGTAATCCATCTACAAGATAGACCAACTCATCATTATCTTTAATTATCTCAGTATAATTTCATCTCATATTAGCTAGGATTTCTACAGACATGAATAGATTCTAAAGCCTCAAAATCAATATAAAGTAACACATGAATTTATGTGTCACATAAGATGGTGTTCCATATGTATTTTAATTCCATTGAGATGAACCAAATTCCTTAAAATCATTAATCTCATTTGTTTCCTCCTAAAATAAACTACAATCTTTTGGACAAGCATGAATTTTATTAGTAGAAAATTTGAGGTTCTTAATTAACTTCCATTACATATAAATATTTGATGTAATATCATCAAAATAATGAAGAAATTATTTTAAAAAGGTAATAATATAATCAATGGTGGTATTATAAATTCCATACATGGGTTTTCTAGGATATAATACATTAGAAATTGAAACATTATCATTTTAGTACATTCCAGATATACAAGAGTTCTTACATCATCCATTAATTTTATCACTCTCTGAACATCATCATATTCAGTCTTTTCCTAATGTGTATTGATATCACCGCCTTCTTTCACTAGAATAATATCTCTCTTAAGATGATTCACAAATAGAAATTGATCAAATATCAAATTATCCATTCCACTTACTCATTTCCATTCATTATTAAGACAATATTGTGTCATCTCTCCATTTTTATACCAAACATAATTGTTTTTTTGAAATACAGACATCATTATATAGTAGATAAATTATTCCAGGATAAAAAATGGTCTTCCAATGCAATTACAACCTGGAAATTGTATATAATCTCCATTTAAAGCATTTTAAAATTCAAAATCTAAAAAAATTTCCAAATTATTTTGAAACTCGGTTGAAATCCGATTGCTATGATACCTTAATCTTCTACCAATTCTATTATAGGGAAAAAATTTACGTTCCAACAAAATATGTAAAACATAATTAAAAACTTCAATAAAACCAATTTCAATAGGAAAAAAATCAATGAAAATAATATTTCTTAAATAAAAAAATTATAACCAAAATTTAATAAAGGAGTGGGAAGTACAGAGTTGTATGATATATGAAATAAAATAAAAAATTTGTTAGAAAAAATTACTCATCTCTAATTTTAAAGGATTCATTTATAATTCCAAATAGAATTATAATATTATAGAGATGTCTATAAATGAATATATTCTACAACCATATTACTTGAATAACTGAAAAATCATATTTAATGAAAATAATTATATATTATTGGATGTTTTCTGATTTAAAAAATAAAATAAACCATTTAAATAATTTAGCTAAATAATCCTAAATTAACATTAGAATTATTATTTAAAAATAGGAAAGGGTCATAAAACTACACAATAATTATTAAGAAAAATAATGAAAATATTTAAAATATTTTTTTTCAATATACAATTCCATTAACAACATTTTATTTAATATACAAAAATACATTGAAAAACTCAATAGTCATATTTCCAAATATAGACATTTAACTATTTAGTGAACATTATAAATCAAGTGTATTCTCTTCATAGGAATATTCTAAAAAATTCCTTGTCTGGAAGAGACTGCCTACCTATACAATCTATCGATGAGATCCTAAACCTTTAATAATAATAAATAAACCTCCTGTAATGAATAAATCAATTTATATAACTAATTGATTCCAAATTATTCATCTCTAAAAACTAATAATAAAAAAACCTAAATAAAAACCATGAAAATAAATTCTAACAGCCTCTACAAATCAAATTTAACAAAACCCATAATCTTTCCTACCTAAGAAGTGCAAGATTTCAACCCATATTAAATAAGTCCCAATACCAACTTACCAAACAATATCCACCAATTAGTATGAATATAAGGGTACTCCTATCATAAATATAAAATAAAAAATCTAACATCACCCAAAAATATACAATAGTTTAATACTAAAGGATCATCCAAATTACAATCAGTAAACCAAAATCCCAAAAATAAAACAACTCCCACAAATAACCCTATTTCAAATAATATAGAATAATGATAAAATAAATGTATCTTGGTTATGTTTTCATATATATATATAAATGAGAATAATAGTCCACATAATAGAAGAAGGATTTGGAACTCACTACCAAAAGAAGATCAGAATCATAAAATCACAGAATCAGAGGAGAACACTGAAGGAGGAGAGGCGTTGGTCTTCACCCAAACTAGGGAAACACGGCTTGACCTTGGGGGGATATATGGCTTGATGAGTGAAGGGGGGACGGTGGGAGGGGAGATGTAGGACTCTATCGAATTTTTTTTTTCAAAAAAACATTGGGATAGATAATCTATTCCCATATTTTACATAACTTATAGGTATAAATAGTCTCCATGAAAGTTTGAACAATAGTTTATGTAATCCGTGGGTATAGATCTTTGGGGATAGCCCCAATTTTTACTAGTGCTAAAAACATGAGCACAAAAACTGAGAAATAATTTGAATAAAATTGAAGGTGAGAAGAAATATCATTGATCTATTCAAATTTAATATCTCTTTGCTTAGCTTCGATTCTCTGTCATCTGATAAAGATCATTCCCATACTCCCAAAGAAGTTCATTTACTCTTGCTTTGGAGCATCTATTTTTCCTATAATTTCATTGTAAATAATTGGTGGCGTAAAATTTTATTTTATCCCTATTTTATTTATCCTTAAATTCGGAAGGCCATACATTTTTATTAACTTTTGGATAATCCCATTTTACTTTAATTAGGTTTTGGGGGAACCTTAAATGACTCTTGAGGGTCCTAAAGACCAAAAAAAGAAGGATAAGACCTATATGGAATTTTTTACAATAGATCTAGAATCCATAATTTAATGGATGCACACCCAGCATTTCCCTATGAAAATCATAGTGCTTGGTACCGATGAAGGATGTAATACCCTCTCATTCTTTCCAATCTAGTAGCCCTGTAAAACTGGGTTTACTGCTCTGAATCACACATCTGGATATTCATTGGAGGAAATTGAGCCCCTTAAATTTTCCATCAAAGTGCTGTGTTTGACTGGGGTTGTTGAGAGGACCGTTTTTCCTACCTTTTTTCCACTTCCACCTTTCAAACCCTGTCCATGAGACCTCTAGAAACATAATCTATTTCTATACCCCTCACCATTATGGAAAACACTCCTAGCTAAATCTTGAATAAGACCACACAGACCGAACTGATTGTCACATTGAGGGACCCGCCACCTTTTTCGTCACACCGATCCCCGATCACCACTAAAAAGACACTATTGACACATTAAGGAGCCCAATGACCCTACAACCTCCCATCCAATTGAATTCTTGGTCCACATATATTTTCTAGCCCGCATGAGATGAACATCTCCACTGGAATTCCGTTATGTTAGGACTCGAACCTGATCATTGATACAGGATTATGGGGTTGATTTTACACTAGGCTATAAACCCAATTGCATATACCTTTTTATTTATTTTTCAAAACACCAACTCATATTTCAAAAATGAAAAGTCTATTTTCATTAACATTCTTTTCAAAAGGTTTTGGGTGCGGTGGAAGTGTGTGATGAGTCATTACCAACTTATTATTATTATTAATGATCAATCTGAGATTTATATAATGATAAATTCTATGATCAAAATAATTGAATCAAATAAAAAATACAATGGATAAAATGATGAAACCATAGGAAGTATCATCACATGTTACTTATAAATAATTTAATAAATTTAAATAATTACCTTGTATAAAATATTTCTTAGTTGATGGATATAACAAAAAATATATATTTTATGTTCATTGTGTTGTAGGAATCAAGAGAAGATTCCCTCTTACAGTGTTCTACATGTGTTCCAAAAATCATCGAATTTCACTATAGGAATCTTCAGGCACTAGCATGACATATACTATTCCTTACGCCATTAACCTTTTATTGAAATGAGAATCACATCTAAAGCGTTCTTCTTGATCTCTTGACTTCAGAGTGGGAGGTGAAGGAAGATAACACCCTATTCTTGGGAGCATTCTTAGAGAGGGAGCTCTCAAGGGATTGAGAGGATTCTCTCCATTTGTCATCGTTCGCAACACAAATGAATTGGATCTCTAAGAAAATAATATAATTGAGTTTATATATCACTATGGCTAGAAATAAATAACTACCTAAGTGACCCTTATTATTTATTTAATCCGTTAAGTAACCCTATGTCTGTAATAATAATAATATCATCATTTCTTGACATCAGATTATTTTGTGAATTAAAATTTAATATTATTTATTCAAATAAAATTTAGTATATATTATTTCTCACCAGACAATTAAAATTATTTTGGAAATCTTCCACAATATTTATCAATCCTTGAATAATGACTATTTATTTATTAAATAAATATCACCTCATTATTTATCAATTAATTAATAAATAATATATTCACAAAATAAAAAAAAATATTTATTAAATATTCCACTCACATTATATTCTATTGAATAACTGGTGATGTAATGCACGTGATCAATAAGAAATTAATAGTTATTAAAACATGCGTGAGAATAATATTTATTCAACTTGTTAAATAATAAATAATTATATATAATTTAACTAATAATTTGGATACACTTAGTGTGTGATCATCTATGCATCTTTCTCAGTGGCATTAGGAGAAGTAGCCTAAAGTCAAAGGTTATCATCTGAAAACATGCCAAGACACCCATAAAAAAATACTTTAATGAAAAAATGACATGATACCTCACACAAATGATTATTTTGTAATATAACTACTTTATCATGATATATTTAATCAATTAGGTTTCATGTCGGTGCCATGAACCTATGTTCTTGAAATCTCTTTATTTTACTTCTTAGAAATCGAACTTTCCTATAGAACACTATGGACATGAATTTATTTAGGCTACAAAATTTCCATCAAAGGGGATGATATAACAACTTCTATTAATTAATATAAGGGAAAAATTATTTCCTGTTATATCCATTAATGCAGTATTACTCGTGATGCACTGAACATATCCTACCTCACTGTGAACATATGTCATCATTCATCAATAACTCAAACTATCGACTCATAATACTCATTAATAACAATATTAAATTCCAATGATCAATACACACATCCATAGATAGGAATATCTAATGACACATATAAATGTGGATTTCCTTTTGGGAAGTCTCGTTCACATAATATACTACATCGGATATTACCTACGGTGTACAACCTGAGAAGGTGCCTAAAATTCCTATGAGTCTCCACCCCTGATAGCCTTTATCATTTGTGTCCCCCAAATGATATCATTCAGATACAGAACATATATTTAAGAATAGTACCATAGCACTTCTAGGTTGTCATCATAGCGGGGAACTGTTATGACCTTTTAGAACGACAGCTACTCTTAGGACATTATCACATACTATGTTATGTAGAAGAACAATCATGATTTGATACAAAATTTATTAATATTCCAAACTATAAATATAGGTTATCATAAAGTACATTGAA
The DNA here is from genome assembly GCA_963277665.1 of Viscum album. NCBI lineage: Eukaryota > Viridiplantae > Streptophyta > Magnoliopsida > Santalales > Viscaceae > Viscum > Viscum album. The sequence goes on along the minus strand of OY728139.1, from coordinate 1,270,872,408 downwards.
TTCGGTTATAGGGATCCAAATCCAATAGAATCCCACCTATAATAGAAAAAAACCGCTAATAACCTTTAGTCTAATAGCTCTCACATGATACTCATGCTTTTATTGAGATAGGCCTTTAGCAAAGGGTTCTTCCATGTTCTCTTCCGTGAGTACTCAAGTAACTGAAACTTCACCCCATGATATAAATCCCCCAAGAGGTTATACTTTTGGAGTATATTCATTTTTTATTTCTGTGACCTTGTCTCTTTTTCAAGATCCACCACTCTAGTATTATCATAATACAATGTGATAGGATCTTTACTACTGGGTACTACATCAAGATCATAAAAAAAACTTCATATCAAAATTGATTCCATGGATACAACATACGCCACTATATACTCGGAATCCACTGTAAAATAAGAAAAAACTGGATTCTTTGAACTCTTCCAGCTTATAACTCCTCTGTTGAGATGAAAAACATATTCAAACTACAATTTCAGATCATTATAATATATCTAAAAACTAGCATCAATATAACCCCCGATAAACATCTCCTCATATCTTCTATACACTAGGAACATATCCTTAGTTATTCTGAGACACTTAATGATATCCTTAACAAGAGGCTAATGTTGTTATCCTAGATCATCTTGATATCTACCTACCATGCATAATGTATTTGCAACATAAAGTCTAGTACATAATGTAGCATATATTATTGATCATATCACTGAATCGTATTGGATATTATATATTCTCTATTTCACCTATTGTGTTTGGACACATGTTATTTGAAATATGTGAACTATATGACATTGGAACTAATAAACTGATGGATTTTTCCGTAATAAATATTTTTAGTATCCTGTCAATATATGTACTTTGACTTAGTCTAAGAAGCCTCTTGGATCTATCATGAAATATCCAGATCCCTAGAATATAGGCTACTTCAGCTAAGTCCTTCATGGATAATTTTTTAACAATTCCTTAATAAAATTTAAGACAAGTATGTCATTTCCAACAAATAATATGTCATTAATATTTAATACTAGGATAACTACTGCATTCAAAATAATCCTCTTTTAATCACATGGATCACATTATTGTAATGAAACAATTTTATTTTACTGATTCATAGAATCAAATGTTCCATGAACTAGACACTTGATTCAATCCATAAATGGGTCTCTACAACTTGAAAATAATTTTGGTATCACTTGGAGTCACAAAACCTTATGGTTGGTTTATATAGACATCTTCCTGAAGGTTTCCATTAAGGAATGCATTTTTTACATCTATATGCCATATATCATAGTCATGGTAAGTTTTTATAGAAGGTATAATTCTGATAAACTTACACTTGGAAACTACTGAAAAGGATTCATCATTGTCAATTCCATGACATTATTTAAAGCCTTTATCCACTTGACTTTTTTATAGGAATTTACCTTACATTATATGTCTAGTTTTCTATTGAATACCCATTAACATCAAATGGGCTTTACATCAACTAGCGCATTAACCAGAACCCAAAATAGGTTATGATACATGGAATCCATTTCATAATTCATGGATTCGTTCAATCTTGTAGCTTATAAGAACTATACTATCTCATTGTTGGATAGAGGTTCATCATTGTCATACAATAATGAGTCACCATCTTTAGTGACTAGAAAACCATAGCTCCCTAGTTTTATTACCTCTCTTGTGCTCCTATGTAATACCTCTGTTTCATGAACAAGTTCTTCTATAGGGACCTATGGAACCTGATCCTATCCCAACTCTTGTGTATCTTGAGCATCCAATTCATCAAAGTTAATCATTCTCCTTTTATACTTTTTGTGGTTGTTCTCCCTCTTAAAGAAATATGGATGGTTTCGAGACACTCACTTTATTTTCTGAGGGGTTGTATAGGTAGTATCCATTTATTTTATTAGGATACCCTATAAAGATATACTTTATTCCTCAGGGTGCTAGTTTTTATCTTGAGAAGGCATTAACAAACACCTCGCAAACCCATACACATGTATATGACAAATGAACTTTCTTTACACACCATAACTCTAAGGTAATTCCATTTGACACTTTAGTTGGAAATCAGTTTAATGTGTATGCCACAATTTGTAATGAATGTCATCAAAAGGATAATGTAATATATACATGACACATTATCATACTTACCATGTCTAACAAGGTATAATTTCTCCTTTCACCAAATCCATTCCACTATGGTGTATAAGGTGGGGCGAGTTGATATAGAATCCCAAAATCCCTTAAGAAATTGATAAAATCTTAGTTGTTATATTCACCACCTTGATCCAATATAAGTTTATTTGTCTTATTTATAAGTTGATTCTCTACTAAATTCTTTAATTCTATGAATTTGTCAAAGGGATCAGACTTATAAATCATAATGTAGATATAACCACATATAGGAAAGTCATTATTAAAAGCTATGAAGTAAGAACACCCACCTCTAGGTTCTTCTATAAATTCTCTACACACATCAGTGCGTACCATTACTAGATCCTCTGTGTCCCATTCACCCTATCCACTGAATAGAGGTTGGGTCATTTTTCCTGGTAAACAAGAATGACATCTTTCTAGTGGTTTTAGATTAGACGAGTCTAAATAAAAATCTTGATAGAGCTTTTTCAACCACTTCTCATTTATATAACCAAGATGGTGATACCATAGTTTGGTGTTATTTGAGTCATGTGAACACAATTCTTTATCAATTTACAATACTTTGTTTCCATAAATTAATACATAAAGACTGTTATTTAGATGTCCCATACCATAATATATTATTCCTTCATAAAAGAAACAACTTTTCTTTCCAAACATGAAAACAAAACCATATGTATATAGTAATGATACAAAAAATATATTCTTGGTAATAGTTGGTACATAATAAAAATCTTTTAAAACCAAAATCATTCCCATTGGTAATGAAATGTGGTATTCAGTAATGGCTAGAGAATCCATACTTGCACTATTAGAAGCTCTTAAATCCATCTCTCCTCTTGTAATATTTCAGAATCTACATGGTTCCTACATTTGGATACAAATGTGACCACACAAAACTTTATCTAATACCCAATGTGTAGATATTGACAGATTACACTCGATAATGAATACAAATTTATCTCCCCTTTCTTCTAGGTGAACTTATTTTTCTAGTGTGTTTGATTTCCACATGGAAAACATATACCCTCCTTTTCCCCTTTACCACATATGGATCTTCTAATTCTTTGAAGGATAATGCTCAGGAGATTTAGAATTGTTATGTGTCTTGGGACCATTTTCCTTGTTCTCTATTTTATTATTCACCATAAGGGATGTGGTTTTATCATGCCCCATATCCTTATACACTTTTTGAATCAAAGTAAGAAGCTCTGAAAGACTCCTCTCATTATTTAACACATTATAATTAATAATAAAACTAGATAAGGTATTGTGAAGTGATGAAAGTATGAGTTCTCTGTACAACTCATCCATGAATTTAAACCCTAAGATGTGTAGGTATTCAATATATCCAATAAGCTTGAATACATGAGGTCCAACTGGTGTAGAATCTCCAAGATTAATTCTAAACAATGAATTAGAGATCTTGTTTCTCTCTTATCTCACATTCTTCTGATAGAGACACTAAAGGTGAGACATCATGCTATATGCATCCATGTCCTCATGTAACATAAAAATCACAATGGTCATGGATGATAGCATGAAACATTGAACATATATGGAATCATTCAAATTTTTTTCATTGAGTGATAACTCTTAATCCGTTGCCTCATTATAAGGATTATTAGGAATAGGTTATTCTAGCACATATAATTTCCTTTAATGGAAAAGTATATCACGTAAGCACCTTTACCACTGTTGGAAATTTTTTTCAGTGAGAAGGCTGTCCTTCTCAAGTATGGGTCACAATGATATTTTTGAATTCATGTAAATGATATTTCTACAAATAAAATAAGTAGAGATTTAGTAAATTTTTTCGATAAAAGTTAGACAAATAAATAAATATTATATTTGTTAATCTCCCTCTGTTTTATCAAAAACAAATATCCCTCACAATTGGCATCAGAATATCCTATTTATTGGACATTATAGTAGAAATGATCCATATTCCCCTTCCCATTACCCCAACATTGTTTGTTTAAGAAACATGAATGGGTTTAGGTATACATTTCAAATTCCAACAACATTAAAACATAGTTTCTTGATCTGTTGAGTGGACTTCCCAATCCTAAAATCCTTAAATTGGATTTCCTTAACCCTTTCCTCTTAGTTATACCAAGTCCTACTTTTTCAGTCAACCCTTGATGTGAACTAAGTTATGTCAACCCAAGAAATCAAGTTAGAATTCCCTGATAATTGAAATACCTTAACTTTGGCTGGTCAAGCACTTTGAACTATGATTCGATTTTAATTGAGGAAGTGGAAGTCTATACCGACTTAATATATATTATTGAGGGGTTTTATCATTTTATGAGTAAATTTACAATCATTATATTTATAACGTTTTTTGTAATATGAAATGAATTTACTTAAGTGATTATCCATGTCTTAGATAATATTTATGCATAAGAAAATTTATTTTAGTTCTATCTCATATGCTGGTTAATTCTTTAATTCACGTGACGGTGAAAAAACATCCATAGTGAAATAACCATGAAACTTAATAGAAATAAAATAATAAAGCAATATCATCATGAGATTTTACTAATGGTTATTTTATCTAGAGGTTGATAAACTAACAGTTGACCTAATGGAAAAACACCTAGAATCAATTAAGGTTCGTGTTACAACTTTCCACTTATCCACCCATATATCTATCTTGGATTGGGTTGGTCTCAACTCCATACCTGAACCACCTCTGCTAGCTTGGGAGATCCATCCATTATATATGATTTTACTCACACATAGGTCAGGGAGACTAAAGGTTTTTACAAAATAATCCATGATCACATAGGCCCTTACATAATAAGAGGAGGGATGGAACACATGCCGAAAATTTAATTTAACAATAAATTAAATGAAACCAATCTCATACAATGGTTTGGTCTATGTTCATGATCATCCACATCCATGTAATAAATTATGCATTTAACAAATATACCATACAATTTTTAATCATTATTATTTAATATAAATCAAGGTTGAATCAATTAATAATCTTATTTAATTAATCAATTATTTCATCTTAATTCTCCTCCAAATTTCCTTGAGATTCACTTCCATCGTACTTTTAAACAAATAAAATATTTTTTTAAAATTAACTTTGTACAAAAAATATACCTTGGAGGAAACATGGTTAATACCCATCTGAATCTACCCAATATGTATTATACTTGTATATAATTTACACTTGTGACATATGGCATACATGAATTATGACGTACCTTAATGACATGTACTATCAACTTAATGATTACATGAATTACATTATTTTTCCATCACATGTCATGATTTAATGTACGTAGAGTAATCACTATTATATGGCACATATATGATATGAATACCTATACATTACGTAGAAATTAATTATATATATATATATATATATATATATTAATACTCATTACATTGAGTGTCCTATCAACTTAATGACCACAAACTAGTATTTGTCGATAAGTTTTACATAGTATAATAAATTAATTTTAATTACTTGTAATTTGTTATAGGTACACGATGTGTACATGCGAGCTGCAAGACATGTACATCTCTCACTCTCTATCCGAGGCAATTCTTAGGGACTCGGCGTATAAGGACCCGACCTTATAACATTACATAATATTGAATTAAATGAATAATTCAAATTGAGGATCTTTTCAGGTTTAGAGTTTTATAGAATTAGGCCATAAGTATTACATAACAACTTTAATATTACAAGTAGACACTACTACTCAGTATCTATTTTACTTTTCATAAAATAAAATCTCTTAAAAGGAAACATGTCTAGTTCCATATTTTAGACAACATGACTTTCCCATGATCCCATCCTTGACCCTATTTATCATTATGTCCTATGGAAAAAATTTCAAAAACTTGGGATGAGAATAAAAAGCTCAATAAGGGTTATAAAATAAGGAAGGGAGTCATTAGCCCATAAATAAATACAAATCAATTAAGCTATATTTTTCAATCATAACATACCTCAATAAATAATAAGACTTCTGAATAACACACAAAAATCATAAATCATAAAGGTTACTTATGGAATCCATATCAACCTTACATTTTAGCTATCATATCTACATAGGGAGTTACACTTGGAATATCCATCTTAGTATATTCCCTAAATCTCTTATGAGAAACATCACGTTTACCTCCATCACATTACCCAATGCATTGGAGAGCTATCTCAAGCTAACTCGCCCTAGGTTTATCACGGAACCACCTGTATACGTAAACAATTCCCAATAAACATAAAATAATCATAACTGATAACACATGTATAAAGGGACAATAACATTTCCACATTCCAATATATCAAATCAATACATTTAAATAAATAATGCTTTATCAAACCATTTTCAAAACTATTAAAAACATTTAATAAAGGGATTTTTGAATCAACGTATCCCATAAAACCTTGAAACTTTTAAATAAATTATCATTTAAAAAAATTAATGTCCATATAAATAAATCCTTAAAACCATTTTAAAAACATGGACATTAATGATAAATATTTAGAAGAATAAATCTTTAAAATATTTAAAATGATATTTTTGTTAAAGAGTTTTTAACAAAATGAGAGACTCTTGAATAAAAATAATTGAGGAATAATATTGAATAAAAACTTTAAAATATCATGAGAATATATGGATTCATGATATAATATGTCAAAGGATAGTATATACACCATATAAGAGTTAATTGGTGCATAACAACATTGAAGTCTCAGTGGAAATGTAAATTGAGATGAAATCCCTTATAAAGATGGTATCCTTAAATTAAGGATAAATCAATCACATTATTATGTGTGAAAAATATAAATACAATCAATATATGTGGATATTAAGTGTAAAAAAATCAGAGGTCATTCACACATATTCATTGGACGACATATTCAAGAAGTACAAGGTTAACCCAAAGAATTGAAATTGGGTTAAGAAGTTCCCTTGTAAAAATTCGACAGCGTAATGATGTCACTTTAAAATTCATAAAGTGAATTGATGAGATAAAAATGGGTATCTCATCACTTGTACTTAAATTTTACATCAATAATGATATAGAAGAACATGTCCCAACATAATAAGATATAAATTAGAAGACATAACAAAAATAAGTCTTTTAAAAAGAGGAGGGTGAAAGGTTCCTTTACCGATTTGGTAACTTACAAAACATACACCACATGAAATAAGGATCATAAAATGAAGATTTAAATACTCATATATGAAATTATATTACAAAAATAGTACAATAATGGGCAGTACATACACCACACAAAAGGAAATAGTGTCAAATATAGCATGAATCTCACGGGAAATAAAAAGCGAGATAAAACCGTTTACCACGTTCAAATCAACTGATTTTTATGAAAAAAAGTTAAAAACCACCAAATGAATCACATAATACCATGAATATAAATAGAATAATGATAATATATATCAAATGGAATTACACAATTCACCACATGCAATAAATAATTGGCGAACAAAGGAAATCTCACAGAATTAAAAGCGAGATAAGAAATCCCTTACCTTGTGTCCGACTTGACCCGTTCGTTATTTAATCTCCTGAATAATAAACTAATGTTAATTTATAATTTCCTAATAACCCTTTAAAAGTTTATTATTCCTTTTATATTACTTGTTACCATGTTATAAACAATATGTAATCATTTAAGTTAATAACAATCGTTTTGTTGATATTTGGTACTTGAGTAAAAAAATGAACACCTTATAATTACAAGTTGTTCATGTGGAAAGATATCAATTATCTTAAAAAATATATTAATGATTTAGATATCATATATATCATATATATCCAGTATATACATGTATTTATAATATTACATAACATTTAGAGGTAAGAAATGAAATGAATCGTTCATGGAGACGGTAAGCCGTACGTACGCAGGAATGCTACTTCCATTTCTATTTCTTATTTTAATAGAATTGAAAACATAATTATGTATAGTTATATTATAATTCCAGTATAATATAATATAAAATATTATTAACTCTATCCTTTATACGTCCCACATAAGGCATTAATGTGTCATATCACTTTGAGGGGGCGGTTGTTTGCACTTCCTCTAATTAGATTATCGTATTTACCCACTATGGAAACCATAATGTATTCCTATAAATGAAAAAATACATAAAAATAAAGAAAAAATAAACATAATATATTTCATATATAAATATAGTTCCATCATAATGGCTACCATGAGAGGCGGTTGGAGATATTTGAACATTCATCATTTCTTGAGGCGTTAGTTTTCAATCCACAGAAACATTAAGTTCTTCACCCATTAGATGGAGGTGTGTGTAAGGGTAGTTCGAATAATTATCATAAAAACATCCTAGTATATTTAGTATACTGGTGTTGTTACAAAATAAAGGAATAAAAAGAGGTTAAGGGTTGGAGAAGTAAAAAAAAGAAAACAATTTAAGAGAAACCGTTACCGTTAATTTGGGTAACTCCCTTTGGTTTGAACCAACTGACTTATTGAAATGCCTTCTGCCTAAGGTAAGGCTTCTAGGAGGAGTATAGGGATGTAGGGAGCGTAATTGGGCAGAGTTTGGATGATCCAAAAGGCTTGAGAGGAGTGAGGAATTGGTTATAAGTGGTCTCCTTTTATAAGGGAGAGGACGGGCTCTTTAGGAAAGTGTGATAATATTATTTTATTAAATAATGATATTCGGTTTCTAAAGGTCCCAAAATAATTAACGTCAAATATAAGATGACTCATAGTCGAAATAATATCATCCAATAGTAATTGGACAGGTTTTGGATGTTATTTTAATATTTATAATCTTATTTATTTAAATCTTTTATTAATGAGGTAAATACTACATCATTATTGTGTCATAAATAATTTAATTTATGTGATGTATAAAAATTATAAAATAAATACCATGATGTAGGAAATCCTTTTATATTTTCAATGAATATTTATAGTCAAAAATATAATTTATATAACACCATATAAAAATTAATTTACTAAAATATTTTTGTTTAGGTTATATTTTCCTTTACATTAAATTAAATAATCTAAAGTGTAATTATCTTTAATAAGTGGTTCCATGTGGTCCCAAAATAGACCCAATGATGACCATGGTCGTTCATTACTCATCCAATAATGTTAGGACATGTGTTAAGCTAATATTGAATTATTACAACATTCTTTTTTACCTTGAATTACCCCATTTAACTTTAACAATTGTAAATAAAAGTCAAAAGTTACTTTTCATCAAAAATTATTTTCATCTTATTGAACCACATTTTACATCTTGATAAAAACCATGTATGTTGTATTTTTGAAATTCAATTCACAGAAGTGGTAAAATTTTATTTAAATGAAAAAGTCCGTTTTTTTAACTACTACTAAGTGATTTCGCTATTTATCAAAAATTGATGTTCTTTCAGAAAAATACAAAAAATTCAGCCTAAGATTTATTTGATATTCCGAATTCAAAAATTTTGTCTATTTTTATAAATTAAAAACATAGAAGAGGAATTAATTAATTTAAAATTAATTCCCGTTGTAAAAAAATAGCGTGTTTTTAAGAAACAATAACTATCAAAAGATTGACACTTGTTTATGTCCAATTTCATAGTGAAATTAATTCCAATGACAAACATTGGATAAATGGTAATCATATATTCTAATTAAACTTTAAAACCAATTAAAAAGATAATCTAACCGTATAAATAAATTAGATTAAAACATAGTTGTGAATTAAAATACAATATTTTTAACTATTCATTAGAAAATGAACTTTATCAGAAAAATTCCAAAAATTTACACAATGTAAATTTTGATGTCCCCATTATAAATAAAGATTTCATTTGATAAAATATAATTTATTAAAGATTCTGAAATTATATTTAAAGAGGGTTTTCCATTAAAAGGTGGTAAATCGGCCTTTTAATGTAAATTATGCTTAAAATTAGATTCATTCACATTTTAAGCCTCTAATTTTTATTGGATAAAAGTAAATAAATTTATCAAACATGTATATTCATATTGTAGTTACATTTTTTCATTCCCGCAAATACAACGTCTAGGAGTTGACTTCCATTTAAAATAATAATATTATATTATTAGTGTGCAATGTAAGATTTCAAAGAAACCTGTTGTTGTATATCGGGTACGCTATCGAACATAGAAACTCCTTTAAAGTAAAATTAATATTTAATTAAAAAATATTAATAAACCTGAAATATGTCTTATTATTTATTTACCTGGGATGTTACAATGCATGTATACCATGCCTCAAAATATTGGAGTACACAATATGTAGAAAGGTATACATGACGTGTGCTCTCCGTGTTACACGATCACCATTCACATGGGATGCATATATAAATAAACGACTAATCTTTGAATTAATGGAATTCATTCCATATATGTGGGCTACACGATATGTACTTCAGATTATCATGTGCCAGAATGTCCTAGTCAACACATAGTGAGATAAATTGAATGTACCACATGTAATCAGCACACACTGTTTGAATTAAATTTGAATTAGTTCGTGGTGCATTGATCTCATGTACCCATCATGTAACTCCAGTTACATGGTGTAAACTAATGTGTTATCTAGATAGAATCCTTAGAACCTCTAGATGAGATATTAGATTTTATTTTGTTCCTAAAATTATTAATTTAGATTTGATATATGAGAAACAAAAGAGGAATAAGTAGATCTCACAATTGGAATTCAAATAATGATTAAGCATGAATCTAAAACTAAATGAAAAATTCATAAATCAGTCAATTGTATTTAAATAATTATAAATTATTATGTAAGATCTCTAATACAACTGGAAGTTTTCGGGTGTAGCAGATGCATACAATGAGTTGTGCCTATCTTTTCTTTTTTATCATGATTGATGATCAATCCAAGATTTACATAATGATAAACTCCATGATCAACATAATTCAATCAAAGAAAATAGAAAATGGATAAAATGCATGAACTAGAGGGAGGATGATCACATATTATTTATAATTAATTTAATCAATTTAATAAATTACCTTGCACAAATTCTTTCGTTGTTGATGGATTTGACAACAGATCTACATTGTATGATCCTTATATTGTAAGAATCAAGAGAATATTCCCTCTAGCGGTGATTCATACGTGTTCCAAAAATATCGGAATGTCACCGTATAAATCTTCAGGTGCTATATCACTTGTTTCATTTTCCTTCGACCACCACAAGAATCACTTCCAATGCATTCGTCTTGATCTCTTAACTTGAGATTAATTGGTGGAATTTGATCACTCTCCATTCTTGGGAGAGTTATTGGAAACGGTTTTCTCTATGGCTTCATAGGATTCTCTCAGTCTTTAATTGTGCACAAAACAATGATGTGGATCTCAAATAAAATAATATAATTGGGTTTATATATCACTATGGTTATAAATCAATAATTGCACAAGTTCCCCTTATTATTTATTTAACCCTTCGTGGAACCCCATGTCTATAATAATAATAATAATATTTCTAATCACATTATTAACTTTAAAATTAATGTAAAATATTATTTATTAAAATAATATTCAATATATATTATTTCCCACCCGGCCATTACACTAGACTCGCCATTCATCCACAATATTTTTCAAAACATGAATAATGATTATTTATTTATTAAATAAAAAAATACTATATTCAATAAATAGAAAATAAATTTATATTAAATATTACACTCACATTATATTCTCTTAAATAATTGATGATTGAATACATGAGATCAAACAAACATGAATAATTATTAAACTATGAGCTGGAATAACATTTATTAAGATTGCTTAATAATAAATAAAAATATATTATTTAACTTTGATTATGGATACACGTAGTGTGTAACCCTTTTGGAATATTTCTTTGTTTCATTAGGAAAAGAAGCCTAAAGTCCAATTTTGGAATCTAGTAACATGCCAATGAACCCCTAGAGAAAGAAATTAATTCCATAATGAAATAATACCTCATACAGATGCTTACTATGTAATATAATACCTTTATCATGATATCTCGAATCAGGAAAGTTGCATGCCAGTGACATCAACTTATGTGCTTGATCACTTTTTATTTGACATCTTGGAAATTGAACTTTCATATATATCAGCATGGCCATGAAGTTATTTAGGCTATATCATTTTTATAAAAGGTTATGAGATATTAAATTCTGTTAAATAACCAAAAGAAAAAAAATCATTTTTCACATTATTCATTAATGCAATATTACTTGTGACACACCTAACATATCCTACCTCGCTAAAAACATATGGAATCACAATTTTCATCATATAAATCAAAGTACACGACTCATAATACTCATTAATAATAATATTAAAGTTAAAGGATTAAAACACATGATCATTGATAGGAATATCCAATGACACATATAAATTTTTATTTCCTACTAGTGGGTCTCATTCCCATAATATCCTACAGTAGATATTACAGAGGTCATATAACATGACAAGGTGCGTCAATGTCCCCTGATCCTCCACCCATGATATCCTGTATCATTTGTTTCCCTAAAATGATATCATCTATCTATAGAACTTATATTTAAGAATAGTTTCATTGCACTTCTATGTTCTCATCATTGAGGGGAACTACTACAACCTATTGGCATGAAAAATGATCTTATAACTTTATCACATTCTATATTACACATAAGAAAAAGCATGATGTGATAAGGATTTTATTAATATTAAAAAAAATACAAATATAGGTTATCATAAAGTACATAAAAGTTGGTTCTAGGAAACCAACTCCAACTTTTACTCCCTTAGACCTTCTATCACCACCACTGTCACTCTAAAAATACCCTCCAACAATTATGAAAATTGATCAGGTAATGATTCATCAAGATGAAAAAAATATATAATTAATTTTAATAGCCTTTTTAAAAAATATCCTTTCATTCAAAAACCCATCTTTATGTATAATTCACCCACTCTTAACTATTTAAGAACTTCTCTATAAAAAACATGGATACCTCAAACATGAATGTCAAAAAAATATAACAACATCGATAATTATTCATCTATTCACATAATTATAACTTGTTATTTGGTGATCCATGTAGCCACAAAACAGAGACACAACCCCGAGACCAATTTCATTCAGATACCTTCATCCAAATTCACTTTAAATCCCAACAATAGTAATTGCTGCAAAATGTCGAACATTCTTCAAGAATCCAATCTTATACTTATATCTATATAAGACTAGATGTTTATGGCCTCACCATCAAGAGAATAATCTCCATGTAATGAAAAAAATCATCATATCAATCAAAATATCCTTGAATCCACCCTCACACGTGTTTGACCACAACTCACAGTAGATCATCTTTGTGCAAACTCTACAATCATAGATCCTTATGTTGTTCCTCATCCACACAATTCAGCATCAATATTTAAGGGGCTTTAGAAATCAATCCATCATTTTTGTTTCGTCCTTCCATCAAATTCAATCAAACTAAATGACATGGGATCTATTTTGTTCTCAATATCTCAAGAACATTCACGCAAAGAAACATGAAATGAGCAGTATTCTTCAAATTGGATTCTGGGTGTGTCATGGGAATTGGTTAAATGGATTCATTGAATATGATCCAACATGGTTCCTCGCACAGATAAATTTTTTTATAAATTAAAATTGACTAAATAAATTAAAACAATACAAAGTTAAAAATAGTTAAAAATTATAAAATAAAACAGAGAAAATTATAAAATGAAATAATAAAAAAATAAATTAAAACAAAAAAAACTGTAAATCGAAAGAAACATTTAATTAAAAAGATAATTTTCAGTAAACTATATGTATAAAATATTATAATAATAATTAAAAATTAAAAATAAATTTCATAAATAAAAAATAAATAGGATGAAATATATAATTATTCAAAAATAATAATAAAAAATTTAAAAATAATTTCATAAATTAAATACTTTAAAAATAATATAACAAAAAAATATAATTAACCTAGGTTAATTATCATAATAATAAAAGTAGATCAACATTAAAACATCTTTCTCTTTCAAATTATCACATTAACCCATAGTTCCTTTAGTTAAACATATATACATCTTTGTTTTATCCTAGGTTAATTTATGTTGGGTTATCTTATACTTTTCAATTTAATCCCTTAATGTAACTATGAATTCAATCCTTTATAGTGGTTTTTAATGATAAAATTGTCAACCAAATCTTATCCCCCAACAATGTCAAACCAAGTGCGTAGTAAGGGATCATTTACCATGTACCAAAATGATAGTTTATTTATACTCGGACAACCCTTTTCAGGGATATTACCCCTAGATGTATATGTGTAAAAACCACATAAAATTTTTGTATCCCAGTAGGGATGTATCACTAGGAAAACTATTAACTCAAAAATTAACCAATTTTTTTGGATATCATCGAATACTTAGACTCATCCCTAGGGGTTTCACTAAGGTTTTATAACTCCAACACCAAAGTTAACTAAAATAATCTCAAAAAATTACTAAACTAATATCCAAACTAATTAAACCTTTCTATAATACCTACTGAAGTGGAAAAAGATATAAATAAAACAAATAATACATTATCCTCATGATATAAATAATTCAGGTCAAAAACAGTCACATAACTGAAATACTGAAATGTTTTGTGTCTGGAATATTAGCTACACAATCATCCTAATTTAGTAAAAGTATGAATATTTTTCTATAACCATGATCCTCTTGACCCTTACTACATATAGTACATGATATAATCATCAATATAACATAGGGAATAATAACATAAGAAATGGGTGAGATAGGAAACCCCGTAAAGGAAAAACATATCATAAAGTGTCAGATCATAAACACGAAGTTAAACATGAAAAATAAGTAAATATCTTAATAAGTGACCAAAAGAGAATATATTATAATCATAAAACATTATAAAGAAACATAATATCATAAAATGATTGATAATGAATCATAAAAGATATACCTGGCTCAAATATATATCAATAACCAAAAACACATGAGCAAGAAATAAAAATACAGAGGACATTAAAAAATATAGCATAATAATGAAAACATGGAATATATTGATAAACAACTTGAAAATATAGAACAATCATCACCATAGGATTTGTATCATTGTGAACCTAGATACCCACCAGCCTATTGACTCATAAAATTAAGAGTAAATATAAACTCCATCACACTCACGCTTTATAAACCTAACTAATTTCAAACCCATTCACATAATATTTCTATCTCACGAGATATAAGCCTTTAAGTAATGAATTGAAGGGAGATATAGGTCTGTCACACCCCAACCTAAGAAAATACTTTATTTTATCATTTTATCAAATTTGGTTCTTTGGGGTTGATGTTTTTGTTGATCCCCAATTTAAATTTTTAAATTTTGGATGTTCCAGGTGGGTTATTATCCTACACACGGTTTGCTCACTATTTAGGGAAACTGTACACCCTTTTCAATTTAATTGTGTTACCTATTTTGGGGAATATGGGTAAGGTGCTTGAGTTTCACATAGTTTATGAAATTGTGTGGAAACCATGCATGAGAATATGTCCATTTGTACAATGGATACTATATGGTTTGCACATGGTTTAGAAAACCATGTGTCCAAACTATGTGAGCTGCTCGGTTTCATAAAATTTTAAAATTCCATCTTTTTCTCTCTACCTTTTCCCTTAAATCTGGTTTCCCTCCCCTCCTTTGACCTAGGAACTCTAGGGGGTCCTCCAATATCCCTATATCTTTCCCTCTTCCATTTTTGAATCACCGTTAAGGTTTAAGTTAAGATTCCTTCAGTTTTTGGTCAATTTATCCTTCTCCTCTCCCTTATCTCTTGGGATCTTGGTCTCTCATTTGGGGGTTTCACTTTTTTTCATACCCTATGGGTTATGGTTTATGTGTGGTTTGATTTTATTGATGTTTAGGGTGTGTCGTTTGTTCTTTGGTGTGTTTTATTCCTTCTTCAAGAGTTTCGTCGCATCCACACTCGATTGAGGTAGGTGTCTCCATACTTTTCCATTACAATGCATTCCATTGATTCTTGGGTGCTTTCAATAAATTTATAAATGTGATTCACATGATTTCAAGGATTTTTTTTAGTTCATTGTGTTGTCTTGGTGTTTTTATAATTACATTCAAATGATTTTCAAAGTGATTCTTCAAATATGCTTATGCATATATGCACCGAATTTGTTTAATAAAATGTCTATTTAGATTTTTAAAATAATTGTGTGATTTTTTTGGTTTTGTCCCTAGATATGTTTTTTAAAATAGTTTGGATTTAGATTTAGACTTCATGTGTCTAACATGGTGACGTTTATAGTGTGGTTTGTTGTGATTTTTGCAAAGCCTCTCTTGGTTTTTAAATGCCTGTTTCAATTTTGTAATTATAGAAAATAATTGGGTATGGTTTAAAAGAATTTTGTGATTTTGAAAATCATTTTTTATTCACATGGATATTTAAAATGTTCCATTGGATGTTGGCATATCCATGGGTTCACAAGGTGCACACATGAATGTGAATATGAAACAATGATGGCACTTTAAAACAATTATTTCCTTGAACCTTGGACTGTAAAATGGTACCTTAATTTATAAACGGTTTGTGTGTGGTATGTTTTGTGGTTTCGAATACATGCTTTAATGCTTGTAACATTTGAAAATTGACCCATTTTTTGCTAAATGTTGGTATAAAGGACCATTTGGTACATTTCCTAAGGTTTCGTGCTTTACTCAAAGTTGGGAAAGGGTTTTGTAAATGTATTTTTATTTGGAAATATTAAAGGCCCATTTGGAATTAAGAATATAAAAATGGTGTATAATTTTGATTTGGAAATGGTTTGGAACATTTATTTTATGTAATGGAATTCATAATTTTGAAGGACCGATTGACATTTCATATTTTTTGGAAATTAATTATGGATTTGGAAGTAAAAATTCCTGATTGGAAACTCAGAATGTTTTGAGAAATGATTTAAAATATCATGTGATGTGAAGGTTGGATTGGAACGTTTGTATGGATTATTGTATGTCTGGAACCCCTATAGAGGGTTTCCCTATATGAGTTATCACATAGTTTGTGTCAGTGTTTGGGGTAGGCAAGTGTTATGAAAAGTAAGGTTAGTCACACATGTGACAGACTCCCATATACACAATATACTATTAACATGGGTTTATTTGGCGTCATTTAGAGGGTAAATTTATGGTTTATTAATATCCCTGATTAGATGGGTTGGTATAACCTTGAAATCATAGGTGTTAGTGGGATTTTCCACTGTATTGGTCAGTTTAGGGGGCCAGTTGGTTATAGACTATGGAGTTACACCATATCCTGGTAGGTGAGTCTGATTTGAGTACATCAAATGATCTCTCTAGGGTTGTTTAGGAAATACCAATGGTTAATTTCTATATCATTTTTTATATTCTATTTCACTTGGTTACTTATTTATACCACTTGTTTATTTTCAGTATAGCTTTGTATAGTCTTGTATGGATTTTGGTTTGGGATTTGGTTTTTAAATGGTAACTATTTTTGAAAATAAATATGTGTTGTGAATTGTATTGAAAAAGGAACGATTTCATTGGTATTTTAAATGATATAAAATTATTTTTATATATTCATTTAAAACTAGTGTTAATGGACTACTTTTGAGAATGAAAATGAATGGGTTTTGTGGTGGTTTCCTACTGAGTTTTTAAGATCACAAACGACTTGCGCCATTCAGTGTTTGTATACCCGAGTTGTTTTGTAGGTTTAGGTTTATAATTAATGTGCTCGTTATTGTAGTAGTTTGGTATTTTGGTTGGAGGTGACCAAGAGGTCACATGGAGACCATGTTGGTAGATTTTGGTTTGGTTTCGTTTAGTTTCAGTTTTGTTCTGTTGTATTTGTTTCTAGATCAATTTGTGTGTTTATTTATGATTAGTTGTGGGTTATTTCTATTTGATTAGTTTGTTAGTATATTTTCTTATCCTAGTTATTCATTGGGAAAAAATATTCCCCACAGTGATTACATTGATTCCCGTCACTTGTTTCAAGACCATGGGGATCAGGAATGCCCTTTGGGCCGTGTCTCAGACTGGGTCAGATATCAGATTGGATGGAATCCTGGCTTGATTTGTGATAAAATGGTATCAAAAGAGACTATTTGGATATTTGGGGTGTTAGTTAGTTGGGGATTAATACAATCAGTACTCGAGAGGTAGGTACATGAAGTACTTGATGAACCCTTTATCATCATGATCCATAGGATTTCCAAGGTAATTCGAGATTTGAGTCTTTTGTACTTGTTTTAGATTAAGGAATGACAATGGAGTCTAGCCAGTGTCATGTTCTGATATTGTATTGAGTAGTGTCATATGTGGAGTCCATGTTCATGGTTCAAGGTCCTCTTAGTTGTTATTTCTTACTTGGGGCATGGTTCAAAACCATGTCGCTGGGTTATGCATGGTCACTAGTTCCTCATATCGGTGGTTTGGTGTGATTTTAATTTTGTTTCAACTTTAGATAATATAAGGGTGTTGTTGAAATGAAAATTTAATTTGAAATGAAAATTATTTCCCTCAAATGGTTTCATATTTGAAAAATGATTTTAAATGGAAATTTTTTAAATTGAAAAATTAATGAATTCATGGTTTTTTATAACGAAATGGTAAGCGTGACCCGTGGTACTCCTTCTAAATGTTTGCATATGTGTGGAAAGTGTGTGTTGGGACACATGGATGGAAATAAATGGACACATATGTTATGGTTCATGGTATTCAATGGCTGGGTGATTTAAATCAAAGGCTCGACATGGTTTTTATAAAATGTAATTTATTGAGAAAAATATTTTGGGAATGGAATTTGGATTGAAATGTGGGTTTCAGTTTTTGGAAAGTGGGCTTCAAATGTGGCAGTTTTGAAAATTGAAATAGAAATGGGACATTCAAAAAGAGGAACGTGGTTTCATTTGTATGTGTTTGGCTTATGAGCTTTTTGTTTTTGGCACAATCTTTTCTTTCTGATTCTATTATAGGTTGATGTTGATTTTGGTTTTGTGTTTCTCATGTTGATCAAAATATGCTACCCTAAAATGTCCCCATGGTTTCAAATAAGTCATGCTCATTTTCTGATTCTTATCTATTGTTTCTTATCTATCTTGGTGATCAAGGTCTACTAGAGGAAGTGAAGTGGATTTAGTAATTAATGCATATCTTCAGATTATTGGGAACTCTAGAAGATGTTAGAGTTCATGTTTTCCTAGGTTTTTTGAAGGGACCTTCTTTGGATGAATGAGAGAAGTTTGATAAAAAATCGATGTAAGTTGGGATAACATGGTAATTGTTTGAGTCTGTCTTCGTCTGATGGTTTATATATGAGGTGGTGAGATAAAGAAAATGGAAGAGATCATGAGTATTCATTGAGGCTAGTGGATAGTGAAGGCCTATGTTAACCCCTTCAAGGAGATAGTTTATTTTTCTCCATAGATAGTATAACATGATCTGTTAAAGGCTTCTATTTTCATCGAAGTTCCTTGTCCAAAGATCAAGATGTGATATCTCTCCACTAGGGGTCTTAATTTTGAAAACTTGGTGGTTGAAACGTTTTTAGACGAGTTGGTTTTTGGTGCGTATGAAGTTGGAAATTCAACATCTCTTGTTCCTTATGAATGTTCCCCATATTGCGAGGAGTGCATGCTGGAGGATCCTGTATTTTAGGAGTCACCTTCATTTATTCCCATCTTTGGTTCATCATACCGTTATCTTGTGTTCCAACAATGTGGCCGGTTGAGGAATTCAAAGATTTCTTGTTACAATCCTTTGAAGTATTGTCCATATTGTGGCTGTTTGTGTCATCTAGAGAAGTTTTGTAGGAAATATTTCCCGAAGAAGAAGTCTTGATTAGAGGAAGATAGTGCCTAACTATGAGGAAATCGATGCTTCAGTCATCAAGGATCAAACCAAAATAGTCAAAGTGTAGTTTTTTCCTAATCAGAAGTCATTGACGATGTGTACGACATTGTAATAGATCTTGTCTCCCATGTTAGGGTGGATATGTTTGAAGTTTCCTAGTTTTTGTTTTATTATTGTTGTAAGTTCATCATTTATTTTTAAATGTGTGATGGACTTATTCTTTCAGAATTTGAGTATTTGAGTTTATCTGAATATGGATCTTTAAATCATTTTTTCTTCTTTGAGCATGCTTTTCCATTATGTGTGTTAGTTCTAGTAGTAAT
This sequence comes from Viscum album, assembly GCA_963277665.1. Taxonomy (NCBI): domain Eukaryota; kingdom Viridiplantae; phylum Streptophyta; class Magnoliopsida; order Santalales; family Viscaceae; genus Viscum; species Viscum album. The sequence continues at coordinate 1,270,851,976 of OY728139.1, read as the reverse complement.
TTGTGCTCATTTAGAAATGATTAATCATGAGGTGTTGTTGAATTATATTCATGTTCACAATTTTTATTGAATTTATTCCATGGGTTTCAAATTTTTTGGGGTTATTAGTCCATGTTGGGAGTTCCTGACTGTGGATAGGGTGCTTTTTATTTAAGGTGGACAAGTTTGGGTTAGCTCGTGTTGCGAGTTACCGATTTTCCTGGCGATGTTAGTCGATTTCTTATGGTGGGAAGAGCCCTCTAAAATTTTACCCTCATTCTTGTGATGTGTTTTCCATCTAGAGAGTTTAGGTGGAACTTTTTATGTGAAATTTCACCTGGAAGTCCATGGTTTCTTTCGATTTTGATCAGTCATGGATTTGAGATTTGATTACCTTTTAGTTGTGTGAATTTATGGGGGAATAAAGTGTATGTGGTAGAGATAATTGTTATACCTCATCCTTTTAAATTCCTTTATTTTATTATTTTCTTGTATTCTTATCTTTTTATTTGAGGTTCAAGTTAATCCATGGTTTAAAGTTTTTAATTTTGGAAGTTCTGGGTGCGTTTTTGGCCTGGGCACGATTTGCACAATGTTTAGGGAAACCATGGTCTCTTTCCCAGGTAATAGTTAAACCTATTTTGGGGTCCAGGGGTAAGGCACACGGGTTGTACACTATTTAGGAAATCATGTTTCAACTGCGTGTGAGGTTATATCCATTTGTATAATGGCTACCGGACGAGTTGCACACACTTTGGAAAACAATGTACCCAAACCATGCGAGCTACCTAGTTTCAAATTTTTTTGATATTCCAACATTTCCTCTATGAATTTTTAACCATAAATTTAGTTTACCTACCCCCTTTGACCTAGTTTCACTATAGGGTTCACCAGGATCCCTCTATATTTCCCTCCTCCCATTATTGAACCCCCTTGAAGGTTCCAAGGTATGATTCCTTGGGTTTTTGGTTGATTTATCTTTCTCCTACCCATTCTCTCTTGAGATCTTAGTCTCTATTTTTAGGGTTTCCCTCTTATCCAAACCCTTTGGGTTAGGTTTGATGTGTGGTTCAATTTTATTGATGTTTAGGGTGTTAAGATTGTTCTTTCAAGGCGTTTTATTCCTTCTCCAAGTGTTTCATCGCATCCACACTCCATTGAGGTAGGTGTCTCCATACTTTTCCTTTTTAAATCATTCTATTGATTCTTGTGAACTTATAATAAATTTATAAATGTGATTCACATGATTTTGATGAGTTCTTTAGTTTATTGTGGTGTCTAGGGGTTTTTATAATTTATTTCAAATAGTTTTTGAAGTTATTATTTATATATTATTATGTATATATTCACCTAATTTGTTTAAAAAAATGTCAATTGAGATTTTAATGAAAAATTATGTGATTTTAGTGGTGTTTCCCATAAACATGTTTTGTTAAATTGGGTGGATTGTGATTTGGACATCATGTGTGAAACATGGTGACTTTTCTAGTATTGTTTTTGTGTTGTTTGAAAAGAATATCTTTGTTTTTAAATGCTTATTTTAAATTTTTTAATTATTGGAAATAATTGGGTTTGGTTTGAAAGAAAGTGGTGACTTTGAAAATGGGTTTGGGATATTCTCATGGATATTTAAAGAATGAAATTGGATGTTGTAACATCCATGGGTGCACAAGGTGTGCACATAGATGTTCATTTCAAATGAAGATGGAACTTTAAAACAATGCTTTCCCTACACAAAAGCTTCTCAAATGGTAACTTAATTTCTAAAAGGTGTCTGTGTTCGTAGTGATTCACGTGGTTTCTACTGTGTCCATTAAAATTTGGTATATTTTAAAGTCAACACTTGTTTTGGTAAATGTTATTATAAAGGCCCATTTGGTACATTTTAGATGGTTTCATGCTTTACTTAAACTTTGGAAATGGTTTTGTAAATGTATTCAGATTTTTAAATCTTAATGACCCATTTGGCATTAAGAATATAAAAGTAGTGTATAATGTTGTTTTGGGAATGGTTTTAAACTTTTTGTGTTGTAATGAAATTTATAGTGTTGAAGGATCCATTGAAATTTTATATTATTTTGGAAATGAATTGTTGTTTTGGAAGTACAAATGCCTGATTAGGATCTTAGAATGATTTGGGAAATGTTTTATAAGATCTTGTGATGTAATGACCCAGTTGGAATTTGTGTATGGCTTGTTGTATGTTAGTAATCCCAAAGAAGGATTTACTTATATTGGTTTTCACATAGGTGGTGTCAGTGTTTGGGGTAGGCAAGTGCGATGACAATAGGTAATGTGAGCCACATATGTGAGGGACTTCTACCTACAAAATATACTATTACCATTAGATTCCTAGGAATATTTTAGAGGGATGAGTAGTGGTTTCTTGTCATCCTAGATTTGAAGGGTTGGTACCCCCTTGAGTTGATTGGGATTGGCGGGATATTCCATATATTAGCCATTTTAAGGTGTCCAGTTGGTCATCAAATACAGTGTTGCACCATATTCCAGTAGGTGATTTTGATTCAAGTACATCCATAGATCACTCCAGGGGTTTTTAGGAAATTCTCATGGTTAATTTCCATTTGGTTTTTTATGTTCTATTGCAATTGGTTCTTTTTTTATACTTCTTGTTTGTTTTCAACATATATTGATATAGTCTTTTGTGGATTTTGATTTTGGATTTTCTGTTTAAATTATAAATATTTTTAAAAATAAATATGTGTTTTTAATTTTATTAAAAAAAAGAAAATATTTGTTGGTTTAATAAATAATAAAAACCTATTTATATATATATATTTCATACTAGTGTTGATGGAATGTTTTCGGGAAAGGAAATGTATGGGTTCTGTGGTTTCTACCTACTGAGCTATTTAGATCACACCCTACTTATTTTATTTGGTGTCAGTAGACCTAAGAAATTTTATAGGTTCAGGTTTTTGGTTTATGTTCTAATTATTGTAGCAATTTAGTCTTATGGTTGGAGGTGACCGAGAGGTCACATAGAGATCATGTTGGTAGCTTTTGGTTTGTTTTTGTTTAGTTTCATCTTTTTTCAGTTATATTTGTATATGGATCAATTTTGTAATTATTTATGATAATTTTTTGGTTATTTATAAATGATTAATTTGTTAGTATATTTCTTTATACTAATTAATCTTTGGAAAAAACATTCCCACAGTGATTAGATTGATTCCTGACACTAGTTTCCAACCAATTGGGATCAGGAAATCCCTTTAGGCCATGTCTCTTACTAGGTCGGATGTCGGGTTAGATAGAATCATATCTGGGTTCGTCACAAGTTACCACCCCTCTCATCATCTAAACATTTATGTTCCACTTGAAAATCAAACATTGATTATCTCATAATGAACCCATGCAAAAATAATGGGCGTTTTAAACCTCTATAAAACATTATATATCACGAGATTAAGAAATCATAAGATACTATAAATATAATTTTATAAAATGAATCATGTGATATTAACATATTTATATATATATATAGGGTTAGAAAAACATCATTTAATCAAAGATAAACATTGGAGGGTAAGTAAATGTGAAAATAAAATAGTTTTCACAAAAATTTTAAAAAAAATTGAAGTACAAATTACATTAAAAAATATATTTCTGTGAAGGGAAAAAGAAAAATTATTAAAATCACAATATAATGTGTTCCATAACAAAATAATTGAAAATACATAAATTTTATCAAAATAGAGATGTTAAAATATTTTCAAAATTAATACGTTTGAAAAGAATCTTTTAAAAAAATAAACTATAAAAAGATATAATGTTTTAAAAATTGTAAGTGAAAATAATTTGGAAAATATTACAATAAAAAGGAATATTTAATAATGGAACATTGAAAAAAACATAATGGTTATAAAAATAAATTTCGGGGAAGATAATAAAATATTCTATTTTGAAAATATGGGAAAACATTTTCATCATTTTGTAATAACCTTGTGGAAATACCACATTTTTAAATAGATTTTGAAAAATCGGTTTTAAAATAAATAAAGTGGAATAATAGGATCATTTGATATTGAAAAACAATTTAGTTTCCACTAGGTAAGGGAGAACATTGGTGGGATGCAAAAATATAGATGTGGAAGAAAAATCTATTAAAATAAATGAGAATTATTCTTAAAAAAGAATTTTAACAAAGTAATAGAATCATCAATGAAGAAGAAAATTGCATGGATTATGATTTTACATGAAAAGAAGGTGGAAATACCCAATAATATCACCATAGGTTATAATATATTAACCTTGAAATATTACAATCAAAGAAGAGTGATTGTGACCTAAGGAAAATATTTTAGTCATGAAAACCCCTTACAACCTTTTTAACATTTGACTCCAACCCCTATTAGAGGTATATTTTTAGAAGGAACATTTAATATTATGAAATTAAATAGAATAATGATAAAAATTTATAATGGGGTATTGTTTACACCATTGAAAATGAAAATTTGGGTATAGCTTAAATACATCTCAAAGGAATCAAATTTGAGACAAATAAAACCTTACGAATATCACAGTATTTGAAGTAATGATCCTTTGGAAAGGAATTAATGGGAATGAATTGTAATTCCAAATAAATGAAAGTTTAAATACAATTTTATAATATCGGACCCATATAAGAATCTAGTGATAGATTATTTCTTGGGGGGGTGAATCAGGGTCTGAAACTCATTTACATTTACCCACTTACATATGAAACTCTAAGTTTCATAACTGATCTTGACATCTATTATTAGCACGAACACTCTTTTATTCACTTATTATGTAATGATAAAATTTACTAGTACAATTATCTTAGAATTATTCAAATATTATTGATGATAACTTAATCTAAATTCACTTATTATCATCCAAAAAATATTAGAAACAATGGGATATGTCCCAGGAGAGCACACCAACATTGTGTTTATTTCCAAAATTCCACAAATCTTCACTAGTCTTGTGTACATAATGATTTGTCCATAGTCAATCCATATCTGGCTCACTAAATTTTGAAGGTTTAGGGTTTGGCTCACAACAACCCATGAGTCACTCCATTTTTCCACTCCCTTTTCAAGCTACTTTAAAAGGGAAATAATTTTGGATCACATGACAATAAATGACTTCACTCTCTAATAGTTGATGCACTAATTAGTTCCCATTGACCTTCACTCTACTCCTTCACAAACTAGTTGTGACTATCACCAATGCAGTAGCTTCTTATTCTTTATTAAACTATTTTTAATAGAATACCAACTTCATTTGAAAAAGGCTTCAATAAGTTCCAATAATGTTTTGTATTGTGAAACCTAATACTTTCATGGAACCTTTGAACCACTTTCTCAAAACATTCCCCCAGTTCATGAAACTTCATAGCTTCATGAAACACATAGAATTTCATGAAACTCAAAACATTTCATGAATATTTCTAAACCTTCACAAAACCACTTTGTTAGATTGAAAAAATTCATTTCTCTGTGGAATATATATTCATTTGAATCATTCGAATTAGAAAAACCTTCATGAAAATATTTCAATAATTCAAAGCTTCCGAGTCATTAAAGTCTTGCTACTTCAAATGAGTTGAGTAGTTACCTATTTATAGATGATACTACCCTTTTTCAAAACTATCACACTCACCACCACCTTTTTGTGACACTCTTCACACCTGTTTTCAAAACTTCTTGAAATTGTGAAACTTCAGGGAAATTTTCCATTTTTGTAACTTATTATTTTTTCTTAACTTACCATATTTTTTCCATCCATGAAACTTCTCATATTAAAAAAACATAAATCATTTTTTTCTATTTGAGAAAATTTTCATAGTCGTAAAACAAACCACCTTTTTTTCTTTCAATAAAATTATCATAGTCGCATAACATACCAAATTTTTCTTTTGCATCTCAATATAAATTCATGAAACTTTCTTTCACGAATCTATAAACCTTCATGAAACCAATTTTTTTTTGAGTTCCATCCCTTTTATATATTTTCATGAGGAAATCCTACAAATTTATCTTTCAAAAAACTTACACCTTCACAACACTAAAATTTCACGAATTCGACGACTTTTCCATATTTTCATGTGATAGTCTTAGAAACCATATTTTGTAAACCTTGTCACATCATCCAAATTATGGACCCCAAAAATTTGGAATACCCTAGGAATTGAGGCCACCTCACACACATAATTTTTGTACCACTTCCAGTGCTTATATATTTATTTCATGAATATTTTTCAAATAGACCTATAAACAAATCATGATAGAACTACACAAAAAACAATTGAATGATGTATCTCTGTCAGGGTGATCCTATTTCTTAGATATATTTAACCTGTCTCTTAGTATTATCATGATCAACATTCATTTGTTACACATTTCTCAATGAAATCCTCCACTTCCCCTCTATCCGGAACATCACCATCTTATATAGTTTTTTACATGGTGAACAAAAAATTCAACAAGCTTCACCACACCATGTCCATGGAAACACCACATCCAACACACCCACTCACCAGAGCGGACAATGATAGGGTTGATAATGAATCCAACATAGAACACACAAAAATTCCAATTCTAATTAGTTTCCAAAAATCCCCCCTATTTGATTTGTTGGAAACAATTGCATGAATCCTTTTCCTAAATATCAATACCACTTGATGAACCTTTGTCAACACTGACTATCCCTAAATGTCAACAACACTTGTTGATTGCTTTTGTCGATTGATATCCACTATTTTATACTATGTGGAATATGAGAAGAACACTTATTCAACACCCTTGGAAACTTCTTTCATCACGTACTCCTTCCATGAAATATCTTCATTTTGAAAACATATTTAGCATCTTCATATTTATATCCCTCACTTCCTACTCCCCCTATAAAGGGATTTGAAGTAACACACATAGATTCATGATTCATTTCTTTCTAGAAAAAATTCACATGGAATCATGATCCTTGATTCTCCCCATTTGACATAAAATCCAATGTATTTGACATCAAATCCAAAGTATATTAAGTACCATATATACAGAATATATAATCCTTATAGACCTGTAGGTTTGAAAAAATGGGTGTCATTTTCATCATTTTTATGATTCTCCCCCACCTCCTTGATGTCATAAAATATAACATTCCATCCTTTCTACCCATTGAGACCATGAATTATATCTTTGAAATCTATCTCTTTTATATATGACGTACATAAGGGTATTTCTACTTCTCCCCATTTGTCAACATTGTTACAGAATCTAATAAATAGAAATAATTCCACCCTATGATATCTAACTCTTCCTTTGGTTAGAACCATTAGTTAGACTGACAAACTCACATCTTTTCCTTAGTTATTTCATCACATGTGAATATAGGTCTAAGAAAATTTTCCCTATCAAAAAAATCTTCTAGTTGCAGCTTCCTTCAAAAATATTTTCAGTGTTTGAACATACCACTTAAAAAAGGTCCATCAACAGAACCTCTAAGACTAATTATTCCGGACATGGTTTAGGAAGCAATAAAAAAATTTAATAACACTATAGATTTCCATTGAACTCACTTACTTCTAAATATCTCCAAATGTTATATAACATTATCTTATTTCAATGAATTATTTTAGATATATTCTTCAGCTCTAACAAATAAGCCTATACAAACTTTTTAAATTTATAACAACTCTTATAGATACCAATATTATATATGTTACTATACATTGTATCTTTCTTGATGTCAAATAATGAAATTATGACTCATTCGTTCACATTTTGAGATTAATTCCAAAATTGTACTAGGTAATTGGTTTTTGATCTCATCCATAAGATTTATTTTCTTATTTGCTGGGAATATGAACTATAATATTTTAATCTGAAAACTAATACTTGATTTCTCATATTTTTCATTAAATATTGAACTAAAATTTAGTGTTAGTGTTATCCATCCATAACATCCTCTCATATCCTATGAATTATTAGATGATATCACATGTTAGATAAAAAAGTAAAACGTGCGAGTACATTTTTTACTACTTCCCCATTTTTATATCCTCATGATCTGATATTAGATTGATCCAATTATATTGACTTCAATGCTTCATGAATCATCATACAACTTGACGTCAATTGTACTATCCACTTTCAACTCCAGATTCCAGTCATTGTGACTCCTCATTAGTACTTTGATTATTCTTTGTTTTTTATTTATTATAATTCCACATATAGTAAAACTATTGTGTTTATGGATTTGAATTAGTTTAAACATTGGATAATTTTTCAATATCACATTGGACCTCTTTCTCTTTGAATCTCATGATGAAAGTTCCCATGGATTGTATCTTCCATAAAACCTAAAACACTTCTACAACAAATAATAGAATTTAAGAAAATGTGTTGCAGAGATGTTTCACTTCCTTGATTTAAGGAATGAGTCTAGTCATGGTGGAATAGCTCCTTATTATAAAACTTTCCTTTACCCCTTTTCATATTCTAGGATAGGAATTCCATCAACTCATCGAATTATTCTTCTTCCTAAACAATCGTTGTGAACATTTTCTTATGTACATTGAAAGTAAATATTCTTTGAGTAATATCACTTAAACAAACCTTATTTTAGATTTTTTTCATTGGAATTATCCATTTCTATCTTGGGAATTACTTTTCTTCATAACCCAACTCACAAAATCTTATTCCTTGGGAGCTCTTACCACCGAGGACCACCTCACATGTTACTGATTAGATCCTTCTACTCAAAATATTCCCACATATCTATTTATCCACTCTTGATTTTTGATTATTCATGAACCATGTTTTCTTGGGATGTATCTTTCATCTGAGTGGATTTTGGAGTCCTTTATGTATACTATATATTCATATTATCTTTCCATAACTCCTATTAAATTCATGATTTGGAACTTCTCTTCAAACTATGAATTTACTTTTATTAGAAAATACCACAATTATATTATTCTATTTCCATGTTGTAAAATTTCCAATCCCACATAATCAATACACACATATTCCATATTTAATAGGAAATAAAGTCAACTCATATATTTTCTTCCTTGGTGGATATTTCATTGCATGCTTATCAACCATTCTCATAGTATGAGTATCTTCATTCTTATTCCTCCATATTTTTTTCTTCTTTTTCTAGGAGGGTCACTATGAGTAAACTGATGTTGATTATTGATACCCCATTTTTTGGGATCCATTATTTTCCTCCAAAACAATAAATATATTCTCCGTACTATCATACTTCATTTTAGGGAAAACATTATTCTCATTAGTCATAGGAATGGAGGAATTCCTTATGTCACTTTTTGTTATCTTTTTTCTAAAATGATTATCCATATAACTATTATTAGAACAAATAAATCATCTCTAGTAGAAATCATACCTTGTATAACAGTTCCTTGACTAAGTTGATGTTTCACTAGATTCTTTCCATCCATTAATACCATTGGCTTACAAGAAGACACCCAAGTAATTTCCCATGATTCCATAGTAGTATCACTTAGTGGGTACCTTATTCCTTAATTCCTCTCATAAATGTTTGGAATGGCGATTTACCTTACTTTTTGACTCTGGATTTACATATTTTTGGACTCTATTTGTTGGTTCTCTCATACAAGGGATTTTTGTCTTCTGCTCTATGGTTTTAGCTACTTTTGAGCACTTTGATCTTCCCATCATTCTAATCCAATTGATCTATCACCTTTATTATACTTGATATTTCTTATATTCTAGATTTTAACCTCTATTCCCATTTTTTAGAGGGATAATTCTAGCTTTCAACTCTTTTTTAGTGGCCATCTATTTTTCCACTTCATGTGAAAGGTCATCAAGCAAGTCTGTTTAACTCTTCATATTTTGACCCATATTTACAATGTCATCATTATGAGCCACATTTACCTACGTCATCCCTTGGTTATCCTAAAATAATATTTAATTTATTCAATAAATTCAACATTATTATACCTCAGATTTTGAACCATATTTGAGTTAAGGTTTTTTTATTTAGAACCAAATTTACACTCCTTCAATTTGAAAGAAACATCCTCCGAATACTTAGCTTGAGTATAATTTTTATCCGTTAGATTTATATCCACATAAATTATTCTTTTATTAAAGATTTTCAGTTTCTTAATCTAAATTTTCAGCACATAAACATGGATTCCTTGTGATTCATTCTTCTTTCTCAACTAGATGTTTTCTTCTTTCAGCACCCGATCAAGATCCTCAGATACGTGAATAACTTCCAAATTAGATTCTATTATAAACTTATCAACATTATTGTTTCAAATATCACTTATAATATCCAGATCCTTATATATACATACAAAATCATTGTATGAACATGTATATAGACAATCACATTGGTCCATACCATCGGTTTCTGAGCCCTTAGGATCCTTTAGCTCAATAAAACACACCTTAGAAACTATTATATTATAGGGAATTCCTTTATAGTTATTTTTATTCTTTATAATGTTTCAATTTCCCATATTATATATAAAATAAATATTTTATCTCCAAAAAATGATCAGATTACATTAGGTAAAAACAAATCAAAAAATAGAAACATTCCCTCTATTAACAATTGTTGGATCCGTACAGGACTTTAGTGAGAGATTTCCTGGGGGGGTGAATCAGGGTATGAAATGCATCCATGTTTCCCCATATACCTGTAAAACTATCACTATAAAAACTAATCTTGAACTCACTAATTAGTAGGGGAAATATTTTTTTAAACTATTACATGATGATCTGATTAACTTGTGCTCTTATCCTATCCTTATTCAGATAATATTGATGATCTCCTAATACATATGGAATAATTTCCTTCCTATAAAATATAATACACTCAAGAAAAAAATACACAATAATTATACTTAGTTTACCTGTATTGGACTAATTCCATGGAGAACACACTAACCTTGTTTCGATGTTCAAAAATCCACTAATATTTACTATTCATGTGGACACAATGATGTTACTATGTTAAATCAATACTAGGATCACTACATTTTCAATATTTTGGATTTGGATCACTACCACCCAAGGGTCACTCCCTTTGTCTTGTCCTATTTCTCACTGATTTAGGAGAGAAGGATTTTTGGATCACAATCCAATACACATCTTTACTATCCAATAGTTGATGTACTTATTAGTTCCCATTGATCGTCACTCAACAGTTTCAAAAACTGGTTTTGAATATCACCAATGAAACCGATTCTCCTTCTCTATTGAACTAGTTTTCATTGAATAACCACTTACATTGAAATGTATTCAAGAGGTTCGAATAAATTTTTGTGTCACTAAACATAATACTATCATCGAACCATTGCGCCACATTCCTGAATTTTTTTTCTATTTTAGGAAATTTATTACTTCCACAAAACTCACACTCTTTCACCAAACTCACAAACTTTGACAGAGCTTTATAAACCTTCATGAAACATGTTTTTAATATTCCAAAAATTCATTTCTTCAAGTAAAATATGTTAATATGAATCCTTAATGCAATAAAAAGTTACACAAAACTGTTTTTTGAATTCAAATCCTTTGGATCTTCAACATGTTTAGCAGCATCAAATGAGATGGGTAGTGAATTATTTATATACGTTTCTGCCCCTTTATGAATCTTTCATTATCACCATCACCTTTTTACGAAACTCTTAATACATATTCATAAAACTCCTTATCTTTACAAAACTTTATGGAAATTTTCCTTTTGTGAAACTTCTCATAATCACATTACCGACCACCTTTTTCCATTTGAGAAACGTCTTTTAATCTCATAACATACCACCTTTTTCCATTTGTAAAACTTCTCATAGTCACGTAACTTACTATTTTTTCAATTCATGAAATATATCGTAGTCATGTAACTTATTTCCTTTTTATTTTATTGCTCAACAATCTTTGACATCAAACATTTAAAAATTCAAATCCTTTTTTATGTTTTCAAGAGGAAGTCCAAGAAATACATATTTAATGAAACCTATTCCTTCCTGACACCGGAATTTCATAAATTACATAACTTTTCCATATTTTAATGAGAATCCATCTTTCACAAAACCTTCACCTTCATCCAAATTATGGACCCTAAAAAGTTGGAAAATAGTGGGATGTAACACCACCATTTACAAGAAATTTAATATAACACTTACCAAGCTTCCATACCCCAATATTGAATCATTTTGAACATACTTTTTTGACAATCACATTGGATCTCCTCAATTTATCTTTTCATGATGCGGTCCTTTCTGGGTGCTCCACTTTCTTTGATATCTTCAACCCGGCTCTATATTTTATAAGGACTGAGAAGTCTCACAATACTTAATGTACTGCGAAAATTTTTTTTATTAGTAATATCGCTATCTATTATAGTATTTGACATGGTGAACAATAAATCAAACATTCTTCACTACATAATGTTAATAGAAACACCATATCCAATACACAAACTCACTAGGGTTAACAGTGATAGGGATGACAAATAATACAACCCATAAAAATGGAAAACCAATTATCATTGGTTTACTAGAGGGAAACTCATATGATAAAAATATTCAACTTAGAATAACGATGCTCAATAATAACTATTATAACTCAAATAAATTTAAAGGAGTTATGAAATACCCATACCTTATTTCCTTTCTTTATTGACGTCACTATAACTTTATGTAAAATAAACATATATATATTAATAATCTATCTCATAACCTTATTATTATATGTATCATATTATATTCCTAATTTATAATTATTATTTTTGGATGTATTGGTAATTTATATCTTATTTCAACTACAATTTGTTAATAACTTTAACTGTTTTCACACGTTTTATAATGTTGACGTCAATACCCATTATTTGAAACCAGTTTCATAATTAATATTTCATTTAGTATAATGTAATATATATATATATATTTATATCCCATATTGATTGATAATTTTCTTATTTCATTCCATATGAGTTTTGGTTATGTTATTTGAAAACTGAATTGATAACGACTTATTGCTGTAATTTTTATGAATGTAAAATGTTATTTTAAAAAAAGTTAAATAATTAATATTAATATTTCAGAAATGATTTAAAAATCATGATTGTATTAATATTATAATAATATTATTTTTCATGTTCCCATAGTTATCTATAATAAAATTTATATCACTATTCATATAGGTGGTTAAATCGACCCAAACTTGGACATGTTTTAACTCAATTGGTGAGTATGGTTAAAGAGGTGTTTATTTTGACATAATGTAATTCTAATATATGAATAATGTTATTATATTTGTATTTTTTTGAATATGACCCATATTTTATGTTTTTTTTGAAAAGTTATGAAAATCTATAAGACAAATGAAGGGCGCTTCATCAAGGAGGCGACAATCCGCACGTACACACGATTAGAATCCATATTTGTCAACACGTTAGAGGGGGTGAGGGATGGTATTAAATGGAAATTTTATATGCATAATTTTATGTGATATATCAGATTTAATCATAATTACCATAGTTATGTCAATCCATGAAACGTTGTAATTAAAAACAAATGATTTTGCTTCATGGAAGGTATGGACTACAGAACACACTGCCAATGTACTTTTGTTTTTAAAATGTGTAGAAATGAGTAACTAATTTATTTACCATTAAAATAAAAAATAATATTATAATAATGATACGTAATTCAACATATTAATTATGGTTATAAGATATTTTGGAAGCCTAAGTGTAAGAAGAAAAGCTTAAGAATGAGATAATACTTGCCTGAGAGGCTTGATTTTTATATTGAAAGTCCCCTTGAAATGAAATGGATTAGGATAAATAGTGTAAATAGGGATTTATGTTGGTGGGATATGGTTATTTATAGATTAAAAAGGATTATTTAATATGATAATTAAAATCTGATGTGTAAATTCGAAAGGGTGGAAACATTTTCCTTCACAAGTGAAGAAAATGACACTTTTGGAAACAATCATCAATTTTCAATAATTCCATGACATTATTTATGGTTCAATTGATCAAAAACGGAAAAATGTGGTGTGTGATATAATATAAAGTCTAAAATAGTCTCAAAAAATCATTTTAAAACAATTTTTTAGCATGTTCTTTCCATTTCTCCTTAGTAAATCTATTTTAACCACTTTTACTTTTTTTTCCGAGGTAATTATTTTTAACCATAGTAAATAAGTTTGATAAATAAAATTAATATTGAACATATTAAATTATTTTAACCTTAAAATTTCATATTTTATGATCATTTTTCATATAAAATTTCTCAATGTGTGACAAGTTAATTTTAAAATAAACACACTTAATTTCATAAAAACAATTTTTAGAAAAATGAAGCTTTTCACCTTAAAATTTATATATAAGATAAAATTACCATTATTGTTGACTTTAATGATATAAAGTGATTTATTATAAATTTATTGACAGGTATGAGGGTTTTAAGGAAATTTAACACTAAATTTCACAATGAAATTACTTCCTTTAAAGAGAAGACTGAAAATTGCTTTTATTAATCTAATATTTTTATTTAGTTACAAAAATGTTAAAATTTTATTTATAATCTCAAATAATATATTAAAATAAATATTTTTATTTATTAAATAAATAATTTATTACATAAAATGTTTTTAACATCTAGGATATACTTACATAGTGATAAAATGATAAAAAATAAAAATTTCTCAAAAACCATATTTTTGATACTAGGTACATTTTCTTGAGAGGTGTTCAGAAAGGAATTTTATTTTTCCAAATTTACATTTTATGAATTTGTATATTTAGTTTCTAAAATAAATAACAATATAAACAAAACAAATTTTATTGTAGTTTTTTTAATATTAATTTATATTAAGTATTTCTCCTGTAAAATTATTAGTTATTAATGGTTTACCAAATTAGTGTTGTTATAAATATATTAATAATGTATTATTAATATGTTTTAATTAATTTAATTATAGTGTAGCATCTAAAAAAAGTTCTAGAACATAGTATTGATTTTAATGGATCCAAAATCTCAGTTCATTACATTATACCCCCCACAAATAAATTGTGTCCTCATAATTTAATGATCATTTACATATAATAATAACTTAGGTAATAGAAAAGATTTAAATCCTCAAAGTATTATCTCTAATTAGATATGATCCTCAATCTAATAGGGAATACTATAAGAAAACAATTTTTTCTATACCCATTTTAAAGATATATATCTCATAACTAGGTATTAATCCCCATGTTAAGGATTCAGTTTTCTTCATTGATAATTCATAGCTAGCCTTACACTAATAGTTGATCATAGTTGATTTAGAATTTTTTTTAGCTATTTTATAAATTAATAGTGTCAAAATGAATATTTCCATTCTATTTATAAAATATAATCTTATTTTGTGAGGATATTATGATCTTCATAATTATTATTTCTATAAACATAATAATTATACCTCTAAATGTTTGCTTAAAATTAAAATCACTAAGGGTGGTGACTTTATGTTCTTAAAAAATACCATAGATAAAATATGTTTGATAAAAGTAGAATATATCCACTAATTTGGACCTGAGGGTAATTTAAATCTAATTACCATAATACAATTCATTTATGTTCATTTCATTAGATTTTCCTTGATCCTATGGTCTAAAAGGTTGATGGTGTTGATTTTCATGTGACATAAACGTTCATTTTTTATTTTTGAAAACAATTTTAAGAATAAGTGAGAAACCCTAAAAGTAAAAAATGAAAATAATTAGATTCAATAAGAGATTACAGAATCATTGAAATCTAATTTAATCCTCTTAGAATAATTTTTCTTATGTAATTTTCATTTTCGTACATTTAATAATGTTTCCAAATCATCCTTGATGAGGTCTTCAAACTAATAATCCATCTTGTCCTAGGTTTGAATGTACTCTTCTAAATTTATCTTCATTGAATAGAATCATCTTACAAAATATGACATTTCATATTGATCCACTTTGTATTATCCATATTTTTTTCCAAAAGTAACATGTTCTTGGACATCTTATCAACATCCTCTTGGGAAGCGTAATTCAATAACACCTCCTCCAACATTTATTCATCAAATTGAATAATAAGATCCCATATATCTCCATTGTTTGTTGCGTCATCCTGATCAGTGATAAACACACGACATGATTGGTCTACCACCAATGATCCTTCCTACCTATATTTTAAAACCTCCATCCAACCTCTATCATGATCATGATCTTTATAATAACCACAACCAATCAATTTGTTTTCATTAACATTGGGTTCTTAGTCTATCACCATGGACATCGTATTTTTGGAAGATCTTTTCTCAATTGGTTTGGGTAAGTAAGAATAGTTATTTCACCCTTTAAATGTTTTTCTTTTAATTAGGATACCACTCCCCAAATCTTGATTTCCTTTCTGACCATTACCCCTCCTCAGGCTATGTATCAATCTACCTTGATTTTCATATGCACTGTCTCCTAAAAACTGACAAGAAATCCCTTCACTAGACTCTACCTTTGAAAATCCCTACCCCTCATTGATGTTCTCTTCCCGAGATCATTCATGTTCTTGAACTGGAATGTAACAATCTAAACATTCAAAGCGATTTCCAAGCATAATATCTATAAATTTCCTTTTAGGGGTTGACCTAGACACTGCATATACCCCCCCTATGAACTTCAACTTATAATCCTAATCCATACATCATTTTAGACCTCTCTCCATTGCCACATGAGACACCATTACATGAATAAGTTCACGACCATATCACAGTACCTCTACCTTTTGTGACCCCCTTCTATTAATTTAATTTCCTAACTACAATTCTACCACATAGGATGCAGCCTTAGGCACATTGATTTTTTGATCAAACTTCCCTATCATACACACCCAATAATTTAATCCTTACTTAAATGGGGATTGCACCACCAAATTCCAGTCAATGAATTCACATCACAATCTAACATAGACATCCACCAACTTTGGATCAATGTTCAAATGGATTACCTTTTTCCAGGGAGATAATATTTTGACGATTCATCTAAAACAAGTTGGTTAGCTGCCTCCAAAATAGAAGAATAATGTGAATTGAAATCAATTTGGTCCCACATACCATCGAGCTGAGCCTATTCCTTTGGACTATCATACGTTTACACCATGCCCTTATCACCTAGACCTAACTCTGAAACCACTTTCATATTATGGTGGCATTTTTTAAGCCCTCATCGATAAGATGAAATCAGTTGACCCAATCACTTACATAAGGAGAAACAAAACCACCGCTACCTCAATGACAATTGGTTTTTGGTATTATAACTCTTACCTAACTTCAATCCAAATAAGTTATACTAAAATTATTGAAAAATCGACTTCAACGTAAATATGAGGAGAAACATTTTGAAAAACTGCACTAGTTATACTATCATAACATATAAATCAGCTAGTAATGTTCCTTAGCATTAAGATAATCAAAGGGTCCTGAACCAAAAGATGAATTTCTTGATAACTAACCCAAATATTAATTGTTGAGGAATCATGCTTCAGGTAGAAATCATAGGACCATCGAAACAGGAATAAGTGAGATCTATTTATGACATTGGGGGGGGGGGTCATTGGACTAGTCCTTGATCGAATTGATATTCATAGAAAATAGAATCATAATGTTACTTTTATCGATTAGACTAACTTTTTCTTATTCATTTAAGACCCAATATCCAAAAACTAACCTATTGAATAAATCCAAGGACAATCAGAAATGTTTCAAGTGAACAAATAGAATTAGATTCTAAAGAGATTAGGAATCCATGAACTAAGAAGATTAGAGAGAGAGAGAGAGAGAGAGTTGTGGGGATCCTTTAAATAGGTTTGGGATTTTTAGGAAAAGGGAAATAAGTGGGAAATGGGGAAAGGTTTTCGGGTTGGAAAATGGATAGAAAGGATTCTAGGTTAACTACTTGGATAAGTGCATTGGTTTGAATACTTCCTAAATTCCTCAGATTTAAAACATCAAACTACTAGTAGATGATTAGTAAAAACATTATATTTTCTATCTTGTTAACTAAAATATTCATTTTTCCTCAATGTATTTTTTCTTGATGTCATAATATACTACAAATAAAATATCTCCCATTTCATTTGAGACATTTCCCATGGTTCCTCTTCTATAATTTTTTATATGAAGGAAATTGAATTAATTTTTCCTTTAAAATATTCATCACATGATCTATGATAAAACATCAACATTATTTTTTTTTGATGGGTTTGGGTGTTTAGTAAATCTCTTGTTTCTAATCATAACTTTTGATACTTTTTTGATAATAGTAATAAGATTTATAGAAATATATTCTATCTCATTTGGATTCCCATTAGGAAACTTATTACATTACCTATCACTCCCATTATTAACTTGGTTCATCCTAGTTACAAGCATTATAAAAAACAACACGGTTTACCTAATTTCTGAAACATTAATAATATAGGTGAATTATTATAATCATAAGAGGAATTAATACTTAAAACATAGTTCTCTTTCAGATATACACACTAATCTATTTTTCATTTAGTTCAATCTATATAAAACATAGTTTATCGAAGGTTAATTTAAGTTGGGTTACCAAAGATTTTCTAACCTAATACCTCAATATAACATGGATGTCAATCCTTAATATTCGTTTCTAAAGATAAAATGATCAACCAAAGATTTTCCCCGGACAGTGTTAAAATACGTTTATAGTAAGGGACCATTCACCTTGAACCATAATGAGGGTTAATATATACACAAACAACACATATCAAGGTTATTGCTCATATATGAATCTGGTCATAAACCAAATCCACTTGTAGTAACCAAAAAAATATTTATTTCTAAGAAAACCACCTACTCAAGACATTAACAATATTTTAGTATATCAAATTATACTAAAACTCATCTATAGTGTATTCACTAAGGTTATCTAACCCTAAAACCAATGTTAACTAAACTAATCACAAAAAATTACTAAACTAATATCCAAAATAAATAAATCATTATCTGATACCAATTGAAGTGACCAAATCTAAACATAACAAAAATAATGCATTAATCTCACAATATAAATAATATATCTCACAAAAAATCACATAACCCAATGAGGAGAAGGTTAATTGTCTTGAACATTAGCTATATAAACATCACAATTAACTACACATAAAAACATTTCTCCATTATTATTCTCTTATACACCCTTAATACACATACCAAATGATATAATTATCTATATAACATACAGAATAGAAACATAAATGGGGGTGATCTTAGATTTTCAGTAAGGGAAAGAACATATCATATAGTAAATGATAATTAACATGAAGGATAACATGAGAATGACTTAAATATCTTAATAATATATTGTAATAACATATGTGATAATCAGAGAACAAGATAAAGAAATATAAGATCATAAAAAGATCAATAATGAATCCTAAAATATAAACTTAGCTCAAAATAAATATAAAAATCCAAAAACATGTGAGCATGACATAAAAGTGAGGAATAAAATAAAAAATATATTTTAATCATGAACGCATTTCATACCTTGATAAAAAACCTAAAAATATGGTACATTCATAAACATAGGTTTTATTATCATTATGAACTTGGAAACATATCGACCCATTCACTTGTAAAATTACGAGTAGACCTAAACTTTATCCATAACTGCCCCAACCCTAGTAGCCCAAAGCAGGTACCTACATTACTATATTAGTATAAGATAAATGGAATATAATCCCGAAATACTGAGTAGTTTAGAATTATTAGAAAAATAAATATATACTTGAAATTATTATTACAATTTAAAATAAAAAACACAATGTATTTTATTTGAGAATTCTATTATTCCACCAATCATATCCCAGTATATAAATCACAAAACACTTCCTTATATCCTAAGGAAAATAAATCATAATAGAGGGGTGAGATAAGATGCTCAGTAGGGGTAAGAAGATAATGAAAGAAATTAATAAATAAGTCATAATCAATATGGAAAGGTAAATAATGGAAACACATTCCATTTAACCAATAACATGAGCATAATGTGGTAGAAATAATTTATGATCAAATAATTCTTCATAAATAATTACATTATCTTGAAACTAATCATGGATATTATAAATAATTGAATAATCACTTGGGATATCAATAACTGAATTCATAATGATGTAATCATAATGAATAACATTTAAAGAATTACATTCACAATTAGAAAACATGGATACTACCACAGACCTTTAGCCATAGTTTTGAAACCATGGCTGTAGGTCTGTTTTCCGTGGCCTATAGCCATGATTTTTATAACCATGGCTATATCCCACAACTATAGCCATGGATATGTGGCCTATAGACACATTTTTGAAATATGTGGATATGGTACATTTTTTCAAAGGTTTACAGCCACAATTTTCTAAAACTATGGCTCTAGGGTTCCTGCGCTTCTGCGGGAAAAACAATTCCCACAAAAATATTAGCGGGAAGGCATACTGCCATAGTTTTTTGGATATTTCCCTAGTTTTTATTAATATATATATATATATATATATATCAATATATATATATATATGTATATATATATATACATGAAACATTCGACGATGTAGTGGTGAGTGTTATAGGTCGTCAAACGAGAGATGCAATGATCGAAACTCGATGGGCACATTTTATAGGCTATTTCCATGGTTTACTATGTCTAAAGACATAGTTTAAACTTTGAAAATAGATTCATATAGACATAGTTTAAACCATGGATATAGGTTAACATCGATGTTGGAAAATTTTAACACCTATTTCCACAGTTTTTACAACTATGGAAATAGGAAGCTATAACCACAGTTTTTAAAATTGTGGCAATAGGAAGCTATAGCCATAGTTAATATTGTGGAAAAAGGTTGGGACCTATTTCCACAGTGATAGTGAGCACGATTGGCCAAAAACATGGCTGTAGCCTATGAATATGGTTTTGAACCATGCCTATAGGCTTTATTCAAGTTGGGATCGAGGCCTTGTTCAAAGATATCCAAATATAATCAAGGAATTATGCTAAAGCATCTATATAAATAGGTAACTACTAGGATAAAACCCAATCCATTTCATCTCTTGAGACCCTCTAATGCATTAAGGGGAAATTGAAAACCCTTCCCATCACATAAAAAGTACAATGAATTCCTTATATGAAAGGGGTAAAACATAATGCATACAAACATTCATATCTAAACTATAATATAAAATGTAAATACTTTCCACAATCAATAAATATAATAATAAACCATCTATAGTACAATGAATGGTATAAACAAAGTACACCTCTAGTCAAACTGATTATAAACCATACGGAGAAATAATAATAAGGATGGTATCATTAGAGTATATCCCCATTAAAGGATAACTAACATAAAATAATGTTTTCATATATGGAAAATTATTTTTGAAATATCACTTCGACCATTTCTTAAGGAAATTAACCCTTATTTTAAAATAACTCTTTTTATTTTAAAAATGTAAAATTCATAAAATATTTTCAAAAATATTTTCCTTGAAAATAACTTTTAAAAGAAAAGAATTTTAATAATATTTAGAAATAAATTTTCTCTAAAAATAAATTTTTTGAAATTCAAATGAAGCTTCAATTAAATTATGGTGATGATGGAGGGTATTTCTATACATGTTGTATAAGTTAAAAATAATATTACTTTAAACTATAAAAATGTTAGAAAATTACCTCATTCATAAAATGAAAATAACATTCCTTTAAAACCATTTTTTAAAAAGTAAAACATGGGTAAATCATCTTTAATAAATAATTTGGATAATTAATTTTTTTTATAAAACATTATTTTGGAACAAAATATATTTTCGGTAGAAGAGAGAAATAAAGTGTTATTTTATGAAAAACAATTCATAATATTTTTAATAACCTAAGAGAGAGAAAATAGTAATATTACTTGAAAAATATAATTAATAACTAGATTAAAATACAATATATTGATTTTAAGATATAATTATCAAATAATTCCCTAAAGGGAGACTTAAACAAAAACAATCTTGAATAATGATGAAATTGGGAAATAAACCCTCACCACCTTGGTATCTTTGTTATAATCAACCCCATGAAATGATTTACATTAATTAAAATATTAAATACCATGAAGATTAATTAATTAATGATATATCATAAAAAGTATAGTATATAAGCCACATAAAAGAAATAAGTGTTGAATATAGTGTATGTCTCATGGAAGTAAAAGTGAAATGAAAAACCCTTAAATTGATTCTGAATAATCACGCACATTCATTATCTTCCAGAATAATAAACTTATGTAAATTATTTAATTTCTTAAGAACCTTTTTAAATTTTATTATTCCTTTTATTTCACTTAAAAAATGTTATATATGAATACTTAATCAATTTTGTTTATGTCAAATGTTTTCACAATATTTTTCTTATGTGTCAAAACTAACTTTGGTAGGTGGACTATGATCAAAAGGTAATCATTTCAATATATCCACCAAAATGATCATGATATAATTATCATATTGATACATAAAATATACTTTCAAAACTAATCATTATTTTATTTTATAAAAATAAACTACATTACAATCATGGGTACGATAGGTCATACGTACACATGAGCAACATTTCCATTTTTAAATGATAATTATTGAAATAAAGAAAGTAATTATTTATCTTTATATAATTATAAAAATATAATTTATAAAATATTAATTTTTAAATATAATTTTATATATCATCCACGTGATGTGGTGATGAAAAGAGGGTCACATCACTTCGTGAAGGTGGTAGTCCACACAAACACGAATGACATTATCATTTTTCAGTGTACGATTAAAAATGATATATCTTATATTTTGAGAATGATAAATACATAATTAATATCAAAACTATTTCATTTATATCATATATATTCTTTAACTATATCCTTTCTACCATCCACGTAAAGAGTTAGTGAAAAATGAATCATATCACTTCGTGAGGCGGTAGTCCTCTGTAAACATGAGCGGGCTTATCATATCCCCTATGAAATGAAAAGTAAAAGGTATATAGTATATAATGGCTGAAGTGGTATAATTAATTTATAAATATCATATTTATACTTTATATGCATCATAGTAACCATCCATGAGAGGTGTTTATAGAAAATGTGTCACATCGGTTCATGAGGTGGTAGTCTGCCATACACACGAGAAGCATTATCATTTCCCATTTGAGGGAAGAGAATATGGATATTGGTCAAGACCTTAACATAATAAAATTTAATTATATGATACATAATGGTTTCATTATATAATAATAATTCAATAATATTTGAAGGAGTTTTAGGAATATATAATACAAAAACACATAGTTAGGCATTTTACCTCTTATCAGACCACCTAATTAGGATTATACCAAAAGCACTCCTAGAATGGATTTATGAAGAAATAAAAGACTATAATATTTTGAAATTTTATTTGGGAAGTTATTTGGGTTGGTATATTCTAAACCAAAAGTAAGGTGTGAAGAAGAGAGGAGTAAGGGTGACCGTTTATAGGTGAGGTGAGGGGCACACTTGTAATTTTTCAAAAAAAGGTGTACCCACATTTTTACATAAACGGGTAAAAAATATATTATTATAGATACTTAGACATTATAAGATGTAAATATTTCCATTAATTATTACTTACAAAAGTTTTATTATTTTTTCAACCCTTATTATTTTTCCATAACCCCCAGTGAACCCATTTTTAGCTTAACATTGGTAATTAATTTTTCTTGTTTTAACTAGTCATTTTGGTCTATGATTAACTTGAAATTATTAGGTAAAATAAATTATAATAATTAAAAATATGGAATATATTTTTTTAAATTCCATTCATATGATTTAAAAAATTTAATTTAAAATTAATCCTATAGACGCGATGAGAAAGCTGGTTTTCAAAGAGAAAATGTTCAAAAGATTTCAAGGTTTCCATATCAAAATTTATTAGGAAAATGATTCCAATAACATATATTAGATTAATAGATATATAATTCAAAAAATTTACTTTAAAACCAATTTAAAATATAATAAATATTTTTAAATAATTTAAACTCAAAGGCAATTTTCAATTCCAATTCATTATTTTTCAATATTTATCAAAAAATTAAACTTTTTAGAAAACTAAAAAAAATCACAGAAATCTAATTTTGATGTTATTATTTAAAAACATAACTTTAGATTTTCAAATAAATATTATAAGTTTTTCAAAAATAAATTTTAAATTTTTCTCACAATAGACGACCAATCCACCTTTCAAAAAAATACCATTTCTTCATAAAACATTTATTTATCATTAAAATCATTCTTATTTTATTGATAATCAATATCAAACCATTTAATTTATTTAATAAATGTGTAATTTTTTTTTCATAATTTGGTTATTACTATTCATACCCTCCATCATAACATCTAGGTTATAATGGAAATGTTTAATTAATAATATTTTAATAGAGTATCATGTTATGTTCAAACCTAGTGTTGTGTGTATTAAAAGATTTCAAAGAGATTGAATTTATTTAAAAATAAATATATTATATAGTATTGGCATGTTATAATATATTCTAATATTTTTGGTTCATTTTATAAATTTTATTGAACACAATATCCCTATTTTAAAATATTAGGGTGTTGCATTCAATCCTATTTAAATAAATTGAACCCCTATAATTTAATCTTTATCCAAAAAATCAGGCGTTTGAAATTTGAAAACACCTTGATTGAAAAACCACATCGTAGAAATGGTCAATAATACATCTTTCTAATTAGAGGGAAAGCGGATCATAAAGGTAATATGAAATAGCACAAAATAAAGTTTCTATATAAGAGAACAGTGATGGAAAGTAATGATATATATTAACAAGGAAGAAAAGTGTAAATAATTATAGAAAGTGATAGAGGTCATAGATAACATGAAAGTGAATGATTAATGGAATGTTAATAACCTCAAACGATAAACCTAAAATGATTTAAAAGACCATCAGTTAAACAAAAATGAAGGTATTAATAGATTTTTTTAATATTCTCTTTTTTTGAGTTTAGGAATTCCTTTACCATATAGATTTAGAATATATGAAAACGTACTTAGTTGATATATTTATATTTCATAGGGACAATTTCATCTTTTGGTTGTTCTGTGATGATTTTACACTTAATTTATTACTATAATAAATTAATATACTAGAATATTTTTATGCGTAAATCACTAGAATTTACATTTAATAGATCATAAGATCTATAAAAGAGTGGAAGTCTTTCAATTTATTTAAAAATATTTTCCATAACCAATATGGTATCACAAGTTTTATAATTTAATATATTAATCTCAAAACCTCATCAGTAACAAATATAGTTCAACATTAATATTTATCCATCAATGTTTTTAACTAAAAACAATTACATATTAACTTGGACATCACTAAGGTAAGTGGTAAGTGCCAAACACATTTCATCCTTCGGTTATGGGTTCAATCCCCACATCCTTTCGAGATGCGAAAGGTTGTCAACTAGAATACTAGTTGTTCTTTTCCTAAAACTATATTAATATAATTTCTATAATGTTAATAAATTTTAATAGCTCATAATTAACTTAACATCAAATATTAGATAACATATAAAATTTTACTTATACCTTAATTCAACCACTTTATCATTATTATCTCAGCATTAGGAACATATCAAGTGTTATACTCCCTTAATCATGTGTTTTAAATGAATTTCAACTTGCCATTGAATCACTTTCCTTGGTACCATTTAACACATTATTTCACATCCTTGATGAAATACTACTATAGTATAATCCTTATATATTTACTAATATTTAAAACTAGAATATCATAGACTAAAATACTCCTACAACATAATTATGGAATCCAAACACAAGAACATTAACAATTTCTCTTCATCTATAGTAATATAAATAGATTAACATTGACCACTTAGATTATTTTGAGGTATATTTCCTTGATGCTTTGAGCAATCAATTTTGTAGTGCCCCATATCGTTACAATGGAAGCATTGCACATTGAAATATTATTTATAGACCTTTCAATCAAGAGAATGGTGTCCTTTTTCTCCACAAATGATGAAAAATCCTTTTCTTTTTAAGCATATACCAAGGTGTTTCCTTATATGAGTATAACTTAGTAGAAAATCCTTCTTTAAATTATCCCATTTATCTATTTTTTCCTATATCATCATATTCGTATATTTTTTCCATTCAAATCCATAAGATTTGGTGAATTATTTCTCTATCATGATAGCACATGATACTATATCCTTATATGATGAGAATGTTTTGGAGACCAGTTCCCTCAGAAGAATTAGATTAATCACATCAAAGAAACAGTCAATATTTATCTTTGGATTAAGTATATAGTCCATAACATGAATTTATAACCTTGTAAAGATGGATTCATACTTAGATATATTTTCCTCAATTTTTTGTCTTAGACTCAAGAACTCTTTTCTATATGCTCTCGTTTCTCATGAGGAAAATATTTTTCCAAGGAGAGAACCTTGAAATACGTATACTCCATTACTGTTATTTCCTCCTCATCCTTAGTGTTTTGAATTAATGACTACAATTAATCCTAATCTATTAAGAGATGATAAACTCCAATGAAAACATTATCCCTTTCACTACTTCTTAAAGAGAGAAATATCTTATAAAAGGAAATTATCCATTTATTAGATAAAAACACTTTTTTTAGTTCCATTAAATGATGTAGTTTTTTAATTCATGAATAATTATAACATAATTACACCTTGTGGTGGATTAGTAGGTTGATCCATATAAGAAAGGTTATTACTCATAACCTGAGTTAGCTGCCCCAATATAGTTATAATTTGATTAGTTCTAGATACATCTCCATATCCAACTTTATTATCTTTTCCATGAGGGAAATACTTATATGGGGAAAGTTCATTGATATGGTTCTAATTACTTCCATTAAGTTTCATTTTGAAATAATTGAATACACTAGATTAGATCATAAGTTTTTGAAACATAATGTATAATCCAAAAACTAGTGAATCAATTAATTTAAATTGTAAAATTTGTGAATTAATAATATCAAAATCATAAACATTGTTTATTTTAGAATGATTTAAAATCATAAAAATATTTTCAACTCCTTCATAATGTTTTGTAATGATTATTTATGATAACCCAAACAGATCCTCCAAGAGTGTCAAACTCGGTACATATTAAGTACCATTTTTATGAACCAGGTGAAAATTGGGCCAAGCCCAATGCACCCTATTTGGAGTTATTACCCCTTGGTATATCTATTCCAGAAATACATCTAATTGTTGTATCTATATAGGGATATATTTTCTAGGAAAACCCACACAATCTCTTCCTTATCAAAACATTATAATTTTATAATATATTTATCCACAATGTTTATCAAAGGGTCATATTCTATAATCTAAATTTTCATAAATCTAGTTCCAAAGGTTACAAAAAAACTTCATATAATACCAACTATAGCTCCCCCACCCTAGTAGTTAGGATCTGGTTCCTAATTTATTACATTAACCTAATAATAAAGGAATCATATCCTGAAGGACTGAATAGTGTAGTATTCTTGGTAAAATTGGTATATACTTAAAATTATTATTACAATTGAAAACATAAAATACAAAAAATATTTTATTTCAGAATTCCATTATTCTTCTCAGATCATAACTACATATCAATTGAAAAAAAACATACTTGTATCCTGGGGAAAATAAAACATAATAAAGTGGTGAGATCAGATTCCGAGTAAGGGTAAGCATACATTTAAATCTATAAATAAATTTGGAATAATCAATATGGAAAGGTAAAAAACCAAAACACATGAAGTTTAATAAACAAAATATGAATAATATATCATGGATAAATGATGATCAAATAATGTCATATAAATAAACACATGATATTTAATCTTAACCATGTATATTCTCAATAATTAAATTTTAAGATTCTATAATTTTTGGAGGTATGTTCTTGTTTAATTTTTGGTTTTAATCCTATAAAGTTGGGTAGTTAAATATTTTCTAGGTGTCTGAGGAAGCTCGGCGGTGTTCTGGGGGGTTTAAGAAATGAAAGAAGGGGGAATTAGCCCATCATGTTCATATCAGATGGTTGGCACATAGTTAATGCAAAAAGTCCGAGGGGTGAGGTCAAACCATGAAACCTTGGATAGAATAGTTTTTTCATGGTTAACACATGGTTTGAAAACAAATATGAGACTCATAGATAATTTTTAAACATGTATGCTTTTAGGATAGAGGAATGCGCACAGTTAGTGCACGGTTTGAAAAACCATGACTCCAAACTGTGTTCCATTTAAAAAGTGTGAATTTAAAATTTACCCCCTTGGGATTTTTAGGTTCTCAGCTAATTTTTCTTCCCATGTATTCTATTCTATCCTCAATGTGAAGCTCATGATCCCAAATATTCCTAAGGATAAATCTTCTTTATTTATAGTCCGTTTGGAGTGTTGTTAGTTACAAATCAAATCTATTGGTAAGTCTAATGCACCTCTTGATTCACTTTTCTGAATTACTGATTGTGGTTTTGTTCTTATTCTTATAAATTCATAAAAACCTAATTTTTTTAGTGTATCTTAGGTTGGGGATTCAATGGGTGATTTAATTTGGATCTAAGGCTAAGGATAAGGGTGTGTTCATCTTCATATTTTAGGTAGATGGTCAATAAGTTATATCCCATATTTCTATTGTTTATTTGTGTGAGAATAGTTGTGATATTTCCTATATCGTGATGTTAAATTTATTTCCTTATTAATAATTTGTTAAATGGTTGTCTAAATTATGATTTAGACCCCCCATGCTCTTCATGGGATGTTTTGAGATTTATTTAACTAGTTTAGGTCCACTAATGGGGTGCACCATTATTCCCGAACATGGTAGATTGTAATGTTAATCATAGAGTTATATTATATTGAAATATGTCCCATGATAAATGTGTTGATATGTTAGTTTTAATTATAAATGGAACTAATATTGGTTGTGTCTAGTTGTTAATATTGTAATAAGGGATTGTTAGTGATGACATGAAAAGGGTTAAATGGATTAATGTGAATGTGTCAAACAGATTCAGATTTTGTAATGGAAATGTGAAAATAGATTAAGGAATATGAATTGATGAATGTGAAGAATGAGATAATTCATGTAAATTGAGGAATGGATAAAATTTGTTAATATGTGGACATTGTTGAACATGCTAAATGGGTTAAAATAGAAATGGTAAATTGGCTAAATTGGACAAGTGGTATAAATGGTAAATGTTTTAATGGGTTAGGGATTGATATTGTGTTATATGAAAATGAAAATAAATTGTGATTGTTTTGTTTATTGATTAAGTATGGTTTTTGATATGGTATACGTGGTAAGTAGATAAATAATAATTTTCACATGGCTTTGTAGTTTTGTGGGTATTGGACTTGACGATCTATGCCCACCAGTTGGGTTAGATGAAGGATCTAAAAACTACCCCATAATACATGGGTTAGGTATAGGGATTGAGGATCCTTACCTATAACCGATCCATTTTATGAGACTTCCTACATTGAGGCTATATGGTAAGTATTGTGAAATTGTTGTTAAATATTTATTCTGAGTGAGATAGGAAATTAGATTTATTATCTTTTTCATGATATTGAATGTATTAGGATGTTGTGTAAATAATTTAAATGCCTAACGCATGGAAAATGTGATGAAAATGAATACAGTAATGAAGACAATATAAGTGATGAAAATAGAAATAATTATGGAAATGATTAAAGTAAATGTTGTTAAATAATGGAAATTAAGTGGCCTTTTTTGTTTACCTTGTCATTTATTTCTTACTTTCATGCACTATCTATTTAGATTGAATATTTTATAGAAATAGTTGGAGGGAGACTATTGAGTTGTAATCACACCCTGTTCAGGCCGCCATTGGGTACCTGAGTAGACTTCATTATTTCAGTTCAATTCAAGGGAGAAAGCTCTACAATATGGAGTTTATTTTGTATTGGGATGTTCTTGGATGAGGATATAGAGTTGGAGTCTGGACCTATTTGGAGATTTATCTATCTTTCTGTATTTTGGGATTACTTAACATTTAAAAGTGTTAACATGACATGGAATATTTATCATTTGATTGTGGTTTGTACCATATTTTGGGAATTGGTTGGTAATAGATGTTTATGGTTTATTTCTTATTTTTTTAATTATTTCATTATGTTATCTGTTGTAGATTACTCTGGTAAAGACGGTATAGTCTCCTAATGTGTTTTATTGGAACCTTTCTTCCAGTCGGAATCTTATGGTGTATGGAGAGGTGCGCTTGAGGTCATGTGGAGACTTTGCTTAAGGAACCAGTTAGTGTCTCCTGGTCCGAGGACGTTATAAAGTGATATTAGAGTGGTTATTTTATATGACTCAGTATTTGGAATGGTAGACGAGATGCTAGGATGTGTTGGGTATTGGAATTGATCTCATGCTTAGGAGTAGGTAACCCATGTATGAGGGAGAACCCAAGTACCCAGGGTGGGAATTACTATTCTTGATTTGTGTTGTTATAGTTCAGTGATATTTCACCATTGGGTGATGCAATTATTGTGTGATGTGATTGTTTTATGATATTTTATTAATGGATGAAATTAAATGAGTTTGTAAATTCAGGAATAATTTTAGCCACCTAGGGATATAGGTGGCATGTATCATGATAGGAACCCACGGGATGTGTGTGTGGTGTATAAAGTGTAGAATGCATTTCACTTCCTTGAAAATTTTATGAAAATGGTGTCTAATAATGATGATGAATTTTTTTAAATAAAAATAAATTCAAATAATAGTTAAAGAATCATGTTTAATGAAATGTGTAAATGAGTTGAAATGTTGGTTGTAATAAGTGGTGAAATGGTCAATGTACCTAAGTGGAATGATTTGTGTTGTGAAGGAAGAAATTGTTTTAGAAATGTGTCTAATTAAAGGCTCGTGACTATGTAATTTTGTTTACCCCATGTCAACTATGAACCACCATAGGAATGGTAGAGGTTAGTCTTCTAAGTGTGATAATATCCCTTGGGATAGTGTCTTCTTAATGGTTTTTTTGTGGTTAGTGGAGACACCTATTGTGTGTAAAATGTGGATGCTTTTTGTTATGTGTTCTAAGAAACATGTTTGGAATTATAGGGAAATGAAACAATGATAATGTGTTCCAGTTGGGAAAAATTGGATATCATTGGGAATTCCCCTCCAACAACGAGGAAATAGAATTTTTTGGTTCAATGTAATCAAGGATAGAAGGAGTTATATGATAAATTCACTCGTTTTATATAGATGGGGGAACCAGGTCTATGGCGGGTAATTCCGAGTATGTTAGATTTGACTCAAGAGTTTTATTTGTAGTTGTAACACCCCAAGGGTTTTAAAAATAAATTGAAATGCATGAAAAATTGTTTTAAGAAGATATTTTTAGCTATCCTTTAAACATAATTTTTCCACTTCTATATTTTGAATTTCGAAAAAATGGTCATCTTCAATTGTGTTCAGTAAGTTATTTGGAGTCTGATAAAACCAACATGCTTTTTATTAAATAGTAACATACCCTTATAGAATATTGATATGAATAGTGACACGACCCATATGAATAATAAAACATATTATTATTATATTTTTCTTGAGGATATAAGATAATGGGATGTTGATTAAATTTTTATGGTGTTAAAAAGTGAGTTATAAATTTAAAATTTACATTTTTGAATAAATTATGATTTTATTGAAATATTAAATTAATAATATTTTTAAAATAATTTTCCAAAAATTCAGTTAAGTTTTTAGCTCTACATGTCATGAAATGATTAAGGTTAATTTTTTGTAATTTTATAAAAATTATAGAATTTTTTATGAATAGTAAAATACAATAAACTACGATAAATACAAAATACTTGATT
This sequence comes from Viscum album, assembly GCA_963277665.1. Classification (NCBI taxonomy): domain Eukaryota; kingdom Viridiplantae; phylum Streptophyta; class Magnoliopsida; order Santalales; family Viscaceae; genus Viscum; species Viscum album. Next base: position 1,270,819,960 of record OY728139.1, on the reverse strand, counting down.
TACTACATCATAGGTGATGAAAGGTTGATTAAAGACCACTTGGTTCAAAATCACATTCCATAATTACTATTTGGGGTCACATGAATTAAGACTATTCATAGTCTTGAGAGACAATATTATAATAATGATTAAAATAATTTAAAATACCTCCTCTCCTCCACTATAAATACGACCCTCAATTCCCTCTTCCTTTGACACCTCTCAAGCCTTGATCCTCACCTGCATTCTGAGAAATAATCCTCCCAAGGCTCTTCCCCACGTCCTAGAGATTTTGGTCTCACCAAAAGGCCAAAACCAATATCCTTAAGAAGGATCTCAAGGAGAAGAGGTCAAGAGGTAAACATCATCTTTTGTTTCTTTTCTTTTCATTTTCTTTTCTATACTTATTCATATCTCAACTACCCTTGTCCAAGAGGCATGAATGATCTGGTATATTACATATTATGGATTTAATCTTTTTTTGGTAGACTCTTCACTATACTTATTCTCCTCTCCCACTTATTCAAGAAATTAAAACACCGTTCGTGAAGTGTCGATTTACCGACATCGTGGATGATGTGATTTGAATTTCATTTAATTTCTTCAACACAGGACATGAAACCATATTTATGGTTGAACCAGATTATAATTTGTGTATTATATCTTATATAAGGTTCTAGAATCTTTTTTCACACATGTTATTAATTTATAAAACAAAATGAGTTCTTTACGATCGAAGAATCTCCAAAAAAACCTAAACAAGTATCAATAATGTATTAACTTATGAATCATCCTCATGAAAAAAATAAAAAATGATAAAAGGTATAATTTATGGTTCGGAATATAATTAAACACCACTCTATTCAAAATCTTATTTTTCTCTTCCAATCGATAAAAATATCTATCATGAACCGATCATGTAAATCAAGTAAAGAAAACACCCAAAACAATGCAAGGAACAAAATACTAACAATTAAAGGGTGAAATGATGTAATGAAATGATCATATAAAGCATTATAAAGATAAATATGTTTCTAAAATATATTAATAACACTATTTCAACCATCATATAGGAGTATTAAATGATTGTTAAGTAAGACAAACCTGAGGTAATGGAATTCTTTACTCGATTTCCAATCTTTGGGTTAACCTTCTACTTCATTTTTTTATGTTGTATTAAAAAATTTTGTGTGAAAAAATTTGTTTATAATATGATTAATTATGTGTATTTACAATGTATATATATATTACATCCACTCTATTAAGCTTCACTTCAATTATATGATATTTTAAGGGGATTTTTAATTTAATATCCTCTGTTAAAATTCTGTTTTACAAAATTCAATGTCAATTTTTTATGCAACTATTCATGTAGTATGTTTATATTATGGTTATTAGGAATCGTTTATGATTAAGGGTGAGACCTATATCTCCCTCCATTTCCTTCAGTATGTGTATGTTGGAGGTCAACCATATGGTTACTCCAAGTGTAACTGTGATGGTTACACAAATTGTAAGGTAGCTATAAAGGTTACAAGATTATGTAAGTAATTCCCAAAGATACCTTTATGGTTCTTTTTATGTTCTTATGTAATGTGATAATCTTGTGGAAATATCATGTTTCACAGAGTAAGTATATATGGGTGATAAGTGTGTCTTTTGAAAATGATTTCGTACGTTACAAGTACTCATGGACTAATATGTTCTTTCCTTTTTTCATATACCTCACTGAGCATTTTGTGATCATCCTATTTTTTTAAATGATTTTAATAGGTTATAAGGACGTGTAAGGAAAATAAGGAAGTCAAGATAACTGTTTGAAGAATTTTCAAATAAATCCTATTTTATTGGAAAAGTTTTATATTTTGGAAGAAATGGATACTACTTTTAGGGTATCTAATCTGTATTAATGTGTAATGTTATGAATTTATTATTTCCAATTATCTAAATCTGTAAACTTGAAAAGGTCCTCAATGTTAAAGGAAGTATTTTCTTGATTAAATTCCATATTATGTAATGTAATAAGGTCGGGTCCTTATAGTTAGTATCAGAGGAAGGTTTAGATTACTTTAGGGGTTAGGATGATGTTAATATAGTAAAATAAATGTTTCTTTTTTTTTACTCTATGTTTAATTTGAAATGCTATAGATTTTAACGATTAAAATGTTTCTTTGTCTAAGATATATTTGTTTAGAATGGTTGTCTACAGAAGAAATATGGAAGCTGAATAAAAGAGACACCAACAGAACAATATCCTTCTGAATCTGCATTCTGGAATGGTAGGAATTAGAACCGAGTATTTTGTGATAGTAATAGATCAACTAACATAGGAAATAATTGGTGGTGGCATCCATGAAAGATAACAACCAGAGGCACCACAACAAAACATGACAATTGTGGAACATTTTATAAGAAAAGACCCTCCTACTTTCAGAGGATCCTATGACCCAATAGTAGCTGAAGGATAGATTAAATCAATTGAATAGATATTTTATGTTAAGGTATGTTTATATAATTAAAAGTTAAGTCTTTAAATTTATCATTTTTAAGGTGAAGATGATTAGTGGTGGTCAATGACAAAGAATATCAGTGATAGAGAGAATATTTATGCCTTAGAGTGGGATAAGTTTAAATGTATTTTCCTTGAAAAATATTTTCCTAAGGTGGTGCGACATAGGATGGAGAAGAAATTATTTGAATTGAAGAGAAATGATGAATATTAAGTGGATGTGTATGATGTGAACTTCACCCAACTAGTGAGGTATGCTCCAAATATTATTATTCCTCTTGATAGAAAAATCAACTTATTTTACTTAGGACTGAAGCCAAGGCATCGAATGGCGTTGGCCTCCTGTGAATTAAAAAGCTATGAGGAACTTTTCTGATGTGATGAGCGGGTAGATATGGAGTTTTTTGATGATCACATGCATTTTGGAAACAAGGAGAAGAATATGTCCATATGAAAACCGATGGTTAGGAATCAACCAATGAATTCTGATTGTATGAAAATCCAGTTTCTAGTTAGTGAAAGGTGTGGTAAGAAGCACCCTGGGAAATGCCTTACCAAAACTAGGAAGTGTTTTTGATGTGGTAAGTATGGGCATGCAGATTGAGATTTTAATGAAAATGATCCTAAGAATAGTCATGATAAGAAAACTATTAAGTATTTTAAATTTGGTGAGATGGGTCATCATAAAAATGCATGCCCAAAGAGGGATCCAAATGATGCAAAGAAGCCTGAATAAAAGGAGAAAGGTGTAGGGAGATCCTTTTCATCTACGTAAGTAGATGTCGTGCCATCCAATGAAGTCGGATTAGGTACTTTGTTCTTTTCTTAGATTTTTCTAAATTTTATTGATACGGGGTCTACAGATTCATTCATTTCTGCAAACTTTTCTGATAAATTAGAAATGTTACCTCAAAAAATGATACCAGAACTTATTATTAAAACACCTGGGAGAAATATTATAGAAAAGGGTAATTATAAGAATATTTAAATTGTGGTATGTGGAAAAAATTTACTTACAAACCTTGTTTTTTTCCCTTAGTCAAGATTGATGTTATTCTAAGAATGGATTGGCTTTCTGTTTATCTTACTAAGATTGACTGTAGATCTATAAAAGTTTTTTTTTCAGAAAGAGTTTCGGTTGGTATACTAGAATGAACCCAAACAATTGATAACATACCATGAAGCTAAGAAACCATTGAAATATGGGAATGAAAGTTATTTTTCTCATATTTTTGAAAACAATGGAACAGTTCAGATTAATGAAGTGCTAGTGGTAAATGAATACCTTGATGTTTTTTCGGATGAGTTACCAGGTTTTATACCTGACTGGGAAGTCAAATTCACAAACGACTTAGTTCATGATGCTAAGCCAATTTCAAAACCCCCATATCATATGGCTCAAATAGAACTTCTTGAATTGAAAATCAGTTATAAGATTTTCTTGATAAAGGCTTCATTATTCCAAGAACATCACCATGGGGTGATCCCGTTTTTTTCATTAAAAACAAAGATGGTTCCATGATACTTTTCATTGATTAAAATGATTTGAATAACATCACTATTAAAAACGAGTATCCTTTTAATCATATTTAAAAATTGTTTGATCATATCTAGGTAGCTTAGTACTTTTACAATATTGAATTTAGATCCAGATACCATCAGATGACGGCGAAGGAGGATGACATCCCAAAAATATATTTTTGTACTAAATATGGGCATTATGAATTTTTTGTTATGCCGTTTGGGATAAATAATAAATCTTTTGTATTCATGGATCTTATGAATAGAATATTTCATGAGTTCCTGGATAAGTTTTTGGTTGTGTTTATTGATGAAATTTTTGAATTTTCTAAGAGAAAATAAGAGCATGAAAAACATCTAAGGGTTGTTTTAAAACCTTAAAGGAAAATAAACTGTATGGAAAATTCAGCATTTGTGATTTTTGGTTACAAATGATTTCATTTTTTGGGGATATTGTAAATAAAAATGGAATAATATTTGATCCTTCCAAAAAAAGAGTGGTTGATGAATGACCAAGACCCAAAAATGTTACAGAGATTCATAGTTTTATTGTATTTTTTTATTAAAGTAAACCAGAGGACTTTTATTAAAAAAGGAGGGATTACACCAGACGAAAGGATGGAGTTTTGTTTACATCATGAATATAAAGTGGGATCAACTCAGCATGGAGATCATCACACCACATAATAGCATGGGCTACACCCATGTTTTCCAGAGCATCAGCAATCCTGTTGGATTCTCTATAAGTGTGAATTGTAATAAAGTTGATGGAGGAGAGATACTGAAGGCAATCAATCCAGCAGGAAGTGAGCTTCCGAGCTAGGTGAACTGTACCCTTCCAAATAGCTTGAACAATGGTAGATTAATCACTCTCAATCCAGATGTTGCTCCAATTACGGGCTTTAGAAAATGAGATAGCATGGATAACACTCCACATCTCAGCTTCTAAGGAGGAGGCAAATCCACATGAGCCGTAGAAGAATCCAAGGATCTGGTCCAAATGATTTCTGAAGATGCCACCACAACCCGCTGGTCCCAGATTTCCTTTGGAGGCCCCGTCCACATTTATTTTAATCCACCCCGTAGGCGGAGGTTTCCAAAAAACTTCCATCATAAATTTGGGATGAGGAAATTTCCTATCAACTCCAATTCACCTGAAGATCCCATGATCTCTAACAGAGTTAGAGAAGTGATAAATCTGAATCGAGGCCGCCTCTCGAATAGAAATGGGAATTCACATTTTACATGCATTGAGATTAAATAAGTTTTTGAGAAATATGTAGTCATTCCTGCCATACCAGATCACATGAAGAATCTCTGCAATAGCCACCATAAACAGATTCCTGATTTGCTTAGAATCCAAGGTTTCCATGCATCTCTAAATCTGCGAAATTAGAGATGTACCAAACAACCATCTGTTGTCAAATATATCAAATACATGGTTCCATAGAGCAGAAGCCGTATCACAATATAGAAATAGATGATCGATATACTCCCTATGCTGATTACACATACACCATTTAGAGCAGAGGTTGACCTCGAAAGCCTGTAAACATGAGTCGACGGGAATCCTACCATGTGCAATACGCCACACCAAGGTGAATCTAGAGGGTTTTATCCACTCTTTGTTAATGTTTTTGAACCAGTCAAGAAAGTTGTTTTCATTATTGAAAAGTAAGTTGTAATAACTCTTAGACTCTAGGATACCATTATGCGCAGGCTCCCATATAATAAATCATCATTTTTCAAGAAGGAGTAGGAGTCAACAATGTTCTTGATTTCATCTGGAAGAGAGTCATTTTGAGAGTGCATAATGTTCTTTATGGTATCATTGATGTTCAAGGGGGAGCGACCAGAAGACAATAAAGAAATAAGGGGGGAGCCTATCCAATTGTCTAGCCAAAATTTTATGTTGGAATCTTTATTAACTATCCATCTAGAATTAGTCATAATAACATTGAATGAACTTTTTATGGAAGGCCAAATAGAAGATGTGCAAAAATTAAAATTTTTGTTCCTCAGTTTTTCAAGAAAGTGAGATCTAAGAAAGGAAGTGTCAGGGGAGTTATTACAAATAAGGTTCCATGTCAGCTTGGCCTGAAGGGCATCATTAAAGAAAGTCGGATTTTTTATGCCAATTCCACCCTTATCTATGGGTTTACAACAGGTGGACTAGGGTATGGTGACGATTTTCCTTTCAAGAGTACTCCCTGTCCAAGAAAAGTTTTTGATGGCAGTGTTAATTTGTTTTAAGAGACTCTCCGGCCATTTGTAAATCATCATAGAGTAGACAAGTTTAGACACAATAGTGGATTTAACCAAGAAAATTCTATCAGCCATAGAAAGATTTTTCCCTTTCCTGGAAGAAAGGTTCCGAAGAGTATGATCAATGATAGAAGAGAAATAGGTAGCCTTAGGTCTTCCCCAAAAGATAGGGACACCCAGGTAAGTAAAGGGAAACTTGCCTTCCCTAATGCCAAGATCATTTGTGATCCTCCATTTCCTACCAGAGGGGAAATCTTTTCCAAAGTAAATGTAAGATTTTTTCCAATTGATATGTTTCCCAAAGATAGACTCATAGTGAGAGAGGATGACTTTTAAATTGTTTAAATTATTTTTGTCCCCTTTCAAAAAAAGGATTATGTCATCCACATATAAGAGGTGAGAGGGGGAATTCAGGTTCCTGGAGGCAGATATTGGATTAAGGTCACCATTTTCAACAGATTGTGAGATAAGTCTGCCTAAATAGTCTTCAGCAATGGAGAAAAGGATGGCAGAGAGAGGGTCCCCCGGTCGAACCCCCTTAGAACATTTGAAGTACCCCTTTGGGGATCCATTTAAGAGGATAGAGATGTGGGCCGAATTAAACAAGGTTATGATATTTTTTAAGAAAGTATCAATGAAGCCAAAGTTGGATAGGGTTTTAATTATAAAATTACAATCAATAGTTTCGAAGGATTTGTCAATATCACGTTTTATGGCAACATTCCCTCCTCTCGTTTTCCTGTTGAGGAGATTCGTTGATTCAGAGGCAAGAAAAATACAATTTTGGATTGATCTGCTTGTTATGAAACCAAATTGATTCCAGGAAACAATTCTATTACTAATAGGAGAAATTCTATTGGCAATGAGTTTGGTAATAATTTTCATGAGTAAATTTATCAAAGATATGGGTAGGAAGCTGTGGAGATCAGCAGTATTTTCAGTTTTGGGAATAAGCACCAGGAATTGGGAGTTGAGACCTTGAGGGAGAATGCCACGAGAAAAAAAGGCTTTAACCATGCAACATACATCCTCTTGTAATACATCCCAGTGATTTTGATAAAATCCATTGTTAAAACCATCAGGTCTAGGGGCACCATCCGAATTAAGACTAAACACAACATCATTAATCTCTTGGTCCAAGGTAATGCTGTTGATCATAACATTCTCTTCCTCAGTAACCTGATTGGGAATCACATCAGGGCGAAGATCAAAATCAATACCCTGTCCATTGAGGAGATTATCAAAATAGGAGACCACATGATTGGAGATGTTTTCTTCCGTGTCAAAAATTTGATTTCCTTCTCTAAGGAAGGAAAGGGGTCTACAAGATTTTTAAACCCTATTATGGGAGTTGTAGAATTTGGTGTTTCTATCTCCATCATTTAACCATTTAGTTTTGAAAATTTTCTTTTTGAGGTTCTCCTTGAAGTTCAAAAGAGAAATCAACTTAGAAGATATAATTAATTCATGTTGGGAGGTGTCACTAAAGTTGGAGGAGGTGTTATGATTTTGGAATTGATTAAGCTCCTTTTTGAGAAGAGCAATAGTATTATCAATATCATTAGACTTGTATTTAAACCAATTTTTAAGGGTTTGCTTAAGAAATTTCAGCTTCAGAGGACAAGAAAAGGGATCCTTATTATTATGCAGATTATTCCAGAGGTTGTTAATGATGATGACATAGCCAGTGTCAGAGGACCAAGCATTATTGAATCTGAAAGGGTACCTGGGCTTCGAGGAGATATAAGAGAATCTAACAAGAATGGGATAATGATCAAATGAAATTTTGGGGAGAGTGATACTAGAGATATTGTCCCATTTATCTAGGGCCAAGTCATTATTAAAGGCTCGATCAAGTTTACTGGCAACTACCCTCGTGGACTGATGACGATACCAGGTAAACTTAGCACCTGTTAAATGTATCTCAGTTAAGTTATTATTTTCAATGAAAGCCTTAAATTCTACAGAGGAGATTCTGGTATGTGAAGGACCCATTTTTTCATTGGTATCCAAAATGGAATTAAAATCACCCACTAAAAACCAAGGACTCTAAATCCTACCTTTCAGTTGAGAGATTTCATTCCATAGGGGTCTCCTATCTTGATATCTATTGAAAGCATAAATAAACGTTGTGAAAACAAGAGTTTGATCAATCATAAATAGACAAGTAAAAGCTTGGTTTGAGAAACTGTGAATGTTAACATTTTGAAGCGAAGAGTGGTTAAAAACCCAAAGGGATTCAGAGGTCAAATGATTAGAACAAGCACCTAAGAAAGAATAACCAAAGGGGAAAATGTGTTGATATTTAGACATGAATTTGACTTTTGGTTCAGCAATAGAAAACAACTTCGGGTAGTGAGTAGGGAGAAATTTTTTCAAAACATTTAAAGTATCATAATTCGCAATACCTTGGAAATTCCAGTACATCACATTAAGTTGACCCTTTTTTGGTGGGGCTATCCCCTTTCTTTTTAGAAGCCGCGACACATGCCCTGGTTGAGACACGCGACGGTTAAATTCTCTGCAAATTTTCTTGCTTACCCTATGCATGCATGTTTACATTAGGAACATCAGAGTTAGCAGGGATTAAAGTCTCCTGTAAAATACCCCCTGTTGGGAGGACCCTATATCCCGGATTGGGACAGGGATTATAAACCTTGCAAGGACCAGGTTCTGCTCAGACTGAGCAGCCAGGTTCAGTACAGGGTTATTCTTCTTAGCCAGGTCCAGTACAGGTTATTCTTCAGCCTTTTCCAGTGCCAGAGTGGAACTGGGAGAATGTGTCCACGGAATTTGTGGTGGGAATATATAATACTTCTCATGGAAACAACAGAATTTGGGTTATTCTTGATCTACTGACTAAACCTGCACATATTATTTCTATCCGAGATACAATGTATTTGGATCAACATTCTCGATTGTACCTCAAAGAGATTGTAAGGTTAAATTGAGTTCCTCTTTCTATTGTATCTTACCAGGATCCCATGTTCACTTCTAACTTTTGTAAGGGGCTTTAGATGTTATTGGACATAGAATTAAATTTTAGTATAGATTTTCATCCTCAATCAGATAGGCAGTCATAATGAATGATTTTGACTTATGAGGATATTCTTGGATCTTTTTCAATGAACTATGAGGGATGCTGGGATCAACATATTTCTTTATTTGAGTTTTCTTATAATAACAGTTTTCATTTTAGTACACATATGACACCTTTTGAGGCATTGTATGGGAATTTGTGATGGACTCTATCATTTTGAGATGAAGTTGGTGAAGGAAAGTTGATGGGGCCATAATTAGTAGAGGAAGCGGGTGAGAAAGTGAAGATAATCCAGTAGAACATGAGGAAAGCTTAGAGTAGGAAGAAAAGTTTTGTAGATAACATAAGGAAATACATCTCTTTCGATGTAGGTGACCATGTTTTCCATAAAATATCTCATTGTAAATCTGTGATGCATTTTGGTAAGAAAGAAATCTAATTCCACAGTTCATCGGTTCTTTTGAAATTATGGAGAAAGTTGGACCGATTTCCTACCACATATATTTGCCTCCAAGTTTATCATAGGTATATAATGTTTTTAATTTTTTGATTTTGATAAAGTATGTGGTAAATTAAACTCATGTTTTGAGGCCAGAATCAATTTAGATAGAAGAGAAAATTTCTTATTAAGAAAAACCAGTTCAGATTCTTGATCGAAGGGAACAAGTATTGTAGAATAAGGTAATCCACTAGTTAAATGTTTTGGGGAGAAACCAAATGGTTGAAGAAGCAACATGGGAGTCTAAAAATTCTATAAGGGTAAGGCACCTTCACTTGTTTAAAAAGTATATAAAATTTGGAGAACACAATTTCCCAAAGGTGGGGATAATGTAACATCCCATGGTTTTAAAAAATAAATTGAAATGAATGAAACTTTGTTTTAATAAGATATTTATAACTAGACATTAAAGATATTTTTTCCACTTCAATGTTTTAAATTTCTAAAAATGGTTATCTACAATTGTGGTCAGTAAGTTATTTGGAGTCTGATAGAACCAACATGCTTTTCAGTGAATAGTAACATACCCTTATGAATAGTGATATGAATAGTAATATGATCCTTAGGAATAGTAAATAAAATTATTATTGTATATTTTTAAGTATATAAGATAATGGGATGTTGATTAACTTTTGAAAGTGTTAAAAAATGAGTAAAAAATTTATATTTTTTATTTTTGAATAAATTGTGATTTTATTTATAAATTAAGTTAATAATATTTAGAAACTTATTTTAAAACAATGGAGTTCAGAATTGAATTCTACACATTGGGAAATGGTTAGGGTGAATTTTTGGGAATTTTCTGAACTTTTATAATTTTTGATGAATAGTAAAATACAATAAAATATTATAAATGCTAAATACATGATTTACTGAATCATAGGTGATACAAGGATGATGTAAGACCACTTGGTTCAAAATCACATGCCATTATTACTGTTTTGGGTAACATGAATAAATACTATTCATATTCTTAAGCCAAAATATTATAATAATGATTAAAATAATGTAAAATACCTCTTCTCCTCCACTATAAATACCACCCTCATTTCCCTCTTCCTCCCACACCTCTAAAGCCTTGAGCCTCAACTATTTTCTACCCAATACTCCTGCCAAGGATCCCCACCATGTCATAGAGCTTCTGGTCTCACCAAAAGGCCAAAACCAAAGGCCTTGAGAAGGATCTCAAGGAGAGAAGATCGAGAGGTAAACATCCTCTTTTGTTTTCTTTCTTTTTTTCATTTTTTTCTATTCTTCTTCTTTACTCACCTACAATTCTCCAATAAGAATGAATGATCCAATATCTTACATTTTCTGGATTTCATTAGGTTTTTGGAAGACTCACAATTATACTTCTTCTCCTCTTCCACTTATTCATGAAATTAAAACACCGTCTGTGATGTGTTGATTTACCAACATTATGGATGATGTGATTTCAAATTCATTTACTTTCTTCAAGATAGGTAATGACTATAATTTATGGTAGAACCAGATTATAATTTCTGTATTATATCTTATATAAGGTTATGGAATCATTTTTCACACATGTTATTAATTTATAAACAAAATAAGTTTTTTATGATTCAAGAATCACCAAAATAACCTATACAAATACCAATAATGTTTTAACATAAGAATTATCATCTTATAAGAATTAAAAATGATAAATGGTATAATTTATGATTGTTCAAATATATAAATAACACTACTTCCAATTATGATGTTACACATCCCATCAACAAGAATATCCATCATGAACCGATCATGGAAATCATGTAAAGAACGCTTCGAAAACAATGCAAAGAACAAAATACGAATAATTGAATGGAGAAATGATGAAACTAAATGATCATATATGGTATTATAGAGATTAAAATTATTATTTAATATATTAATAACACTCTTTGAAACATTATACAGTAGGTTTAAATGAGTTTTAAGTTAGACACACCCAAGGTATGGGAATTCTTAACACGATTTCCATTCTTTGGGTTAAACATCGACATCATATTTTACATGGTATTAAAATTGTTTTTGTTATGAAATTAGTTTATATTATGATTAATTATGTGTATTTATAGTGTATATATGTATTAAATTTACTATATTAAGTCTCACATCAAATATATGATTTTTAAGGGGATTTTCTTTTTATATTCTTTTTTTAAATTATATTTTACAAAAATCAATAGAAATGTTTTTATGCAATTATTCATGTTGTATGTTTATGTTTTGGTTATTGGGAGTTGTATATGATGAATGGTGGGATCTATATCTCCCTATAATTCATTGGGTATGTGTAAGTTGGAGGTCATCCGTATGGTTACTCCAATTGTAACTGCGATGGTTAGAAAAATTTTAAGGTTGATGTGAAGGTAAAAAATTATAAGGTTTCCAAGAGGGTTAAAAGATTTTGTAAGTAATTCCCCAAGATACCTTTATGGTTATATTTATGTTATTATGTAATGTGGGAATCTTGTGGAAATTTTATGTACCCAAAAGTAAGTATATATGGGTGATAAGTGTGTCATTTAAAAATGATTTAATACTTTCCATGTATTCATGGACTAAAATGTTCTTTCATCATTTTTATATCCCTTAATGAGATTTTTTTCTCATCTCGAGTTTTTAAATGATTTTCATAGGTTATAAAGATGTTTAAGGAAAATAAGGAAGCCAAGTTATACGTTTCAATAATTTTCAATGAAATCATGTTTTATTTGAAATGTTTTATATTTTGGAAGGAATGGATACTGTTTTTATGGTATCCACTATGTATTAATGTATAATGTTATGATTGTATTATGTCCAATTATATAAAGCTCTAAAATTTAAAAGATCTTCAATGGGAAAGGAAGTGTTTTCTTGATTAAATTCAGGATTATGTAATGCAATAATGCCAGGTCCTTATAAAATATCCCTCCTGCATTTTTTGGAGAGGGTGGACCCGAGGATGTAGAGTTTTTGATAGAGTCCATCTAGATGATTTTGGATCATTTGGAGACTCCTATATAGAAAAGAGTAAAGTGTTCATCATATACATTACTGGTCTGGTAAAGTGTTTGTGGGATATCCTTGTTTGGACCTATAAGGATGATGGTATATTATGGAAGCACTTTCAAGATATGTTTCAAGAGAATTTATATCTAGATACAATGATACAAGAGCGGGATATGGAGTTTATGAGGATGGCCTAGGGAACCATATCAGTGATGGATTATGCATTCCGTTTCACAGACTAGAAATTATTTGTTCCAGCATTGGAAGGGGATGAGAATAATACAGATAGATTATTCTAGGATGATTTTAGGATTGAAATTAAGTCCCATATGAGTATATTTTATTTAAAGAAGTTTTCAAAATTGGTTGATCAATACCTTATTTCAGAAGTGAACATAAAAGATTCTTAAGGTAGTGGGTTTGGGGTTCTAGTTGAATGGACCAATGGTTTAACTTCCAATGGAAGGAAGCATAATTTTGGAAGTATTAATTAGGTTGGAAGTGTGAAGAGTTGTTAGAAAAGGCGATCAACTTCTCTGGGTGGTGACTAAGTGTTTTTTTATCAGTGTGGATGGAAGGGGAACATGCGTGGTCAGTGTCCCCGCCCTCCAGTTGAGTGACAAGAGTATGGAAGAATATGTAAGGTTCATTGGTTCTGTAGGAAACCATGGTAGTTAGGAGTGGATGTATGAATGAGGATGATGTTGAGTGTAGATAAGGGGTTGGTTACACCTTATTAGGTAGGAAGTTGGAGCATGAATGGTCAAACTGATCAGGGTAGAGGACGTGGTATTCCAGGGGGAGAGCATCCACATCAGTAGGGTAGTATAATAAAGGGAATTCGGACTGGAGCCCTGGGTAGTAGGGTAGGTAAGCTTCATAGAGGTTAGTATACTCTTAGAGGTGGTGAGGATAGACCATCGACTGTTCTAGGTATGATCCTTGTATCTTCCATGCTTGTTAGTGCTTTATTCGATATAGGTTCCTTTCATTCTTTTGTGTCAACTATTTTTTTGTGTTGAGTCTATCAGTGGAGTTTTTATATGGGGTTCTATCGATAAGTGCACCAATAATGGTTCAAGATGAGAATATCAAAGAAGTCTAAGGGTTTTTCTAAAGAAGTTGGTGGGTATTGTTTCCTTTGGGACTTGTTTGTTATTGAGATGTTAGGTTTTGATTTGAATTTGGGGATGGACTGGGTAGTTTGGAACAAAGACTATATTTTCTGTTATTGTCTAATGGTGACATTCATGTCTCTTTAATAATACATGTATGTAGGTCGTGGAGAATAGGATGTTAGGGAAAGCCAAGTAGGGCCTGTTATTCTGCAGCTGGGTCAACCCACCACCTAAGGGTCATGTATTATGCTGGATGATGGGGGAGTAGAGTAACATGCACTTCATCTGATGGTGGATCAGTTTTAGGATGTGTTTTATTAGTAATTCTCAATGTTTCCACCCGATAGAGGTGTCAAGTTGATGATAAAGTTGCTTCTGGGAGCAAAAATAGTTTCCATTCTACTGTATCAAATGGAACTGGCAGAACTCCAGGAACTTAAAACACAGTTGGAGTAATTGTGGAATAATTTGTTTATTCATGCTACTACTACACCTTAGGGATCTCCGGTACCATTTTCCAAAAATTTTGATAGATATTTATGGTTATCTATCTATTATATAAACATAAATCCAATGATGTTTAAGAATCGGTACCCTCTTCCAAGAATTGAGGATCACTTTGAACAACTAAGAGGTGCTATAGTGTTTTCAAAAGCTGATTTGAGATTGGGGTATCACCAACTGAGGGTGAGTCCTTCTGAAATACCATGGACTGCCTTCAAGAGTAGGTATGGGTTATATGATTTTTTTGGTAATTTTTTTTGGTTAGTTAATGTGCTAGTAGTGTTCTTGGACATAATTAACTGAGTATTTCAAACTTATATAGACCAGTTTGTAGTTGTCTTCATTGATGAAATATTGGTGTACTCTAAAGCTTATGATGCTCATTCCAAACATATTGACACCATATCGAGTACACTAGTAGAGTATATGATATTCACCAAGAAATCCAAATGTCATTTCAGGATGGATAAGGTGAGTTTCATGGGACACATAATTATTGAGGAAGGAATGTTTGTGGACCCAGAGAAATTTCATGTAGTTGTGTATTGGGATAATCCCAAGATTGTTTCTTATCTCTGATGTTTTCTAGTTTTGGCCTGTAATTATCAAAGGTTCATCAAAGAATTATCTTGTTTAATACCACCAATTTTAGGTTTATCAAAGAAGGGTATCAAGTTTGAATGGTCCGATGCATGTGATAATGCTTTCGAAGAGTTAAAGAATCAGTTGAAAATCATATCAATTCTGATCTTACCCGATTTAGGCAAATGGTATATCTAGTTTTGTGATGTGTACGGTGTTAGTCTTGGAGTATTATTGATTCATGATGATCACGTAATTGTGTATGAATCATGTTAGTTGAGGCCTCCTAAAAAAAATTACATTATGCATGATCTTGAATTGGTCGTGGTGGTTCATGCCTTAAAATGCTGGCGACACTACTTTTTGGGGGAATGGTTCACATAGTATACTAATAATAAAATCCTGATGAAGATCTACTCAAAGCATTATTTTAATCTTCATCTGTGAATATGGGTGGATCACATGAGATATTTTAATTTTGATTTGGTTTATACATCGGGAAATGGAAAAAGTGCTATGGATTCATTGAGTCGAAAAGCACAAAATCAGGTAGTTCAAGAATCTAGTATCAAGTAGAAGATGATGGAATTGTTTGTTGAAATTCATCTAGAGGTGCTGGATGGCCAAGGGAAGATGGCCCTTTTTTCCTTGGAAGTTGAGTCCTTACTTATAAGTTGGATCCAAGAGAGACAATGAAAATTCCTAGAATGTTGGGCTATAAGGGATAGTCTTAAAGGCAGGGATTCACCTTTTGACTGGACCGTTCAAGATGATGGGGTAATTTAAGTTCATGGTCATGTCATTGTGAAAAGATGTATGCAAGAAGAATTGATGCACATGTTTCATGAATCAAAGAGGGTAGTTTATATTGGTTTGACAAAACATTATCGTGGTCTTTTTAGGAAGTATTTTCGGCCAAGGATACAGAATGAGGTTGCAAGTTTTGTGGCATGATGTTGTACCTGTAAACAGGTTAAATATGAGCATCAACAGTTGGGTGGTATGTTATAGCCACCACTCATTATTGAATAGAAATGGGATGAAGTGATGATGGATTTTATTGTGGGTCTTCTAAGGATACCTCATAAGAATTATGAGATCTATGTGGTTGTGGATTGGTTGACTAAGGTGGATCATTTTCTGCTAATTCAAGAGACTTTCACAATAGATCAGTTGAGAGAGTTGTACATTTGAGAGGTTATTCAGTTTCACGGGGTTCCTCATACTATATTTTTAGATCATGATCCACATTTCACATAGCACTTTTGGCAGGGATTTTAGAAGGTTCTTGGTACCAAGTTGTTCTTGAGTACATATTTCCACCCGCAGATGGATGGGCAGCCAGAGTGTACCTTTCAGGTACTAGAGGACATGTTGTGGGCCTGTGTCCTAGATTTTTGAGGATCATGAGAGAAGCTGTTGTTTCTTTTTGATTTTTCATTCAAAAATAGTTACTTGGATATGATTCAGATGGAACTATATAAGGAACATTATGGTAGAACTTTTAGATCTCTGTTGTGTTGAATGGAAGCTGGACAATTAGAGTTATTGTGACTGAGTCTTGTGGAGGAGATGTCAAAATAGATTTATTTAATTCCGAAACTCACGGAAATGGGTCATAGGTTAATGAATTCATATTCAGATTGGCATCGTAGACCACGTGAGTTTCTGGTAGGTGATTATTTCTTCCTTTGGGTGTCTCCAAGGTTGGGTCACTGTCAAATTTGGAAACAAGGAATGTTGGAACCTAGGTATGTGGGACCAATTGAGAGAGTGGAGAGGATTGGGTAGGTGGTGTACCGATTGGCTATTCTATAGTGGTATAGTGGCATGAAAAATGTCTTTCATGTTTCTCTTATTAGATAGTATCACTCGAACCCATCTCATGTGATTGATGTTGAGGATGTTGAGATTGAGGCAGATGCATCTTTTGAAGAGCATCCGGCTCGTATTGTGGATCATAGTGATACATTCTTAGATGGAATGATTGTTCCATGGGTTCTAGTGTTATGGAAGCATGGTAATGTCTAGGAAGAAACATGGGAAAGGGAGTGGGATTTTTAGGATCAGTGGCATGATCACTTTTCTTTGGAAGCACGATGATGCTTGGGAGTGCGACTCAAGGATAAGTAACTATAAGGTGGGGAGTTTTTAAGATCCTGAACTTCATGGAGGTATGTTCTTGTTTAAATTATGGTTTTAACCCCTTAATTTTTTTAATTAAATGTTTTACAGGTGTATGAGGATGCTCAAGGGTATTATGGGGGTTTAAGACAAGAAATAAGGGGTAATTGGTCCATCTTGTTCATATCGCACGATTAGAACATGGTCAGTGAAAACCTTACGAGGGGTGAGGCCCAACCATGTAATCGTGGTCAAAGGTATTTCACATAGTTTGCACCCAAATTTTCAATCCATGACGGTTTCTGAGGTAAGCATCAGACTTGGACCCCTCTTGGATAGAGGTAGGCACATGGTTGGCACATGTTTTGGATAACCATTCGATCAAACCACATACCCTTTAAAAACTGAGAATTTTTTGTCCCCACATGGGTTTTTTAGGTTCTCACCCGATTTTATTCCCATTTCTTATCATTAATACCCAATGAAAAACTTAAGCTCCCAAATATTCCCATTTATTGATCTCTTTCTTTTCTAGGCCGTTTGGATTGTCGTTGATTGAGGATCAAAGCTCTGGCTAATTCTAACACTCATGTTGCTTTTATTTTTTGGATTAGGTCCTGGGGTTTCATTTTTGTTCTTCTTCCAAATCCCTAAAACCCCATTTTATAGGATATTATGTCAGGTCTTTAAAGGATACTTCAATCTGGATCTAAGGCTATGCTAAAGGGTGCATTCATCTTCATATTCCAAGTAGGTGGTCTATAAGTTATATCCAATAGTTTTATTATATATTTGTGCATGCATAGTTGTTATATTGCTTATACCTTGATGTGAATTTTTTTCCTTAATAAGATTTCAAAAAATGGTTGGATAAATAGTGATTTAGACCCACCATGATCCCCATGGGATGAATTGAGATTTATTTGATCAGTTTAGGGGCATCCAAGGGTGAAAAAATATTTCAAAACATGGTATATTGTCATGTTAAGAATAGATTTTCCATATGTTAAAATAGATCCCATGAGTTTTTTGATATGTTAGTTTGAATTATAAATGGAACTAATAGTGGTTGTGTCTAGTTTTTAGTATTGGCATAGCAGATTGTTTGGCATGCTGTGAAAATGGGTCAAATGGATTAACGTGAATGTGTTAAATAGATTATGAATTTGTGATTGAAATGTTTAAATGGATTAAGGCATATTAATTGATGAATGTGGTAAATGGGATAATCCATGTAAATTGAGGAATGAGTTAAATGGGTTAATGTATGTTCATTATTGAATATGATAAATGGTTTAAGGTATAAAAGGGAAATATGTTAAATTAGTTAAGTAGTATAAATGGTAAATGTGTTAACGGGTTATGGCTTCATATTGTGTTATATGAAAATGAAAATGTATTTTTATTGATATGTGTATTGATTAAATATGGTTTGTGATATGGTATATATGGTAAGTGGATAAATAAGCATGTGAACATGGATTGGTATTTGTGGGTTATTGAACTCGAGGATATACACCCACTATTCAAGTTAGACTAAGGATCTAACCCAACCCCATAATTCATGGGTTAGGGAAGGGGACTTAGGCTCTATACCTCAAAGCGATGAAATTGATGAGACTTCTTGGACCAAGGCTCTAAGGTAAGTGTTATGATTTTTTTTTGAAATGATTATTACTTGTGGGATAGAAAACAAGATTAATACTGTTATGGATGATATTGAACATCTTATTAAATTAGGTAATTAATTTAAATGCCTAACCAATAGAACTTTTGATGAAAATGAATTTAGAATTGAAGAGGGTATAAGTGATTAAAATATAATTACTTATGGAAATGGTTAAAGTGAATATTTTTAACTAATGTCACCCATGTAGTCTTTTAGTTTACCATGTCATTTATTTATTTTTTCCCACCCAATATTTTTAGACTGTATATTTTCTAGACACCGTAGGTGGTGGCATATTGACCTGTACTCACATCACACTCAGGCCACCTTTGGGCACCTGAGTAGACTTCACTATTGCAGGCCAGGATAAAGGAAAAGGCCCTCTGCTAGGGAGTTGAGTTGGGATTGGGATGACTTTGATGGGGATCCGAAATTGGATTTAAGACCTATTTGGGGATTTTTCTATTTGTATTTATTTAGTATTTACAATGATTTTATCACTATTAACATTACATGGCATAGTTACCATTTGGATATGGGTTATATCCTATTTGGGGAAATAGTTTGTAATAAATTTTTATGTTTTTATTCTTATTGTTTCCTTTATTTCATTATGTAATATTCTATGGATTACTTTCGTAAAAAGGGTATAGTCTACCATATTATTTAGTATACCCTCTCTTCTAGTCAACTACCTATGGCATATGGGGTGGTGCCCTTGAGGTCAACTGGAGGGTCATCTCAGGGATCCAGTTGGTGGATCTTGGGTGAGGAATGTTAGAAAATTAATCACATGAGATATCAATAACTGAATTCATAACGATGGAATGAAAAATGATGGAAATCTAAAATATACTATCGAGGCCTTGTTTGATGCTATATAAGTAACCTTGATTCCTTTTTCCAGTACATCTATATAAATGGGTAATTCCTTGGCCAAAACCTAATCTAGTTTTCTCATAGGACCTACTGATGAATTAAGGGTATATTACGGGGCTCACACATTACATAGTAAGTACAATGAATTCCCCATATGAATGGTTTGAAACATAATGAACATAAAAATTTGTATTTAAATTAGTATACATAATGTAAATACTTTCTCCAACTAATAAACATAACCATAAACCATCCAGAGAAATAATAAAGTAGGTATCATTGGATTATTTCCCAATTAAAGCACATGTATCATTAAATAATATAATCTTAGTAAGAAAATGATTTTGAATGATCACTTGGAACATTTTTAATGAAAATATACATTCTTTTAAAATAACCAATTTTTTAAACTATAAAAATCCTATAATATTTTCAAAATCAATTTCATTGAAAATAAATTTTTAAAAAAATTCAGAATTCTCAAAATATCAGGAAAAATATTTTATTTAAAAATAAACTTGTAAACATTCAAATGAAGCTTCGAAGAAATGATGGTTATGATGACATGTAATTCCAAACATTTCTTTTTCACTGTAAACAGGTTAAATAAGAGCCTCATTTAGAAAAAAATAGGAAGATTCCTTTCAAAACATTTTTTAAAAAGTCAAAAAATAGGTAAAAAAGACATTAATAAATAATTTTTATAATTATAAAACATTTTTAAAAACATTTTAAAAAAAATATGGTCTTGGAAGAAAAAGTAGTTTTGACTAAAGAGAGACATAAAACCATATTTTCTTAAAAACATTTTCCTACTAATTTATTTACCAAATAGAGGAAAATGGTACTATTACTTGAAAAAGTTCATTAAAAACCATATAATAATAAAATATATTTATTTTAGGATAAAAATATCAAACAATTCCCCTAAGGGATACTTAATAAAAAATAATCTTGAATAATGATGATATTTTGAAAACAATCCTTACCACTTTGGTAACATTTGAGTCATAATATCCATGTAATAAATAACTTCAATTGGAGCTTTAAATAACCTTAATATTATTTAATTCATGAAATAAAATACACAAATTTAATTATATACACCACACAAAATATGTAAGTGGTGAATATAACATATGTCTCCGGGAAGTAAATGTGATACGAGAGACCCTTACCTTTAGTCTGACTCATTATGTATGTTCTTTATCGTTCAAAATAAAAACAATTACGTTAATTATTTACTTGATTAATAATATTTTTCAAATTTATTATTGCTTTTATAATAATTATTACCATGGTATATAAGATTACTTAATTAGTTAATTTTATGTCATATGCTTCAATGATATTTTTCTTATGTGTAGAAAATGAATATCGTAGGTTGATTATGGTCAAAGAGGTCATTATTTAAAAATATAAATAATAATAATAATGAAATAATTATCATATTTATAAATAAATTATATATTTAAAATAAATAATGAAATATGGTTATGAAAATTGAACAATGCAACAATCATGGAGAGAGTAGTTTATACGTACACATGGGTAATATTTCGATTTCTAAATGATCATTTTGGAAAGAAGGTGGGTAATATTTTATATTCCCAGAATTATCATAATATCATGTATAAATGATAATTATGTAAATAAGGTAAGTAATATTCATTATCTTTATCCTTATTACCTTCCATGTAAAATGTTAGTGAAAAACAAATCACATCGCTTTGCGAGGGGGTAGTCCTTTGTACACACAAGTGACGTTATCATATCCCCTATAGAATGAAAAGTAAAAATGTATATATGATATAGTTTTAATAAAGGTATAATTATGTTATAAATATTATATATATACCTTTTATCCATCATTATACCCAACCATGAGAGGTGTTGATGGAAAACGTGTCCCATTAGTTCGCGGGACGGTAGTCCTCTGTACACATGAGCGACATTATCGTTTTCCATTTGAGGGAATAGAATATGGATAAAGGTCCTGACAATAAAATAACATAATAAATTATAGATTCATTTTAGATACTTTTATTATTATATAAGATGAAATAAATAATATTTTATGGAGGTGGAATAAGAAATAAAACACAAACGCATTGATTTGAATTTCACATTTTCTCTGACCACCTCTTTAGGAATATACCTAAAGTATACATAGAATGACATTATTACTTAACCAAGGATTCTATAATGAGGATATGGAATCTGGAAATTTATTTGGGTATGTATTGTACGAACCAGAAGTTTTTGTACATGGGAAGAAGAGAAGAGGGGGGTTGGCCTTTTACAGGTTTGGTGAGAGGCACACTTGTAATATATGAAAAGAAAAAGGTATAACCACATTTTTCACATGAAAAATTGGTCCAAAAAGGATTATTATACATAATTATAAATTATAAGGTCTAAATAGGTCCATTAAATTTGTTTTTTATTGGGTTTTAATCCATTTTAATGCTTATATTTTAAGTTTAAATCCTCGGAAAACCCATTTTTACTTTAACCATGGCAATTAATTTTTAAAATATTTATTATTAATTTTGGTAAAAAAATTAGTTTATCTTATTATTTATTATAAATTATTAATATTTAAAATATGTAACCCATTTCTTAAAATTCCATTCATAGAAGTGGAAACATTTAATTTAAAATTATTCCCACACAAATAACAAGAATTTGGGCTTTAGAAGAGAAAATGTTCAGATGTTTACAGTGTTTTTATATCAAACTTTTAAATGAAAATAGTTAAATTAAAATAAATTAGATTAATATATATATAATTTTTCTAATTTTACTTTATAACAAAATTGAAATAAATTTCCACTTTATAAAAATTTAAATGAAAAGGAAGTTTTATATTGAAATTCAGTATTTTCCAATATTTATCAAAAAATGAAACTTTTCAAAACAAAATCATAAAATTCTCCCTAATATAATTTTTATGTTATTATTTAAAAAATAATGTTTAGGTTTTAAAATAAATCTTATAAAATTTGTAATAATTAATTTTATATTATTTTAACAATGCCAGACTAATCCTCCTTTTTGAAAAATACCGTGTTTCAGAAAACATTTATTTCTTTTTCAAATCATTCTTATTTAATTTATAATTAATATATAACCATTGAATTTATTTTATAAATGTTTAAAATATAAAATTTCTTTAGTTTATTTACTATATTTTATACCCACCATGTTAACATCTAGGTTATAATGTCCATGCTTAAATAATAATATTTTAATAGAGTATCATGTTTCGTTCAAACCCGATGTCGCATACATTTCAAGATATCTAAGAGGTTGAATGTTTTAAAACTAAATATATCACCAAGTCTTGTGGTGTTATATTATCTTTTAATATTGGTGTTATGTGTCATACATGCGATCGAATATGATGTTCCTCTTTTAAAATATAATGGTGTTACATTATCTCACTCACCCTTTTTGAATCTAGCTACTTGCTAACCCAGTCATATTAAATTTATATCTCATAAGATATAATCATTTACCCAGTTTATTTTAGGGATATATAGCTACAAACCATCTCATAATCTATAGATATATGTGTGACTTTGAAACTAAAAACTCATCATTTAAAAAAGAACCTATGGAAGAAGATCAGACTTCTTAAAACTCTAAAAAACATCATATATCATAAAATTAATAAAACATAAAATATTAAAAAACCTATTTTAAAAAATGAATCATACCAAAATAACATATATATATGGTGGTCAAAATATTACATCATGAAAGATAAACCTTAGAGTGTAAATATATGCAAAAATACATGTTTTTCGTAATTTTTTTTAAAATAATGAAGTACAAATAACTTTCAAAAAATAAATTTTTGTGAATTGAAATAGAATAATTATGAAAACCTTAATATAAATGGTTCCAAATAAAAAACAATAAAAAATAAATAAAATTTATCAAAATGTAGAATTGAAAATACCTTGATTTTTTTTGAAAAGTATCATTTATAATTAAAACTCGAAAATGATATAATGATTTCCAAAATATAAGTAAACATATATTGAAAACTATTAAATTTCAAATGAATATTTAATAATGTAACATTAAAAACTAAATAATGGTTTTAAAAGTATAATGTGTATTGGATGATAAAATTTTTGAATATGAAAAGATGGAAAATCCTTTTGAACATTTAGAAACAAACTTGTTAGAAACACACATAATTAAAATGATGGGAAAATTTACTTTTGAAATGAATAAAGGGGAATAATATGATTATTATAAATATTTTTTTTTATTTTCCACTAGTGAAAAGATAACTTACGTGGGAATTCACAACATGGAAATGGAATAAAAATCCATTACAATAAATGGAAATTATTCTTAAGAAAGATTAATTTTGATGAAACAAAAGAATATTTAAGGAATATTACATTGGTGTGAATCATTATTTTCTTATAAAATAAGGTTTAAATAAAACAAAAAATTATTATATGAAATAATATATCAATATTTTAATATTATAGTCAAAAAAGAGTGATTATAACACAAGGAAAATATTTGATTTTAGAAAACCCCTTACATCTTTTGTACCATTTAAATTAAATACCCATGAGATATATATCATTAAAAATAATATTTAATACCATGAAATATAAGATAATAATTATAAAAATTAAAATTGTGTATTATTTACACCATTGAAAATGAAACATGGTGTATATATTAAACATGTCTTTAGGGATTGAAATTTGAGACAAAGAAACCCTTAAAAATATCATAATCATTGAATTCATGATACATTAGAAAAACATTAATGGGTATGAATTGAAAGTATAGATAAATTTAATTGGAAATAAAATTTTATACAATCATAGGATAAATTATTTTAACTTATAAAAATGGGGTCTAGTAATAACTATTATAACTAAAAGAAAGGAAAATGGTTTATTAAAAAACCATTAAATTATTTACTTTCATAGTTGATGAAACTATAATATCCTATAAAACTAAAATATATTAAATTATAATATATTTCATAACATTTTTAATATATGATAAATTTAATATTCATAATTTGTAATTATTTATTATGGCTATATTAGTTAGTTAATGCTTATTTCATCCATTAGATGTTATTAAATTTAACTGTTTTCAAATGTTTTATAATGTTGAGGTTAATACTCTTAAGTTGAAAAACCTTTCATCATTAATATATCATTTTATATACAATAATATATATCTTATATTTATTTAAAAATTTATTACTTAATTCTATATGTTTTTTGTTTGTGTTTTGTGAAAACAGAATTGATAATGACTTATTTCGATAATTTTATGCATATAAATGTAGCATTAATAAAAGGTTATGTACTTAATATAATATTTCTAGAACCATATAAGAATCATTATTTTATTAATATTTTATAAAATACTAGTTTTCATGTTCCCATAGATTTCATTAATCATATTTTAATACATCGTGCTTATAGTTGGTTAAATTGACCCAAACTTGAACATACATTAACTCGATAGGTGAGTATGGTTAAAGTGGAGTTTCTTTTTATATAATATAATTATAATATTATAATAATGATATTATTTTTATATTTTTATTATTTTTAACAATATATTATGTTTCTTATATAATTTATTAAAATCTTGATGGAAAACAAAAAACTTGTCATCGTGGAGGTGGTAATATGCATTTACGCACGATTAACATCCCCGTTTCTGAACATGAGGGAGGGGGTGAAGGTGGAAATTAAATTTAAATTTTATAATAATAATATTACGTGATATATCAGATTTATTCATCATTACCATTGTTATTTTCATCTATAAAAGGTGAAAAAAAAACAGTATCGTTTTATGGATGCGGTATTCTTCGTAACGCACGAACAATGTTTTTATTTTGTTTTTATAAGTGGATGTAATTGAATAACTAATGGTTTACCATTAATATAAAAACATATCAGTATAATAATTATACTCAATTAATCATATTTTTATGGTGATAATAATGTTTGGATGAGTAAGGGTAAGAAGAAAATATTAAGAAGGAGATAATACTTACATTAGAGGCTTGATTTTTTCGTTGGAAGTCCCCTTGAAATCAAATGGAATTGGATAAAATGGAGTGATTAGGGACTTATTTTTGTGTGATATGGTTATATTTAGAGTAATATATATATATATATATATTTCAAGGATAAATTTAATGGTTAAGTGTAACTTCGAAATGGTGTAAGTGGTATCCTTTTATAAGAGAAGAAAAATGGACTTTTTGGGAAGACTATTGATTTTTAAATAATTCCATTTAAATATTCAAAGATAAATGGATAAAAAGTAGTAAAAAGAGTATTGTGATAATATATAATGTAAAAAAAATCTAAACCACTTATTTTTACAGCCTGTTTTTAATATTTTTTGTCCATTCCCCCTTATTAAAACACTTTTACAACTTTTTATGTTTATAAGGGTTCCTATTTTTTAACTTTAGTAATTAAATTTAAACATTATTACATAATTTTAAACTTATTATTTTAAATTTTAAAATATTTTTTATATCAAATTTATAATTGCTTATAAATTTCATTTTAATATAAATATGCTTAATCAAATAAAAATACTTATTGGAAAAATGATATTTCTAATTTTGAATTTAAATATAAGATAAAATATTAATTATTATTGATATTAAAGAAATAAATTTATTTATTATAAATATAATGAATGATATTAGTATTTCATGGAAATTTCTAACCAAATATCACCTTCAAAATACTTAATTTAAATATACTCTTTTAGTTTTTATTATAGATGTATTAATAAATATAAATATGTTGTGGGTTTACTAAGTTGATTTTAGAATCTAAAATAGGTTTTTTAACATAGTAAATATTCTAATGGATCCAAAATATTATGTCTCTATACTCAATATTGAAATAAAATGATCATAAGCCATCTAGAGAAAGAAGGGGGATGGTTTCCAAATAATAAAACTGAAGAAGTGGGGAATATTCATCAAAAATATTATGAATTTGGAATTAATAACTCTATAAATAAATGAAAAAATACCACATAATATAATAAAAATGGTACAATATACCAAAACTATATGAAATAAGTTAGACAAATGACCATAACTTAATGAACAAAAATTCTGTTACAAAAAATCCTCACTACTGGGGGAACAAATTGAATCGATAGAAAATTTAATAAGGGAAAATTATCTAAATATTAAAACATATTAAATAATATTATAGTGATAAAAATAAATCCACATGAATCAAACACAACAAAAAAATGAAATATGGTGTATAAAATATATTATATCTCAAAGAATTAGAATTGAGACCAAGAAAACTCTTGCGACTTTAGAACCTTTCAAATTAATACCCCTTGAAAGATATGTCTTTAAATTGAATTTAAAGTAATATTATTAAAATATAATTCATGATATGATATCTAAAATATGCATTATATACACAACATAAATGAAATTATGGGCATAATGCTAAAATAGTCTTAAATATAGTAATTTGAGAAGAAAACACTTAGCTCAGTCCTAATCCATTCTGAATGTGCACTGAATGTCTAGAATAATTAAATTAAGTTCATTAAATACATACCCAATAAACTTATTCCTAAATATAATAATTCAAACTCATCATTTATAATCAATATATATATATATTCTCTTTTTACCTATTTTCAACACTAGGGGTACGTAATCATTTTCTCTTCAAACTAGTTGCGTAAAGGTCATGTTGGTACCCATTATTTTTCTAAGTTCTATAACTATTTTATGATATAAGGTACATAAAAATATTTTTATATACATTTTATAATAATAAAATTTTATTTCATTTCAGTTTTGGTTATGAACCATTGTGTTGAAATCTGTGATGATCATGTTTCAGTGATTCTTAATAAACAAAAGGTTTTTTCTTAATTAATGATTTAAATGATGATATAAACTAAAAAAAATTTGAAAATTTTATTTCATATTATTCTAGTATATAGGTTTTCATATTCATCCATGAAATAAATGTATAGTATTATTCAAGTATGTGATTTGAAAAACCCAGACACAAACCACCCATGATTAATGGATGACTATGAGATGGTTTAGTTGTAAAATCATTATAAAAAAATAATTATCTTATTTAATATTTACTAGTGTAATATATTATAATTTTAATTATGTATAATGATAATATATTTTGAATAAAGTTATTATTCAGAATAATATATCATTTTCCTCTAAGTTCAATCGTTTTAGATGATGGAATTAATGACAAACATTTGTTGATAACATATTTAATAGGTTCTCTATTTTTTTTAAAAACATAATGATTTTTTAAAAAAATATTTCTTCATAATACAATTATATTAACCTTCAATTATGGGTTTTCATGAAAAATGAATTTTATTTCTCATGGTGGTGGTAGTTTTCATATATGCACGAATGATGATTTCATTTTTCTCAATGGATGGGATAGGTGAAACTAATATCATATAATATAATTTTAATATAGAAAATGATAATAACATTAATATATTAACATTAAAGTATATAAATGATACTAATATAATTATATTATTATGGATAGAATAAATTTTAATAATGATAATCAATAATAAAATCTAAGTAGTTGATAAGACTCATGTCAGGTACTTGAAATTCCCTTTGAATTATCCTTGAAAATGAAATACTTATGAAAAATAATACTAAACATAATATTTTGAAATTGGGATAGGGTTACAAGAGGATATATGTATGTATTTTCATTAATAAATTAAAAGGGATGGTGAGTCTTGAAGTGATGGTAGTTTTACCCATTCATAAGTGAAGGGAAGAGATGTTTTGGGAGAACACTTAATATTTTAAAAAATGTAATGTTAATATTACTCAGCAAATGTTTCAAAAATTGAAAATGATGATGGTAAAGTTAGTTAGGGTTTAATCTAAACTCAACCATACATTTTGAGACAACTTCGAGTATGTTAAGTCTATTAGTTTTACTTTTAAGCTTTTACCTAAATTTAATTTTACAATGCTAATTAATTTTTAATCTAAGTAAATAATTTTAATGAAAAAATTAGCATTGATCCTGTTATATAATTTGAACCCACAGATTTGAAATTTATAAATCATTCTATTAAATAAAATTTATAATTTTTTGAAATGTTATTTTTCTAAGATTAACACACATAACATGTAAAATTATTTTTTTAAAAGTGTCCTTAAGATTATATTTTATGAATATAAAAAATTTATTAAAATTATCAATACTAATGAAAAAAATCAGTTTATTGTTTTAAAAACATAAATTTTTTTATGCTTTAATATCAATCCAAAACTGAGTATCTCCTTTAAAATACTTGATTTAAAGAATGACTTGAATCATTTTTTTAAGAAACATTTTACTTTAGTTCTAAAAATGATTGAAATAAGTTTTATGAGTTCAAAGTCTATTTTAAAATGCATAATTTTATTTCATATATTTATATATAATAAAGTATTTTTTTAATCTTATAGATCATTATAATAAAATAATCATGTCAAAAAAATCTTTTTCGTGAAAACCACATTTTTTAATAAATACATACACTTTCAGAAGAATCTCAAAAATTCATACTATGTAAATTTTTGAATGAGGAATTAAAAAATGAAGTTCATTTCATTAATGATAAATTATAAAATTTTCAAATTATATTTAAGAATAAAATTGTAAATGATAATGAATTTTAATTATTAGAAAATGGAATTTTCCAATATTAACTATTGGTATTATTATTTCATATCAATTACTAAATAAATTTGTGTTAACCAATTTTTTATTTAAAATTTAGTTTATCATAATTAATATTATTTTTCTTGATATTGAAATGAATATCATATAAAAAGATTTTTTAGAAAATTACTAAAAAAAATAAATGATATTATTAGTCATTTAAGGGAAACTAATTGAATTTCATTCATACTAAAAGTAGCTTTTATTTTCATCATACATATACTTCATAAAATGGTAACTCTTATTTATTCCTACTAATTCAATTGTATAGTTTTAAATATCGTACCTAAAATTTATATTCTTATCTAAATATATAACCATTTCATTTTAGTTTGGTGTTGCTTATGGAGAAATCTATTGAACACACAAAAATATTTAAAGGAAATCATTTATTAAAATATCAAGGTGGTACATTACCCGTCATTAAATAATTTTCTTTCTCAGAATTTTAATTATTACTCATTGAATAATGTAGGTGAGGGTATTCATAACATATTCATAATTCGAGTTATTACCACTAATATGACTTATACCATACTCCATTAGGCTATATAAAGTTACTTATCCTTCCTCAAAGAATATTAATAACTCCTAAAATCATATATCCAAGTATGTGTATACCTTAATCATATATTCTCCATCACATACCTTTCAAAAATCTTATGGATCTCTATGAAAATAAACCACAACAAGATTATATATTTTTCTAATAAATAACACAAACGTTAACCCTTGAATATATTAATCACTCGTTCATAAAGTCATAAACTAGTTAATATATATCATACTCCAAAAAATTAGATAAAAATACCCAAAAATATCATGAATTACTTTTTTCTTTAAATTAATAATCAATTTCAATTCTATCAATAATATTCAATTAACTTTTCTCAAAATCCATCAACCCTTTGTTACCCAACCATCAAGAAAATTTTAAACATAAGCGTTATCCATACATCAATCATGTGTTATTGAATACTTTTCCACAACAATATTATCCTTTTATAAAATCACATTTCAGTTTTATTAATAGAAATTAATATTTGTTTCCATACCATTAAAGTAAATACACTGATGAAAAATACCTATATATTTCACAAAATCCTTAATATCATTTTTATTATACCAATATGTCATCAATAAACATCAATTCACTAATTAAAATTGTTATGAGTATCAAGAATTGATTTATATGATGATCTAAACCCTACTACAATATGTAATAATATGGAACTCACCTTTCCATCATAATAGGAATATGTTGAAATTATTAACCAGTTATATATCCTCTCTTATTTGTTTATAAGATATAGTGGTTTCTAGATACATACATTTATCAGCTTTATCTTCTAGATCTTGTATCAACCAAACACTAAAACTAGAATTGTTATGATTATATCTAATAAATAATTTTGAAAACATCAATGTAAATATATCTTCCCATACGAGATATTTTTTAATATATGATACTTTTTGTTCAACCTTTGACTCCCTTTGTTGTATAATTGGTTATTCATGGTAATGTTTCTACTAGGTTATTTTACATAATTAGTTAGAATCATACTTAAATCATTTTTAATGTTTTTCAAATAGAATGAGATTAACCAAATAATCTCTAATGGGAGTGTCAAACCAGGTGTACAGTTAGACCTCTTTTTCATTCACCAAGTGACTATAGTGTTAATACCTAATCAACCCTTTTTTGGTTTTGTTACTCTAAGGTAAAAATGTGACAAATGATATAACTAATATTAGTATCTAATCAGGGATGTTATTTATTGTAAAACCATATACTAAACACTTTTACAACACATATGGATGTCATATTTTACTTAGATTTATTCTTAGGATTTTCAAAAAAGTTATATTATCTGAATCAATGAATAAAATATTAGTTTTCACCTTAATATTATTCCATATAATATCCTAAATGATTATCTATACATTTTAAATATGATAAAACATAACATATAAACCCTATCCTCAATAAAAATCCTAATTTAAAATGTTTTCTACACCATACTTTGACACCAAATATGACACCCCAGACCCACATTCACAAGCCTAGTTTAATTAATACATACATCATATAGAGAATTAGATAACAACTTTAAAATTATTAGACATAAATATCCCATAATTACACGACTTAAAGAATCAATTTTACTAAAAACATTCCTTGTACAATTTAAGGTTTATATATTTAGATAATTTTGATAAAACACAATAAAAACCTATGTATTTCTTAACTGATGCATATATTTTGAACTATATAAGAAACTATTTAATCCAAAGTATGTGTTAAATATCTTCAATAAATTCTCCACCTAGGTTATGTTGTTATAAAAATCATTTATAATACTTTTATTCATTAACTTGGTAAATGGAAACATAAGAAAGGGTTAGATGAAGTACCCAATAAAAGAAAACATAAAACTGAGGTAATCATAAAATAAATATAGTATTATATTATGTTAGGAATAATTAATCATAATAATTCCATAATAAACTGAAATATATAGAATAATATATCTATTTAAAGGAATGAAAATAAATAGATCACATTGATAAAAATAATTGAATTTGTGGTGATGGAATGCATAATGATAAACATCTTGATCTTACCATAAAGTCCACACCCAAGAAAACATTATTTCCCTCAATTAAATAGCCAATAAATAATTATTTTCTTCAATACCATTATCAATAAATATTATTTTATTGTGTAGGAATACATTAAATACCCCATAATTTTTGTCTCATTATACCTACCGATGCATTTAGGGTCTATATAATGTAAGGTCACACTCGTCATATGTTTAATTCTAATGAATTCATCTTGTGATAAAATGAATGAACAATAAATAACTAACTTTTACAATAATCATCTATTTGTGGAACGCCAATAATTTACCCAATTTCAATAAAATTGTTAAAATGATAACCAAAAATAGGATGAATAAAAAGTGTTAATTAATATCCAATAAACTTTTCAATAATAACATGCATTGGAATAACAACATATGCAATACCAAAAAAAATCAGATATAAATAAAATAACAATATGTATAGGTAAAAATTATCTGATCTAAATTATATAAAATTTGATATTCTCATTGTATAGATTAATGGGCATATGACTAAGTCAATACTGGAATAACATGATCATAAGTCATCCAGAGAAAGAAGGTGGATGTTTTCAAAATAACCTTACCAAATAAGTATGGAATATCTATCAAATAGTTTATGTGTTATAAATTTATATACAAATAAAAATTATATATTAACTGATAATACAATTAAATGGTATTATTAACCAAACTTATATGAAATAATTAAAAATAATGATCATAACTAAATAAATGATAATAGAGTTATAAAAAATCTTCACCATTGGGGAAATAAATGAATCAATTTAAACTTTAATAAGGTAACATTATTTATCTAGTAAATCCCATTAAAAACAATGATTGTGATAAAAATAAATCCATGGGTATTAAACATACCATAAAATGGAATCATTGTTCACAAAATGTACTATTTATCAAAGAATTTCCATTGATACCAAGAAACCCCTTATTAATTTAGAAGCATTCAAATCAAAACCCATAGAAAGATAGGGATTTAAGTAGAACTTAAAGAAATATTATGAAAATATAATTCATGATATGATATATAAAAAGGTCAATATATACACCACATAAATGAATTTATATTCGAAATACCAAACGAGACTCAAAGAGAGGAATTTATGAAGAAAACCCTAATATTTGTCCTATTCCATTCTTCCCTTCCACCAAATGTGCTGAATAAACGAATTATAGTCATTAAATAAATATCCCAACACATAATTCATAACTATAAACATACTCATTGTAACGCCCCGACCCCATCTACCTAGAGTCGGTGCATTATTACATAACATTGGCATGATCACAAGAAAGAACAAATCTCGAAAGACCGATTGGTTTAGTAGCCTTGGAAACACTAGATATATTCATAAGTTTTACATTAC
Organism: Viscum album; assembly: GCA_963277665.1. Lineage (NCBI taxonomy): Eukaryota > Viridiplantae > Streptophyta > Magnoliopsida > Santalales > Viscaceae > Viscum > Viscum album. The sequence goes on along the minus strand of OY728139.1, from coordinate 1,270,786,465 downwards.
ATCATAAAATGAAAAACTACTACAACAACATAATGTATCCATAATCCACACTCATATCCCCACATAATATCCTTGCAGGTCATTCATAACTTACTTCTTCACTTCCTGGGAAAAATAAAACATAGAAAAGGGGTGAGCTCAAATGCCCAGTAAGGATAACAATATAGCGGAAACTTTCATAAATAAGAATAAACTTTTAAGGCAATGTATAACTAAAACCAAAGCCTTTAAAACATGAACTTTCAACATGGTATGGCATAAATAAAATGAAATAATGCCATTTACTTATTCACATGGATATTCTACTAATCGAATAATCACATGCAAAAATAAATAACCACTTTCATAATGTTGGAATGCATAATGCCAGACTATCATAACCACATAGTCAAGGCCTCGTGCCAAGACTACAAATAAGATTTTGTCAAGGCCTTGTGCCAAGACACTAGCTTGTCTCATGAGACCTACCGATGCATATAGGAGCTATAGCGGGCTCCACCCGTCACATATTAAGTCCAATGCATTCCCATATGAAAAGGTTTAAATATAACATAAACATTCGTATTAAAACTAGCATACGAAATGTCAATACTTTCACCATAAACTATGAATGGTATAAAAATAGCACATCCACAGTCAAACATATCACAAAAACTTCAATACAATATAGAAGTTTTGTATCATAATAAATCAACTTCAAATAATCTTAAAATCCATCAAAGGATGTTGACATAGATGAAATAAAAACTATTTGAGAGAAATATCTCCTTTTTTGAAATCATTTAAAAGTCACTCATTTATAAAGGAAGTAATTAAAAAGAGATTGTTGAATCAAAGTGTCCCATACCACTTTGAAACTTTTGAAAGGAATTAAAATTTTTAAAAACATTCATGTCCATATAAATAAATCCTTAAAAACCATTTTGAAGACATTAATTAAAAATATTTATAAAGATAAATCCTTAAAACATTTAAAATTCTGATTTTGATAAAGAGTACCTTTAAGAAATTCTTAAATTATTCATTTTGAAATCAATTAAAAGTCACATAATTATAAAATAAAACATTTACTTTGAAAATATCCTTGTAAGCTTGTAAGGGAAGCTTTGAAGATTTTATAACGGCGGAAAATAGCCGCACCCGCCGTATAAGTTAAAAAAAACATTCTTACCTTAATTCTGTCGAAAAGGTTAAAAAGGACCTTGTATTGAAAACGACGGAAAGATTCCTTTATAAACCACTTATAAAAGTCAAAAAGGGTATAAATTACTTTAACTCATATTCTAGTAAATAGTAAAAATGTTTTGAAATACATTTTTAAGAAACATGGATGTGGATGATAAAGAGATCCCAGTAGATTATTACATATAAACAACCTCGGATAATGAAGAGATTGTGAAATAACCGTTACCTTGTACTTTTACTTGGTTGGGGTAGGTTAGCCTCCTGTATAATGGTGAAATAATTGTTACTAAATTATACAATAATCATATAAATTAATATGATATCATATATAATCTTTTAATATCGATTTATAATAATATCTTAGTATTATCGTTGTTTCGGGTGTTAACTTACTTGTTTTCTTTTATATGTTTTGTTACGTAAGAAATTTTTGTAAAGGATAGGTTGTATATTATTCATATCCATAATGATATCAAGTCCTTAAACAACATTTTTAAATCATCAAATGATAATTATACTTGAATGGATACGATGGAGAATGAATCTCATCGCGTTCGTGGAGATGGTAGTCCGTACGTACGCACGAGCGACAATATCATTCTTTTGATATTAAAATAATATATAAATGGTTGTTATATCATATATACAGAATCATTATAATGTTTTATTTATTATTTACATGAGTTACATATCATTATTATACCCATCCAAATAATAATATATTGAATAACAATTACACCACGACGTGGAGACGGTAAGCCGTACGTACGCACGTATGGTGACATGTTATTAAAAGGGTGGATAGAATACTGAATATGGTTGTACCATATTTATAATAACATCACAGTATATATATGATACTGGAGTTATTATTTTAGATTGGTAACAACAAAGGAAGAAGAAGTGGAAGAAGAAATGAACTTGGAAATGGGTGGTGAAATCATTACCTCTTCTTCGGGTTCTTCCTTTTGATTTGATCAAAAGGGCTCCTTAGGTTGACTTTCTGATCAAACTAAGGCCTCTATGTTGTAGTGAGGGATGTTGGGAGAGTATGTTGGCAGAGTTTGGCCGAACCAAAAGGCTTTTAAGGTGTGGAGAAATGAGAAGGAGGAGTGCCCTTTTATAAGAGGGGTGAGGGGCACCTTTGGAAAAGCTAGAAATATTAATTTATAATAAATTCATATTCGGTTTCTAATGGCTCCAAAGTTGATTATTCAAAAATTAAGGTGGGGATAGGTCGAAAACAACTCAATCAATATAATTTAGACAGGTTTGGGTACTTATATTAACCTTATCTTTAAGTATTAACTCTAAGTTAATTAGTTTCACTTTTACAATGTCTCTTTGTATTTTTATATAATATGGTTAATAAACTTACTATATACATCCAAACGACCCCCACGTGGTCCATTAATGATGAACCTATCATGATATAAGTCTTTTGGCCGAACCTTAGATTTTTAGGAATTTAATATCAATTAATAATATAATATTTGTTTTAAGAACTCTTTTATGTCAATTTTGACACTATTCAATAGTTTATTTTTGTGAAACTCATAACAGATTGATTACTTCGAACAAAGTCAATTAAATCAATCCTAATATATCATAGTATCCTAGAAAATTAGTTTAATGCATTAAAAGTTTCATATTATATTTATTTGTGTATTTATAATATCAATTATTTTAATTTTTCACTATTATAGTAATTACTGCATCATCATTGTGTCATAAATAAAATAAATTATTTAATGTCTAAAAATTATAAATAAAATATCATTATGTAGGAAATCTTTGTATGTTTCTAATTAATATTTATAATCTAAAATCCAACTTATATATCCCTATGTAACAATTGTTTTTCTAAAAGATATATGCTTGTGTCATTTTTGTATTCATTTTGACTTAATTAAAATAAAGTGTCATTATCACTTACAAGTGGATCCATGGTGTCCCAAAATAGACCCAAAGATGGCCATGGTCGACCATGTATCAACCAATAGGGTTAAGACACGTTTTAGGGTAATTTAGTATTATTATAATATTAGTTTTTAACCCCTATTTACCGGATTTACCCTTAACCATGGTAAATAAAATATTTACCGCAGTAATTATTCAAAATGTATAAAAATAAAAGTTACCTATTTACACAATTTAAACATCCTGATTCCAAATATGGAATCCATTTTCCTATATTCAAAACACAGAAGTGGCAGAAATTAATTTAAAATTAATTCCTGCTGTCAAAACAAAAAACGTGTTTTTAAGAGATAATAACTATCAAAAGATTGACACTTGTTTATGTTCGGTTTAATTGTAAAATTATGTCCAATGACCAAAATTATATTAAATGGTAAAAATATATTATAAATATACTTTAAAACTACTAAAATTTATAATTTATCACTATTAATTAATTTGATTAAAAAAGTTGTTTTTAATTAAAATTTAGTAATTTTCACTATTCATCAAAATATGAAAGTTATCCGAAAAGTACCAAAATTTCACCTTAGGCTAAATTTGATATTCCGAATCCAAAAATGAAGTCCATTTTGAAATATAAAATATATATAATTTCAAAAATTAGGTATTACTATTCATAACGGCTAGTTTGATCGGTTGTGGTGTGTGTTAAAACTCGAAGTTGCGTACAACACACGCTACTGTTTTATTCAAAGGAAAGCGTACCGTGGAAGCTTGGGATGTGTTATTTAAATTTTTTTTGATGTACCCATTTAGTCAAAAGTTTAAAATATTTTATTTAAAAAGGGTTCACTATTAAAAGTTGGTAAAACTACAATACTGAAAATGAATTTGTTCTTACGTTATGTCTAAGAAACTCATAACATGGATTCTAAAATTATAAGGATTATATAAAGTTTAAAATTTAGTTAATACTATTCATAACCTCTTTTGAACGTCTTGTTTGGTAAGTCATGGTGTGCTTGAACTCGGTGTTGAGTGTAGTGCAAGTTATTGAATTATTTTGAAGAAATAACACACTATGAAATCTTGGGGTGTTACATTCTCCCCTCCTTCAATAAATTGCGTCCTTGCAATTTGAAATTGTTTTTCGAAAATAAAATGTTGAAAATAGAATATATATTTGTGGGAAAACCCACATCGGAAATTGGGTTACTAAAATTTAGTCTTAATATGAGGAAAAGAGAAATGAAAGGGTCACCACCAAATTATGATCTCGATTAGGAGAACATTGGTGGCAATTAGAGACATATAATTGGAGGAAAAACGTAAATATTTATAGGTAGTGATTGAGGTCATAAATCACAAACAAGTATAAAATTGAGGTCCTTAAACTCATCAATCTATGATGATTTGAAGTACCATCGGTTCAACAAAATATAGGGTATTGGGATAACACATTTTTGACGTTTCAAAATATCTTAGTTGAAATCCCACATCGAAAAATGAATTAATGAGGCCTCTATTTAATATAAAGAGTGGAAAGTATGAAGATTACCGAAAATAACACATACTAGGGTTCCATGTAGGAAAATATGGATATGGAAGAGAAATCTAACCATCAATTATCTGATGGAGAGTGGTAGAGAACATGGCTATGAAAAGGCCAACAATCCCAAAGCCATAAATTAGTGATGATTTAAGGTACCATCTAGGACAACATTTTTGTTCTAAGTTTCTTTTATTAATGTTGAGGAATTTATTTATGAGATTGGCTAAGATAATAAGGAGATATACTTACTTTATAATTATAGTTTTATCCATTAATAAATTTTTACCACAAACTCATCTTTCACTCTAAAAGATAATAGAACGTAAAAAAAAAATTTCTATTTATACTATTCATACAGGGTTCCAAAATAAATGAATTTATAATTCATCTACCAGATCTTTTAAAAAAACTACATTATTTAATCCAGGACATCTCGTGGTCCAGTGGTAGGTGATACACCCTTGTCTCCCTTCGGTTGCGGGTTCAAGTCTCGCAGCCTTGCCGGACGCGACGGGTTGTCGCCCGACCTCCGGGTTGTCCTTTTATGGCAATCCAAAATAATCCAAACTAGAACTATCCAAAATACTTCTGTCCAAACTCACAGTCCAACATTTATAAAGAAGGTAAACATAATTTAGATCCTTTTTACCCTGTAATAGCATATGAATACCTTCATCATGTATTCTTTTAATATACTGAAACATCCTGAATTACCATATTCCTTATTGATTACATTCATGCTCCCTTATTCCATATAGAATGCTGGATATACTTCATTAATCCAAAATAATTTTTAAACCCCAACTATGATGGAATATAAAAATCATTAATCAGTTCTAAGGTAGTCAAGAATATCCAATATAATTTATCCAAAACAATCATGTATTATTCAAAAATCACTACCTCGGTATCAGAACTATATTATGGTTTATCATTCTATCAACCATATATTTTCCAAATATTTATCCTGCTATTGAGTCACTTTTCTTTGTTCCACACAATCTCAAATCCTTAATGAAATAGTACTGCAGTACAATCCTTATATACTCCATAATTATTATAACAAGTACATTGTTGATACTACACTCAATTGACATAATCAACATAAGAACTCTAATCATTCCTCTTCATCTGTGGTAGTATCATAACTTGATTATTATCCAATAACATCATTTGCGGCATAGTGTGATGACTGGGACATAGGTTCGCGTAGTGTCCAAACTCCTTGCAAATGAAGCATTGTACATTTGAAACCATTTTCTTACCCTTGCAGTCACGTACTTTGTGCCCTTTTCCTCCACACTTATAACAAACTCCCATTCCTTTCAGGCAAGTTCCAGGGTGTTTCTTTCCACAGTTATGACATATGGGAAAATTCTTCTTTTCCCTCTTCCCTTTATCCATCTTTCTCTCTTCCATCCTTTTCTTCTCTTGCTTCCCTTCAAAGCCATAGGACTCTGTAAACTCTTTACTTATCTTATCAACACATGATATTATTTCTTCATATGATGATAATACATGCGAGACTAATTCTCTTGTAAATTCTGGCTTAAGACCATAAAATATATGATCCTTCTTTCTCTTTGTATCATGTGCATTGCTAGAGTTCTCATTCCTTCTACTGGGCGCCATTTCTAAACAATGGCATACACTAGATCAGTTTATGAATCAAAATATATAATCCCATACTTATAAAACACATAACATAAATTGAACTATTTATGGATATAATCCATAATCATAGGAATGTTTTCTTTGAGGAATTATATACTCATAATCCCTTCAAAATGATTTGTAAAGAAAATGAGAGTTATCCTAAGCATATCCCCCGGGAGTGTCGTAACCAAGAGTGCAGCAAGGCCCGTTGTCGTGCACCAGTTCCCGTTCGAGTCTAGCTCAAAGCGGTGTTTTCGGGTTTTACCCCTAGGTACATCTGTACCAGAGCCGCCTCTACCTGCTCGTATCCAGACAGGTATGTATTGCTCGGAAAACTCACAAAATCTCTACAATACCAAGATTCTAGGAAGTTCTTCTATACTAATCCTCAAAGTTCATCTTAGGTCTACGTGCTCTAATCAGAGTTTATCTAAATCTAGTTTCCAAGGTTTGTACTAAACTTTCTCTGATACCAACTGTAACGCCCCGACCCCAGCTACCCAGATTCGGTGCATTATTACATAACATTGGCATGATCACAAGAAATAACAAATCTCGAAAGACCGATTGGTTTAGTAGCCTTGGAAACACTAGATATATTCATAAGTTTTACATTACATCATAAAATGAAAAACTACTACAACAACATAATGTATCCATAATCCACACTCATATCCCCACATAATATCCCTGCAGGTCATTCATAACTTACTTCTTCACTTCCTGGGAAAAATAAAACATAGAGAAGGGGTGAGCTCAAATGCCCAGTAAGGATAACAATATAGCGGAAACTTTCATAAATAAGAATAAACTTTTAAGGCAATGTATAACTAAAACCAAAGCCTTTAAAACATGAACTTTCAACATGGTATGGCATAAATAAAATGAAATAATGCCATTTACTTATTCACATGGATATTCTACTAATCGAATAATCACATGCAAAAATAAATAACCACTTTCATAATGTTGGAATGCATAATTCCAGACTATCATAACCACATAGTCAAGGCCTCGTGCCAAGACTACAAATAAGATTTTGTCAAGGCCTTGTGCCAAGACACTAGTTTGTCTCATGAGACCTACCGATGCATCGAGGAGCTATAGTGGGCTCCACCCGTCACATATTAAGTCCAATGCATTCCCATATGAAAAGGTTTAAATATAACATAAACATTCGTATTAAAACTAGCATACGAAATGTCAATACTTTCACCATAAACTATGAATGGTATAAAAATAGCACATCCACAGTCAAACATATCACAAAACCTTCAATACAATATAGAAGTTTTGTATCATAATAAATCAACTTCAAATAATCTTAAAATCCATCAAAGGATGTTGACATAGATGAAATAAAAACTATTTGAGAGAAATATCTCCTTTTTTGAAATCATTTAAAAGTCACTCATTTATAAAGGAAGTAATTAAAAAGAGATTGTTGAATCAAAGTGTCCCATACCACTTTGAAACTTTTGAAAGGAATTAAAATTTTTAAAAAAATTCATGTCCATATAAATAAATCCTTAAAAACCATTTTGAAGACATTAATTAAAAATATTTATAAAGATAAATCTTTAAAACATTTAAAATTCTGATTTTGATAAAGAGTACCTTTATGAAATTCTTAAATTATTCATTTTGAAATCAATTAAAAGTCACATAATTATAAAATAAAACATTTACTGTGAAAATTTCCTTGTAAGCTTGTAAGGGAAGCTTTGAAGATTTTATAACGGCGGAAAATAGCCGCACCCGCCGTATAAGTTAAAAAAAACATTCTTACCTTAATTCTGTCGAAAAGGTTAAAAAGGACCTTGTATTGAAAACGACGGAAAGATTCCTTTATAAACCACTTATAAAAGTCAAAAAGGGTATAAATTACTTTAACTCATATTCTAGTAAATAGTAAAAATGTTTTGAAATACATTTTTAAGAAACATGGATGTGGATGATAAAGAGATCCCAGTAGATTATTACATATAAACAACCTCGGATAATGAAGAGATTGTGAAATAACCCTTACCTTGTACTTTTACTTGGTTGGGGTAGGTTAACCTCCTGTATAATGGTGAAATAATTGTTACTAAATTATACAATAATCATATAAATTAATATGATATCATATATAATCTTTTAATATCGATTTATAATAATATCTTAGTATTATCGTTGTTTCGGGTGTTAACTTACTTGTTTTCTTTTATATGTTTTGTTACGTAAGAAATTTTTGTAAAGGATAGGTTGTATATTATTCATATCCAGAATGATATCAAGTCCTTAAACAACATTTTTAAATCATCAAATGATAATTATACTTGAATGGATACGATGGAGAATGAATCTCATCGCGTTCGTGGAGATGGTAGTCCGTACGTACGCACGAGCGACAATATCATTCTTTTGATATTAAAATAATATATAAATGGTTGTTATATCATATATACAGAATCATTATAATGTTCTATTTATTATTTACATGAGTTACATATCATTATTATACCCATCCAAATAATAATATATTGAATAACAATTACACCACGACGTGGAGACGGTAAGCCGTACGTACGCACGTATGGTGACATGTTATTAAAAGGGTGGATAGAATACTGAATATGGTTGTACCATATTTATAATAACATCACAGTATATATATGATACTGGAGTTATTATTTTAGATTGGTAACAACAAAGGAAGAAGAAGTGGAAGAAGAAATGAACTTGGAAATGGGTGGTGAAATCATTACCTCTTCTTCGGGTTCTTCCTTTTGATTTGATCAAAAGGGCTCCTTAGGTTGACTTTCTGATCAAACTAAGGCCTCTATGTTGTAGTGAGGGATGTTGGGAGAGTATTTTGGCAGAGTTTGGCCGAACCAAAAGGCTTTTAAGGTGTGGAGAAATGAGAAGGAGGAGTTCCCTTTTATAAGAGGGGTGAGGGGCACCTTTGGAAAAGCTAGAAATATTAATTTATAATAAATTCATATTCGGTTTCTAATGGCTCCAAAGTTGATTATTCAAAAATTAAGGTGGGGATAGGTCGAAAAAAACTCAATCAATATAATTTAGACAGGTTTGGGTACTTATATTAACCTTATCTTTAAGTATTAACTCTAAGTTAATTAGTTTCACTTTTACAATGTCTCTTTGTATTTTTATATAATATGGTTAATAAACTTACTATATACATCCAAACGACCCCCAAGTGGTCCATTAATGATGAACCTATCATGATATAAGTCTTTTGGCCGAAACTTAGATTTTTAGGAATTTAATATCAATTAATAATATAATATTTGTTTTAAGAACTCTTTTATGTCAATTTTGACACTATTCAATAGTTTATTTTTGTGAAACTCATAACAGATTGATTACTTCGAAAAAAGTCAATTAAATAAATTCTAATATATCATATTATCCTAGAAAATTAGTTTAATGCATTAAAAGTTTCATATTATATTTATTTGTGTATTTATAATATCAATTATTTTAATTTTTCACTATTATAGTAATTACTGCATCATCATTGTGTCATAAATAAAATAAATTATTTAATGTCTAAAAATTATAAATAAAATATCATTATGTAGGAAATCGTTTTATCTTTCTAATGAATATTTATAATCTAAAATCCAACTTATATATCCCTATGTAACAATTGTTTTTCTAAAAGATATATGCTTGTGTCATTTTTGTATTCATTTTGACTTAATTAAAATAAAGTGTAATTATCACTTAAAAGTGGATCCATGGTGTCCCAAAATAGACCCAAAGATGCCCATGGTCGACCATGTATCAACCAATAGGGTTAAGACACGTTTTAGGGTAATTTAGTATTATTATAATATTATTTTTTAACCCTTATTTACCAGATTTACCCTTATCCATGGTAAATAAAATATTTACCGCAGTAATTATTCAAAATGTATAAAAATAAAAGTTACCTATTTACACAATTTGAACATCCTGATTCCAAATATGGAATCTATTTTCCTATATTCAAAACACAGAAGTGGCAGAAATTAATTTAAAATTAATTCCCGCTGTCAAAACAAAAAGCGTGTTTTTAAGAGATAATAACTATCAAAAGATTGACACTTGTTTATGTTCGGTTTAATTGTAAAATTATGTCCAATGACAAAATTATGTTAAATGGTAAAAATATATTCTAAATATACTTTAAAACTACTAAAATTCATAATTTATCACTATTAATTATTTTGATTAAAAAAGTTGTTTTTAATTAAAATTTAGTAATTTTCACTATTCATCAAAATATGAAAGTTATCCGAAAAGTACCAAAATTTCACCTTAGACTAAATTTGATATTCCGAATCCAAAAATGAAGTCCATTTTGAAATATAAAATATATATAATTTCAAAAATTAGGTATTACTATTCATAACGGCTAGTTTGATCGGTTGTGGTGTGTGTTAAAACTCGAAGTTGCGTACAACACACGCTACTGTTTTATTCAAAGGAAAGCGTACCGTGGAAGCTTGGGATGTGTTATTTAAATTTTTTTTGATGTCCCCATTTAGTCAAAAGTTTAAAATATTTTATTTAAAAAGGGTTCACTATTAAAAGTTGGTAAAACTACAATACTGAAAATGAATTTGTTCTTACGTTATGTCTAAGAAACTCATAATATGGATTCTAAAATTATAAGGATTATATAAAGTTTAAAATTTAGTTAATACTATTCATAACCTCTTTTGAACGTCTTGTTTGGTAAGTCATGGTGTGCTTGAACTCGGTGTTGGGTGTAGTGCAAGTTATTGAATTATTTTGAAGAAATAACACACTATGAAATCTTGGGGTGTTACATTCTCCCCTCCTTCAATAAATTGCGTCCTCACAATTTGAAATTGTTTTTCGAAAATAAAAGGTTGAAAATAGAATATATATTTGTGGGAAAACCCACATCGGAAATTGGGTTACTAAAATTTAGTCTTAATATGAGGAAAAGAGAAATGAAAGGGTCACCACCAAATTATGATCTCGATTAGGAGAACATTGGTGGCAATTAGAGACATATAATTGGAGGAAAAACGTAAGTATTTATAGGTAGTGATTGAGGTCATAAATCACAAACAAGTATAAAATTGAGGTCCTTAAACTCATCAATCTATGATGATTTGAAGTACCATCGGTTCAACAAAATATAGGGTATTGGGATAACACATTTTTGACGTTTCAAAATATCTTAGTTGAAATCCCACATCGAAAAATGAATTAATGAGGCCTCTATTTAATATAAAGAGTGGAAAGTATGAAGATTACCGAAAATAACACATACTAGGGTTCCATGTAGGAAAATATGGATATGGAAGAGAAATCTAACCATCAATTATCTGATGGAGAGTGGTAGAGAACATGGCTATGAAAAGGCCAACAATCCCAAAGCCATAAATTAGTGATGATTTAAGGTACCATCTAGGACAACATTTTTGTTCTAAGTTTCTTTTATTAATGTTGAGGAATTTATTTATGAGATTGGCTATGATAATAAGGAGATATACTTACTTTATAATTAGAGTTTTATCCATTAATAAATTTCTACCACAAACTCATCTTTCACTCTAAAAGATAATAGAACGTAAAAAAAATTCTATTTATACTATTCGTACAAGGTTCCAAAATAAATGAATTTATTATTCATCTACCAGATCTTTTAAAAAAAACTACATTATTTAATCCAGGACATCTCGTGGTCCAGTGGTAGGTGATACACCCTTGTCGCCCTACGGTTCCGGGTTCAAGTCTCGCAGCCTTGCCGGACGCGACGGGTTGCCGCCCGACCTCCGGGTTGTCCTTTTATGGAAATCCAAAATAATCCAAACTAGAACTATCCAAAATACTTCTGTCCAAACTCACAGTCCAACATTTATAAAGAAGGTAAACAAAATTTAGATCCTTTTTACCCTGTAATAGCATATGAATACCTTCATCATGTATTCTTTTAATATACTGAAACATCCTGAATTACCATATTCCTTATTGATTACATTCATGCTCCCTTATTCCATATAGAATGCTGGATATACTTCATTAATCCTAAATAATTTTTAAACCCCAAAAATGATGGAATATAAAAATCATTAATCAGTTCCAAGGTAGTCAAGAATATCCAATATAATTTATCCAAAACAATCATGTATTATTCAAAAATCACTACCTCGGTATCAGAACTATATTATGGTTTATCATTCTATCAACCATATATTTTCCAAAAATTTATCCTGCTATTGAGTCACTTTTCTTTGTTCCACACAATCTCAAATCCTTAATGAAATAGTACTGCAGTACAATCCTTATATACTCCATAATTATTATAACAAGTACATTGTTGATACTACACTCAATTGACATAATCAACATAAGAACTCTAATCATTCCTCTTCATCTGTGGTAGTATCATAACTTGATTATTATCCAATAACATCATTTGCGGAATAGTGTGATGACTGGGACATAGGTTCGCGTAGTGTCCAAACTCCTTGCAAATGAAGCATTGTACATTTGAAACCATTTTCTTACCCTTGCAGTCACGTACTTTGTGCCCTTTTCCTCCACACTTATAACAAACTCCCATTCCTTTCCGGCAAGTTCCAGGGTGTTTCTTTCCACAGTTACCACATATGGGAAAATTCTTCTTTTCCCTCTTCCCTTTATCCATCTTTCTCTCTTCCATCCTTTTCTTCTCTTTCTTCCCTTCAAAGCCATAGGACTCTGTAAACTCTTTACTTATCTTATCAACACATGATATTATTTCTTCATATGATGATAATACATGCGAGACTAATTCTCTTGTAAATTCTGGCTTAAGACCATAAAATATATGATCCTTCTTTCTCTTTGTATCATGTGCATTGCTAGAGTTCTCATTCCTTCTAATGGGCGCCATTTCTAAACAATGGAATACACTAGATCAGTTTATGAATCAAAATATATAATCCCATACTTATAAAACACTTAACATAAATTGAACTATTTATGGATATAATCCATAATCATAGGAATGTTTTCTTTGAGGAAGTATATACTCATAATCACTTCAAAATGATTTGTAAAGAAAATGAGAGTTATCCTAAGCATATCCCCCGGGAGTGTCGTAACCAAGAGTGCAGTAAGGCCCGTTGTCGTGCACCAGTTCCCGTTCGAGTCTAGCTCAAAGCGGTGTTTTCGGGTTTTACCCCTAGGTACATCTGTGCCAGAGCTGACTCTACCTGCTCGTATCCAGACAGGGATGTATTGCTCGGAAAACTCACAAAATCTCTACAATACCAAGATTCTAGGAATTTCTTCTATACTAATCCTCAAAGTTCATCTTAGGTCTACGTGCTCTAATCAGAGTTTATCTAAATCTAGTTTCCAAGGTTTGTACTAAACTTCCTCTGATATCAACTGTAACGCCCCGACCCCAGCTACCCAGAGTCGGTGCATTATTACATAACATTGGCATGATCACAAGAAAGAACAAATCTCGAAATACCGATTGGTTTAGTAGCCTTGGAAACACTAGATATATTCATAAGTTTTACATTACATCATAAAATGAAAAACTACTACAACAACATAATGTATCCATAATCCACACTCATATCCCCACATAATATCCCTGCAGGTCATTCATAACTTACTTCTTCACTTCCTGGGAAAAATAAAACATAGAAAAGGGGTGAGCTCAAATGCCCAGTAAGGATAACAATATAGCGGAAACTTTCATAAATAAGAATAAACTTTTAAGGCAATGTATAACTAAAACCAAAGCCTTTAAAACATGAACTTTCAACAAGGTATGGCATAAATAAAATGAAATAATGCCATTTACTTATTCACATGGATATTCTACTAATCGAATAATCATATGCAAAAATAAATAACCACTTTTCATAATGTTGGAATGCATAATGCCAGACTATCATAACCACATAGTCAAGGCCTCGTGCCAAGACTACAAATAAGATTTTGTCAAGGCCTTGTGCCAAGACACTAGTTTGTCTCATGAGACCTACCGATGCATCGAAGAGCTATAGTGGGCTCCACCCATCACATATTAAGTCCAATGAATTCCCATATGAAAAGGTTTAAATATAACATAAACATTCATATTAAAACTAGCATACGAAATGTCAACACTTTCACCATAAACTATGAATGGTATAAAAATAGCACATCCACAGTCAAACATATCAAAAAACCTTCAATACAATATAGAAGTTTTGTATCATAATAAATCAACTTCAAATAATCTTAAAATCCATCAAAGGATGTTGACATAGATGAAATAAAAACTATTTGAGAAAAATATCTCCTTTTTTGAAATCATTTAAAAGTCACTCATTTATAAAGGAAGTAATTAAAAAGAGATTGTTGAATCAAAGTGTCCCATACCACGTTGAAACTTTTGAAAGGAATTAAATTTTTTAAAAACATTCATGTCCATATAAATAAATCCTTAAAAACCATTTTGAAGACATTAATTAAAAATATTTATAAAGATAAATCTTTAAAACATTTAAAATTCTGATTTTGATAAAGAGTACCTTTATGAAATTCTTAAATTATTCATTTTGAAATCAATTAAAAGTCACATAATTATAAAATAAAACATTTACTTTGAAAAAATCCTTGTAATCATGTAAGGGAAGCTTTGAAGATTTTATAACGGCGGAAAATAGCCGCACCCGCCGTATAAGTTAAAAAAAACATTCTTACCTTAATTCTGTCGAAAAGGTTAAAAAGGACCTTGTATTGAAAACGACGGAAAGATTCCTTTATAAACCACTTATAAAAGTCAAAAAGGGTATAAATTACTTTAACTCATATTCTAGTAAATAGTAAAAATGTTTTGAAATACATTTTTAAGAAACATGGATGTGGATGATAAAGAGATCCCAGTAGATTATTACATATAAACAACCACGGATAATGAAGAGATTGTGAAATAACCCTTACCTTGTACTTTTCCTTGGTTGGGGTAGGTTAACCTCCTGTATAATGGTGAAATAATTGTTACTAAATTATACAATAATCATATAAATTAATATGATATCATATATGATCTTTTAATATCGATTTATAATAATATCTTAGTATTATCGTTGTTTCGGGTGTTAACTTACTTGTTTTCTTTTATATGTTTTGTTACGTAAGACATTTTTGTAAAGGATAGGTTGTATATTATTCATATCCAGAATGATATCAAGTCCTTAAACAACATTTTTAAATCATCAAATGATAATTATACTTGAATGGATACGATGGAGAATGAATCTCATCGCGTTCGTGGAGATGGTAGTCCGTACGTACGCACGAGAGACAATATCATTCTTTTGATATTAAAATAATATATAAATGGTTGTTATATCATATATACAGAATCATTATCATGTTTTATTTATTATTTACATGAGTTACATATCATTATTATACCCATCCAAATAATAATATATTGAATAACAATTACACCACGACGTGGAGACGGTAAGCCGTACGTACGCACGTATGGTGACATGTTATTAAAAGGGTGGATAGAATACTGAATATGGTTGTACCATATTTATAATAACATCACAGTATATATATGATACTGGAGTTATTATTTTAGAATGGTAACAACAAAGGAAGAATAAGTGGAAGAAGAAATGAACTTGGAAAAGGGTGGTGAAATCATTACCTCTTCTTCGGGTTCTTCCTTTTGATTTGATCAAAAGGGATCCTTAGGTTGACTTTCTGATCAAACTAAGGCCTCTATGTTGTAGTGAGGGATGTTGGGAGAGTATTTTGGCAGAGTTTGGCCGAACCAAAAGGCTTTTAAGGTGTGGATAAATGAGAAGGAGGAGTGCCCTTTTATAAGAGGGGTGAGGGGCACCTTTGGAAAAGCTAGAAATATTAATTTATAATAAATTCATATTCGGTTTCTAATGGCTCCAAAGTTGATTAATCAAAAATTAAGGTGGTTATAGGTCGAAAACAGCTCAATCAATATAATTTAGACAGGTTTGGGTACGTATATTAACCTTATCTTTAAGTATTAACTCTAAGTTAATTAGTTTCACTTTTACAATGTCTCTTTGTATTTTTATATAATATGGTTAATAAACTTACTATATACATCCAAACGACCCCCAAGTGGTCCATTAATGATTAACCTATCATTATATAAGTCTTTTGGCCGAACCTTAGATTTTTAGGAATTTAATATCAGTTAATAATATAATATTTGTTTTAAGAACTCTTTTATGTCAATTTTGACACTATTCAATATTTGATTTTTGTGAAACTCATAACAGATTGATTACTTCGAAAAAAGTCAATTAAATCAATCCTAATATATCATATTATCCTATAAAAGTATTTTAATGCATTAAAAGTTTCATATTATATTTATTTGTGTATTTATAATATCAATTAGTTTAATTTTTCACTATTATAGTAATTACTGCATCATCATTGTGTCATAAATAAAATAAATTATTTAATGTCTAAAAATTATAAATAAAATATCATTATGTAGGAAATCTTTTTATATTTCTAATGAATATTTATAATCTAAAATCCAACTTATATATCCCTATGTAACAATTGTTTTTCTAAAAGATATATGCTTGTGTCATTTTTGTATTCATTTTGACTTAATTAAAATAAAGTGTCATTATCACTTACAAGTGGATCCATGGTGTCCCAAAATAGACCCAAAGATGCCCATGGTCGACCATGTATCAACCAATAGGGTTAAGACACGTTTTAGGGTAATTTAGTATTATTATAATATTATTTTTTAACCCTTATTTACCGGATTTACCCTTAACCATGATAAATAAAATATTTACCGCAGTAATTATTCAAAATGTATAAAAATAAAAGTTACCTATTTACACAATTTGAACATCCTGATTCCAAATATGGAATCCATTTTCCTATATTCAAAACACATAAGTGTCAGAAATTAATTTAAAATTAATTCCCACTGTCAAAACAAAAAGCGTGTTTTTAAGAGATAATAACTATCAAAAGATTGACACTTGTTTATGTTCGGTTTAATTGTAAAATTATGTCCAATGACCAAAATTATATTAAATGGTAAAAATATATTCTAAATATACTTTAAAACTACGAAAATTTATAATTTATCACTATTAACTATTTTGATTAAAAAAGTTGTTTTTAATTAAAATTTAGTAATTTTCACTATTCATCAAAATATGAAAGTTATCCGAAAAGTACCAAAATTTCACCTTAGGCTAAATTTGATATTCCGAATCCAAAAATGAAGTCCATTTTGAAATATAAAATATACATAATTTCAAAAATTAGGTATTACTATTCATAACGGCTAGTTTGATCGGTTGTGGTGTGTGTTAAAACTCGAAGTTGCGTACAACACACGCTACTGTTTTATTCAAAGGAAAGCGTACCGTGGAAGCTTGGGATGTGTTATTTAAATTTTTTTTGATGTCCCCATTTAGTCAAAAGTTTAAAATATTTTATTTAAAAAGGGTTCACTATTAAAAGTTGGTAAAACTACAATACTGAAAATGAATTTGTTCTTACGTTATGTCTAAGAAACTCATAATATGGATTCTAAAATTATAAGGATTATATAAAGTTTAAAATTTAGTTAATACTATTCATAACCTCTTTTGAACGTCTTGTTTGGTAAGTCATGGTGTGCTTGAACTCGGTGTTGAGTGTAGTGCAAGTTATTGAATTATTTTGAAGAAATAACACACTATGAAATCTTGGGGTGTTACACTCATGACTTATTTATAATAACTACATATATATAATCTATTTTTACCAATTGTAAACCCCAGGTGTAAGTAATATTTATCACTTTCAACTAGTTTTGTAAAAGTCATGTTGATATCTATTATTTTTTTATATTTCAAAAATATTAGATCATATTATATACTATAATATATTTTTCAAGATATTTAATAAATAATTAATTTATTTCATGTTATTTTTAGTTACAAACCATGAATATGAAATCAACGATAATCATGCTTCAGTGATTCTTATTGAATGAAAGGTGTTTTCTTAATTAACGAGTTAAATAATGATATAACCTTAACAAAACCCAAAAAAATATTATGTAAATATTCACATAATCTATTACCAATAAAAAAGTTCTAATAGAGTTCCATGTAAAAAATGTATAATATTTTTCAAATAGGTGGTTAAATAAACCTAAACATGAACCTACCATGATTAATGAATGATTATGGGATGGTTTAATTGTAATATCATTATAAAAATAATAATTACACTATTTAGTGTTTATTTGTGTTATATATAATAATTTTAATGATTTATAAAGACTATATAATTTATATAAACTCGTTTCTTATAAAAAAGAGATCTTTTTCCTCTCATTTCACTCATTTTATATAATTGAATTTACAATAATTATATATTTATCATATCATTAATAGATTCAAAAATTTCTCATAATAGAAATGTAATGTTGTCATAAAAATTATATTTACTAAATAAACCATTATAGGAACTATCAATTATGGGTGGTGATGAAAAACCAATTTTATTGCTCGTGGTGATGGTAGTCTGCTTATACGGACAGACGAAAATTTAGTTTATCTTAATGGTTATGATTGATCAATTGGAAAAGAAAATTACCTTAATATAGAAACATTAAAGTATATAAATAATAAAGATATCATATATTGGTTTTTATATAGTAAATTTGAATGAATATAATCACAATAAAATCTATGTATTTGATAATACTCATATCAGGTACTTGAATTTTACTTCCAATTCTCTGTGGAAATGAAGGCCTTATGACAACTAATGGAGACCAATAGATTTTGAAAGTGGGATAGTGCTCTATTAGGGTAAATGTTGAAGAGTTTTTGGGATACATTCCTTAGTAAAGTGAGTGTTTAATTAGTATAAGGGTTACCCATTTAAATTTCAATGGAAGGGTAGTGTTGGGATCACCCTTAACATTTTTAGTAATGCGATGTTACTATTACAAGGTTAATGGATCCAAAATATACAAAACATACCATCAAATTTAAAATAATATGATGCTACTATTAAAAGGTTAATGGATCCAAAATGGAAAAAAGAGGCCGGGAAATTGAGTGTGGGTTGAAACTCACATAACCACTCATTTGAGAGAAAATGTTGGTGTTTTAAGGTTTTTAGTTTTATCATTAACCTCTTACCCAAATTTAATTTTACTCTATTAATTATTTTTTAACCTTAATAATTCATTTTAATGATAGAAATTAATATTGATCCTTCAACCTAAATTGAACCTTCATATTTTAAATTTTGAAATTATTATATCAAATAACATTTCTAAGGGGATGAAAAGTAAATTTTTAAGATTAACACACATATCTCATAAAAATAGTTTTTAAAAAATTTTATTTTTAAGAATAAATTTTATGTATAATCCATATTTATTAAAATTATAAATATCTATGAAAAAATTGGATTATTTTAAAAAAATGCATGACCATTTCATATCAACCCAAAAATTAATACAACCTTGAAAATAATTGATTTAAAGAAATACTGAATTGTTTTTTAATAAATATGCTAAAATAGGTTTTATAATTTCAAATAAAATTTTAAAATTCATACTTTTATTCCATAGACTCATATTTTATCACCTAATATTTTGTTTAATATTATAGGCCATTTTTATATAAGGATAAATTGATAAAAATTATAAGTTTCATGAAAACTGTATTTTTCAAAAAAAACTACCCTTTTTAGAAAAAAGAATAAATTCATAATACGTTATTTTTTACAAATGGAATTAAAAACATGAATTTAATATTATTAATTTCAAATTTAAAAAATTATAATTTTTTTGAATAAAATACAAAAATATATGAAAAAAACATTTTTATTGGATGATGATGTTATCAAATATTAATTTTAATTATTTTGACCAAATAAATTTGTGTTAACCAACTATTATTAAAAAAACATAGTTAATCATTATTAATCACAAGTTTCTTGAAATATAAATTCATAAAACATTAAATGAATTTTTTTACAAAATAGTTCCCCAAACAATAAATGTTTTTATTTTTCATTTTAGGTATACTAATTTAATTCCATTAATATGAAAAGTAAAATTTATTTTTTATGCATATATTTCACAAACTGGTTAACCCTATTGATTCCAACTAATTCAATAGCTAGTTTTTAATGGTTATACTTAATATTTTAAATTTTATCTAAATATATAATGATTCATTGTAGTTTCATGTTCAATGTTGAGAAAGATATCAAACACAGTTACTTATTTAAAGGAAGTCATATACTAAGATCTCATTTTGTCATAAATTTATACACTCTAAATTTAAATGAAGATTTATTACATTGTTAAAATATTCCCTGATAACCCCACCTAGATGATCTTATTTTTTTACATGGTGTATTAATCTCTTCACTGAGCATCCCTATAATATATTAAATTAATAACTTGAAGTGTATGAATTTACCTGCCCCTAGTGTGCTGTTTAGTGTTAGCTACCCCTATGGGTCTTAGTAAGGTATCATGTTTGAGTCTCACCAATTACATCCCAGCATTGTATAATGTATTCCTTTCTTTATAATGTATCCATTTTCTCTGATTAAACTGAGGCTTTAGCCTGAACTTTTATATGAATTCACCTCAAAATTATCTATACAATAGTCCAAATGATCTTGAAAAACTAATTCCAGAATCCTTATAGAAAACCTATATTTCTAAATGATTGTTTGTCTAAAAGTTAATATACCTATATTTAAAATACCTTAGAGTTATGATTATATGAGTCTAAATAACACTTGTATACTTCTTTGATAATTAATTTTAATTTTCTTTAACTATATATTATCTTTACATAACAAGGTATGAGTATTAATTGTTAAATTCAGTATTATCTTTTGGTATTGATATATGGGATTCAATTATAAACGAACTGTTATCAAATTATTAAATACAACAAAAAAATAATTTCAAAATAAATAATGTATTGTTGTGTCTAAATAGACAATGAGATAATTTTTTTACTAACACATAATAAAAAATAATAGTTTCATGAGAATTATTCCCTTGGGAAAACTAAAGTTTTTTATACCTCTTAGCTGACTTAGGAATCACTCTTTCACAGTTATTTATAGAGTTCACTTTACTACCTATATTTTTGATGAACTCCATAATTTCACGTATTTTTATATAAGTATATTATATTAATATTTTATTTTATTAAAAAAAATTGAAATATAAATATTACTTGTTATTATAAATATACCAAAAGTATATTCTACTATAAACATCTTCTTTAATTAATTGTAGTTTCCCTTTCAATGAACTTTCTTTCCACATGAGAAGTAAATAGCTTCCAATTCACCACTCCATATTTGAATATTTTATCTCTTTAAGGGATGTTATAAAGGTACCATTTAATTTGAATCGATCATTAGATTTTTAACCATCTATTTAATGTTTTTCACTGTAATGATTGAGGAACCATGCTCCCACTGATCATTATATACTTCTTGAATCATTTGAAAAGATTCATGAATGGATTCTCTATATAGTTCACATCAAAATTTATTAAAATATTGATAATTCATGTTTTATAGAAGATAATATGTGATTAATGAATAATTTATTATCCATATAAAATCCCAAATTCACTAACTATTATATTTTAATTGATATTTTGAAGGAGTGATCACTAGCTAGGTACCAATATTCTAGTTTACACTGATATAGTGTAGGAAAAATATTTTTTATCTTAATACTCTCTACCTTTTTCTCATGATCATGAAGTCTATATTTCATAAAATAAGAATTAATCTCCTCATGTTGAATCAGCGGCTCTCCATAAAAATATTTTATCATGATCCAATGAATATTAGAAGAATACACGATGAATCTATTATAGGAATCCTTTTTACTACCTCTAATTCATTGAGGTCACTGCTCTAGAATGAGGGATTTTTGGGTAGGAATAATGAAATTATACACAATAGGGGGGGGGGGGTGGATTGTGTCTTTTTAAAAATCTTGACAGATTCACACTTTTGGATTTTTTAATTTATGAAGATATACATTATTTTATTCTATAAGAAATTTGAGTAGTGAATAAATAGTATAGAAGAAAACAACAATTTTTACAGTGGTTTTCGGAATAAAGATCCCATAGTCCACTCCATGAACACTCTCTCTATGAGATTTATGATTTTCACTAGAATGGACCTATTATTATAATATCATTAAATAAAAACTGAGTGCATGTAGTTGACACCTTAAAAGACTTTAAAAATGATTATAATTATTTTAAATGAAAAAAAATCCACAGGTTAGTATAAGAAGATGACACTTATCCATGACTAAGTACGAGTAGTCCAAACTCTAATAAATCAAAAGAGTTTGTTTTGATTGAATTGAAAAGTGTTTAATCCCAGTTGCTGCAACAACTGAGAAAAAACAAATATTATTCTTCAAATATGAATATCTTCAAGTAAGGATAGATTTGAATAGATCCTTTTAGAAAATGATATTTTATATGAATAACAATAAAAAATATGCATCAATTACAATGTAGTGTGAGGTTAAAATATATATATCTCAAAAGTATAGCCTCATAAAAAAATAATATATTGGATTGATATTTGGCACTGTTTTTTATTAAAAAGATACTCAAAAGTATGTATTTTTATGTCGTATATGTATCTTGAAAGTACTTTGATCAAATACATATAATAGAAGTATATATTTCAGTTGATAAAATCCATGAATTCCACCTGAAATATCGAATTCATTAAAATTTAAATCCATCAAAAGATTTGTAACATTCCTTATAAATAGGAATGTTTTACTCCATTGAATATGAGTCTTTAATACAATCATAATGACCCCTTTAAATTAGTCATAAAAGAAATTTGAATATATTTTTTTTGAAGACCATTGCATAAATATATGATAATATCATGGATTTAAAACTCTATAGTCGAATAATAAAATGTAGGGTTACTTTATGTGATGAAAAACAAAAAATTTAGGGTTGAAAAAGTAGGTTTGAATAAAAAATTAGGTGTGATGTACCATGCATTTGTTTCCTAAAACATAGGTTTTAATAACTATACTTTCTTCTTTCTCAAACATCACGTTCTATACTAATGAAGGATTAAAGAACCATACATTCTGCTTTCTCAAATTTTGGGTTCCATACTAACATGAGGTTAATGAACCATACTTTTTGAAAGCGTAGGGTTGATGATCCATACACGTTGCTTCAAACATGAGGTTCCATCCTTATATTACACATTCATATGTTGGATAATGAAAATGTTTCCAAAATATATTAAAATGTACTATGAACACTTTAAAAAAATATTAAACGCAAATTATAGAATCGAGTATAATTACAGAATAAATATTAATTTCCTAAAATTTACTTAAAGTAATTTCATTATTAAAAAAACATAGGTATTTGTGTGTATCAAAATAATTGTGATTTATAAAGTATTGTTGAAATAATAAATTGCCAATAATATCCCACTTTTTGATGATAACAAAACCTATGACATAATTTATAGAAATTTTTTGAATAGTTAACACTAAAATAATATTGTAAAGAATACATGTGTTGTTTGATAATATTTAATGTTTCATAGTAACATTTTGATTCATGGTATTATTTTGATTAATTGTTAGCAGATGTTATATAATGTTGTGTTTACCAAAAATTTCTCCCCCTTCCAATGATATAAAAAATATATTATTTGAAAATGGACTAAAACACATTCAATGTGGAACATGACTGTAAAGGAATGTTATAATATTCTTTATAAAAAAATGAAAAATTTATACTGGTAGTAGAATTGAATAGAAATAATAATGAACATATAGAATAATAAGATGAGGTTTTATTAAAAATATATTTTATAAATAAAATTGTGATATTGGTTGAGAGGGGTTAAAACTGAGGAATAGATGATTGTGAAGGGGCTATTTAAGAAGAAATTTTAGGTTTTGGTGAATCTTGAGAAGCCTATGACATTTCCTTTAACTCTGCCACATGTCCTTGTAAATTTTATGAAGGATTTTAAGACATATTTATTAAGAAAATTCTCGAGTCCTTACCCACTTTTAAACTTTTAATAAGATTTACTTCTAGAAAGTCATACATATTTGATTTTGTCTATCGAAACTGAGTTAGTTTATCACTTAACTGATTGAGAAGTAACCTTATTCCTGGTTCACATGAGGTCTATTGAGAAACAATATATCTCTGATTATCTAATAGAACATTTAGAGGTTCACTACTATAATTAAGTAATCGAACCATATCATTCATATCAACCATTATGAATTTAATTTCTTCAAATATTCTAATTAAATCTGGCGATGTTTGTTATGAAAAAATAGAAACTCTATATTGACTGAAACTTATTTTAATTGATTCAAACATACTTCCAAAATACCATTGTAAATCTACACAATCTTTTTTGGAAATAGATTCTGATTTAATTTTTCCAACTGATCAAATATTTCCCTATGAAAAGCATTAAAATATCTTCTAGAGACTGAATTTTCTCTATGATTATGTAATTGAGTTTGAACATATTCAAATTCTTCTATGGGAATAGGTAAATTTTTTAAATCTTTAAATAATTTTATTGCAGCATCTATCTGACTATACAAAATATAATTTAATTCTATTATCTCATTAACTTGAGTAACTAATCCATGAATATTATATTTTAAATAATTAATAGATTTTTCTTCAAGAACATGAAATGGTTGACTTATTTTAACCAAGAATAAATTTTTTATTTATTGGTCTCAGTGTAGTAAAAAGAATTCAATTTCAAGAAGCTCTACTAACTCATCAGGTTCAAAGGTTTCCTTATATAGGGAATTAAATATTATAGAAATTGACTTATTATGGAATAACCTTGTAGTGTTATCCCCTACTTGTTGAACTTTCTCATTTTCATGTGCAACTTCTTGGAATTATTCTTTAGTAGGAGGTGGGTGATCATGTTCTTCATATTTATGTAATGATTATTGATCTTGTGTGTTGAATGGAATATTTTCTGGCGGGGATACTTCACCAGCTGCAACAACCTCAAAATCTAGTGCTTATATTGCTATTGAATGAAATGTAGCATGAATGGCCTGAAAGACTTATATATTTATTTATTTTTCATAATCCCCCTGTCAAGGGTGGGGGTAACCCTTATAAGGCCTTAAGGATTAATTGATAATTACATGAACCATAGGTTTTATTGGAATCATCCAGAAAAGACAACTTAAAACTGCCCCTCCCCAGTAAATAGCGTGATATAAATACTCCATATTTCCAAGGATGGTTTTATATCTATCCTATACATAGCTACACAGGTCTGGTACTAATGGAAACTCCACACACTCTCAATATTACAATTTTGGTTATCTCTGATCTGGTGGATGTGCCTACTCCGAATCCTCACATGGAGCCTTGTCCATTGTAATCTGACTGGTTGCAACTGTAGATTTTCATGTTGCCCGGAAGACTTGGGGTGGTCTGAAGGTCTTTATGTGGCCAAAAATCCTTGATATACAATTGTCCCCAAGCCCTTGGGTGGGGCAATGGTCTCACAGGACCTGAGGAAAAAACCAGTGGCCCGAAGGCCCAGTTGGATGAATGGTTCCAGATACTACACGACCAGTTCATTGTTGGTTTTCTACACCAACAGGTAAAAATGTTCCTTGTTTCAGAGTCCACAAGTATATTTTATTCATTATTCTTATAGAATTGATAATTTTGTTGTGATTAAGTCTTTATTTTATCATTACATCCCTAATTAGGCCTTTTTTTGTAGCAACATGGAAATTATCCTTCCATAAGGATAAAAATACAACCTTATCTACTCTTTTAAACATTGGTGCATGTACCTTAACATGTATCCTGGGGAATTAAACTTGATATCACTTCTCCTAAAAATATTATGTTCATATCTGCATAAATAATCTTCTCATGATTATATGTTCTTGGGATTATATATGACTTAATAAACTTGACCAGTCCCTTGTGCTCAAGGCCAATATCCTTAACAAACATCTTTCTTATCTAATTATAGACAATGATAAAAGACATAATATTATCTGATTTATGCCCATGGTATCTTTTTAAGTGAATATCAAAGTGAAATAACCATTCATGGAGACATCAGAAAACTATGGCTATTTCCACCGAAGAGAATGAAAAATCTATTTGAGAAATATTAGATACAAAAACATCCTCTCTATTACCAAAACTATATTGATAATTTATTAAAACATCCTTTACTTCTATAAAAAAAATAAGATCAATTTTTCTATCATAAAAAAGAGTTTATAGACCATGAAAGTATGCCGAATTATATGGGTAAATATTTGTTTGATTGATCCATTTAAAATTTATTACATTTAATTGAAAAGTATCTCTACAGGTAACGTTCTTCTTCATTCCACTCTTTTTTCTTACTTATTTCATTGATATTTCTATGAATATGATGGTTAAAGGTTCCAAAATATAGGGTTTTAGAGGAATACAAGATCTCTAGAAGGTAAAAGGTTTGAAATCTTTGAGTAATTAAGAGAATAGTGAGAAAATGGTTTTCTAATGGTTTGAGTGACGTAGCCTTGTTTCTTGAGCAGGTTACACAATGTAATTATTAATTTCTTATTTTTAAAATATGTTCTCTTACAAAAATAAAATCTTGTATTTATATAAAAAATAAGTAAATGAATAAAAAATAAATAAAATAAAACAATAAATAAATAAATAAATGAAATAAATTAAATAACATTTTAAATTTAATATTTCTATGCACCTTAATAAAATCAAAACATGATGTGGGAAGTGGTTTAGTAAAAATATCAGCAAGTTGATATTCATTATTTAAAAATTCTAAAGATATATCATTTTTAAGAAAATGATGTTTTAGAAAATTATGCCTTATATCAATATGATTGGTTCTATAATGATTTATAGGATTTTTGGAAATATTAATTACAAAAGTGTTATCACACAAAATAGGTATATTATTAAAATTAAGTCCAATGTGTAGTAAGGAATGTTTAATCCACAACACTTGTGCACAACAACTGTCACAAACCATCCTGGGTCGACCCAGAGCTAGTCACTCGAGATAGGCCGTGGCATGGCCTAAAAAAAATTCCCGATCCCCATGGTCTAGTAACTAATTTTTGGCATCAAGGTATAACCATTGGTAATTATTTCTCCCAAGAACAAAAGATAAACAGATAAATTAAAATAAAACTAAATAATAAAACTAAACGCTCATAGTGGAAATAAATAAAATGCTATACGTACTTCTATGTGACCTCATGGGTCACCACCAAACAACAAACAAAGCTCACTCCAAGAGTGATGTGAAATTGGGAGAACATGAAATTGAAAAGATAGAGTAGGAGTGAGCACCGAGATGATCAGTAGGAATGAAAAAATAAACCACACCTAATGCCCCAACTCTAAAATGAAACCCTTCCTTTATAATTTGAATATGAGATATATAAAAGTATGCATTTCCACTATTTTATCAAAATAGGTAAAAAAAATTACATTTTAAGAAAACCCCCTTTTTATTTCATTTTTATAAATCAATTAACAAAGAATTTAAGTCATTGCAATGGATTATTTTAAAATCCAAAAGTACCAAAATAGGTTCTATAATATAAAAAAACAACGTAAATGTTTTATAAGATCAAATAAATAAAAGTTCCATAAGAAAAAATAGGAAGATACAAGTATGAAACTAGGAGAATTTATTAAACATCCTTTGAGTGATCCCTGGATGTAATCAGTTTGGAACCACTTATCAGCATATAGTGAATCCCCTAAGTCAATAACCAACTGGTTGATCTAAACTATCCTTACTAGAGGAACAACCCTCTTGGACTATCTACAACTCTAGGATTGTACTAAGACATCTAATCTAGGCTACCAAGAAACCTTTACCCGATCACCTAAAAGACTCCCATGAAACCCATGGTAATAATACTCTATATAAGTAGGAGGCCCCCACATGCGTAACTCACCTTATCTGCTTTCACCACACTCGGCTACCCCAAACATGGACATCCCCTATACGACAACCCATAAATAGAAATCCTAGAGAGGGGTTTCTAATATATATAGATATATAATCATGTACATGTCATATCATCCAAGGACCCAACTGGGCCGTCACAACACTTGAAATTTTAAACCATTTCACAAATAACATCAAGTTTCCAACCGAGCATTCAAACCTGAAAAGTGAAACAAGGTTCCAATTGGGCCTTTAATACTATCCTTACATATACCTTAAAAAAACCAATCTAAATTCATTTCCCAATGCCATTTCCAATTCCAGTTAAAAAACACACAACACACATAAAACGTTCCAAATGGGCCTTCATGTCATTGAATTGTCAAACCACACATCAAGATTCCAAAAAAGACATCTTATAAGAAATTTTTTTTATCAAAATCATTTTTGTTTTAAAAAATACACTTCACAACTATGAAACCTTAAGTAAACTAGTCTAAAACACATAGGACACATTCATAATGAAATAAATTTGTAAATGGGCTTAGAAAAGCTATGAAAATAAATGGGAAACTAATCTCCAAGAGGTGAAAACCATTTCACGATACACATATACATATATAAGTATATAAAAACAACATGAATATGTAAACACAACTTTTAAAAACTGATAATAAATCAAGGAATCAAAATTAATGGCGCGGGTATAGAAGACCTACCTCAAAAAGGAAGTAGACCATGTTGAGACACATTGGTTCTTGAAGCTTTTGATGATAATCTCCCACATCATCACACACATACATTCTCATACATACATATATATATATATCCATAATCCAATGTACACATTCTATGTTCCATGAGGTGATATGTGTATGGAATATATATATATATACATATATACACACACACATACGTAACTATATGTGTGTGTGTGCCCCACCAAGGAGCCAACCGAGCTCTAATTAATTAACCAAAATGGACTAACATCATTTAGAAGACAAAAAACCATTTAAGAGACCATATTTTTAATAGAAAACCATTTTAAAGTGTCATATTTATTTGAGGGGACATCCATATGTGCACATCATGCACCCTTGTATGTGCCAACAGCCAAAGGCACACTCAAATATACCTTAAGACACTCAAAATCCATTTTCACAAAAACAAAATATTTTTCAAACCAAACCCAACAACATAAATAATTTAAAAAACACATTAAATCCTTTTAAAAACCATGGGGCCCTTCTAAAACACATAAACATTTCCACCAAGTTATAACATTAACAAAATATATGTATTAAACCAAATTCATTACCCAATTTTTTAAAATATTTCCAAGGAAAAAAATCATATGAATAACCCAATTTTTTTTTATAAAAACACAAATTCCATTTATCCAACACATATTTCAAGGATACACAAATGAATAAATAGAAAAATAATTCAAAATCTATTTTTATACAATTTTAACCTCATAAAAACACCAACATAAGCCAACCAAATCCATTATAGAAGTTCAAATTATGTATAAAAATTATTAAAACAACCAAGTATCAAATAAATTGTATCGGAAAGGAAAAACCATGGAATATCTTACCTCAAAGGCATGTGAATGTGATGACGCTTTATATGAAGGAATAAATATCCTCGAATACCAATTAATCCACCCTAGACAATGTGAAAAATCAAAATATCTATACCTGAAACCCTAGGGTTTGGACAAATTGAAGAAAACCACTATAACTCAAAATCTAAACAAACTGTGGAGGTGAAGGTATGACTTCCAGAGATGGATATGACCAGAGAAATCTTCAGCGAGGGAGGAGGTTCGCACCATCCGGAAGGTTCCCTGCTGGGAATGACAGGTTGGAGTAGGGTCAGAGCAGGGGTGTCAAGCCATCAGACGAGGTAGGTGCACATGGGGGGGGGGGGGGTTGGGCCACACCAGAGCAAGGTGAAGTAGGAGGGGGTGTCTGAGATGCGTAGGTTGTGCACACATAACGGATAACAGGGGGGTCAACCTCATCATGGAAGGGAAAGAGGTGGGGGGGGGGGGGGGCACCCCTAGGGTTTTCCCTTTAAAACAAACCCCCAAAAAATAACACTATAATAAAAATAATAAAATTGTAATAATAATAATTTTATTATTATTATCAATAGTAATAATATCGATAATAATAATAATAATCATCATTTTTCTTGATAATTATAACATCAAAAACAATAACAATATTACTAATCATTATTTTATTTTATTATTTTATTTTTTCTCAACTATTTTTATTATTATTTATTGACACTGAGCATGCCACATGGTTTGGCTACGGGATCTTCTATACCATGTTCCAATCACGCATAGGCCAAAAACACATCTAGAGGTTTTAAAATCTTAAAATTTTATCTGGGACTAAATAAAAACATCAATCAAAAAATTTTGTGACCAAAAAAATAATTAAACTAAAGAAGGTATGAGGTCGAGTGTGACAATTATCCCCACCACAGACACTTTCTGCGCCAAAAAATTCACCAAGCCAAAAGTTCCCCTAAATTCGAGTCCATGAAAAAATAAAAAAAGAAGAAACAAGGAATTACAAGGTTAATATTTTTCCCCAAGTCACACCTGAATAATCTAGAAGAAAGCACAACCCAAAAAATGGGGAGAAAATGAGGGGGGGGGGTTCTCCCCACCACAAAGTCTTATCTAAAATGAAAACATCAAAACCCAACAAAATAAACTTGGACCTAAATGGGAAACCCATTATGTAAGAAAATCAGAACACTGAAACCTCATTACTAATGAAATATCTCCACACTATTTGAACAACACCTTCGTGAAACATGGAACTAGGGAACACTCATCCCAAACTAGGCCAATTTACCTAGAATGAGCTAAACAACACCATTATCAGAACTGGAAACTTTCAAAACCATCCAAAAACCCCAAAATCCAGGGCTAACATCCCAAAAGAAATTCAAACCAAACAGAAAATAAAAAAAATTAGCCATAAATTCCACAAAACTTAAATATCTCCAAACGAGAACAACTTAAACACTCAAGGAAAATGAATGATTCAAAATGGCAACTTTTAAATTGGTAAAAATGGTTGGACTACACTAGAACAAGTACATCAATCCATTACAATGTAAAATGAAATTACAATAATAAGAAAACAAGAACTACTAGCTTTAAAATGTTTCAATCCCATTATGGGAAACAAAACCTAGAACAAGGCTTCACAGCCTCGACAACTCCTGAATTTGTGCGATCTATACTCCGAGACCTGTGACTGGAGATCTGATGGTTGATGCATTTCCTTCCACATAGTTAGGCACTAATATACCTTGTTTATAAAATCTTTGTCAAGTAATGGTTCCTAAAAAACTTCCCCATATGACCTATAAAGCTTCAACGATGGCAAATCTTCAGAGGGATGTGACATGAAAGCTTTGAGTGCCCGAAATGGCCACACTGGGGGCACACAACAGAACATGATGAAGAAATGGAATCCAAAACCACTAAAGGTTACTCCTTAGGAATAGGCTCCACTGGAATCTTCCATTATCTAGATGAGCATCCTTTTGAAAAAACAAGAAACACTGGAACCCCAACCACATACACTCTAGAAACCCACTCATAGAAGTAGTCAGCATAGACCTTCATCGTCCGCTAGACTTGTTGGACAAATATAAGCTCCTCGCCCTTATTTTTCTTCATAAATTATGTTATAAATCATCAGAAATAGATGGACTTAGCCACATCACACATCATCCGAATGTGCAATGATGGTGGGATAACCAATTCCCACTGGCACAAGGATGGACCCTCAAACAAACCAAAAACAACATGAACCTTAGTAACTTTGTGAGTTCCCAACAAACCTAAGACACACTCTACCACTTCAAGGCACTCCACTACCTCTAACAGACCTCAATTATCAGGATAAACTTAAAACATTCAAAGAGAATCAAGAACTAGTCATGACTCATCAGATTCATTAGGAACCTTTCTGGGAAGAATTTTATGAACAATATGAGAAACATAAAACAAAATCCAAGATCAATGTGAAATTTAATTTGAAAGAATACCTAAAGCTAAAACAATAAGCTGATAAGCTAAACAAAACAATTATAAACAAAAATTACTTTTTTTAACAAATCTCAATTTCATTTTAAATTTCCAAACTACCTTATTTAAAGGATGCTTTCGAAATACCAAAAAACTCTTTTTAAACTAAATTCAATTGACTAAAATAATTTCCTTTTGAAAATTCATTTTGTAAAAGCAAGGCCAAGCCTTAAATTTAAACACATTCCCTTGAAACCCCATGAACTGTTGCGGATGCATTCATTTGATTCCTCCCATGCATGAAAACATACACCTTCCACTCACATACCCACACATGTGTAAGAATCTATAAGGTGTACCAAGGGTCTCTCCCAATCCATTTTCTCATAAAATACAAAAATTTACCAAATTTTCAAACCAAAATAATTTCAATTTTTGAACCCATTTTTCCAATTTTAATGTAATTAAAATGAAAGAATCTTAAATTCAAAAACACTTTTCATGTTCAGAAACACACTTACACTAACCAGAACCAAAACAAACCACAAATTTGACCAAAATTATAGAATGAGGAACTTTTAGTTATGCTTAACATAGAGAAATGGTAGTGATCCATTCCCCAAGAAAGAATCAATAAATAGGAGGTATTGAACCATGAACTCTGACACCACATGGGTCACTCCTCTATATGAAATCATGAAAAATTATCGGCTTGCCTCTTTTTTCTTCCCTCAATCCAAAAAAAGTAGAAGACTCGAATCCTGGACAACCTGTGGTAACTCAGGAATCAGTCCGAGAAAGAGTATTCGACATTCTTCCCTCACCTACTTCAAATTTCCCGACAGTCCTAATCATTATCAACCAAACACCCCAAATAACAAGGGAATCCTCTAATGCCATTTATTCACAAACTAGCCCGGGTTGACCCAGATCCTGTCACTCAAGCTGGACTATAGTATGTCTCATTGGGTGTTCCCAATCCCCATAGACTAAAAACTAGTGCCAAGCATTAAGGTAAAATCATTGGGAATTATTTGGACCAAGAAGAAAAGATTAAAAAAATAAATGGAAATCAAAATGAACAATAAAAATAAAAAACTCACAGAGGAAATAAATAAAATGCTACACATACCTCCATGTGACCTCATGGGTTACCACCAAACAACAAACGAAGCTCAATCCGAGAGTGATGTGAAACTGGAAGAACCTAAAATAGAAAAGATAAAGTAGGAATGAGCACTAAGATGCTAAATAAGAATGCCAAAATAACCCATGCCTGATGCCCCAACTCTAAAATGAAATATTTTCTTTCTAATTAGAAAATATGAAATATAAAAATATTGTTTCCACTTTTTATCAAAATAGGTAACAATATTTTACATTTTTAGAAACACCCTTTTTCATTTTATTTTTCTAAATAAATTACCAAAAAATATAAGACATTGCAATAGATTGTTTTCAAATCCATTAGTACCAAAATAGGTTGTTTAATATATAAATATATATATATATATATAAAGAAAAATTGCCGTGAGATCAAATGGAAAAAAGTGATATAAAATAAAATAAGAACATACAAGTGTGAAACCATGGGAATTACCTACACATCCCAAGAGTGATCCCTAGATGTAATCGGTTCAGAACCACCTTTCGATGTACGGTGAATCCCCAAAGTCAATAACCAACTGGATTCTCTAACCTAAACTCATAGGTAGAACCACCCTCTTAGTATTTCTATGACTTCATGATAGTACTAAGATTTCTAATCAGATAAAGAATGAAACCGTCACTCAACCACCTAAATGATTCCCATGAAACCCATTGTGAAAATATACTATGTTAGCAAGAGGTCCTTGCATGTGTGACTCACAATACCTACCATCACCGCACTTACCTACCCCAAACACAGACAGCCCCTATATGATAAAGCATAAAGAGAAATCCTAGATATGAGTTCCCACTATATATATATATAAACACACACATGTGTACACTTCATATAATCCAAGGGGGAAACTGAGACGTCATATCACATGAACTTTTAAACCATTTCACAACGCACTTTAAGTTTCCAATTGGGTGTTTACACTTTAAAAGTGACATAAGTTTCCAACTAGGAATTTAATACTATCATAAAATATACCATAAAAATAATCCAATCAAAATTAAATTTACAAATCCCTTTCAAATTCTATGTGAAAAAACACACAACTCATTTAAGGAGTTTTGAACAGACATTAGTTTCATTAAATTGTCAAACCACGTTTCAAGGTTCCAAGAAAGTTATGTTTTAAGAAACACATTTAACCAATGCATTTTTGTTTCACTAAATACACATCACATGTAGGAATCTTTTAGTATACTATTCTAAAAAACTTACGCCACCTTAATAATGAAAAGTAATTTGTAAATGGGATTAGACAAGTTATGCAAATAAATGGGAACAAATCTCCAAGAGGCGAAATCTATTTCACCGAGAACATATACATATTTACATAATAAACACCACATTAATATGTAATCACACATTAAAAAATTGATATGAAATCCTGGAATTCAAATTAAAAGCGTGGTCATAGAGGACCTACCTCAAAAAGGAAGCATTCTAAGATGAGACACTTCAGCTCTTGATGATTTTGAGGAAAATCACAAACACCAGCACACAAATACATTCTCATATTTATATATATAACTATAATAAAATGTATGTATTCCCTATTCAATGAGGGAATATGTACAAGAAAGATATATATGAATATATGTTTCGCACGGAATCCGGGGATGACCTCCTGGATGGGAGATTCAAACGTTTCGATCGGTTTCTAGCGGGTTTGTGCGTAGAACCGGAAACATCCAATGATTCCACATCCGTTTGGACCTACTTTCCAAAGGTAGGTGCTCATTAGCTTGTGGACTAATGAGGCTTAGGAATTTGCATTGGTCGAGAGGATGGGAGGTCGGACTCATCACACCTTTTTGAGGGGAATTATTGTCTACTCTGGGACTCTCTTTATAGATTTAAGTTATGTTTGTGAATCCTTATTACTTTACCAAGTATAAAATGAGCTTTCCTTCAGTTTAACAATCAATGATTAAATATGTAAGAAATTTAGAGAATATTTTATATGTATTCGAGGTTCTTCATAAATAGAGATTCATCTGTATCTATTTAGAGATTCTTGGTCAATGGTATCCTTCAAAACATTTATATAAAAGTCTCTTGGTCATTATGATGACCAGGCTAGTTTTAAATCCACTCAGTGGGGCACTTGAAGTTTATCTTCATTCAGAAGGACAATGAATTACTTCAGAGTTGGGATCAAACCCATAGTTGGGCTACCTACGTATCCTTTGTTTTGAAAAAGGAATCAGAACCCACGTAGTTCGAATAAGGGTATGATGTTTACGATTGATGGCTCAAAGCAGGATGTCACAATTACTTTTACACTCTAAGCTCACGTGAGTCATGCTCGGTGTGAGAAACAAGAGGTATTAGTAAAATTTAGAGAATTGTGCCATGAAATATGCAATCATAAGAAATGGTTTGGGGCTTATGTATGTATGACTGCCCAGAGGATTTACATTAGGGAGAAATTCCAGGAACAGGGTCCATGAAGGTATATGTGCTTCATGGAGATTTGAATACTCTAACTTGGGACTTATTCCTGAAGAGGAAACCCAAATTAGGAGAGGATTGGTAACTGGGTTTTACTCCTGAGAAGGAATCCCAGATCAAACGTAAATTAGGACTGGTTAAAGAGAAATTAGGGGACTTGGGGCTTACTCCTGAAAAGGAAACCCAAGATTATAACTGGGTCTTATTTCTGAAAAGGAGACCTAGGTTAGGGATTAAGGTTTGGGGCTTACTCCTGAGGAAGATGCCCATTTTTTGAGATTGGGGCTTACTCCTGAGGAGGATGCCCAAGTTAAGGAATTATGTTTTGGGGCTTACTCCTGAGGAGGATGCCCATATTTGGGAACTTTAAGAATTTGGGACTTACTCCTGAGGAAGATGCCCAGATTAAAGGATTTATAACTGGGGATTATTCCTGAAAAGGAGACCCAGGTTAAGGATTCTCTCATCTTAAAGGATGAGGTTGAATGAACGAACTCTCAATATTTGGTGACATAAAGATGTATAAATCACTAGGTTTTGAGAGATATTCCACCGAATTCTTTTCAGATAAGGAATTCAAATCAAGAAATCATGCCATAAATGGCTTTGAAGAGTATCTTGAAGACTGAATCATGAATAGGAAAGGTGAAATGGCTTAAGAGGGGTAAAAATGGGCAAGATGGGCACCCAAAAAGGTAGGGGCGCGCAAGTCCTGAAAGGCGCACAAGTCTTGCGTGGGCGCGCAAGTATTGGTCGCGCAGGTATACCTGCGCGACACATGGTGTACTTGCGCGATTTTCAACCAGCATTGAAATACTTGAGCGACTCTTTATTAAACCCTTTAGAATCCTCTTGAGGCTCTTCCAGAAAAGGGACGCGCAAATTCTATTGAATGAATAAGGCGGCGCGCAAGTGTGACCAGTTCCCTTAAGGGCTGGCCATTCAGGCGCGCAAGTTTCAATGAATTTCAACACTTAGGCCTTCTTACCTCTCTTTAGATCTTCCGTTCTAGGTAAGAAATTACCTTAGAAGTGTTCCGGAAGCTTTGAGAAGAGACATGGGCGTCAGGAGCTTCAATCCGAATTTCTGGAAAAAGATCCTCCCTCGAATGGGGGGCCCACAGGGTGTATTTATAGGCAGGAGAAGACCTCGGGTGGTTACCGGGCAGTTATCACTTAGGTCGCGCAAGTCACTTGCATGACCTCTAGGCGGCGCGCAAGTGTACTTGCGCGACCAGAAGGGAACTTGTCAAGACAGGGACTTACTCTTAAAGAGGAGGCCCAGGTTGAGGGAATTGAAAGTCTTTTGGAGACTTGGGACTTACTCCTTAAAAGGAGGCCCGGGTCATTAAGGACTGGGGATTACTCCTGAAAAGGAGGCCCAGGTTAATAGAATTATAGAGTTAGGGCTTACTCCTGAGGAGGAGGCCTAAAACTTGATAATTGAAGACTGGGGCTTACTCTTGAAAATGAGGCCCCGGTTAATGGAATTTTGGATTAGGGCTTACTCTTGGGGAGGAGGCCTAAATTAATGATTCTCTCATCCTTTTAATGATGAGGTTGAATGAAATTTTCCACAGAATTCCTTTCAGATAAGGAAGTCAATCAAGAAAACATGCCAAAGATGGCTTTGAAGAGTGTCTTGAAGACTGGATCTTGAAAAGGAGAGGTGGAATGGTATAAAAGAGATTAATTGGACAAGGAGGGCACCCAAAACCATAAGGGCGCACAAGTCCTTTAGCGGCGTGCAAGTACTTTATCGGCGCGCAAGTCCCTAAGCAGCGCGCAAGTCTTTAAGCGCCGCGTAAATACTTAGGTCGCGCAGGTACTTAGGTTGCGTAGGTCCTTAGGTCACGCAGGTCCTTGCTGGCACGCAGGTCTCTTAAGGCTACGACCTCTTCCTTGCACACACTTAATGAGTGTGGTATTCACTTGGTACACACACAAGCCGTGGGTATGTTCTTCATTTGGTGCACAAGTGAGCTTGGGACTCAGCCTTTTACTTCTTCTTGCATACAATTCTTTTACTTTTTTGCACACAAGTGAGCTTGGACTCTTCCACTTGCTTAGCACACACAAACTCAAATGTGCTCTTCACTTTTCACCCACACAAGGCTACGACCTCTTATTGATTTGCACATAAACCACCCATAGGGTGTCTTCACTTGGAACACACACAAGATATGGCCTCGGGTTCTCCTTCAAAGTGTGCACTCCTTATGAACACACTTGGTTCTCCATTTTTCACACACAAGGGCATACGGCCTTTAGTTCTTCTTGTATACACAAGGGCCTATCGGCCTTCACCCATTGCACACCTACTGCCCATAGGATGTTCTCTGTGCAAGGGCCGCGTGTTTATCAGGCCTCATAGGGTGCAAGATTGCCTACTGCCACGCAAGCCTCAACCAAGAAAGTGCTTGAGTCACGGATCACGCAACCCACAAGGGAGCAAGGGCGCACAAGTACTTGGTGCAAGGGGCAGCTACGCAAGTGGTGTGCCCAAGGTATGCTTGAGTGTCTCTCTTCTTCAAACAGCTGCGCAAGGGCTTGATGCAACCGACGCGTAGGTGCTGTGGGTGGCGCGTAATTGCCTACTATGCAAGGGGGCGCGGTGTACAGAGGGGGGCGCGCATGGTCGCGCTGCCCGACCTCTCCATCTTATCGCGCAAAGGGGTAGCACGCAGGGATCACCTTCGGGCCTCGGGTGGCACCGAGTTCTTCAGCCATGCAAGTATGCGCGGGGCTCCTTACTTCGCGAGGCAGAGGGATTCACCCACGAGACTTCGTTTTTTTTAACAAAACTTCAGCCCCCTTCTCCATTGCCATGGCCTCTCTTTTTATAGGTAAGGGAGAAGCGGTTGTGAGAGAAAAAAATACTTCAACTACCGAGATATTCGGATCTTAACCGTTTTATCCAAATTTTGAAATATCCTTTGCTGAACATGGGTTCCTTTTATTACTTTCCTCCTTCATGTGCATGCGACTTAGAACGCATGCACGACCTTCATTTGGTCCAAACCATGCAAAACGCGACCCTTTATGGCCTCGGCACTTCGTTTGCCTCGGCCAACCTCGAAATTCTCCAAACATTGCATGCAAACTTATTTTTATGCATGGTTGTGTTCCTTAGGGCCAGACGAACTGGATGGAGTCTTTAGCTTCACCGGAGGTGACCGGATGCTCGAAGACCGGTTTCGGGAGGCGTCTGGTTTGAACGGAGGTGCGCGGGTGGCACGGGGTGTCCTCGGCTCAAGCTTGAGGTTGAAGACGTTCGGAGAGCCGTCGGATCGGTCGTTTAATGATGGCGGACGGCTGCGATTAGATCATCTCGCGCGAGATCGATTGTGCGGCCTGGATCTACGCGGGATGAAGCGGATGGCCGAGATTAGATCCCGACTGAAAATCATGCGTCCCACATCGAAGCGACTCCCATTTTTTCCACGGTTTATCAAAGTAGCGCTGCTGGCTACACCTCGAATGAACTTCTCCCCTCTCGGTGCCGCCCCGCACCGAGTTCTTCTGCGGGCGTGCTCTGCGCCCACCCCTGCCTCTGCGGGCGCGCTCCAAGCGCCCACTATGCTCCTCGGGCGCGCTATGCACCCAGCATGCGTGCTCCTCTGGGGGCACGCTACCTCAGGGTGTCGCCTTGGCCTTGAGGACACCCCTTGAGCGTGGTTGACCCTCGGGTCCCGCATGAGCTCTAGGTGGTTGTCCTCAGCTGGCCTCCTTGAAGGCTTAAAATTTTTGCAAAGTAAGAACAAGTCCTTTGTGTAAAAAAAACAAAGACAAGTTCAAATTCCATTCTTCTTTCCTTCTTCTTTGTCAATTTTTTGACATTTCTTCAAAGCTTGAATCACTTTGAATTCAGATCTTCCCCAATTTCATTTCCTTGCTTTAGACTCTGTGACGAAAGGAGCGTCAACAAAAGTCCCCCCTTAGAGTTGGATCCGGAGATAAAAGAGGATTTTAATCTGAGGAAATCAAGCTTTGAATCATATAATTGCTCAATATTACCTAAATCATACAGAATGTATGTTTAGTGAGCTGGAACTTGACTTTTATTCAGAGTTCCTTTGTCTTTTGTGGGCAGTTTAAAGGCATGCATGCCGGACATAAAGGGGCTAATGTTTAAGGTCGAAATAGATTTGACCAAAATGGATTAAAATTGATTCAATTCTTTGACAATTTATCTGAAAACATATTACCATACTCAAGTATGAGAGAAAATATGTAAACTATGGCTTAAGAATATTTGAATCTGAGGAATGATATGAAAAAGAGCTAAAAGTCATTAGAAGAAGTAGTTTCCAAGAATGAAGTTACTATTATTTAACAAAACCCGTTAGGGGGTTGAAATATGCAGGGCCACCTATGGGCATTGGATGCATGGTCAAATAAATAGTATCTTTCGGCTGACAAGTCTGTTATGTGGACTGTTTATGCAAGGCCACCTATGGGCACGTGCTGCATAGTCAGGAAAATGAACTCTCAGAAATTTACTTTCCTAATGCTAAAAGCCAGTGAAAGTTTATGGAGATTCAAATTTTCTAAAGTATAGAGTTTGTTGTATGGAAAGAGGTACTTGAATATGGAGGAGATATTTCTGAACAAGAATATCGAAGAACTGGATGAATATCACTCCTACGAAGGTCTGACCCAAACGTAGGGAAGAAGAATAAACCGTAGACTTGAATACTTTCAGATCATGAAAAAGGATATGGGACAAATATGTTAAGGATAGCTAATTTTTTCAGATCCCTACATACCGTCATTTAGGAAAAATAAGGACAAAAGAGGCATTCTTCCCAATAACGAAGTTACTATTATCCAACAAACCCGTTAGGGGGTTGAATTATGCAGGGCCACCTAAGGGCATTGGCTGCATAGTCAAATAAATAGCATCTTTTGGCTGACAAGTCTGTTATGTGGACTATTTATGCAAGGCCACCTATGGGCACATGCTGCATAGTTAGGCAAAAGAATTCTCAGAAGTTTGACATTCTTGTGACTAGAAGTCATGAAAAGGGTTATGAAGATCTGAAAATATTTAAGGTTAGGATTATAACACATAAATATGGGTATTGTCTAATGTATATAGAGATACATAGGTCAACGATAACCATAATCATGTTGTGGCTGGGTCCTGAATTGAAATTTTGGACTTCACTACGTATCTCATAAGAATGAGAATCAAGCCATACGTAGTTCTTGAAATGCAGTTTAACGTCGTGCAGGATGAAAGTATGAGTGATCTTAGTTTAGGGTCATAGAATTCAGACCATAATAATGAATACACAGTGTGTGTTTTCATGAGGACTTTTCAGCCAAGGGACTGAAAGTGAAATTTGGGGTTAGGCCCAAAAGACTTGGGGCTGGATTCGAGGGATACTCGAATGTTCCTACGTATCCCATAAGGATGGGAATCAAGCCATATGTAGTTCTTGAAATGTAGTTTAACGTCATGCAGGACGAAAGTATGAGTGATCTTAGTTTAGGGTCATAGAATTTGGACCATAATAATGAATACACAATGTGTGTTTTCATGAGGACTTTTCAGCCAAGGGACTGAAAGTGAAATTTGGGGTTAGGCCCAAAAGACTTGGGACTGGATTCGATGGATACTCGAATGTTCCTACGTATCCCATAGGGATGGGAATCAAATCCACGTAGTTCTAGAACTACCCTTTGTACAAATTTGGTTCGTACATGTGAAGGGTGTAAGGGGACTTTAGTGCAATGATGGTTTAACCTAAGATAAAAAGTTTAGGCATTACTATGTATGCACGTAGTCTTTTGAAAATGAAAACCATGATTGAAAAATCAATGTTAATAATAGTTCTCTCTCAAATGAGGAAATCAAAGAATATTGTAGTTTATTGTCGTACCAGAAAAAAGTGTTGCATAGTTTAACTTCATATAACAAGGACGAAAGTGAATCAATGTAAAAAAATATTGATTCTAGGGGCGGTTTCAAAAATCAACGTCATATGAGATGGTGGTGAACCAATGTGAAGAGATTATTTTTGGGCTTGAACCCTGGGAGGCTGCCTACATACCCAGCCTGGAGGGAAAGGATCAAAGTCCGTGTAGTTCAATTAAAGAATGAATTAATGATCAAGTTTTTCTTGGGGACAACGATCTAATAAAAAATGATGTTGGGACTTACACATGGTTAGTGGCCCAAAGGGAGTGTTATGGTTGATGTTCGCTCTAAGCTCACGTGAGTCATACTCGGTGTGAGAAACAAGAGGTAACAATAACCTTAACAATGCACAGTTTAATGTCATGTAGGACATATAAAGGGACTATGCAGTTTAAAGACTTGTAGTTAGGACTATTGGTGCTGCACAATTTAGTGTCATGTAGTAGGGACAAAATAACACACCATTTATGTCATGTTGGACGAAAGTGCGAATAGTTTAAGGTCATATGCATGGACCGTGGATGGTGCAGTTTAATGTCATGATGGACCTTTGATGATTATATAGTTTAACGTCTTTCCGGACGTGAGGGACTTTTATACAGTTTAGCGTCATATAGTTAGGACGTCACAGTTTAACATCTTGCTGGACATAAGGGATATGCAAACAGTTTATGGTCATATACATGGACCAGGGATGATGCAGTTTAAGGTCATGCTGGACGATTTAGGGAACTTTTTCACAGTTTAACGTCGTGTGGGACGAAGTTGCAGTTTAAGGTCATACTGGACCATTGTTGCTTATGTAGTTTAACGTCTTTCTGGACGTAAGGGACTTTCCTACAGTTTAACGTCATGTTGGACGAAGTTGCAGTTTAAGGTCATACTGGACCATTTCTATATAGTTTAACGTCATATAGCAAGGACGAACTGGTGCCGCACAGTTTAGTGTCATGTTGCAGGGACATCTTCTTTTCTACAGTTTAATGTCATGTTGGACAAAAAAAAGGGAAAATAGTTTAAGGTCATATGCATGGACTGTGGATGATAATGCAGTTTAAAGTCATACTGGACTAACGAACACGTGAATAGTTTAAGGTCGTATACACGGACCGCATAATTTAACATCATTTTGGATGAATTGGAAACTTTTTAACAGTTTAATGTCATGTAGGACAATTCAAGTAACTGTTGCAGTTTAACGTCATGTTGGACAATAGAACATTTATACATTTTAACGTCATGTTGGACGATAGAACATTTCTGTACAGTTTAAAGTCATGTAGCTAGGACTACGGTGAACCAATATGAGGATATCAGTTCTGGGGACTTTTTACAGTTTATCGTCATGCTGGACGATGAAAGTGCCACACAGTTTAATGCCATGTTGCTAGGACACAATATAGTTTAATGTCATCTCGGACAAAATATAGTTTAATGTCATCTCGGACAAATGAGGAACTTCTGTATAGTTTAACGTCATGTAGATAGGATATAATACAGTTTAGTGTCATGTAGGACATAATATGAACCAATGTGACTGTTTTGGCTCTGGGAACAATATTTTGTGTTTATACAAAATACTTCTTCAGAAATCTGGCATTAGTTGGAGTCGTGATGTGTTCTCCATCCATTGAGATTAGAGAATATGCTCCATTGGAGTAGACCTTATGTATATAATAAGGTCCTTCCCATTTTGGTTCAAGATTGGGAGGCTTCTTTCCTGGTATCATTGGTGCTCTGAGAACCAATACCAATTCTCCCTGAATGAATGAACGAATACGAACTTTTTTGTTAAAGGCTCGTGCTATTCGATTCTGATAGATTTCCAAGTGGTGCAAAGTGAACAATCTTTTCTCATCTAACTGTTCCAATTCATTCAACCGCTTTTGGGATTTCTCATCTGTAGATAACTGATCACAAATGGCTATTCTGAGTGAGGGAAATTGAACTTCAATTGGCAAGACTGCTTCTGTTCCATGTACCAATGAATATGGAGTTGACCGCGTTGCATTGCGAGTGGTAGTCCGATAGGCCCATAAAGCATGAAAGAGTTTATCAGGCCATGACCTCTTATCTTTATCCACCATCTTTTGCAGTATATTTGAAAGAGTCTTGTTGAAGGATTCTATCTGGCCATTAGTCGCCGCATGATATCGAGATGAATGGTTGGACTTAATGTTGTATTCTTGATACAATTTCTTTACCTTAGAAGAACAGAAGTTGGTGCCGTTGTCCGTCAATATGGTATGAGGGACACCAAATCTAGTAATGATGTTAGAATTTATGAAGCTAACAATGCATTTAGAACTGACTTCTTTGAAAGGTACTGCCTTTGCCCATTTAGAAAAGAAATCAGCAGCAGTAAGAATGTACTTAAACTGCTTGGCCGTAGCTGAAGGGTAAGGTCCCACCACATCCATTCCCCATGTGGAAAATGGACATGAGTATTTAGCTGTATGAAGCAACTATGGAGGTTTATGAATGAAGTTGGCATATACTTGGTATGAATGACACTTCTTTGTGAAATTAACACAATCTTGTATCATTGAAGGCCAAAAGTATCCAAGCCTTCGAATTTGATCAGACAGTCTATGTCCAGACTGGTGGGCACCACAGACTCCTGCATGCACTTATTTTATGACATCCATTGTCTCTTCACCATCAATACATCTGAAGAGAACTCCATCAAAACCACGTTTGTAGAGAATTTTATCAAGGTGGTTTGGGCTATCATAAAGAGTAAAATTGACCACACGTCGCCGGGTTTGTTCTTTCTTGGCTCTATCAGGTGGAAGTGTTCCATTTTGAAGTTATTCCCTGATAGGTGACAT
This sequence comes from Viscum album, assembly GCA_963277665.1. Taxonomy (NCBI): domain Eukaryota; kingdom Viridiplantae; phylum Streptophyta; class Magnoliopsida; order Santalales; family Viscaceae; genus Viscum; species Viscum album. Next base: position 1,270,741,637 of record OY728139.1, on the reverse strand, counting down.
CCATCCTGTAGTATGACCATACGGTTCAGGAATGGGACTAATTTCATTAATTTCCTCTGTTCTGACTTGAACATAAGGTGAAATTGCACGACGGTGGGCAATACAGATGGTTGTCTCGTCCCGATTTGGATCTGCTACAGCTGTGGCTATATTAGCCAGTGCATCAGCTTGAGCATTTTGTGATCTTGGGACATAAGAAAATGTTGGCTTTGAAGGGAATTCCAACATTAACTCTCTGACGTAATCATACAAAGGGATTAATTCTTCTTTTCTGATGGCATAATCCCCATTGACTTGTTTGATTACCAGGTCTGAATCACCATTCACCTTTAAGTGATTCACTTGTGCTTGAAGCGCTAACTCCAAGCCTGTAATGAGATCTTGGTATTCAGCTTCATTATTGGTACCACCTTCCCACAACAAAAAGGAATAAGGTAACACTGCCTTATCTGGAGAAATGACCATAATTCCTAAACCAACTTTGTTGAATTTAGGATTTTCCATTTTCTTCCCTGTTGGACTTCTAGAAGCACCATCAAAATACATTTCCCATGTTTGAGGACTCTCTTGAATAGAGAAAAATTCCTCATCAGGGAGTTCGATATCTGAATACGTGTCTTCCACTGAAGGATGTTCAGCCAGGAAATCAGCCAGAGCTTGGCCCTTAATTGCCGTTTGAGACACATACTGAATGTCGAACTGCTGTAGAATAACCGCCCACCTTTCCAGACGTCCTGTAAGCATTGGACGACTAAGGATGAATTTGAGCGGATTATTACGAGATACCAATTGGACCTCGTGATGTTTCAGGTAGTTTCTCAGTTTCTGAACTGCAAAGATTAATGCTAGGCAGCATTTTTCAATACTTGAATACCGGGTTTCTGCTTCAAGCATAGTTCTACTGAGATAGTAGAGACTATTTTCATTCCCATCATCATTCTTTTGAGCGAGAAAGGCACCCAATGATCGCTCTAAAGCTGTCACATAGAGGATAAGTGGTCTACCCTCAACAGGTGGCATGAGTACTGGTGGACTCAAGAGGTATTTCTTGAGAACATCAAATGCTTCTTGACATTCTTCAGTCCACTGGTAAGTGACTCCTTTCTTCAATAATTTGGTAAAGGGTAAACTTTTGCCTGCCAAATTGGCGATGAAACGCTGAATATAGGCTAAGTGTCCTTGAAGTCCTCTTAATTCTTTCAAATTCTGAGGAGGTGACATACCAAGGATTGATTTGGTCTTCTTAGGATCGACTTCAATACCACGATGGCGTACAACAAAGCTGAGGAATTTTCCTGAGGTTACCCCAAAAGCACATTTTAAGGGGTTCATCTTCAAATTATGTTGTCGAAGCTTGTGGAATATGACTTCCAAATCAGCCAAGTGATTAGAACGTTGTTTGGATTTAACCACCAAATCATCTACATAGCATTCAACAAACTTCCCTAAAAGAGGTTTGAAGATACAATGCATGTCGCGTTGATATGTTGCACCTGCATTCTTTAAACCAAAGGGCATCACCTGGTAACAAAACACACCTTGAGGAGCTCTGAAGGCTGTATATTCCTCATCTTCTGGGGCCATTCGGATGTGATTATATCCGGAATATCCATCCATGAAAGAAAGTACTTCATAGCCAGCTGTCGCATCAATTAATAGTTCTGTAATCGGAACTGGGAAATCATCTTTAGGACAATACCGATTAAGATATCTGAAATCGATGCAAACCCTAATTTGTCCATTCTTCTTCTTTAGAGGGACAATATTAGCTAACCACTTGGGATATTGAACATCTCTGACGAAGTTGGCTTTGATCATCTTATCCACTTCAACTTCAATTTTGGAAGCATAGGTTGGGTGTGTTCTTCTCGCAGCTTGCTTAAAACCTCAATGTTTTTTTGGTAAACCCAAATGATGAGTAGCAACATCAGGATCAAGCCCAGGCATTTCTGTATAATTCCAAGCAAAAATATCTTCATTTTTCTTTAGAAAAGAAATATACATCTCTTGCTCTTCAAGGGTCATGGCCGCACTAATTAAAGTGGGGCGTGGATCTTTCTCTGTACCCAGATTTACTTCTCTGAGTTCATCCACAGTGGTAGAGATACCCTCTTCAAATGTTGGAGGAGCATCTCTAAGATCTTCCTCTTCCTCTTCATCATGTGTTATTTCTTCCGTTTCTACTTTCAAAGTAGATGAAAAAACGAAATTCTCATGATCATAAGAGATTTCAAAATTTTCACGTTTTGAAGAAGAAGCTTCCATTTCCGACCCTATTGATGATAAAGGGTCTTCTTTGGGAAATAAAGAGGAGATGATGGATTGAGAATCGACATCATTATTCACCTCTGGTGTTGCTATAACTTCTTCTGGCCTGATTAGCGATGTATAGACTTTTTGGACTTCAGCAGATGAAATGAAAACGTCACCACTATGCTTTCATCACTGCTTGGTAGGTTACCAATTTCTCCCATGTTTTCTGGCTCGATCGCCGTAATTGATATTATGGATCTTTCCATAAGAGTATTTTGATTTGGGCCTATTTTGTCAATTTGACTGATAGGTAACACATAATCTGTACTCACATGTGAAAATGGATTTATTGGAATTTTCTCCAAACCATATGGAGCATTATCTTTAGTAATTTCCTTCATTGTAGATTTTTCTATTCCCTTCATGTGATAAAATTCCGCCTCAATGTATTGAGACTCACATGTCTTGAATGGGGCCTTATCACCGTACAATGTTCCAACTTGACCATCGAAAAAGTATTTGAGACATTGATGGTATGATGAAGGAATAGTTGCATGCTGATGTAGCCAGGGTCTTCCAAGCAAGATATTGAAAGCTGAGTCTTGATCAACAATCATGAAATCCGTATTGGATACAAGATCTCCAAACTGAGTTCTGAGTGTAACTTCTCCCAGTGGTTCTTGTTCATTTTTATCATATCCTTGTAACATCATGGTAGAAGGAGATAAATCAGATTTCGTGAGGCCCAATCGACGAAGTGTACGAATGGGCATGAGGTTGAATCCTGAACCATTGTCAATGAAAGCTCTTCGAACATCTATACCATTGACTTTTCCAGATAAGTACAAAGGTTTTATGTGCCCATGCACAACATCATTTTCATCTTTATCAGTAAAAGATATCACTGCATGGCATTCTGTAGGATTATTCTCTATGTGATAGATTTCAGCTGCAGCAATTTCAGCTTCAAACTCCTGAGGACTTGACAATGCTTCGATGAGTGCTTCCCGAAGATCTTTTTATAGATTCAAAGCATCCAAAATTGATAACTTTGATGGTACTTGGGCCAAGTGTTTCAATATATAATACTTTTGATCTAGAGGTCTGTGTTTCCCAATAGGAATATGCGGTTTAGCAGGTAACTTGGAAGCAGATGCTTTGGAAGCTGATGCATCTTGTATTAAAGTTTGCAACATCCTTGGTTTTGGAAGATTAGACTGATTAGATCCATTTACTTGCTGAGATAAAGAAGATGGAACCTTTAATTGGTCTTCCAAAATAACTGTGCCAAAACTGAGTTGGCCATTGGCAGAAGAACTTGCTTGTTCTTTTTGAGCTCGCTGAAGGGCTCTACCACGAGTTTCTGCTGCATATACAGTGCTAGCAGGGGTAAAATTAGAGTAGTGGCTTCGGAAAGATCCATGTCTTCCCCTGTATCCTGAACCTCTAGAACTTCCTCGGATTCCCTTATTTGATACAGGGAATTCGGGCTCATCAAGACTGGAATATGGATATGTTAATTGAATCATATTAACAGAAACAAAGATTAACTCTTCGTCTGATAAAGACTCTGCCTGGTTAGCCTGTTTAGGCTGTGCCGTTTGGTGGGACGGTGCCCGTGGCTTTGAAGTAGATGGCATGAAATCTTCCAGAGTCAAAGACAATTTAGGCTTTGATACATACTCATCTTCTCCTGATTCCTCGTTCTTCTTTGAATTGCTCTTCCCTTTTGAGGATTTGTCTTTTGATGGAGGCTTTACTGTAGCTTTTTTAGGAGACACAATTGGCTTCTTCAATTGTGTTCGCAAAATGGAATGGGTCCGATTGATTGTCTTTCTGACCATCCAATCATCATATTTTTTCACAGTTTTGCTTTTGACTTCCTGCCACTCGCCTCCTTCCTCTGGATCTGTAGCGGTAATACACGCTACATGAGCTGAAGAACCCTTCAATTTGACTTGTCCCAAGTCGACCATCATTTGAATGAGGTCTTTAAAGACAAAACACTCCTGGATGGGATGCCCCAACATTTGATAAAAGGGACAATAATTGGGAAGGTCTTCATCTCCTTCCTTGTTTGGCCTCTTGGGCACTGGTAATTGAACCAAATTATTTTCCAGAGCTGAAATGAAGTAACCAGGAACTTGCTCACTTCGGAAAGAGTATGTTTTACTCTTCAAATACTCAAATTGTTTTCATCGTTGATCTCTTTGATCATTTGGACGAAACAACCATTGTAGTTGGCGTTCAGGAGGTGGAGCCCTTCAAGAAGTTGAAGGTTTTGAAGTAGAAATAGGTACAGGTGCTTGTTTAAGCATAACTGTAGAAGTTTACGCTTTACCCATTCTTCTTCCTGGAGCTGATGGAATTATACGAGATTTAACCTTAGCCTGTATAAGGGAATCTTCAATCTGTTGAGCGATTGAAGTAAGGTCTCGAAACCCTCCTGTGTATTTCACAGGGATCAATGGCGTGCGTAATTCGTCACGAAAATTTGCCACACAGATTGGAAACAATTCCTCCTGAGGGAGTGCTAAACTCAGGGAATACGTTAATCCCTTCCAACGAGCAATGAAATAAGAGACTCTTTCATTCTCCCTTTGCTTGCAGTTTGTATGATCGAAAACTGTCGTTTTTGGCAAAGTTGAGCTAAACTGAAGAAGAAATTTTTGACGAAGATCCTCCCATCTGATGACTGACCGGGATTGCAAGCTTGTATACCAGAAAAAAGCTGGTCCTTGCAAGGTTCGCACGAAGCATCTGAGTTTCACTGCTTCTTGCTGCTCTGGAGTTCCTATCATAGGATCACAACAAGACACGTAATGCGTCAAATGTTGTTCAGGGTCGCCTGATCCATTGAAAGTAGGGAAAACAGGGTTTTCAAAACTGGATGGAGGAGAAATTGAATCTACCCATTCAGGGTAAACTTTCTTTTCAGGTTGAACTTGCACCCGTTTCCCTTCCATAGTTTCTAACCGAGCTGTTAATGACTTAATAGTAGTTATTAACTTTTGAGAAACATCAGGTTGAACTTGGTTTTGGGTAGGTGCAATGAATGGAGCTTGGACAAACGTGGTGGTTGGTGCTGCAACTTATTGTAGTGCTGCCAACCGTTGTTGCGTTTGACCCGTAGGATTAGACCTCTGAGGGTGTACTGATAAAGGAGGATATTTATGATCCATCTCAGTAGTTACAACAAATTCCTTTGGCTGTCGGACTTCAGCATTCTTAAGAAGAAGACTACTCTGAAGTAGTTCTGTATTCAACCTTCTTAATTCTTTCATTTCTTCCTCCTGTTGTGCAAACTTTTTCTCTAATGAGAGCGATTGACCTCCTTCAGAGGAAGGGTGAGAAGTAACCTGATTCTTTCCTTTCCCCTTATTGGATCATTTTTGGAGAGGGGGAAGTGGGTTACTTGAAGGAATAACCAGATTTTGTGTAAGCCTTTGATTACGTGTGCGCACACCTTCATCATTTAGGTCTGTGTGCGCAACTTCTTGAGCAGGAACCTCTTCGTCTGATCCCTCTGATTGAGCCTCATCTGGTGAATCAGTAGCAACGGCATTGATGACATTAATGGATGCATATTGCATGGAATCCTTTCTATCAGCATTTCTGTGATATTGTCTTCTTCCATGTCCATGATGAGACATGGAATTTCGTTGACTTGACCCCTCAGGAACTTCTTGGAGAACCGTCACTTGGAGAGAATCTCCTAATAGCTTGGCTCTTCGTTCCTCTTGAGGATTATTCCCTAATCAAGAGAATACTGACTTTCTGTGAGGGAGGGATTGAGGATTTCAAAAAGTCCCCAGTCCGGTGGACTGGGGATGTTCCTGCTGCTTCCGCTCAACTCCTCAAATCCCATTTGTTGACTCTGAGGGTTGGTTTAGAGAAGTCCCCAGTCTGACAAGCTGGGGTGTCTCTTGACATGCTATGTCTGAGATCTTCTTAAAATCTCTCTTGATCTTGCGAATCTTAGTTCGGAAATTAGCTGGATGCATTAACCTGTATCCACTTTTATAACCTGGTTCAACAGACCATTGGATGATTTCCGAAACTTCTGTCATTTGATGACGTGTTTGCTCCAAACGAGAGGCTTGTGCAATATTCTCGCCTGATTGATGTAAGAGCAATTCAACAACTTGTTCTCTATATACTTGACTTTGAGAGGAACTAGTTGAAGCCTGTTCTTGAGAAAGCTTTTGATTATGAACAAAGCCCATTGACTGTGGCCGGCCATGGGCAATAACATTGCATGAGACCATTTTCGACGAGCTTTGCTGACTGGAAAGCACTGTGAAATGTAGTGCTCCGTGAACACCCCATCCTCTGATATGAACATTAGATAGAGCATTGACAATTAACTGACACAATTGTCTTAGTGCGCCAAGGCATGAACGTTGAAGGGTTCTCTGTTGCTTTTCAGCCTTCGGATACCGAGAGACTGATAGAGATGCCAAATCAATCTGACATTGTAGCCCTTCTATTATCTTAAGATGATTTTCATATTCATCATAAGATAATACCTTCTTCTTCAATTAACAAAGAGTTTTCCATATGTTGAGACGAATATCATGGATTCCATCATCCATCAACATCTTTGGAATGTCGTACTGGGAGTCAGCCAAAGGCCAAAACATGACTGGTACTTCACCTTTTTCCAGTTTTTTCCTCATGTTCAGCATTTCCTCTTTATCATTAAATGAAGATTCGTCTACCTGTTTTGACCAGAGTTGGTGTTTCCTTGTTGCTTCATCGGATTCAACAAGATTGGTAGAGAGATCATTGATCAAACTAGAAGATGCATTACTTAGGGGTGGTTCGGAGAATGACCTACACCCTGGGCTATCTTATGATTGAGAAAGTATTTCACTTGTTAGCGATAAAGCATCAGACATGACTGGTTTCGCATTTGCAAGTTCCTCAAGATAAGAGGGCTTTCTCGGCACTACATTATCCACTGGAGTATTTTCCAGGCAATGTGTATCACTACTGTGGAGAGGACTTTCACAGCGAAGTTCATCATCATGGGGAGGACCACCATAATGGGTTACAGCAAAAGATGAAATCTCTTGCTCCTTGGTCTTCTGACCACACAAAGGGTTCCTGTGGCTCTCATCTGAAGAAGAAACTTCAAGATTGACCGAACTTTCATGAAGCAAGCCTTCATGAGGAAGTGTCTGTTGAAGACCTTCAAAATTAATGTTCCCGTTATTGGGAACTGAGGGAGTATAATCTTGAATTCCGACAGACAAATGTCTGAGGGCTTCAAGAACTCTAGCATCGAGCAAGGCCTTGTTGCAGATTGGCCTTTGATCTCCTGACTGTGCTGGGCAGATCTTTTTCTTAGATGCCTTCTTACTCACTTTAGAAACCACTTGTTGACGAAAGTGGTTATTCTGAGCAGGTGTATGTGCCTGATCAGGAAAGATGGTCAGGTTAGGCTGACTATCTCCACTCAAATCAGGTGTATGTGCCTGACTTGGTTGTCCGTATGATATGGGGGAGTATTCCCCATAACCCTCTTGGACTGGAATAGATGTGTGTGTCTGTTCCGGAGTGAATCGTTGATGTGTCACTCCACTGCTAGGGATAGATTTATGTGTCTGTCCCTGAGATGATGCTGAATCTATTATGATATCCCGGCAAGCATCCAGAATATGAGCAGGAATTTTCTTCTGCTCTTTCACCATTGAAAAAATATGTTTGGTGACTTCAGCCGCCGGAATGGTGATATACGTCCATTTCGGGCTTGGAGTAGGTGTATGTGCCTGCTCCTGTCCTCCTTTTCCTGTCAGTGAATCCTGACAGTACTCAAGTGTGGAGGCAGAGAGTTGAGTCTGCCTCCTGTTTGTCGTCAGGGCTTTCCAACTGACTTCTCCGTGCGCTACCAAGCGAGACTGTTGGTAGGCTTGATTAGTATTAGCAGGTGTATGTGCCTGCTGATTACACTACGCCAAACGCGGTTGACGAGATCCATCATATGTAGTCAGACGAGCCTGCTGACTAACTGGTGATGTATAAGCAGGTGAATGTTCCTGCCTATAGTACTCCGCCGGAATTGCCTGGCAGGATTGGCTTGATGCTGCCAGACGAGTCTGCTGGACAGCGGAATTAAAATGGGCAGGTGTGTATGCCTGCTCGTTGTTCTCCACCAAGTTAGGTTGGTGGAGTCCATCATATGTAGTCAGGCGAGCCTGCTGACTAACTGATGATGTATAAACAGGTGTATGTTCCTGCCTATAGTACTCCGCCGGAATTACCTGGTGGGATTGGCTTGATGCTACCAGACGAGTCTGCTGGACAACGGAATTAAAACGGACAGGTGATTGTGCCTGCTCGTTATTTTCCACCAAGTTAGGTTGGTGGACTTCTCCGGAGATGGCAGGGATGACAACCTGCCCATTGTTAACCGGATTCCGTATCTGGTGGTTCATCTTGCCTGCTCGGGTTCGAGGAACCTGAGCTGAATGCCTGGAGTCGGTACCCTCATCATGTTGAGGGCGCACTACCACATGAGTCTAGCGGCGATTGTTGATGGGAGCCTTCGAGAAGGAATCCTGTGTTTTTGAATTAAGGCCCTGTGAGACTTGCTCATTCACTTCCTCAGAGTAAGGGAGTGAATGGAAATTGCGTTCTGGGGATAACGACCCGAAACGGTTGGAGACGGTAGTTAGCACCGCCTGCTTCTTGATCGCTGGCCGCCGTTGTCCGGACGACCAGGTAGAGTTGTTAACTTGGAGGGCTTGACGAGCGGCCTCCAGAGTTGGGATAGTACCGTTGCGACGGTACTCCTTAACCAGTACATTAGAAACCCAGCGTTGAAGACACTGAGTTGGTGATGTCATCCTCAGAGCGGATGACGTTCCAGCAAGAGTAGCAGCATTGGTTTTCACAGTAGCAGACCTCACAGTAGAGGTGTTCACAGTAGCAGTATTCACAGGGGTGAATTTAAAAATACCATTTTGCAGAAGATCTTGAGAAAAGAGTGCCTATTCCATATAACAGACATAATCAAGATGAATATGGCCACTGCATCTTTTGGATGACCACATGTCAATGATTGATTTGTTGGCCCAAGGGGCCTAACAAATAATAAGAACATCACTTTAACTTGGTTAAGGATTCACGTCGGGTTCACCATTTTTGTTTCGCACGGAATCCGGGGATGACCCCCTGGATGGGAGATTCAAACGTTCTGATCAGTTTCTAGCGGGTTTGTTCGTAGAACCGGAAACATCCAATGATTCCACATCCGTTTGGACCTACTTTCCAAAGGTAGGCGCTCATTAGCTTGTGGACTAATGAGGCTTAGGAATTTTCATTGGTCGAGAGGATGGGAGGTCGGACTCATCACACCTTTTTGAGGGGAATTATTGTCTACTCCGGGACTCTCTTTATAGATTTAAGTTATGTTCATGAATCCTTATTACATTACCAAGTATAAAATGAGCTTTCCTTCAGTTTGACAATCAATGATTAAATATGTAAGAAATTTAGAGAATCTTTTATATGTATTCGAGGTTCTTCATCAATAGAGAATCATCTGTATCTATTTAGAGATTCTTGGTCAATGGTATCCTTCAAAACATTTATATAAAAGTCTCTTGGTCATTATGATGACCAGGCTGGTTTTAAAGCCACTCAGTGGGGCACTTGAAGTTTATCGTCATTCAGAAGGACAATTAATTACTTCAGAGTTGGGATCGAACCCATAGATGGGCTACCTACGTATCCTTTGTTTTGAAAAAGGAATCAGAACCCACGTAGTTCGAATAAGGGTATGATGTTTATGATTGATGGCTCAAAGCAGGATGTCACAATTACTTTTACACTCTAAGCTCACGTGAGTCATGCTCGGTGTGAGAAACAAGAGGTATTGGTAAAATTTAGACAATTGTGCCATGGAAGATGCAATCATAAGAAATGTTTTGGGTCTTATGTATGTATGACTTCCCAGAGGATTTACATTAGGGAGAAATTCCAGGAACAGGGTCCATGAAGGTATATGTGCTTCATGGAGATTTGAATACTCTAACTTGGGACTTATTCCTGAAGAGGAAACCCAAATTAGGAGAGGATTGGTAACTGGATTTTACTCCTGAGAAGGAATCCCAGATCAAACGTAAATTTGGACTGGTTAAAGAGAAATTAAGGGACTTGGGGCTTACTCTTGAAAAGGAAACCCAAGATTATGACTGGGTCTTATTTCTGAAAAGGAGACCCAGGTTAGGGATTAAGGTTTGGGGCTTACTCCTGAGGAGGATGCCCATTTTTTGAGATTGGGGCTTACTCCTGAGGAGGATGCCCAAGTTAAGGAATTATGATTTGGGGCTTACTCCTGAGGAGGATGCCCATATTTGGGAACTTTAAGAATTTGGGACTTACTCCTGAGGAAGATGGCCAGATTAAAAAATTTATAACTGGGGATTATTCCTGAAAAGGAGACCCAGGTTAAGGATTCTATCATATTAAAGGATGAGGTTGAATGAACGAACTCTCAATATTTGGTGACATAAAGATGTATAAATCACTAGGTTTTGAGAGATATTCCACCGAATTCTTTTCAGATAAGGAATTCAAATCAAGAAATCATGCCATAAATGGCTTTGAAGAGTATCTTGAAGACTGAATCTTGAATAGGAAAGGTGAAATGGCTTAAGAGGGGTAAAAATGGGCTTGATGGGCACCCAAAAAGGTAGGGGTGCGCAAGTCCTGAATGGCGCGCAAGTCTTGCATGGGCGCGCAAATATTGGTCGCACATGTATACCTACGCGACACATGGTGTACTTGCGCGATTTTCAACCAGCATTGAAATACTTGATCGACTCTTTATTAAACCCTTTATAATCCTCTTGAGGTTCTTCCAGAAAAGGGACGCACGAATTCTATTGAAGGAATAAGGCGGCGTGCAAGTGTGACCAGTTCACTTAAGGGATGGCCATTCAGGCGCGCAAGTGTCGATGAATTTCAACACTTAGGCCTTCCTCCCTCTCTTTAGATCTTCCGTTCTAGGTAAGAAATTACCTTAGAAGTGTTCCGGAAGCCTTGAGAAGAGAATTGGGCATCGGGAGCTTCAATCCGAATTTCTGGAAAAAGATCCTCCCTCGAATGGGGGGCCCACAGGGTCTATTTATAGGCAGGAGAAGACCTCGGGCGGTTACCGGGCGGTTATCACTTAGGCCGCGCAAGTCACTTGCACGACCACTAGGCGGCGCGCAAGTGTACTTGCGCGACCATAAGGGAACTTGTCAAGACAGGGACTTACTCCTAAGGAGGAGGCCCAGGTTGAGGGAATTGAAAGTCTTTTGGAGACTTGGGACTTACTCCTGAAAAGGAGGCCTAGGTCATTAAGGACTGGATAATTGAGGACTGGGGCTTACTCTTGAAAAGGAGGCCCAGGTTAATAGAATTATAGAATTAGGGCTTACTCCTGAGGAGGAGTCCTAAAACTTGATAATTGAAGATTGGGGCTTACTCTTGAAAAGGAGGCCCCGATTAATGGAATTTTGGATTAGGGCTTACTCTTGGGGAGGAGGCCTAAATTAATGATTCTCTCATCCTTTGAATGATGAGGTTGAATGAAATCTTCCACAGAATTCCTTTCAGATAAGGAAGTCAATCAAGAAAACTTTCCAAAGATGGCTTTGAAGAGTGTCTTGAAGACTGGATCTTGAAAAGGAGAGGTGGAATGGTATAAAAGAGAGGAATTGGACAAGGAGGGCACCCAAAACCATAAGGGTGCACAAGTCCTTTAGCGGCGCGCAAGTCCCTAGGCAGCATGCAAGTCTTTAAGCGGCTGGAAAATACTTAGGTCGCGCAGGTACTTAGGTTGCGTAGGTCCTTAGGTCACGCAGGCCCTTGCTGGCGCGCAGGTCTCTTAAGGCTACGACCTCTTCCTTGCACACACTTAATGAGTGTGGTATTCACTTGGTGCACACACAAGTCGTGGGTATGTTCTTCATTTGGTTCACAAGTGAGCTTGGGCCTCGGCCTTTTACTTCTTCTTGCATACAATTCTTTTACTTTTTTGCACACAAGTGAGCTTGGCCTCTTCCACTTTCTTAGCACACACAAACTCAAAGTGTGCTCTTCACTTTTCACCCACACAAGGATATGGACTCTTATTTCTTTGCACATAAACCACCCATAGGGTGTCTTCACTTGGAACACACACAAGATATGGCATCGGGTTCTCCTTCAAAGTGTGCACTCCTTATGCACACACTTGGTTCTCCATTTTTCACACACAAGGGCATACGGCCTTCAGTTCTTCTTGTATACACAAGGGCCTCTCGGCCTTCACCCATTGCACACCTACTGCCCGTAGGATGTTCTCTGTGCAAGGGTCGCGTGTTGCTCAGGCCTCAAAGGGTGCAAGATGTCCTACTGCCGTGCAAGCCTTAACCAAGCAAGTGCTTGAGTCACGGATCACGCAACCCACAAGGGAGCAAGGGCGCACAAGTACTTGGTGCAAGGGGCAGCTACACAAGTGGTGTGCCCAAGGTATGCTTGAGTGTCTCTCTTCTTCAAACAGTCGCGCAAGGGCTTGATGCAACCGGCGCGTAGGTGCTGTGGGTGGCGCGTAATTGCCTACCGCGCAAGGGGGCGCGGTGTACAGAGGGGGGCGCGCATGGTCGCGCTGCCCCATTTCTCCATCCTGTAGCGCAAAGGGGTAGCACGCAGGGATCACCTTCGGGCCTCGGGTGGCACCGAGTTCTTCAGCCATGCAAGTATGCGCGGGGCTCCTTACTTCGCGAGGCAGAGGGATGCACCCACGGGACTTCGTTTTTTTTGAACAAAACTGCAGCCCCCTTCTCCATTTCCATGGCCTCTCTTTTTATAGGCATGGGAGAAGCGGTTGTGAGAGAAAAAATACTTCAACCGCCGAGATATTCGGATCTTAACCATTTTATCCAAATTTTGAAATATCCTCTGTTGAACATGGGTTCCTTTTATTACTTTCCTCCTTCACGTGCATGCGACTTAGAATGCATGCACGACCTTCATTTGGTCCAAACCATGCAAAACGCGAACCTTCATGGCCTCGGCACTTCGTTTGCCTTGGCCAACCTCGAAATTCTCCAAACATTTCATGCAAACTTATTTTTATGCATGGTTGTGTTCCTTAGGGCCAGACAAACTGGATGGAGTCTTTAGCTTCGCCGGAGGTGGCCGGATGCTCGAAAACCGGCTTCGGAAGGCGTCTGGTTTGAACAGAGGTGCGCGGGTGGCACGGGGTGTCCTCAGCTCGAGCTTGAGGTTGAAGACATTCGGAGAGCCATCAGATCGGCCGTTTAATGAAGGCGGACGGTTGCGATTAGATCATCTCGCGCGAGATCGATCGTGTGGCCTGGATCGACGCGGGATGAAGCGGACGGCCGAGATTAGATCCCGGCTGAAAATCCCGCGTTCCACATCGACGCGGCTCCCATTTTTTCCGCGGTTTATCAAAGTAGCGCTGCTGGCTACACCTCGATTGAACTTCTCCCCTCTCGGTGTCGCCCCGCACCGAGTTCTACTGCGGGCGCGCTCTGCACCCACCCCTGCCTCTGCGGGCGCGCTCCAAGTGCCCACTATGCTCCTCGGGCGCGCTATGCGCCCAGCATGTGCACTCCTCCGGGGGCGTGCTGCCTCAGGGTGTCGCCTTGGCCTTGAGGGCACCCCTTGAGCGCGGTTGACCCTCGGGTCCCGAATGAGCTCTAGGTGGTTGTCCTCGGCTGGCCTCCTTGATGGCTTAAAATTTTTGCAAAGTAAGAACACGTCCTTTGTGTAAAAAAAAGACAAGTTCAAATGCCATTCTTCTTTCCTTCTTCTTTGTCAATTTTTTGACATTTCTTCAAAGCTTGAATCACTTTGAATTCGGATCTTCCCCAATTTCATTTCCTTTCTTTAGACTCTGTGACGAAAGGAGCGTCAACAATATACACATACATACCAATGTATGTGTGAGCGCACCACCAAGGAGCCACCAAAGATCTAATTAATTAACCTAGAGGGACCAACTTCATTTAGAAACCAAAGAACAATTTAAGAGACTAAGGTATTAAGAGAAAACCATTTTATTATGTCATATTCATATGAGGGCCCATCCATGTGTGCACGTCGTGCACCAATGGATGTTCCAACATTCAACAACGCACTCAAATATCCATCAAAACACTCAAAACCCATTTTCACAAAAACAACATTTTCTTTCAAACCATATCAAACAACTTAAATAATTTTAAAATATAGACGATCCCTTTAAAAACCACGGGGGTCCTTCCAAAACACATAATCATGTTCGCCAAGTTATTACATTAACAAACAGTATGCATTAAACCAAATTCAAAACGAAAGAAATTTTATAAAATATTTCGAATGGAAAACGTCATCCAAATTACCCAATTTTGTTTATCAAAATGAAACTTTCATTTTATCCAATACATATTTCATGGTTAAAAATAGTAATAAACAAGAAAATACTTTAAAATCCATTTTTAAAAATTTCTACCATCACAAAAACAACAACATAAGCCAACATAAGCCATTATATAGGTCCAGATTATGTATAAAAAATTATTTAAACACCCAAGTGGCAAATAAAATGCATTGGAAATGAAAAACCTTGGAAACCACTACTATAAAGGCTTGTGAATGCAACAACACTTCAAAGGAAGTAAAAAACATACCCCAAAGACTAATCTTCCCACCATTGACAATGTAATAAATCAAATTTCATATAATCGAAACCCTAGGGTTCATCCAAATTGAAGAAAACCCTAAAAACTCAAAAGCAAAAAAAACATTGGAGGAGAAGGTGAGACCGTTTGAGAGGGAGATGGTCAGATATGTCGTTGGTAATGGAGGAGGTCATTACCATAGAGAGGGTTGATGATGAGGAGGTTCGCACCATCAGGAGGGTGTGTCGCTGGGAATGGGAGGCTAAAGCGGGGTCAGAGCATGGGGGGTTCGGCTTCCGTGAGAAGGAGGTGCGCATGTGGGGGTCAGTCCATGCCAAAGTAAGGTGGAGCCAGAGGGGGTGTCCAGGATAGGTATGTCACACATGCATTGGGAAAACTAGGGTGGTCGACCTCTCCATGGAAGGGAAAGAGGGGAGAGGGGGGTTCAACGCCCCTAATATTTCTACATTTTCTTTTAAAACACCCTAAAATAACACTATAATAATATTATTATTATAATAATAACAATATTATTATAATAATAATAATCATATTAATAATAATAGTCTTAATAATAATCATCATCATCATTTATCTTGAGAATAATAACAATAATTAATATGATAATAATAATAATATTGTTAATCATTATTTTATTTTTATTTATATTTTTTTCTAAAATATTTATTTATTTATTTATTGACACAGAGAAGGATGCACAGTTTGGCTATGGGTTCTGTCATACCATGTTCCAACTGTGCACATACCAAAAACTCACCTAGAGGTTTTAAAATCTGAATATTTTACGTAGGACTAAATCCAAAACTCCACGGAAAAAAATAGATACCAAGAAAATAAATAAATAAATAAGGTCCAAGGTTGGGTGTGAAAACAACTGCCAACACACACACACACACATATATATTACCTCCAATATCGATAGAGTAACTGAATGTTGTTTCTTACTCAATCATGAAACTAAATATTTCCCTAAAAATGGACACATTCCAGATGTTCTTTTTCTATCTAACCTACATGCTCTAAAATAATCATCTAAATATGAAATTAAATTAAAATAATAGGTTTTTAGGTAAATTGGATGTTTAAAAATAGTACCTTTTAAATATCCAAAAATAATTTTAACAATAGTAAGATGTTATTCTTTTGGGTTTGACTGAAATATAGCACATAGACAAAAATAAAACCTTATGTCTGGTATACTAGTAGTAAGATATAGTAAACCACATATCATACCTCGGTATAACTTATTGTCATCTAGTTTTCCAACTGCATCCAAATCATGTTTTACATTAGTACACATGGAAGTTGTTTATGTCTTACTTTTTTCTAGTCTATACTTTTTCAACAAATCAATAATATATTTACTTTGATTTAAAAAATATCCATAATCTTTTTGATTAATTTTAAATCTTAAAAAGAAATTCAATTATCCCATCATAGTCATTTCAAATTCATTTTTCATAATATTTGAAAAATCAGAACAAATTTTTTTATTTTTTGGTCCAAAAATAAATTCATCATCATAAATTTTCACTAATAATATATTAGAGAAAGCAATTTTCTTGAAAAGATTAGGATTTGAAAATACCATAGAAAATAAATTTTATAATAATAGAGTACTTAATCTCTCATACCAAGATCTAGCTGCATGTTTATGTGCATAAATATCTCTTTAAGTTTAGAAACATAATTTGATAAATGAGGGGTTTAAAAACCTAGTTGTCATTCAATACAGACATCCTCCATTAAATATCCATTAAAAAAAGTATATTTTACATCCATCTAATATAATTTAAAATTCACATGAGATGTACAATCTCGCAGGATTCTTATAGCTTCTAATCTAGCAATTGGTGAAAAGGTTTATTTAAAATCTCTCCCTTCTTTCTAATTATGTCATTTTTCAACAAATATAGATTTGTTTCTAGTAATTATCCCTTGATAATCATATTGATTTATAAAAACTCATTTGGTTCCAAATAATGGATAATTGGTTGGTCTATATACTAATTCTCAATCTTTATTTATACGAAATTTAGTAAGCTATTATTGTACAGATAATAACCAAATTTCACCACTAAAGGATTATTCAATTGACTTTGGTTCAAATTGAGATAGAAAGGCAGAAAATTCAGCAATTTTCCATAACTTCCTTCAATTTCAAACTATAATGTCAATATTTCATACAACAATTCATAAAAGATGATCCATAAAGGTTCTATAATATCTTGTCAAGTCACATTTAGGTTCTTTTATTTTATGTTCTTCTCAACTAGATTTAATTTCATCTGTTTTATTTTTAAAATTGTTCTTAGGTGATTCATGTCTCATATTTTCCAAAGGGTCAATAGTATCATCCATTTGATATTTACATTTTTCAAAAGAGAAAGTTTCATTAAAATTCACATGAACTGATTCTTCAACAATCCTATAACTTTTATTTTACACTCTCTAGGCTTTAGAAATAGCATAATATCCTCAAAAAATTTCCTCATCTTCTTTTAGATCGAATTTACCTAGGTTTTCCTTGGTATTCAAGACATAAAACTTGGATCCAAACTCTTTAAAGTACTTTAGTTTTTTATTCTAATGTTTATAGGGTGTATTTTTAATAATTGGTCTTTTTAAAACTCAATTCATGATATAGATAGATGTTCTTACAGCTTCTTCCTATAAATAAGTTGGAAGACTTTATTGATTTATCATAGTCCTTGACATTTCTTGGAGAGTTCCATTTATTATTTCAAAAATCCCATTATGTTGAGGTGTTCTTAGTAAATATATGGTATGTTTAATACAAAGATATGAGAAAAATGAATTAAATTAGTTGTTCTCAAATTCTCCACCACGATAACTTCTTAATGAAATTATTTCAATATATTTTTCATTTTTATCAATTTTACAAAAACTATAAAAAACATTGAATACTTAACTTTTGAGTTTTAGAAAATATATCCAATTAAATCCTGAAAAAGCCTGAACTAAAACATAAATATATATGTTGACAGCCAAAATTGGTACCCTTGATGGTCTAAATGGATCCATATTGATACGTTCTAATGGTTTTGATGTAGAAAATTTGTTAATTTATTTGATAATTTATTTGTATTGTTTACCAACTTATCATGCATCAAAAAATATATCATTATCAAATTTAGGACAAGGAAAATAAAAAAATAACTTGTTCTTAGATAATTAATTTAATGAAAATATATTATACTATCTATGTTTTTTTGGATAGTTCTATGACTTATTTTTAATAGTAGTTAAATGATTTATGTTCTAATTAAACTAGGAATTGAGACCCAAATTATAAACATTTTGAGTTCTAGAGGCTCAAAATTTAAACAATTTATCTTTAAAAACTGATTAGTAGTTTTTAGGGAAATAAAAATAAAATCAATCCTCAATTATTTGGGAAACAATTATCAGGTTGTACTTTAACCCTTTTAAAAAATTTCCTTTGCTGATTGAGATTATCTTTAGACCTCTAACTGATCCAACTCTAACTATCATTCATTTTTTATTTTCTCTACCGGTGACATGACCTGAATCCATTTTTATATTGTATGGAAGTTATAAGAGACTCCACTAATGTATATAGAGAATCCAATATCCATATACCATATTATATTTTCTTGTTCTAGTCTTTTACTAGAAAAATAATTTAAAAATTTGTTTCTTTTGGTACCCATATTGTCTAAGGTCTAGCTATGTCATCAAGTAGTGATCTGGGAATCCAGATTTTCCTTATTTTACCAAAATTTATATTACTAGTTTCAGACATAATTATAGAAATGAAGTCTAGTTTTATTCCACATATATGAGGATTTCTTATGTAATATCTATTAAAATATTGTCCTTTAATTCCATAGTCGAAGTAGGTAGTATTTTTTGAATTGTGAATAAAATAATTTTTATATATCTTTTCTTTTTCTCTTTTAATTCCCATTCCATATTTTTATCTTTTAATAAAATTTTTTCCCAAGAAGTTCATTTAGATATTTTTCTCCTTTGTTTAAAATACATTCAGTACTTTGAAAAGATTTTAATTCATCCTATATTTTCTTTATATTATTTTAATGAACATTACATTTTGATTTAGATGTACTAATTTTTTATTTTAGTTCTTAATATAGTTTTTTCATTTATTCCTTGTCTCTTAAAACTACATTGTAAATATATTTAAGTGACTTGTGATTCTTTATCAAGGAATCATATTTTTCTTTTATCATTAGTAGTAAGTAGCAAGTTTTTTATTTGAGAAACTATTAGAGTCAGAGGTAGAAAATAATAGGTTGGTACCTTTTCTTATTCCTTTTCCATAAATCACTTGTTCACTTTCTGATTTTATGGATCTTTTTCTAAATCAATTTTGGATTAGATTCCAGAGTCTTTTGACACACTCAATGTTGCTTTAGCATCTCTTTTCCCTTTATGATTATAATCAATTTTCCTTTGAATTTTTTATTTTATCTTCTTTTAGATGGAAACAATTAGGTCTAATATGAACCATTTTCTTTCATTCAAACCATCTTACTTCATTGGATTATTTCTCATCATTCTTGAAATATTTTCTAAATCCTCTATTTTTCTTGTAGAATTTTATAAATTTCATGGCTAACTAAGCAAGTCCCATATTAAAATCTAAGCAGTCTGAATATTTTGAGATTTTTTAATCTTATTTTCATTTCTTTTATGCTTATAAGATGTAACTTTAAGTTCTGTGTTTTCACTATTTTCATAGATTGTTCTTCAACATGAATTTATTCTTCATACATCATAAATCTTCCAATCAATTCTCTTATAGTCATGTTTTTGAATGGATATCATTGTCAAATAGTGTCTTATATTTCATTCCATTGGGAGGGTAGTACTCTAAGTACCTTTAGATCTTGATCATATTATGTAATCGAATCTCCCAAAGTAGTAACATCATTGGAAATTTCAATCAATCATACATTCATTTGGGTTATTATTTCACTATAATACATTCTAATGGTGTAAAAATTTAGTTTAGTAGTAGAATAACTTAACATTCTGACATTATTAGTTATTTTATATGCAACAATAATTATTTTCCACATTTTATAAGTCATGGGAAATTGAGATACTCAATTAAATTACTCTGGTCTAATTATATAGATGATAAAATTTGTTGATTTTGATTTGAATTCATAATCAACTACTTTTCCATAATCCCATGTTTCTAGATTCTCGAGAATTACCTAGGGAGTGATGAACTTCATATAATATTTAAATCCAAAATTTTTTATATAGATTATTAGTCATGATTTCTAATATCTATAGTTATCACTATTGAAATATGGAGCATGAATCATTGATATATCTTCTCTAGGATCATCCATTAACATCTATAATTTTTTAGACCTTAAACTTTTGAACTTGCTAGAGATTTATCACAAAATCTCACCTTTGATACTAATTTTTGGGTATGAATAATGAAAAGATACACATGGGGTGAATTCGGTGTTTTTTATATTGTTGAAAGATTCTTTATTTTGGATTTATTTTCAATTTATTCATATATGTAGTGTTCTAAACTATAGGAAATTTGAGCAGCGGATAAAGAGTAAAGAGGAACACAACAATTTTTATAGTTGTTTGGGGCACAGAGATACCCTATTCCACTCCACTAACACTCTCTCTAAGAGCATAGTGACTTTAACTAGAATGACCCTTTTATAACAAAACATTTAAATAATAACTGAATTTAGGCAGTTGAAACCTTACAAGCCTTTAAAAAGCCTTCACTTATTTTTCATGGAACTGAATATCTATAACTTTGTACAGGAAGCTGAAACTTATCCACGATGGAGTATGAGTAGTCAAAACTCCAATAAATTGAAAGAGTTTGATTTGATTGAAGTGACTAGTTTTTTTATCATAGTTTTAGTATAAAATGATAGAATAATAATATTCTACTTCAACAATGAATATCTTTAAGTGAGGATAGATTTCAAGAGATCCCGGTTAAAAATGATCTTCAATGTGAATAAAAATAAACAAACTATCATAGTTACACATTAGTTTGAGGTTGAAATATCAATATCTTAATATTATAGCCTCTTATGAAAATAATAGATTCGATTGATCTTTGGAAAATATAATGTATGAAAAAATATATTCACAGGTATTCAGTTTTATATCGAATATGTATCTCTAAAATACTCTGATAAAATATATAGAATATATATATATTTCTTTCAGTTGAGAAGATCCATGAATGTTTCATGATAGATCACAATCATTCAAATTTAAATCAAACAATAGAGTCCTAACATTCTTTATAAATAGGAATGATTTACTCTGTTGAATATGATT
The DNA here is from genome assembly GCA_963277665.1 of Viscum album. Lineage (NCBI taxonomy): Eukaryota > Viridiplantae > Streptophyta > Magnoliopsida > Santalales > Viscaceae > Viscum > Viscum album. The sequence continues at coordinate 1,270,720,350 of OY728139.1, read as the reverse complement.
ATTTAAAATGACCATAATGAGCCCTTTGAATTAGTCAAAAAATTACATTGCACATATATTATTTTCCGTTGATACTATTGCATAAATCTCTAATAATATCATTGATCTAAAAAACCATCTTTGAATAGTCAAATATAGGGTTCCTTCAAGTGAATAAAAGACCAAACATAGGGTTGAAAATGTAGGGTTGAATAAAAAATTAGGCTTAATGTACCATACATTTGATTCTTCAAATGTAGGGATGATTCGAAACATAGGGTTGATTAATAATACTTTCCACTTTCTAAAACATCGGGTTCTATACTAACATAGGGTTTAGGAATCATACTTTTTACTTTATCAAAAATTGGTTTCCATACTAATGTAGGGATGATGAACTATAATTTTAGATAGAGTAGGGTTGATAATCCATAGTTGTTGTTTCCAACATAGGGTTCCATTCTTACATTATGAATTCACACATAGGGCATGGAAAATGTTTCCAAAATACATTAAAATTAATTCCAAACACTTTAACAAATATTCCTTTTTAATAAATCTCTTGAATATAATTCAAGAATAAATATTTCAAAAAATAGTAATTTCTTGAAATTCACGTAACATAATTTTATTAGTAAAACAAAAATTTATATTTGTGAGAATCAAAATCAATATGATTTATAGATTATTTCTGACAAAATATATTCCCAATAAGGATTCCATCACATAAAATCAACATTTTTTAGAAATTAAGTTTATAAAAAACTGAACTACTCATGAAAATTTATGTTGTTTGGTTTGAGTTTAGAAATAATTGCAATGTTTTATGTTTTAGTCTTTATATTTTTTTAAACAAATATTTTTATATATTATCTTGATTACAAGTGTGATGTAATAATTTTTTTATTAGTAAAAATCTATTTTATCAAACCCAAAAAATCCCACTATTGGAGTAGGAATATCATATTAAATAGATATTCTAGTGGATAGTATAAATATTTTCCTTCTCAAAATATAGACAAGGGATTGGTCAAATTACTCTAAGGTATTTATATAGGTAGTATTTAGGACTAGAATTTCCTCAACACTTACCTCCATGTAATGGAAAGTTGTGAAAGGGGAACTAATCTTGATAACCACATAGTTAAGCCAACCAAAAATAGTCATGATAAATCACTAATAAATAGACGTATCTTGACAAGAGAAAAACTAACACTTAGATGGTTTCATTATAAACTATGTAATGGAAGACACATTCTAACTTAAAATAAACTTGGTGGATTTTTTTATCTTTTAACAATGTATTACTAGTGTTATCCTTTTACATGTTTATTAATATTATGTGGATTTTAAATAATTATTTTACAATTTGTAATAAAATAATTTTTTCATAATCCATTTATTTTATTTGATATCATCATTCTTGTTATTTTATTTACATCATATGATCTAGTTTAAATATCTAGTAATCAGGAAAAAATATAAATAAATTAATTACCATGTAGTAGATAAACTAAAATAATCATATGGTATGATAAAGATATTATAAATACTATTTGTTTTATCAAGTTGATGATAAACCAACCCTTGATCTTTGGGAATTACTCATGGAGCTTTGTTTATCTCTATTTCTAGCTATCCATCATTGAACAATATATCTCATTGGTTTCTTTCACATCATCTTGGTCTGAAACCATATCATTTTATTGGATATCGATCCTTTACATATGTTTCTCACCCATAGGTGAGGTCTACTAGGGTTTAGGGTTACATAAAGTAAATCATGGATATACATTCCCATACATAATAACGATGGAGGGATGATACACATATCATCATATTTAATTTAATAATAAATTTATCACAAAATTCATGTAGTAAGTAATTAAATTAAATAAAAACTCAACTCATACATAGGTTTTTCAAGCTTCTAATCTTATATACATGAAAAAAACTCATCAAACAATTAGTAACATTAATTTCAATTTTTTTCTTTATTAAGATAAAATTACAAAATTACAAAATTAATTTTATTGTTATTAAATTAATTATTTTATCTTATTTATCCATCCATAGAGTCCTTTCTATTCTCATATATATAATTTTAATTATAAATTAATTATTATACATTGTGTAACCATTTTTTATTAGAATGTAACTCAATCAGAAATTATGATACATGGCATGTACTAGAAGCAACACGACAAGTAGCCTTATATATTACATGGCATGTAAACATCCTTGCTTAGAATTTGTATTATGTTTAGTATGGTCATTTTCATGAAATGAGTACTAATATAAAATGTATCCCCACAAGATGTTTCATGATATGACACAACACTTGATTCTATGGGTTAAACCATTTAGTCTACATGGAATGTATAACCATAGGGAACAACGGAGTATATGTATTATTTATCACTTGTGAATCCTACAATGTACATGGTCTTTATGAAAATTATACATGTTATGTAATCTCAGATTAATTTTAAAATAATATTTAAATAATTTTATTCCACACAACCTATAAATAATCACTTTGTGTTTATTCTGGGAAGAAAAATCCCTATTTCACAACATCAACAACTAGCCATATGCAGCATAGCTCGGTTTAGTATAATTAATTTTACACTCCATGTGTTTGAAACACATGACATATTTATATCAACATATATATTATGTGAGTGTGAATGAGTTAAATGTCATGTATATCAAGCTACACATCATTTACTCCATTGTTGTCCACCCTCACAACATGCTTAAGGATTCAGAGTGTATTCTGCATGAGTATTAAAGTGTTACATATAACATATGATATCTTTATGTCTGGTAGTCAATTTAAATTATGAATATTTTTAGGAATTCAATACATTGTGGGTATTAATTACATGACACATACTTCGACCACCTGTCTTCAATGAATCTCATGTGTCCAAACCATGTGGGATTTCATGGCATGTACACCAGCTGCATGGTGTATAGTCATGTCATGTTATGTACCATCCAAAAGTTAATTAAAAAGTTATAATGGCTCTATATATTATTCTCCCACATTACATGTTGTGATTTACACAACATAACCTTTTGTAGTTGACCATAGGTACATAATGGGTACTTTTTAGTTATATGTCAAGTATCTGCGCCACGTATCGAATATCCAATGTACATTGGAATGAAATCTTTAAATGTTATTCATATTATCTTGGCATGATATTATCTATATGAATATGAATTATTATATTATTTAATATTTAATATTTTATATTTAATAAAAAATAAATATATATATAAAATGTAACAAATGTGTAATTTGATAAATAAGTAATAAATAATTACAAATTTTTATGTAACCACTCAAATAACTCTGGAAGGTTCTGGAGAATAATTAAAGGGGTTGAGCCCATTCTCAACAAGGTTTTGCATCGATATATGTTTTAAAAATCCAAATATATAGAAGAAGGAAACCCTAAAAGACTCAAAGAAATGATCATTTTACATAAAAATTATAAATAATTTATAGATAAGAATTACCTCAGCTTGATAATTCATCATTCATTGATGAATTTGGATGAATTTTTAATCACACCATTTTTGGTTTAAAGAAAAAAAAGTAAAATTTCTCTTATGGTATCCACACACGATCCATAAATCATGGATAATCATTGTTAGAACTTGAGGTGCTAGTGTGGAGGATCCAGAAATCTTGTATCATTCACCATTGATCACAATAAGAATCATCTCAAACTAGAATGATTCATTCTCTTGATCTCTTAATAAATTGAGGGAGAATAATGACTATCCCCTACAATTATCAAGAGTGTTCAAGTGAATATTTCTTCGGTTTTTATATAGTTATATTGAGAGAATATTGTTGTGATCAACTATTCTCTACGTATCTCAAAATGATATAATTTGGTTAATATAATTATGGTTAAAAAGATTAATAATTGTGTAGAGGCCCTTATCTAATTTTGAAATCTAAATAAACCTCAGGTTAAATCATAATAATCATATTATTATATCCCATGACATGATACAATTCCGGGAAATTTAATTATAATTTATTAAATAAATATATAAATATTTATTTCAATAAAATTATAATAAAATATATCATTTCATTTGCTGCTTAACACTTTTTTCCAATCCTCTTTGGTATTTATTGATCATTAAATAAAAAATATTTATTTAAGAAAATAAATATATTATTATTTCAATAAATAAATAAAAATTATGTGTACCAACTCAAAAATAAATATTTATTTTAATATTAATTTAAATGAATCGATGTTTTTTTTTGATAAAGAAAAAAATCATTTGTACACAACGAATAATATAATAGAGTTAAATAAATATAATATAATTTATAACTATAAACTTATATATATTTATTATTCAACTTATAAATAATTGGTGATTGAATTCAGGTGATCAATAAAACCAAAAATATTTTTAAACCACAACATAGGAATAATATTTCTTCTAACTATAAATTGAAATTCAATGTAACAAAGATTCTAGATAAACTTGGTTTGTGACCCCCTAGTATTCTTTCTCAGTAAAAATTGGTGAGTTGGCCTAAAGTCCAATATTACTATTTAGTAACACATCCTGAAACCCATAGTGAAATAAATAATTGTCTTAACGATATTCCTCCCATAAACCCTTAACATTTAAGATAGTCTGTTTGTCTTGATATCTAATCACGCAGGTTTCATCCTTCTATCATCAACCTTTATGGTTGATATATCTATTTTTGGATACCAGGAATGAACTCTTTGGTAAACTACTATGGTCATGGATATAAACATATGGTTATATTTAAATCATAGTTCCAAATATATATACTTACATTAAAATAGAAAGGGGGTCATTTATTAAAATGTCCAATAACGCCATATCACTTATGAAACACCAAACATATACTACCTCTCCATGAGAATATACTGTCACATTTTTTTATCATTACATCAAAGTATATGATTTATTATATACATTGATAATAATCTCACGTATAAGGATAAATACACATGAATGAACAAGGAATATCTAATGAAATATAATCATATGGAATTCTAATTAGTTGGTTTGTTCTCATAACCTCCTCTTTTGGATATTACCAAGTATGAAGTTCATAAATAGAAGTATCAATTTATTTTTACCCCATTAAAACTAAAATTCACGATTCATGTTAGATAGATATCTTCTGAGAACATTTTAAATGTAGTGCAAGCGAGTATTAGTAAATAGCTAGCATGGATTTTTTTAGATTCAATGAGTAATATGCAATTTATATAATGGTGAACATCATAAGCAAATAAATAATGAAAAATTAGGTTGAAAAGGGTGTATAAACCACAAATATTTTTTCATGTTAAATTTATAATTAATTAAAATATAGAAGAAATATTACTTCAGTCATAAGGTCTTTCTCTATTGAAGGTGTTGATCATTTGAACTATGTTTGTTGTATTTTCATTATATCATGAGTGCCTAAAGCAGAGCTCCTATTGTGGTGATCCAAAAATGTTCCTTCTATATTCAAAAAATTTCGATGAAACATCATGTGCCAGCAAGGTCTATTGATCAAATTTTGTTAATATACTTCATTACTTCACATTCTTTCAATATTGAAGGAATATCACATTTTCTTCTTAGCCACGAGAGAATAATATTTAGAGAAATAAGATTTATTGATATTGAGGGAAAAACCTAGAGAAATTATTTGTTGGGAGATAGTTCTCTAGTAAGGGAATGTTTTTCAAAATGATTAACTACTTTACAAATGAAATAGAAATATATTAATCTCTAATAAACCCCATTCCACATAAATAATAATAATACTATTATTGTTCTTCATGATGTATTCTAATCCACACAATGATAAATATTATTTTATGGGCTTTAAACAAACTTTTATCCTTATAAAATATATGGTTTTCTAATACTCATTGATATTTATTAAATTAATGAATCAATATTTCAATAAATATTATTCAATAACTAAATAAATAAATATTATATTCATAATATGGTGAATAAATAATTATTTAATATTTAACTAATTAAATAAATTATTTTATTAATAAATATTTATAAATCACCTTTTGTATAAAAAATATATAAATAAATATTTATATATCCATATAATTAAAAAATTACCTTGTGAGTAAATATTTATTTAATAAATGCGACCCAATAAAATATCCTGAATAAATAATATTTCTTATTTTAACGAATGTTGTTTATTTAACCAATTATGATCAAATGGGATTTAACCATGATCAAAGGATACAATTAGTGTATAAACCACTAGGACTCTTTCTCAATGGAATTTTTTGGTCTTTTCTAGAGTCCAAAATTACTGTCTTGGAACAGGTTAAGAAACCAATATAAAGAGAAGAAATTTCAATAAAATTAAAACCACATATGAATTCTCACTGTGTAATATAATCCCTTTGACCAGATATTGCATCAAACAAGTTTTATACTGGTGTAATCATCTTATAAGGTTGTTACATCTTTCTTTGAATTCCTAGAATGAACCCCTCCATACAAGATGGATATGGAATTTAGTTTAATTATTCCATTACAATTAAAGGGATGAGAAATCAACCTCCATTAAAATGGAAGGGAAAGATCCTTCCTTGAATATTCACTAATAACATATCACTTTTGACACACCCAATATACCCAATTTCACCATGAACATATGGTGTTACAGTTGGTTGAAATATATATAATCATGTGACTCATGATATGAGTTAATAACAATCATAAAGTCTAACGATCATTTCACAAACTCACATATAGGAATATGTAATTACCTGAAAATATATAGAATTACTAATGGTGGTTTTGTCCTCATAATTACCCCTCATGGAGATTACTAAGTGAAAAATTCTAGATATGAAGTATCATCCACTTATGAGTACTCGCACATAATAGTCTGGATCATCTTTATCCCATATGATGATGTCATATGACCATGAGACTAATTTTATGATTTTTCCATTGCATATTAATGTTTTCATCATAGTGGGGAATATATTATTCCCATTTCAATGTGATAGATACTCTTAAAAATTATCACATTAAAGTTATGTAGCAGAATAATCATTATGTTATAATGAATTTACTAATATTCAAGTATATGAATAAAAAATGGATCAAATGTATAATGTAGCCGGTTCTAGGGAACGAAAACCAACATTATGACTATATAACATATGTTTATGAATATTTTCATATAACTTATAGGTTCTCATTATTATAGGAAATTGGAAAAAAAATTCAATGCAACAAATAATCAAAAAAACATTGCCACATTATAATTACGCAAAATAACATTAAAAATGTGATAAGATATTTATTGATAATATTAAACTATTTTAATATTCTAATAATTTAAATTAATTACCCAAATAATAAGGTTTAGGGAATAATTTCAAAATTATTAGCCTGAATGGAATGAAGGCCTTCTATTTTTATTCATTTTTGATAATACCCATTTTAAGGGTTAAAGGGGAACCCTTAAATGGCCCATAGGTTTCGTGACATTATATGAACCAAATGTTTTAAAGGAATTCATCTGAACTACAAAAACTTGGGACTACTCCTCTCCAACATCTACATCTTGATGATGACTCTCCAACATATCATGGATGTTCATATGGAAATCCTGTGTAGAGATTCACATCCTAGAATAGATGGTAATTTATGGACCCTATCATTATTCCAAATCCTATAGCTCTGCTCTGGTTAATGTGCATGCTCTAAATCAACATTTGGAGCCTCCTCCTTTATAGATTCTACCTGGTACATTTTTTAACAACATATGGCCGAAAGGTCTGGGTGTATTGAAGGACTTGAAAGACTCCAGGACTAAACCGGTGGCCCAACGACTAAATCAGATTAATAGTTCTATCTACTACAGTATCAAACAGTACCTACTATAGTTACTACTACAGTAATGCTATAGTAAATCAGAAATATTCCCCACCCAAATTTATCATAGGCCTCGTGGATGCACATGGAGAGTCCTCACCAACCGATCCGAGGCTCTTGTGGAAAAACATCGGTTTATAACACCTACTTTCAGTGGGGGGCTCCAACAAAGCCCAGGTGCATACCACACTCACTAGTTAAGCAAAGGTTTTGAATCACCCTGTACATAACAGGCATAGTGTCCAAGTCTAGTGTGAATCGAGGCTATTCCAGTTCCCATGGAGAGTGGGGTATAACTAGTGGGTACCACTTGGCTAACACCCCTTGGGAAGGAATTCCCAAATTATTCAATCAATTATATTAGTCTTGATAATTCTGGGGAATATTAATCACATAAACTTAATAATTATGTCATATTCATTGGTATAAATGTTTAACATAATATAACTCATGATCACACACAAAATATATTAGTTGAATCATTTATAAAGTGTTTATAACTTCTTATTTGAATACGTATTTTGAAGAAAGATTACCCAGTTCAATATAGGGGCATGAAAATTTTCATGCATTATTACTAATTACAATTAAGGAAATCAAGATATCAAGAATATTATAAATTTAAAATATCTTATAGATATAATCCAAAAGATAAATAAGATAAATTCTTATCAATTCAAGCGACTATCTAGACTTGGCTCACCTGGCCTAGTTTCTCAAACAAAATCAATAGCCAAAAATCTACCTAATCACTGAAAGGGAAACAAAAATTGGGTCTTATTTTTGAGTCAATTAAAGATCCAAAAAATGGAGTAACTACCCTTAATTATAAACACTCCAATTTTACTTTGACCTTTTCTATATGTATACTTTAGATACAATAGAACATGAAATCAACCTGGCTCTGTTCCCAAAATAAAATCAACAACTCCCAACCCACATGGTTGTAAAAAATCCAACAACATAAGATAATAAGGAAAATGATATTACAAAACCCATTCCATTAAAATACCCCACATCCTTAAAGGAATATAAATGAATTTCACAAAAACTCATATGATTTTTAAATAACCCATCCCCTTAGAAAACATATAATTTCTTATTAAACCCCAATTCGCAATGGTAATTTCAAAAAAATATCACCGAGTTTAAATAAAACCGCCAATTCCTTTGTAAAATAAGGAACCCACTTGATCTTATTGTAGTCTATTCATTAAAACATTTTTAAAATAAAAATTTCACTTCATTTTCATTAAATTAAATTAATCAATTTTTATAAAATCACCCTATGGTATTCCAAATTCTATTATAAAGGAATAACCAACATGTTTCAAAACTGAATCATTTATTAAATTCAATATAAAAATAAACCTACTTAAAACAAATTTCCCAAAACCACTTTTGAAAACCCATTCCCTTTTAATAATCAAGACTAAAGGCTTAACCCTAAACCAAATTGTTTCAATAATTTCAACAAGTTTTATAAAAAACCCAATGTTTTATTTGAAAACAAAAATTGGTTTCATGAATTCATCCCATTATACACAATAAATATTTTAAACAAATATCACACCAAAATCTAGAACACTTCAAATCAATAAAAACCCATTCCACATCATCGAAATATTAGAGGGGAAACCTTTACTCATATATCACTATTAGGTATATCTTGAGTAAAATATAGATAATAATACAAAGGATTGAATAACAATTTTTGAATGAAACATATGGTTTGATGGACCATATTTCATTTACACAATAATTCTTATGGTTTTTCAAGATAAATAGTTTGGTCATTTGCTGATTTATCAGGCCATATAGAATAACCTCATACCAAAAACCCACTTTTATTTCCCATCCCAAAATCCAATATGTCCCAAAAGAAACTCAAACTATTCCAATGGGGAAAAAAGAAATGGTAAATCCAAAAAAATTATGATCTCAAAATTCAAACACACATGTCATCGTAGCTCAAGAATTTCTAGGAAGCGTGGTAATCTAGTACCCCCTCATGAATAACCTCCTGAGTCATAAAAAAATCTAGCCTGATATTACCAAAAAACACCCAAATAATAAGAGGGATACTCACAAAAGATTATAGGTTTCTATAGAGAAATAAACCCCATTTGATATAATTTATAATGAACCATCCCTAGATACTATCTGTAGATCTGATACTAGCTCAAAGAGTTTTCTTGATCCCCATAGGATGGAATCCAGTTCATGGGAATCACAAGAACACACTTAAGAATAATTTTTCCCAATAACCAATGTTAAATAACAACATAAATTCTCCAAAAAATATATAACGAATCGCCCATAAATTGGGAATCCATGCCATAATCAAATATGAATAAATTAATAAATAGTAAATAAAAAATGTATAAAAGAAACTCTCAACGCACCCTCCAAACAACCTACCCTACAAAAAATCATCCAATATTTCATATCCTCAACCACCATAATTACCACATGTCCAATCATACAAAGTATTAAAATATAACTTAGAAAAGGTAAATCATTTAAAGGACCACATGTGAGGAGACCCATACATGACATTTATAAATATTACATCTTATTGGATGAATATTCCTTAAAATATCTATGATCAATGAAAAAACCAAAATAGTTTGGGGCCTATGTAATATTGGATACATAAACAACTAGTATATAAAATATCTACATAATATCCCTCTATGTTCATCACAACTAGCATACTCCATATCTATATCATATATAAATCCTTTCTTCATATCCTAGGGAAAATGAAACATAATAAATGGTGAGATCAGATACTCAGTAGAGGGAGATATCAATCAATTTTTATTTATATGAGTAAAAATAGAATAATGGTAAGAGAACCTGAGATTAACATATGCAAATAATACCAAAAAATTCATATATCATAAGCATGACTCATAACATAAAGATTGGTAGACCATATTCCATTATTTACATTGAAATCAGAGAAAATGAATCAAGATATCATAACATTGGCATTATATTATGTCATAAAAGAGTGGAATAAAGTATGGAATAATCATAATCATCTAAATATTTTTTCAATGATACCCACTAAGAAATGTTTCACATGTCATGTTGGTGTTAACTACCCATGTACCAACTTTTGGATTGGGATAACCTCTTACATACCTTTTTTTGGCTTAGTCACACCACCTGTATACCCCTTGACCTCATAAAAAATTATTATTTAACTAATGTCTTAAAGGTATATAATTGACCCACTTATCCCATAATCATAAAAAATTCATATATATTCCATAGTATCTTTAAAACATTTATCATTTTATCTTACCTTAACCCATGGAAAAGAAAATATGTTTCCTCAAGATTCCATCATAATAATAAATAAACCTAAAAGGAAATAATATGAATGGTATCATTGTATTATATCTATAGTGAATCACATGTAACATCAAATTATGTTTTCATATATGAAAATATATTTAAAAAATTATGAGAACAAATTTCAAGGAAAATACAATTTTTATTTTGAAAACACTTTATTGGAAATATATAAATTTATAAAATACTAGGAAAAATATTTATTTGAAAGGAAATATGGAAACTTGTAAAGTATTATTCAATTAATATTTTGGGCATGTTGGTGGGAAATCGTACATGCATTATAAATTAAAACTAAGATTCATTTCACACATTTGGTAAAAAGTGAAAAGTACCATGTTGAAAAAAGAGATTATTTTTAATTTTTTTATAATAATTAAAATACAGGTAAAAATTAATTTAAAAAATTATCAAATAATACTAAAAAAATTCTTTAAAACATTTTAATGAAAATATTGACATGGAAGAAAAAATTCCCAACCAAATAAAAAAAGTCTATTTTTCGTAAATCATTTTTCTGATTTTGGGTGATTAGAGGGAGGAAAATGGAATGTAGACGTGTACTACCAATAAATAACTAGACAATAATAAAATTAATTATATGTTTTAGATAAATATCATAAAATTTCATCGCAAAAAATTTAGTCATAAATAATCCTGTTAAAAATTCGATTTTAATGTAAAACACATTCCCTATGTCCGATTTTCTTCGTAACCACTATAAACACCCATATAATAAAATTAAAATTACTTTAAGTATATACTAAGAATATATTTATACTAATAAAATCATATATTATTTAATTATAAAATCTTACTATGTGTTTATTAATAATTTTATTAAAATCACTATTTTGAGTGATAACTAATTCATTTTCATACATGTTTTGATTCAATAATTATGGTTCATTCACTTTGATCATGGTCAAATTATCATTATAAAATAAACAATATAAGTTATATAATATATATTCATTATATACATATTTATAATCATCCATAATAGGTAGACATAGAATAATAAATTACACTGTTCATGGGTACGGTTGTACGTACATATTCATGAATGCGGTTTTCATTTTATAATGAAAATTAAAGGAAGATAAATGATATTTTATGATTACAGAATCATAAATATAAAATAAATATATCATATATTCATTAAAGAAAAAACTATAAATTTCCATGAGAGGCGGTGACAAAAAATAAATCATATCACTATGCAGAAGTGATAATCAACACATATTCATGAGAAATACTTTCATTTCCCATTTGATGAAAATGGGGGGGGGGGTAAAATTATTGTATCGTCGCTATAATGACATAAAAATGTATTTATAATACTTGATTCAACATTTTATTATGGATACAATAGGTTTAGAAAAGGTGGAATATGAAATAAAACTAAAACAACTCGGTTAAGATTTATAATTTTTCTTTGTGAGACCTCATTTGGATTACACCTTAAGCCCTGATTGATTGGTCTAAGGAGAAGACCAAGGGATCAAGAATAAAAGGAAGGAATCTAAATAAGTATTTTTCCAGGTCACGGCTGATTTAAAAGGTTAAAAAATTATGAATATGAGAGAAAAGGTGTTACCCTTTTATAAGTTTGGATATGAAACACTTGGAATTACATAAATTTTTTAAATATAATTAATGTATTTATTAAATAAAATAGATTAAAATTGACCAGAAAAATAGTATAAGGTCTAAATTTCATCATAAAATATAATTTAGATTGGTTTTTGTTTCATTATAAAACTTATAATTTGGTTCAACCCCTTCATTTACTCCTTTTTAACCTTAACCATGGTAACACATTTTTTAGCTTTAAGGATCATAAATTTACTTCTAATGTGACAAGTTGCTCAAATATGGTCCATGAATTAAAATTTCAACCATTTAAAAATACACCCATCCCATTGAAATTCTTTAAGGATTTTTAAATCATTTAATAAATTATTATTTAACATTACAAATAATTAAATCAATTTTTGGTAAAATTCATTTAATTTTACTCTAAATTAACCAAGATAAAAAATGATTTATAATATAAACTATTTAACCTTCAATTATACATTATTATTAACTATAAAATTATTATAACAATGTAATTCATCTAATTGTTTTTCATTTAATAATTTTAAAATTATTTAATAAGTTTTTCCAAATTTCTGTACAAGCACCGAGTTAGCACTATGTAAGAATTTAATGTAATTTTTATTGAGGCCATCCAAATAAGAATAAGAAAATATCAGGTCAATGAAACACCGAAATAAAATGTATTATTTTCCATCAAAAAGGAATGAAGGATGAAGCATGGATATAGATCATGTTCTTGGGTCACACAGGTCATCTGACCTTTAATAATACTCATGATCACATGATCCAAGTAGCATTATTCATTTGATTTATGTGATTCAAATGATCTATTAACCGATCATGTGAACCCCATCCGAAAATCCCACATGATCATGTAACATCCCTCAGATGAGTCTTCCTCATTTCATGAAGGCCTCATGAACGTTGTTTTGACCATGCGACATTTTAGTTGACAATCACCTAACAACCATAATGTCATTCAAATGATGGATGATGGAATCAACGAGATCCATATGTGACGAGAGTGAAATTAATATTCTTGTGAAAATATCATGTTCTCTACATGATAAGTTCATTAACCACATGAATTTACCTAGACACTTCAGTTCGATCATGCGATGACCCTTAGGCATGTCTGTATTGATCATGTGATGACCTAGTTGATAAATGGAAGAAAACTATTTTAAAATTTTCAAAGGGATCACGTGTAAAAATGTAAAAATTATTAGATCCTTATAAAAATACATATTAAACTGTTTTTAATATGAACGGACCACCTAGTTCTTGTGATCCACTCATTAATCACATGAAGGACCTTAGATATCTTAGCTTTATCTCAAGAAGTCCCTCTGGTATAATGGATAGATCACATGAAAGTTTCTTAACATGCTAGATGAATCACATTAATTCCCTTTGACATGTTTCTTGATCAGACAGTGACCCCAAAAATGTTTCCCTAATCTCACAAAAGCCATTAGATATATCCACCTAATTTTTAGAGAGATCTTTGACATGCTGACTCAATCACATTGAATACCTTTGACAAGCCATGTGTTTGAGGATGCTGGTAATGATGAAGTGATCATGTGGTCACTATTTATCAAGTGGAAAAAGGATGAATTAATTAATAATGTGTGACTTGATCATGTGGAGTGAATGATATGTTCTAAAATCAAAGATCTCCACTAAATCAAGCTAAGATATGAGACTTAGTCACCATGAAAAGTGATACATATACAGGGAAGTGATGCTTATAAAATCCCCCTTCACACATGAAAAAATGGATAAAAGATGGAAATATCATAATTTATGGAGTGAAGGATTGCATGAATATAAGATTTATCCACATAATAAGTCTAGTGATTAACTTATGGGATTATTAAAGGAATTTATTCACTTTGTGAGATTAATTGTTTGAAAAATTAATGGATATTTTTCATTCCACTTCGATAATATGATAAACTTTTGATATGTTAGAGATATCATGCTATGAAATTTGGAAATGTTATGTTGATCACACGAAAACATTGGGACATGTCATCCAGATCATGTGACACCATCATGTGAACACAAATAGTCATGTTGAGAAGATCATGTGATGAACCTTATAAATTTCAGCCTAGTTTATGTGAAGTCCCTTAAAAATATTCATCAATTATCAAAATCCCCTAGACATGCCACCTAGTTCATGCGACGACCTATATACATGTCAGAAAATTAATGAATATCCCCTAGACATAAAATATGGTTCATGTCGTGATCTTTGGACATGTTAGTCAGATAACACGAATACCTCTAGACATGTTACCCTTGTCATACGGCAGCCCTTAAACATGTCATATCTGATCATAAAAGAACCCCCATATATGCTAGCCTTATTCACGCAAAGGAATATGAATGTGTCAACCTTGTCATCTGAGAACCCTAAGAAAGGCTGACTTTATCACATGAATACCCTTATAAATGTCAATAATACATTCTAATACATTTAAGGAAGACATACTCAAACATATTATGCATAAATCCTTATACATGTCATCTCTGTTAGACAAAAATCTTCATACATGTCAGCATTATCCTTTATGCATACTTAGATATATCCCCTTGAGTTATGTGAACCCCCAAGAATGAATATTTGGTTGATAATTACCCCTTTTTATAATACGTGTTCATAATTTAATAAGGTTATACACCTATGTAACCTGATTCATTTCATGATTCCCACATTCCAACCATGCATTTTCAATGGACCAATGTTCCTTCACCTTAGTGAAATTACCTTTACATTCAATTTGTGGTAACCCATAAGACCCCCCTACCATGGGTATATGGTCTTTACTTATCCCTCAGCAGATTAGAAACCATTGTTAACTACGATGACATTGATTCATCTTATAATCTTGATATATAAGACATATTTGAAAGTCTAGATCTCTATATCAAACATCCCATCAAGGCTGATTCAATTCATAAGTCATACATATATATGAATTGCATCTGATTTCTTACTAACTCATGTTTCTCACATCAATCATGACTCAAACGAGATTATGGATTTATAGATATATTTATAATAGAATAATAAAGAACCCCAATAATGAAAACTCCAGTGTGTAAGAATTTCCCAAATATAGTTATCTAGGTAGAATCTGATTCCTATCATCCCAATATACGTAGTTTGAATTCCTATGATATGAGATTGATACCCAATGCGTATGTTCTATTTTATAAATCAGTTCTTCATGAAATTAAACCTTACAAATGGATACTAAATGAATTACATGGTTTTTGATTCTTTTAATCATGGGATATGTATGACACCTCTTGGAGGTTCAATCCCAACTCCTAACCACCAACTTCCTTCATAGATTGTAGTAAGATCCAAAGTGCATGGTGAAATGAATTTAAATATCAATTAATCCATAATTTTTAGTAAATAGTTGGAAATAGATGAAGAACCTATGATACATGCACATGGAATCAATTATAGAACACATTCTTTCATATATAGGGATTCAAAACCTAATTATTTAATAAGGGTAACCTTCCCTGTGCCAGGATTTGGGAAAGATTCATTAACATACCTTCAATCTAGAAGAGTGTTTTGAAGTAGGAAATAAGTACCCCCAAACTGATGTGGTAAGTGAAACCTCCCATCATCTCGACCAATGCGAATTCCTAATTGTCACTAGGCTTAAAACCAAAAGTGTCTATTTACCTTTGGAAAGTAGGCCCATTGTATGCTACATATGTGGGAACTGTTGAGATTGTTTTTTGTAAGGAAAAATATTTAATATGACATGAATAGATTGAAAAACTATATTAAACCTCCATAATCAAATATATTTCTTTATATCAATACCTTTCTAGATATTTAAATGTTGAAACAAATGAGAAATCATGTGATAACAGAATAATAAACTTCCCATGGGTGTCAGGAATCATGTTTGTCAAACCTAGAAAGCCCATACCCTGACCATTCTATTAAAAAATGATGAACTTGATGTGAATCATTCCATAAAAAAATGAAACTGGTTTTCTTAATAAATGAGACATTTTTTCAAATCCCACATAAGAAAAATGGCCAACTGGAAACAAGAATGTAAATTTGTGTTACCTATGCATAGATAATTGAGAATATTTCATAATTATGATGATGCGTTAATGGATAAAGTTTTTCATTATTTTCCTTGTAATCATAGATATTTTTCTCACAAACATCACCTTGACCCAATATCGTGTCATAATCAATAAATTGTGCAAGAACCTCATCTCCTACAACAACCTACGTAGAACAAAAAACAATGTCACCCAAATGATGCCTTCAACATCAGGTGGAAAATATGATGGTATGGAAATAAAACTAACATGGTTGGATGCTAACCCTCAAGTCCACATGTAAAGGTTTCCAGACACTGAATACTACAAGGCCACCTCACTCAAGGAAGACTGCGATGAAACTAGTGATGCATACAACCCCTACTAACCACTTTGGGAGGTTATCCCCAAAGTATGAAAATAAAAATATTCCTTACATTAGTTAGGATGATCCTCGAGTCAACTATCTCTCCATTCCAATTCAATATTTTTCTAGGAGGCCTCTTGTTAACCACTGCTATAAACATAATCCCGCCCCAATCGCCTACTGAGGGTACTACCCAACTAGTCACCACCCTAAAGATTCATACCCAAGAACCATGGTAACCCTTTTAGTTATGGATTTCTTTAGTTAAAAGGGATCTTGTTCATATCCCCTCATCTAGTAATGAAGTTGATCAACATATTTTGGCGATAGATAATGAACATGTGCATACCCCTTCTCACCCAGATCAAGTCTGCTATCATATTTTGGCAACAAGAATGGGGGAGGCACAAATCCTCACACCCAAAAATGAATCCCATCAGCATATTTTGATGGAACATGGATGATAAGAGTGATATTATGTCCATACTTAAATCAAATACCTATTCCAGTATATATCAGAGACTGATAATTTGAAGGCCTATATCCTTGGAAATAGTCTACTTAAGTGACAATATATTCTAGAACTCTAGAAGAGATATACTAGAATATTCCGACACTAGAACAGATATAGGGACATGAAAAAATTCCTATCTCAAATTTTATAAAAACATAATCCATGATCAACCTGAATATGATTATACTTTGGAGTAAGTTTATATTGAAGTTCACATCGAGGAGGATTATCGGAATAACCCAGTAAATAGAGAGGCCTAATACTGAGATCATATCCCTATTTTGAGTGGTTTCCATCAACATAGTTTGGTAATAACCACAATAAAAGGAAAAAATTATTTTCAAAGAAAACTAGCAGCATATTCCAATGTCAAACCAGGATTGGGACCACAGAGCCATTCTGATTAGAATCCATTAGTATAGTTTTTCAATCACCTTTGAGTGGGATCATATCCATAACAACAGAGATACTCATCATATTATAGAAGTTTAAAAGATCTAGGTTCACATTCCTACTCTTGATAACAAAAAACAACACTAGTATCCTTTATAGGATATATAAGAGGATCCCAATATCCCTTCTCCCATTCTGGAGGTCTATCATAATATTATGATGGGGAATGCATATCTAACCCAGGATCATACCCATGATTCAGTAAGTGATGACAAATATATTATTTAAACCACTTAAAGATGGTATCCTATACCATGTTATGATATCAATGATCATTGGTATACTTTAGAAATTTCTCAGCTATAAGACCATGTTCCCTTAGGAAAATAATGTCATCAACATATTCCAGTTTTCATCATACAATATAACCATACACAAGTAAAAATCCAAAAGAAAAGTTTACATATTCTAACCATGATGTATAATGGTTCTCAAATTCATACTCTTCTCAATGCCAATGCCAATGTGGCTGTAAAACATCCATTTACACAACCTCAAGGGTCCACCAAATCTTGATCTAAATTAGATGGTGATAGCTATCTTGATAGTCCTCCTTACGATAGTATAGATATGGATTACAAGGACTATAACCAGGAATTATATAAAGGAAAACCTCTAAATGGTGATATCTCATCTAAAGAATGAAATACTCCCTTTTACAGACACCATTCTATGGATAGGTGGTCCAAATACTAGGGTTACCATTATATAGTGCCTTGTAAACTATCAATACCATGCCACAGTCAGTGGGTGACCCAGATTAGTGTCCTCTATGGTACGAATATGTATAGGAATAAAAACTTGATGAAGAATTGATAAAATTGGATATAAGGAGTTAGTTTTTTTTGGAAAAACCCTACCAACTATTTTTTTTACCCATTGCTACCTCTTACCCTGAAGTCCCAGAGGTGCTGAAAGAGGAGTGTGTGATTTACTTCATCCAAAATATGTGTTCAAAAATTTAGTGGATAAAGGATAAAAACCTACTTTATTAAGGATATGAGGGTCACTTATAGTCCATAAACACGATTTATTGTTAGATATACTAAGTTGATTTATTTATAGCCCGAGACCTGAGATCAGAAAGGCTCAAAGAAAATATAAAAAATAATTGTCTCCATATCATGAAAACTCCCCAATGAAAAGTTTCTAAAGACCCTTTAGTAAGTTGTATATTTAGATGAGGTAAGTGTGGACAATTTCTCTTTTCCCTTTCCCTAGTACTACAAATCTCCTTATATGTAGCATCCTATAATATCATAGTCACAAGATAGATAATGGGAGTTGGTTATATGTGGGATAGTTGGATAATTCAACGAATCTACTATTCTATGAGAACATAAAGATATATTGGATATAAAGAGAGGGATCCCAATAGAGTCCTAAGATGATCCTACTGAAAAAATGGGAACACATTTTAAATATATAATCGAATTCATAGACTACTCGACTGCTCCCTATAGAAAGTGATTCCCATCACAAGAAATCATAGTACTCGACCAACGAATGATTTCAATTACACCAAATAAAGATGATCGTAGTCGGAGATTATATGGAATAAATAAAAAATAAAACCCATATCATAGGAATGGTGCCATTTTTACATCTACATCCACACCCAATGTTATCAATCCACTAGAGGTTATCAATTAAATTTGTGGAGGCTCCTAAAGAAATATATCCTACAAGGCTGGGGCAATGGTTTTCCCAATTTCCACCCTAGGGCTCGACAGATCCTCAACAAAAAGAATACGGAGTTCTAATGTGAACACTAAATCAAACTAATCCCACAAATACGAGTGATCCTTTTATCATTATCTTAAAGTAAATTAGTCTTTTCCTGGCTAGGAGATCAACACCAATGGTTTGCATCCTAGTGTTCCTTGCACCGCAATACACACCCCTTTCATTATGGTCCTTCTTGGAAATCATGAATGAAAACTCCCTTAGGATCACTATTTAGAGGTCATGATAAGTGGAATGATTAGTAAATACTACCAAACCCCACATGTTCTATAATCCAAGGCATCCTAATAATACCAAGGGCCAGAAGTATAACCCTCATGAAACACTAGAAGGGGAAATGGGTTGTATAAAGATTCCCTACTACTTGGTTAATGATGAGGTGACTTATGCTTCTTGGTATTCCTTAGTGAACATTATCACCATCAATATATAATATTATGCATACCTAGACATTAATGTAGATGGGTACAACATGGAAATGGTACCAAAGGAGGTGGGTGATATTGATATATAGGCCGAGGCTGCACATATTTATAATTTTAGGAGGAGTTAGATATTAACACCTTCGAATTATGAGTTTCCATCTCCTAAATGAAATTATTCTAGGGATAAATGGAAGGGAGTGGAAAAATCCCACTCACCACCTAGAAGGGGAAAAATATCTTATACATAGTAACACCTATAATAATATGAGAATGGGATACCCAATCTTAGTCAAATTAATGAATAATTACTCAGGGGAAATTTTCACAATGGGTATCAACTCTATGAAGAAACATGTATCCCTACTCCCACACATTATGAGATAAATAATACAACTAACTGGGTGAAATATGAGCATTAGGCTAGTTCAAGATCTTGGAAACTAGTATACATAAATAATGAATTTGAGAATGATCACAACTTTCCTCCCTTACAGAGACAACCCCACATTATCGGGGTAATCATCCGACCTTATAATTGATTAAAAATTACCAAGATACAAAATTAGAACAATCGTGTCAAGTATCTACCAGTCCTTGTGCACTAGAGGTGGTCTAAACAGTGGAACCTCTAGAACTACTCAACACCATAAAGTCCTTAGTTTCTTTGATAGAAGCCATGGAGGTGAAAAATTCTCCCATGTTTCCATAAAGGAATCCATACCTTGAATGGGTGGATGACACATTGGTATCACCAAATTTGGTAACACTGTGTTTTCAAACATTAATGGAATTAGAGACCCAAAACAATATCCCACATACTTTATATCCTGATATAGACCTATAATGGGCCCTCGAGACCAGTATAAGGATTGAAAAGAAATATTTATTATATAGACTCTGGTAGGACAAACCTTTGTTTGGTGCAAAATCCTTACAGAAAGATCCACCTCAGGTTCGGAATACATTAATCAATAATTATTTGATCATTTTAGCTCCACTCAAAGTAAAACAATGATTTTTAACCTAAAAATTTACAAACAAAAAGAAAATTAAAGAGTATATGACATTATAATCTAGTAGAAGGGTTTAATATACATACTTATTATGCCACTGTCATAGGAGTATTTTCCAGAAATCTATGCTGGGAACTTCCTAAATGAGATGAAAAATATTCTAATCTTGATGAAATACCCAAGAGAATTATGTGAGTTCCTAGAAATGACACAATGATCCAAATATTTCATTAGGAAAACTCATTCCAAATCTTGACCCATTCCCATGAAATAATGAAAATGGTTGGACATAGTAGAGACTATTGTTGTCACCCTCAAACAAGTAATAGTTCTCGTTGGAGCACCCATGAAGGCCCCAAATCTTTTGGAACCTCACATAGAGTGAAACAAGATACAAATCAAGATTGAGTAGAGGTGAAGAGTGAACAAGTATTCCCATGATTTTATGAACAAAAGAATATAGTATACGCCTTACTAAATGAATAAATTCAAGGTTTTTTCCTCACAGCCTGAGAAAATAAACTCCTCAAGCTACATGAGACTTGAAAACCCAATGAGGGTGGCCTCCATGAACTCCCTGAATACTTCCCATCTTATGGGATATTGAGACACACCATTCAAAAATAATTTTTCTTTAAATACATTCTCTAGGGCATGGTTGATTCTAGACAGGTGATAGTGGGAAAAGTCCCAAAGCAAGTGACTTGTGTGACCACCACCCATCTTGAAGATGAGGTTGATTGGTTTTTAGTACTATCGAATAATAAATAGAAGTTTGATAAATATATGGATCAAAAAATAGATAACCGATCACAGAGAAAAAAACTATAAAGCTATCCCAATTCGCAAATATAAAGAGGCACCATTGGATCCACATAACAATGGACGAGATAATCATCAGATAAAGGAAAAGGTGCAAGAGAAAGAGTCATATCCAACTCATAGAAAAACTATGAATCTTTCCTTTATTATTCTAATAACAAGTATCTCCCAACCAAAAGAAATCCTCATATGATTAATAGTTCATTTTTTTATTCTTCTAACATTATTCACTTAACAAACCCTTTATCTGATGATGAATATATTTTTGAATACTTTTCTTAAATACTTGACCAGGAAGACAGAGGCTAAGGCCAAAGAATCCGAGGGTAGATGGGATAGAATGGTCCTGGTTGAACCCAATATATTAGTCACATCACTACTAAATCCATATACATTAACAAGACCCATGGTTGAGTTATTCAGAAATCCTAACAAAATCAAGGAGATTCGTCAGAGCCTATCCATGGTTATATAAACCCATTAATTTATAATTAATGAATATAGGGAGTGTGATTGATTTATCATCTCAAAAAAAGTGTAGGATAGTGATACCTATACTACTATAAACAAATAATCCCTTGTAATTTGGGCAAACACCTAGCCTTTCTACCTCAAGTACCTTAGCTCTTAGACTATATGATAAAGAGTAACCCCACCTTGGGTAGAACTAAACTGCGATAGCTAAATATTCCATTATAAAAACATGGTTGTCATCCTTACCAAAATATCAATACAAGATACTCTATATATTTCAAAAGAGCTTAGAGAGGCATTCATTGAGGGCCTCCAATGTCCCAATGAGATTGAGAAATAAGTCACTGTAGTAGCTTTTACCCTTTGGAAACTACTCCAAAAAATGTCATACTACCATCTTACTCATAGAGGATGATTAGGAAGAAGTTATCCAGGGACATATTAGACCCCTTTATGTTTTAGGAAGTATCAATATTATAGACATTTAAAGGTATCTAATTGAAAAAGGATTTGGGATCAGCCTTATCCTAGTCCAAACTCTATGATGTATAGGGTTTAAAGAGGAATATTTGTCTTCAATATATCTAACCAATCAAGGGAATGAAAAAATAAATCAGATTCCCCTAAGAAACATCAAACTCAAGGTTCGGTTTGGGGACCTCATATAAAATGTTGAGTTCATGGTTAAAAAATATGACATATAATACAATTTTCTTTCTTGGAAGACCATGGATCTATAGCCATGTGTCGTTTCTATGAACAATCCAAGAATATCTAAAATTCCCAATTAACAGAAAGGTAAACATACTATATAGTGATAGTGCCCCCTTTAAATATTGTGAATGATATATGTTGTGGAAAGTTTCTATTACAGGATAGAAAAAAAACCAATGGTGAAGGAACATATACAGGTTTCTTATCCTAATAGGTCCAGAACCATCACTATAAATCCCTAGAGCATGCTCATCAGTGATTTTTTACTTCCGACAATCCTAATCCAGGTGGAAGACTAAATAATATTCAAAGGTTATGAACCAAAAACATCAGTAGTCCATATCTATGTGATAGTAATCACACAATTTTAGATGAGATATTCAAAGGATTTTCAGAATAATGACATATCCATATCGTGAAATTCTCGTACATCATTAGAAGTAATTGAAAATTCTCCCCGTACATTCCTAACAACTTAGGATGTCCAAATGTATCCTACCCCTAGAGGAAGATATAAAGAAGGAAATAATCTCAGATATTCCCCCACAATGACTCACAATTTAGGATGTCATTTCCTATCATAATGGTCTCTCATACCTTAAAAATGATAGATATTTCTCCATATTATCCAAAATTCAATAAGATTTCACCATAGATACAGATATGGAAGAGGAAGTGGATGACCTTATAAACACCCCTACATTATTTGAGGAAGGCATATCCACCACCACTGATGAGATCAAATAGGTGAATTTGGGAACAAAATAAGACCCTTAGCCAACGTTTATTATTATCTCTATGACTCTCGAAAACCAGGAGATGTATAATTAATTTCTAAAACAGATTTTATATGTGATCTCCTAGAATTATAAAGAGATCCTCAAGATGAACCCCAATGTGGCTACTCGTCATCTAAGACTTCCAGATGATCATTTAGGTTTTAAGTATTTATCCAAAATAATTAACCCCTTTCATGCTACCAAGGTATAATCAGAATTTAAAAAATCTATCATATCCAATTTTTTATAAGATATCAAGTACCCAATATTGCTGAAAAAAATAGTTACTTTTAGGAAGAATAAAAGGAAAATTAGGAACTTCAACAATTTCAGGAATCTTAATAAATACTACTAGATAGATGATTTCCCAGTGTCAATCATAGAACGTTTGATCAATTCTAATGTTGGATTCCATGAAAATTCTTTTATGGATGGCTAATCAAGATATGATCTGATCATGATGGCCCCTGAAGATGCGAAAGAACCACAAGGGATATTTTGATGATTAGTTAGTCCTTTCATATTAAATAATTTCAATTCTACTTACTAATACACCATGCATCTTATCTTTAATCCCTTATTTGAATGAATCAATAAGTGCTACATGAATGTCTTGGTTGTTAAATATGGACAATGTTGTTATCACCTCATTGATATCCAAACAATTTTAAAAACATTACAGCAGAATGTTTTGAATATAAACCCTTTGAAATATGATTTTGGAGTGATGTTAGGGAAATTATTAATCCTTGTTATACACCACTAAAATATCGAGGGTGATCTAGAAAATAATAGTGCAATCCAGATGATACCAACCCCTCATTATATTAATTAATTTGGAGGTATTCAAGGAAACAGTTCTTATTTTAGGAATTTTATACCCAACCTAGTTAGAAAATCACTCATATTCACTAATATAATGAAAAAGGGCACCTACTACTAGTGGGATGAGGAATTTCAAGAAGTTTTCGATAATTTTATATAGTAACTACTAGATCCCCAATTCTTGATGCTAGTAGTATAATGAAATCCACTTATATTGTATGTGGATTCCATAGAATGATCACCTAATTCTCTCATTACACAAAAAAATGATGCGATGACTGAAATAAATATCTACTATCTCATTCGAACAATGCTAAGACATGATATTCTAATACCTGGAGTAATTTCCTCACACTCATCTTCATTGTGAGAAATTTGAGGCATTACTTAAAAAATCATGAATTCTACTTGGTCTCTCTTATCAATCGTGTGAAGTATATTCTTGGCCTCCATATGTTAACTATGTATTTATATGGATTTGAATTTATCTGGAAATAATATGAAAATCAATTCATGTCACAAAAGGCAGTTAATGGAAAGAAAATTGATAAATTCCTCACTGTACATCCTACACCCGAAAGCAAACAATTAGACAATGAACATCCAAACAAAGTGGATTTATATTCTAATAACAATACTCAAATGTGAGAGATATATTTTTATGGTTCCTCTAAATGTCTTGATTGAAATATGATGGATAATCTGAGGATCAACGATGTTTCTTTAAGGATTGTCTTTTTTTACCAAGATAAGTAAATTTTTTTCCTTATCCATCTCATTACATGAATTATACCCTAATAATGAGGTGGGATATCAATCCCTTATTTTGGGCATAGAGCTAGAATTACAACTCCAAATATCCTTCCAAAATATAAATAGTGATTTTGATCTAGTGATCTATCAAATCAATGGTGAATATATCCGAAAAAGGAATAATTATCCCCTATCATTAACTAGGTGATCAGATTAATGGAGGAATTCCATTTCATGCCAATTTTTCATCACATACCTTGGTCAGAAAAATTTAGGCACCGATGCACTAGTTAATGCAACCATAGTCCTAGCCATTCCAAACCAGGATGAGGTAGTCTTCTACATCACAAACAGAAGGGTAGTATCACCTGTCATCATATATGAAATTGATGATAGAAATAAAATTAAATCCTCCCCAATTCATGAAGATCCAACATACACCCCAAGATGAATGGATCCCATAATATATTACCTCTAAAATAGGACACTTTCATAAGAACAATCCAAGATAGAACACTGACCAGCGAACATCACCCTTTGGGACGAGCCAAAGGAGTACAAAATCCTCTATAAATGAGTCTTAAATAGAGATCTCATTTGGTTTATTGTAGAATAGTATATCTCTACTGTTATAAAGTAAGTCCATATAGGCTCCTGTGATGCACACCAATCCAGAAAAGAAATTTTCCACCAAATTATAATAAATGGTTACTACTGGTAAAAAAGATGCATGAATGTGTATAATTCACCAAGAAATGTCACACATGTTTGATTCATTAAATATTCATCCATAAGTCCTTAGAATTACTACACACAACACACAACTAAGTATTCCAAGGCCTTTTTTATATTGGTAATTAACATTACATGACTATATCCTTTAGCCACAAAGAAGTAGTTTAATTACATCCTTACTACTTCAAAATTATTTTCCAAATGGTTAGAGTCTGCACCACTCAAATAATTTAGGATGAAGAATATCAACTTTAGGATGTCTAATACTGTTACTTGACTTGGTTTCCCTCGCACGGTATTAATGGACTACGAAACCAATTTCCGTACTTCAGAGTTGAAGAAGCTGTATCATGAGTATAAAATTGAGTCAAACCATTCATATCACTATCACATTGTAGAAAATTGATATATAGATTCCATCAATGAAACCTTTTCAAATATAATTGATAAAATTGTGGAATAATATAAGAAATTTGGTATGGATAAAATATACCACGATTTATGGTATAATCATACCACAACTCGCATGGCCACATAAGAGACCCCATATGCACTGGTTTATAAAACCAAAAAGGATTTAGCAAATAAGATCAAGTTAAACTCACTCTAAATAGATATATGTGTAAGACACATATATTAAAAAATAAAAAAATTTGTAGATGAGTTATAGAAACTCAACGAGAGGAGGATATGTTCACTAACCAACCTTGAAGTCCATCATAATTTGATTTAATGAGCCTTTAAAAAAAATTTCACCTTCAATCATTCATATAAGGAGAACTAGTATTGGTTCTCAGAACACTGATGATACTAGAAAGAAGCCTCCTTGAGATGTATCCTAGGTTGAAAGGGGAAAACGTCACCCATAAGGTCTATTTTAACGATTCTTATTTGTTGGACACAATGGATGTGGAACACATTAGAACCCCCCACCAATGTTTGGTTTCATAAGAAAGACATTTTATAAATTCTACCATGAGAAACATGGTCCTTGTTTCAAGAACATAAACTATAAAACATACCATGTCCTAGAGGAACGTTTTTAAACCACATAGTACCTCCAAATCCTTTCTTCAAGACGTTAAATTGAATGGATGATGTCCATGCCTCATGAAATAAAATTTCATGAAATATATCCATATTTAAAGACATTATACAACACAGAACATGGTACTTTGTTTAATGAACTTAAAGCAAAAAATATCCAAATCCTTGGAGGCAAGAATTTAAACAGCATAACATCTCCCATTTCATACCAGATAATGTTAAAAGGCATGGAACACATACTTATCACTCAATGATAATCTATATGGAAGAAGTCCTTAACATATTATGTTAAACCAAAAAGAACCTAGTCGTGGTTGTAATGACTTAAACTAAAAAATATCCCATGTCTTGGTGGAATGTCTTTAAAATTCACAACATTAAATGTTCTTACCGCATGATGTTAAACTACTTGGTTCACACCCTAGTAGCATGATGTTAAACTACACAACATGTGGCCACATTGACTCTGACAATGAAACATCATCCATTAGGTTTCCTTCTTCCTTAATTCATAGAATCACTTCAACATTAATTCACTATGCATGGGCAAGATATATATAGAAAATGAAGTGGATCCATCCTTTTGTGAGAGTTTGATCACCATAAGGGATCATATATAAGAACTATGTGTGGCATGATTCATGTTACCATAGGATATGTGGTGATTCCTAGATCTCAAATACTAAGGCCAACTATAATATATAAAAGTAATAATTCCATCTCCATGCATATAGATTAGACCTATGCATGGAATTTTCTTTATAGTAACTATTTGTGGCTTGATTACTATCACCACAAAATATGTATTTTTGCTTGAATTTCAAATATTGGGCCCAAAAAAGGAAACAATTCCATCTATCTATATATGGGTTAGACCTTCACAGATAATTTTAAGTAAGAGTACTAGATATGGCTTGATTCCTACCACCACAGGATACAAAGCAATGTATGTATCTTAAATCATAGCCCCATCTACAACATATAAAAGGAAACATAACCTTTCCATAGTCATAGATCATACCAAAATAATTAATTTCCCTTACTAGAACTATATGTGGCTTGATTCCTATAACCATATGAAATGTAGTGATGCTTGGATCTCAAATCCTAGGCCCATCCACAATATATTAAAGTAAAAAGTCATTATCCAAAAATTTTAATTAGACCTTCGTATGGATTTTTTTTACTATAACAATGTGTGGATTGGTTTTTTTTTTTGAAAAAAGACATGTAGTAATTCCCAAGTCTTCAATTGTAGGTCAAACTATGATACAAAATATGACCCTTCCTTGTGTTTGGGTCATACCTGCTGAAGGTATTATCTAACATGATCTACCGGTTGCTTGATTCCAATTAAATGAGGATATGTAGTGACACCCAGATCTCAATTCCTTCTCCCATCCACCATATAAAAAAGTGAGATAGATAAAAAAATCCCCCTTTCTTAGTGTATGGACCAAAACCATACAAGAAGTTTTTGTTCAAAAAACTATATACAGTTGGATTCCTACCATCATAGGATACATAGTGAGGTATGAATCCTTTATTCTAGGCCTTTCCACAAGTTTCCATTTATCTCAACCATGTACCTCTGTGAAAGTTATTTGTGTTATTATTTTTAATTATAGATTAAAATGTGAACATCCTCACATATACCCTGTTACTCAATCCCATATGGATCAATCGAATATTCAATTTTCTCTTGTTTATCATGCTATGCAAAACTTATGTGAGATAAAGGAACATGAATACTTTCTCTCTTTGGTGATATCCAAGTTCATTTTACTAAAGTATAGGGAACCCCATCTATACCATATGATGTTAAACTACATGGAATATGTATTTTTCACATGATGTTAACATTCCATGACCACATCCTTATTGTCGTACATTAAATGACACGACATGAGGAATTCATGGAATAGATAATCCCCTTGATGAATTTTTACTCATGAATCACATATATTATCCCACCAACACAAAAATGCATTAAAAACACATTGGAATAGACATTAGTGTGCTTGAAACCTTATTGGAACTAACGTTCTACACGAACCTACTTCATATCTTCGATATATTAGTTGATACCAACCATTTCATTGAGTTTATATCCTTATCTAGAAACCACATGGAACCTGATATCATGTGATCTTGGTTCCCCTATAGAAAATTGGTAATAGGGACTATTTAATCCAAAGGGACTCCATTAGGATTCACTGGGGAATAACATGATGTCTCAAACAGTTTTCATAATGGATATTTTAGTAATAGAGGAAAGAACCCCCATAATTCCAACATATATTTTCTTAATTGTGAGGGATAAGGGCTATAGAAACTAATAATTTTTGACCTATATCTACCTTTATTCATCTCCCATTGGCTAAGATATTCATGGGTTATGATTTAATATTCCCATTATCTAACTATTCAATAAGATTCAGATACCCTCAATGTTACTCATATGTTCATCATATCCACTATCAAAGATATATTATTACTAAGTATTCTTATACCATTTCATTTTAGGGTATGTATCTCTTATGAAAACCTAACTTCATTGGGTTTCAAAGTCCCTTTGGACACCTACCTTTTCACCAAACAAACATCATGCACCCCTTGGGTATAAATTTCTATATTAATTGAGTGTGAATTCTTATGACTTTCCATGGAACTCAAGCACAATTCACCAAGTTTATATATTTCACCAAATTAGTAATAGGTATTGACTATTCCAAAAGCACCCCGCTTGGATTAACTTCTTAAAAACATGATGCCTCAGAGATTGTTCCAATGTGATGTTTCATCTCTTGAAGGGATCCTAGAGGTGAGTAACATAATAACAAATAGAATTCTACTAATGGATATTTCTATACAAGATGAAATTACCCATTAACCCATGAGCCATTCCTCTAATACTATGATTTCAATCCCATGATGTTTCAAATAATAATCCATTATATTCATTAAAAGACAATATTTATTCCATCCATTTTGTGATGAAAAAGAGGATTAAGAATGAATCAATGGTTTATGCATTCATACTTATGTTCAAGCACCAAGACACTAAGATATTAAACATCCTTATAAGAACTAGGTGTGTCTTGATCCATCATACTAGAAGATATGTAGTTACACCTTTAATACGAATGAAAATGCTCCCCTGCGTGCATACGAGTCAAAACTACATAGTGAATTTTCATATAATAAATATGAGCGAATTTATTTCTATTACGAAATGATATTTATTGATGCTACGATATCCAATTCCTTGTACTAGCTTCAATATGAATGGAAAATCTTCCCCCTACATACGATTCAGACCTGTGTAATACATTTTCTAGTGAGAACTACGTGTGGCTTGACTTATATTGTCACATGATCTGTAGGGAAATTTGAATCTCAAATACTAACTCTAAATAAAGCATAATAAAATATAAACAAAATATTTAATACCCCTCTATATATATGGTTTAGACCTATTCCATGAGTATTCATTAAAAGAACTACATTTAGCTGGATTCTTGTTGTCATAGGACACATAGTGACACCCGTATCTCCCATTTTGGGCCTTGTTATAGGGTTTAATAACTCCTAACTATTTTCACTAATGGGAACCAATTTTTATGGGTATTTCTACTCAAATAAAAATATTAATACCCCAAAAAGTCTCTTTTAATAACTATCACATGACTCAATTGACTACCTGGTGGTCTCTTATTTCTCATGCTAATCATGACTCATGTGAGCTTAGGAAAAGTGGAAAGACACTTTAACCATCATGATTCAGGTGAATTATATTAAAAAAATAGGGAAAAAAATTCAATCAACATGACATTAAAATACATAACCCCATCTTATCCAAATGATGTTAAACTGCAAGACCACATCCTAGTCACATAATGTTAAACTGCATGATAAGAGGTATTCAGAAAAATTGGACATTACCTAATGAGTGTGCAATCAAGACATAAATTTATTATCTATTAACCTTAATATGTGTTAAATAAGCATGTACATAGATTTTATAGTGATAAAAAATTTCATGAATATTACATTCCCAATGAACGAACTTCATATCTTCAATATTTGATTTGATACCAATGAATTCCCCAAGATGATATCTTTCTATTAGAACCCCATGGACAATGTTGTACCTTGTTTTTAGTTCCCCATTATATAAAACTAGTAACATGGACTAGTTAACCCAAAGGTACCCCACTAGGATCCACTGATGAATATCACATCACCTAAAATCAAGCACCTAGTGTATGTTTTAGTCCAAGAGGACACCCCCCCTTTAAATTCAAGATCTATTTTCCTTACTACTTGGGTTATAGGATTCCACCATTACTAATGGTTGAACCATAACCAAAATTATTTATATACTATTGGTTTAGATATTTTTTTTATAATTTCCACATCGCATGACCTAACTGTTAATGAATATTTAGGTACCCTTGACGTTACTCATTTGTGCATCATACCCATGGTCAAATCCAGATTATAACAATGTATTATTGTAACCTTTTATTTTAGGGTTTACAACTCTTTTGAATACCTAAATTTCATGAGGTACCTTCTATTCTTTATAATATCATCGGTTCAATGCTGTATGACCATAAAGCATCAGCCCACACATGTCCTAGTTGCCCGACATTAACTACATGACATATGGACTAACATGTAAAGTCCAAAAACTCCATAGTGTATGTGCCCAATATATCCTATACATAAATTTCTATTAGATTGGAATGTTTCAACTCCATAATGATATGGTATATGGAAATTCCCTTTATTATGTATGAACTCAAAATACAAAGAGGA
Organism: Viscum album; assembly: GCA_963277665.1. Taxonomy (NCBI): domain Eukaryota; kingdom Viridiplantae; phylum Streptophyta; class Magnoliopsida; order Santalales; family Viscaceae; genus Viscum; species Viscum album. The sequence continues at coordinate 1,270,687,864 of OY728139.1, read as the reverse complement.
CCATTTAGTCAGCTACAACGTTATGGCCCACCAAGGGAAGATAAAACAGACCCCCATCATATGAGTTAGATCCTTATAAAAATCTACTTGTGAAGTATGCGTGTCTTTATTCCTTTAGACACAAGATATATATTGACTAATGGGTTCCCTAATCTTGGGCCAAACCACAATATCAAAAAAATGATGCCACTATTCTTTATACTTGAGTCTAATCTATTCATGGTAAATTCTTATATGAGAACTATGTGTGGATTTATTCCTAATATCATAGGATATATAATGACACTTGTATCTTACATCATTGACTTAAATGTAAAATAAAAAGAATTTATCCGTTCCATTTTGTGTATGAGCCAGTTATATTCAAAGGGATCTATATGAAAGAACTCACTGTGGAATGATTCCCAACCTCACAAAATTCATAGAAAGAAACACAGATCCCGGCAATAGAAATTATAATCACACCCTTAATACCCCCAATAAATATATGAAATCTAAAAATATTCCTATCATAATTACACATCCCATATCCTTATCGTATGATGTTAAAATTCAAGGAAGACAACCTAGAAACATGACATTAAACTAGACATCAATTATGTCATAGTCGCAATATGCAAAACATCATGAAAATTATGTCACAATCTTATGATGCTAAATTAAATGGGAGGCATGTCCACACTACATGACATTTAACCATGGAACCCATCTTCCACCATCACTTTTTTTATCAAAGGATGACAAGAGCCTGACCATGGTCATCCAAAGTTATTAGTGATTTTTTCATCCATTTATGTTCCTCAATGCCTAAAACAAACTCCCTGCATTGATCATCACTAGTTTCCAAAAATATTCCTCAATCCACATAAAGGGGAAAATATCAATTTATTTGGAAATGTATGAGTTTGATATACATAAGGGCCTTAGACTCATTCATAGGAGGCATTTTGGTATGGTTGTAGCCTTGACATAATCACAGTGGAACTCATCACCATAGTGTGATTCATGATCATACTTGGATTTACTATCTCATAAAATTACTCATGACTCAAGAACCTTGAGAAATGATTGAAAACCATATTGTATCCTTATCAAATGGTATTTAGAGTGCTCTTGACCTTGGGAATAACAATTATGCTATTTTCAAATACTCCCCTAACACTATTTCCAAATCAAAATACCTTAATGTTACAATGAAAGAGTCATTTAATTTTTAAATAATTGTTATTGTAATGGGTGGTTTAAAAAAAGTAAAAAAGTCCTCTTTCTAAACTCAAAATCCCTATAGTTTAGAAAATAGATATATAATAAATTAAAAAAATGCTCAAAGATCATGGAGACAATCTTATGGCTATAGTAAAAGTCAAGAAATTATCACTAGACATATTCATCTAGGAAAAAGTTATAGTACTTATTTGTCACATCTCCTTGCTATGATAGTGTGTTCGGTAGGTGGTGAAACAAATTTTAGGTTACTCAAACACTTCTTGAGGACAATGTTTTCCATAAACCCCCTTTATGTCTTTGAAGTATAAGTTAATACCCACCAATTACTTTAGTTTACAAACTTATTTTGGAACCCCATATCGTTGAGAAATTACTCTTGGATCATCCTTGTAGTGAATTGGTAACATGGACTGACTACTTAAAATGGACCCCACTGCGATTCGCTTGTCAATAACACAACACATTAGAGCTTGTTCCTAATGGATGTTTTGGTCCTAGAGGAAATACCCCCATTAAAAATATTAGTTATTACCCTTGATAAATGTGATATTTTCCCTCTATTACCAATGTTCAACCTATACCCTCTAGCCTCCAGCTTTAATGATTCAAAATTTACTAGATCGCGATTTACAATTTCCATGACCGAACTATTCAATCAAAATCGAATTCCTTGATGTTATGTCACCATGTATTTTACCCATTATCGAAGTAGGAGGGGACTACTAAATTCTTGAATGTTTTGGTTTCCCCCATCATGTGACCCAAAACCACATAATATTGGGCCCATGCTTCATGGATATAAAACCAATCTACCCTTAGGTTTCCAGAACGGTCCGTGGATAACCCTTTATCTTTACACTACTTTATTTTTCAAATATTTGAATCTTAAAAAATCATTTATAGAAATTTTAATATATTAGGGACCCCCTGATTTACCATGAATGTAAGACCTATGGGATCATGAATAATGTCCATTGACATATCAACTAGAGGTCTCTCATCCTTGTAACAGAATACCTCTAATCCTTGTGTTCCCCAACAATATCACAATAGAATTAAACACCTCATACTGTTTGGTGATTATCCTAATTATATATTCCCCATATCATCAGCCCAATTAAAATCTCGAGTTATGATTTCCACAACCCATAATCCAAATATGCACATGGATTCTACATCCCAAAAATTATGTTGATATCTATCATGAACTTGTAAAGTAGGGATGTAGGGTGTTAGAACCCATCCTGAATATCCATCCTATATAACTTTTGAATGAATTAAGGTTGTAAAACCCATTCACAAACATTCAATCGTTATAATTGCAATAAGAATGCAGGGTGTCTGAATCCTTTTTGAATGTTCATTGTTCAGAATCTCAACAAGAATGTTGGGTGCTAGAACCCTTAATGAATATACATATTCCATGTCTTTAGATTTTGAATTCAACATAATGTCCAAGCCATTTTATATAATATTATAGAACCACATAGCTTCAAGATAGAAGTCCCAAAACTATATCACTATGAGGTTTAATATAAGGGTACCTAAACTAGAAAAATAGATGGTTTGAGATAGAATACACTAAAATAAATAAATATAAGGTCAAATATATTCGACTGAATATTATATAACTCCACCAGTTTGGCATGAAAGGCCTTAAAATTCCAATTAAAAGAGACACAATTCTCACCAGGTTGAAAACTCACAAAGAGAACCATGGTTAAAATTCGAGTTTTCTCATGTTGGACACACACATTATGTGATCCACAAAAAATCGACGACTTATCAAAAAGAAAAGTCACAAAAAATTTCAGGTTGTAAACCCACAAAGGGTAGACAAAGAAAAATACATGTCTATGCCCACTAAGTCTCTACTTAAAGTGATTAAGTAGAAGTTAGGGATAAAAAAAAGATACAAAGATTTTAGGGACCGTTATTTAGCTCAATAAAGATGAATTTATTTTCTCTAGGCCATTGTATTAGTAATGAGTAACATAACTATCCCTCTAGGATATATTTACCAAATTTATCCTTTTGAACTAGGTGATATCAAAATTGAAAAAGTAGATAAATCAATGAGGATTGTTATTTCATAAACCATTCGTAATAAATTCTTATAGGAGATCAATTATGATTGGAGAATTTTAGTTCATGTTTAGGTATAGTCAGTATTAAAAAAATAATGGATATGTTTAAAAATATATATGATACCAAGATAATAAAATTACTTACACATGGAAAATGAGAGATAAATCCTTACAACATATAGAATTCAAAAGATTTGTTCATTGATAATGTAAAAAGGAAGGGGAAAAACTACACTTCATAGAGTCTCTACCATAGACCCCCCAAAAAATGTAGGTCTTAAAAGTATAGGCCCATTATAATAATTTCTTGGATGAATCTATGATCTATGCTGATTTTTTTGTAGGGAGGTTATGGGTTAGCGTAATTTATTGAATGGATCAATAACCCCCTATATGACCCATTTTAATGACTCTTCCCTAGAAACAACATCAGTATTATATTTATATTCCATGTTCAGGAGCCTATATTGCTCCACTAATATTTTCTTCAAGTATTTTAGAATATATTGTAGCTCGGAGAGCTCCTATTGAAGCCTTTGATCTCAGAATAAATCATTCTAATATTAACTTCCCCAATGTGACCATATTAAGGTGGTTATATACTTCTATCGCATGATAATAATCCTTATTTAGGGCCTTATTTTTATTTTTTGAACTAAGAAGAATCCTCCTCTACTAGTATACTCAATTCAAGGGCTCTCTTTTACTATATTGGAGAAACCACTTTAATACTATCATAAATAATGATATAGTAATATCCACCACAGTTGAGGGTGATGAACATATATATGAGATGGTCCAAATGGTCCTTTAGATCCTCTTAGGGTCCCTTCAACATTAGGATCTAGATAACCACCCCACACACCTATCACCACATCTAATGATGAAGTACTACATATTCTATGCCTCAACTCAAGACTACCATATGAATTGGAATTTATTCTAGTAATAATCCACTAATTGAGATGCTTATAACCGTATCCTTAGATGATCTTGGTAAAAATTCGGATTCCACATTTGTGACTCATTTGGGTGGAATCCCAAATTGGGAGGGTTTATGGCCTCTAAGATCCACAGTTAGGGCACTCCAATGAGATATATAAAGTGTTTTCAAATTAAATATGAATAGTTTGTTAATATCAGATAATAAATAATCATGATAAATGCAAAGAATGTAAAATTTTAAATCACATAATTGGAAACATATGTTGACCCTATTCCACATTCAGGATAGGTTGAAATTACCTTTGGTGTCTAGTGGTTTAGTGGCACCACTGATATTTTCTTTTTCAGCACAATTTGTGTGACACATTTAAGAGTTCTATGTTTAAGGTAATGTTATGTGAAATAATTTATATCGGACGATGCATTAAGTCTCCAAGGATCTTCTTACCCTTGAATAGGGATGATTCCATCAGTTATAAGTCATTGGAATAATAGTTACTATCATTAACCTCATCTAAAAATGAATCCATTAATTCCAGGACAAAGTACACGATTGATAATTCATTAGTATTGGAAAATGATTCCAACATTACATGGACTTCAACCATATACACTTCTCATTGGACAAGGCCCAATATTGAATGTTCCACTAGAGGGGTATAACGCCCATATTTTTATTTAGAAATAGATGTATGTTCCTTCACATAGATCCATTGAGAGAATGTATACAAGATAAAATTAAAATAATCTAGAGAAATAGCCTAAGAGTGAGGGAAAATAACGTGTAAACAAGTGTAGAATGATTTTTTATGATAAACCTACGATGACTTGGAACAATTTTATTTTCTTGATGAATGATCCATAGAGGGGACAAACCCTGATGGTGATAAATATGGAACCAATGGTGCTGTAGATATGATGCCTTCAAGCCGAAAACCATTTCCTTCATTAGATTCATCTAATCCAGAGACCCTTCATCCTTAGTCTCCACATTATCATCTGGGTAAAACACAGTAGACATACTACCGGGTTAATATACTACAGATTCTAGGGGTGACTGAGTTCTTTTAGATTTCTTCCATACTAAAGAAAATATAAGAGATTACAACATGATTCCAATAGTAATAAAATTATTTTTGGATGGTAGTAAAGTTATTTTTACATATTATTTAGAGATAATATAATCCCCCGCATTTTTGAAAACTGTTATCTTATAGGGAACCATCATTTTGTGCATCCATGGTGGATAATGTATTTATCCCTTAACACTTTGAACACCACCCTGAGGTCTCAAAAGAAATGTTCAAGCTTGGGGTGATGACAATTAAAGGATATTCTTGTAGGAGCACTGTTACATGAAAATCCAACAAAGGCTATGTTCACTGGGTGCAATAAACCCCATATTTCAAAAGTTGAGTTCCCTTAATTACAATATTACCATTTCTAACATGAATAAAGAAACACCAGTATGGTCTTGGATTTGATTATGGGCACCTTGATTATTATAGCTACGATGGATAACACATTTCCTGGTAACAAAACTGATTCAAGATGCCTCACTTCATTATAATTCATCTCTGAAGTCACTGGTATTTTGGATGAAGTATTTTTTCTAAACCTCAGATTTTCTAGGACCATCTATGGTATCTCTATGGCCTTAGGTTCCAATTCAGATAGTTTCCCATTTTGGTATGAGTAGTTCCAATTATTAACATAATCCTTAGACAAACAAATCATAGTACCTATTGAAGGGAATTTTACTCAATTCCATGTTTCCAACATGGTAAACATTAACCAAAATTGGTGATCCATCCTCAATTTCTTTTCATATTGAATGTATGGAGGATAAGAAAACATCATTTGAATACATTGAAATTGATTCCCAACCCGAAAGGTAACATACCACTCATAGAGTGTTTTGATATAAATCTTAGTGGAAATGATTCTCTCACAAATCATAATCAAGAAATAATATGTTTTAGGTTTACCCTCTACCTTGATAATTATGCCACCAGTTGAGGAATAATAAGTCAAGATGAAAAAACGATCATAGTGGCTCAGGTTGGTCCTGATTATTCAATTCATTAGCATGGTGAGATACACTATGCTACTTCATTATAAGAAGGTACTAAACTAGAAAATGGAGATATTTTAGGAATTTATATACACATATATTCCCATTTGAGACCCCATCCAATCTCACAATACTTTTAAGGGTCCACATACCAAAAACAAGGATCTTCCATTGTAAATGATGTGTATAAGAAGATATAGTCTTTCAGGAACAAGAATGGAAAAAATACGCCTTCCTCCTTCCATGGACATATCTATTATGAAATTGGAACCCCTAACACAACCCTTATTCTAGATTATATGTAGGTATATTCCCAATTATAGTTTTATGAAATTTAGATAATTGAATGGGTCTGCATATTTTTGGAATGACCACCAACCCCCAGTCATTCAATAAAGATTCTTCAAAATTAGGAAAATATGAAACTTCATGTCCATGGACATATTTCTATGGGAAATCCATTGTATTATTAACATATGGTTCAAAATCATCAATCCTGATAAAAAAATCCATCTCTTTTCCAAAAATAGGATGTCCACTCCTAGAAATAGGGCTTTCCCAAGGGCCCTTTCAGCCATTACGATTTGATCCCTAGTAGTGGGATGGGTATTCTCTACATAATTATAGGTGGATTATGGAGGGAGACACTCATCATACATGTCTCCCAAAATTAGTGTGCAGAAGATATGGTTGACTTCCAAGAGGTTGATGATGAATTCACAATGCATAAGATGAAACATATTCATGTCTCCAGTGCATTAGATGACCAAGTCAATCAATAAGATTTTGTTGAAATAATAAATTGTTTGATATGTCCAAACAAACACATATATTACCATCCAATTTAGCTCAATATTATATTCCAAGGAAATATGTTTACCCAAATGGGCCAGCCCCAATCCATCCCAAAGCTCCACCTGATCGAAGGTCTTAGCCGATGAACCATCCAAAATTCATTCTTGAAGAATATTTCAACATTATTGATCAATAAATATGAATTTAAAGATCAAATTTAAAATAAAACTCTTTAAACTTTTTCAGTATATACTTTAACACATACCTATCATAGAATTTCTCCCCATAAATGAAGTGGCCCACATGAGAGATATTTTCTCTAAATGTTTTATATCTATTCATGATTTAAGAAGGAGAAACTATATCTGACCGTGGTTCTAGGATAGAGATTTAGTTTTTAGGATAAACCCATATAGAGGCAATGAGTAAGAAAAATCATATTCCGTAATCCCCCCCCCATTATGCTTAACAGGTGCTCAATGTATTATTGGAAGTCTAGGAATTGGTTGACATCCACATTGGAGACCATAAAATTTCGACGAGCCACTATTCCAAACGCCTCCATTTTCAATGTAATCTAGAATAAATCATAAGAATAATATGTCAAAAAAGTAATGAACATTTTAAAAATAAGTAGGAAAATATCAAATGTATTAGTTTACATCATGTGGAATGTGTGACCTGTTTGATGTTTTGTGATCTCATGACCCATATTAAGTCTCGCAATTGCATGATTCGTTATGAGAATTGCAATCGTGTAACCATAATATGGTCACATGAATCACATGAATCATTAAAACCTTATGATATAAGAGAATAATGAAAATAATCCCTGAAAAAAATGACACGAATAATAGTTTAAGTGAATTACCAATTATTAGTTCACATATTAGTCACATGATCTGTCGAAACAAAGCCATCACATGAAGAGATCAAATGACCAGATCACACGATTGGTTATTGCAGATAGCTTAAGTGATATGGTTATGTGAGGTAGTCTTACAAAAAAATTACATGGATGTAAAAAAATTATAGAGATATAATGGTTGGAGTTAAATATGAAATGGATTACCCTTATCAAAAATATTAATAGGGCACTGTGTGGAATTCCAAAGTTTTCCGAGAAGACCAAAAGTTACCTAGAAAATTTACAAGTGGATGTTCAAGGAACTCAAGAGAGAATTTAATTCCTTATCATATATTCCTATCTCCCTCCCCCCTTTATAATTTAATTATGGTGGGGGGGGGGGAATTTGACACCATCTAAATGAGAATATGAAAATATTAGGTCAAAGAAACACCTAAGGAACAAGAATTAATTTTCCCCTTAAAGGAAATAAGGAAGGAGTATGACTAAAAATCAAGTAATTTGGTCACATGGGACCCATGAAATTCAGTAAGACTCGCGATAACAAGATCCATAGAGCATCATGTGACATTGTTACACACATCATGTGATCTATTCACTAATCACACGAAGACCCGTCAGACAGGCCCTCATAATCAGGAGAAATCTCTTAGATGAGTCTTACTCAATACTCAATGGACTCATGAATGTATTTATGATCATGTGATATGAAAGTGTATAAAATTCTAAAAAACACCATGGAATTAATGTGATAGAGTCTATAAATGATGGTATCCTTATACATAGAGAGTTATATTGATCTTCATGCAAAATGATCATGCGCTCCACATGATCAGATCATTGATCATGTGAAAGATCAAAAACTTGTCATCCAATTAATGTGGAGAACCTTTAGAATGTCAGTATTGATCATGGAATTCCCTTGCGAACAACCTACATATAACTATTTGAAAATATCCAAAGGAATTATCCAACAAAATCTTAAAATGATAGGGTCCTTACGTGATTTAATGTTACACTATTTTCCATGTGAAGGGATCACTCGGTTTGCATGAGAAGTTCCTTGCTCACATGAAGTACCTTTGATATCAAATCTTTATTTCATGAAGACACTCTAAAATATTTACTAAAACATGAGAAATCTACTCAACATGCCATATAGATGACGCAAAGGCCCTTTAACATGAACCTTGATCAGGCAATGACCCCTAGACATGTTAGTACAAATATGTGAAGGCCCTCAAATATTCCAACCTGATATAATAAAGGATCTAAAAAATTTAAACTCAATCACCTAGAATCCTTTAAAAAATACAAGAGTTTGAGAAAGATGGTATTGATGGAGTGATCATTCGAGTGCGGTTTATCATTCGAAAAATGAGGACGTCTTTAATAACATGACTTGATCATGCAGAGAACACGATATATTATCCAATCAGGAGAAGGTCTCCAATGACAGAAGAAAAAATATGAGAAATTGCTTCTATGAAAATTGTAATAGAAATGGGTTGGAGATGCACATAAAATCTCCTTTAACATATAAAAAAATAGAGACACAGAGGTGAGAGTGGAATTTCTAGCTTAGAGGACTGCATGATCATGAGATCATTTTACCTAAAAAGGACGATGAGTAAATTATGGGATGACATGAGGAATTTATTCCCTTCACATGATTAGTTCATTGATCTCATGAAGGACATATTACATGTCATTTCGATCATGTGATGACCATCAAATATATCAGCATGATTATGTGAAGAACTCTAGACATGTTAGTCATATCACTCAACAAACTTTGGATGTGTCATCCAAATCATGTGACACCGTCATATGAAGACCCTCAGAACTATTTGGAAGATCATACGATGACCCTTGGACATGTCATCTTGGTTCATCCAAAGACCCTCATACATGTCAGGAAGATTATGAAAATCCCCTAAACATGCTGCCTAGTTTATGTGATGACCTTCATACATGTCATCCATTTCATGAGGAGACCCTATACATGCCACCTAGTTCATGAGTTGATCTTTGGACATGTCTATAAGATCACACAATGACCTATAGCTATGATAACCTTGTCATGTAGTTTCCCTCATACATGAAAAATCAGATTACACATGACCCCCATGAATGCTATCTTGTTTCACACAATGTTCTCTAGATGTGTTAGTCTTATCATGAGAAACCCCTCAAACAAGTTGACAAGATCACATGAATACACTTGGACATGTCAAGAAGGAATCATCAGAAATGTCTGGAATACATACTTATACATGCCAGGAATACATCCTCAGACATGTTAGCCTATTGTTATAGACATCATTATATATGAAAACATTTTCTAGAAAGCATACTTGGATATGTACCCTCAAGACATGGGAACCCTCAACCAGGAGTCTTTGGTCGAGCATTACCCATTTGTTAGGGAAGTGTTCATAACTGACTATATTTATGTATATATGAAGCCTTATTCATTCCATGAGACCATAATTTCATCCAAGCATGTTCAATGGAACAATGAGCCTCCACCTTGATGTATGGCCCTTGAAATTACATTTAAATTAACCCATAAAACCCACATCATATAGGTATATGGTCTTTCCACATCCGTTAGTGTGTTAGGAAACATATTGAACTAATAGAGATCCAATTCATGTTATAAGAAGGATTCATAGGTCCCCTTTATAATGCCCAAGTTCCATATCAAACATCCCATCATGGATGCTTCAATGGCTATGTCGTGAGTCTATATACTGTGTGTCTGATTTATTTATATCCCTTATTTATTACAACAAGAATGCTTCACATGAGTTTAGTAAATTTTAAAGATTGTTCTAGTAGAATAAAATAATCCACATTAATGTAATCCTCAGTATGTAATCCATTCTCAAATATAGTTAACTACATAAACATTGATTCCTATCTTTATAGGATACATATAACACCTTCCCAAGGCCATATATCCATAAATGACGATTAAATTACCTTATATATATATATATATGTCATTTATAAATGATGAAAAACATCATGGGTTGATTCTAAATGAATTACGATGGTTTTTATTCTTTTCATCATGAGATACATAAGAATCCTCCTAGAAGTTTAATTCCAATTCCAAAACTACAACCGCCTTCAATGATGATAGTAAAATCTATATTTCTGGAGCATATGGATTGAAATCTCAAGAAGCCACTTATTATTAAGGATTAGTGGGAAAAATTTGGAAAACCTCTTATATATACAAATGGTTTAATTTATAGAATGAATTCTTTAATATTTAGTGATTCAACACCTGAACATTTATTAGGTTTACTTGTCCCATAACCAGAATTGGAAAAGATTCATGAACATATCTTAAATATATAACAGATTTATAGAGTATGAAATAATTCCCCCAAATAGGTTGTGATGATCTCATCCTCACATCCTCTCTACCAATGTATGTTCCTAAGTGTCATTGTGTTTGAAACCCCAACTGACCATCTTACTTTAGAAAGGTGGCCCATGGTTCTTTAAATATGTGGGAACTGTTTGGAGTTTCTGTTGGAATGAATAGATTGCGAAACTATATTAAACCCCACAAAATCAAATGTTGATATTTATATATAGCCTTTTCTGAAAATAAAAATATTAAATATGATGTGAAATCATGTGATAAAAGAATAATTGAGTTCCATAGTCTTCCAACATCTTGTTTCGCAAACCTGGATACAGTATACCATTACCATTCTGTTAGAAATAATTAAACCATAAAAATGAAAATAAATTTCCCCCATAAAAAAATATTAATTCTCAAAATAACTTCCTATATTCATTCACAACTTCATTTTATCCATATGAAAACATATAAGGGAAATTAAAACTAAGAGAGTGACCTTGTGAAGTTATCATTTTCTTAACATAATATACATTTTCTAAAAACATAAGTGGAAAACAATTACTATATTTTTCTATCTAGGGTGTATTTGGTCAAATATCACTCATCTAATAGGATAAATTCATGTTTTAGGGAGACTTTTAGTCTTTATCTCATAGTTTCAACAACACTTTACCCTTACTCGGGTGAAAAATATTTACCATGGGTTCTAATCATGATGAAAAAATAATAGGGAAATATTTTCAAAATTTTAACCTCATGATTATAAATATGGAATTAATTTTTCCAAATTTCAATTTATATAATTAGAAGAATTAAAATTTAATATAAATTCATCAACATTTTTTTATAAAAATGCATTTTAATCCCTGAAATGAATTTATAACAAATTCAAGTATAAAATTGAAACCTAGGAAATTAATTAGATTATTTATTCTTAAAAGATACCTATGTTACATTAATATAGAATTAATAACACAATGATACTTTAAAATTAATTTATTTAATGAAATGAAATGATATTTTTATAGAGAATTCATTATTATTTACTATTCTCTTAAAAACAAATATTTTTTGAAAAATACTAAATATTTTCCCTAATATAATATTAAAAATATATTTTCAAGAATTATATTCATTTCATAAAATAAAAATTAAAAATTTTTATAAATTAATCATAAATTCCACGCATAAAATTTGATAAAATATATTTTTAGAGAAATTTCTTTTAAAGCATAAAATGACTTTACTAAAATTTGAGTTATTATACATTATGAATTAGTTAATAAAATTTAATTAAATAATATCATTATAAATACTTTCCATAATTTATTTATTTCAATTAATATCTCTAATTTAATGGCTAGTTTGACAACCTATTACCTTTTAAAAAAGGGAATTATGTTCGATATTTTATTTGTTATGCAACACTGAGCTTAAATGAACCATGAAATATTATTATTTAAATTTTATAGTTATAACCTAGCAATTAAATTTGAGAGTATAAATTAGATTAACCACATCATTTATATATAAATTTCATAATAATTAAGAATTAATTTATTAATTCTTTGTAATTAAGCACTCACTTTTTAGAAAAGATATTTTATTCTTTCAAAATATATTTTCTTAAAAAATGTTATTTATTAGTTTTTATGACAAAATATTATAATTAATTTAATTTTTTTTTAAAATTATATATTATGAAAATGAAATAATTTTTAAAATAAACATATGAATATTATCTAAGTGTAATAATTTAATATTTTTTAAAACAGTTTGATTTTTCAATAAATAGTGAAAAATATTATTTTTATTGAAAATTGAATTTTTATTTAATGTATTTATAATGTTAAATTATATTTTGGATTAGTTTTAGAATTTAATTAGTTACATTGTATGAAATAAAATACAATTACATTCTATGTACTTAATTTTATACATGAATTTAACATTAAAAGATTTTATACTTAAAAAGGAATTTTTTCTTAAAAACTATTTTTCATCATATTTTTCTTTTTTAATAATAAATTTTTGTTTTCAAAATAGGTGTTTTGAATTTTGAACAAATTATACCATATTTTGAATCAAGGGTTCCAAATTTTGAAAATAGTTCTCTTTTATTTATGGTAAATATGAATAGTAATCCTATTAACTTTTGTTTCCATGCTAAAGGGTAAGCCGAGTGATTAAAGTTAAAAATAAAATTATAAGGTCTAACAAATGAACCTGAAATATTACTTATTTTAATTTTATGAATATATATTTTCCATAATCATCCAAAAGTCAAATATATGGACTTTTTTCCAATTTGACATGATTTAACCATTATAATATTTGTCTGAATATAAGCCAAAAATCTCAATCTTTCTTTTAATAGTTATAATATTATTAACATAGAGATAAAAAGAGTATATATTTGGTCATAAATATTAATTTTAAATCTAAATTATTTGTTTTTATCATGATAATTTATTTCTAATTTTTAGCTATGAAATAATTCCCTTAAAAGCTTACCGAATTCTAATGTACTAATTATTCAATTAATAAGACAATAAAATAAATGATATTAAAAATACTAAAATTTATATAATTTGATTGAATTTTTTTCATATATTTTTTTAAATAAAAATAAAATATTATAGTGGTTTGAATTCATATATCATAGTTCATTTTTTATCATAATGTTTTTAATATCAAGTAAATAAATAATTCCAAAATTTTACATTAATTTTATTTTTTAATAAATAATATTTTATTAAATTACATTCAATTACTAAAAATATTTTATTTAATGAGGTAAATAGTATATGGTTGATGAAATCAACCATGTTTCATTTAGGGTATGGTTTTTTACTTTTATAGTTACTATATTAACTTTTTAAGAGTAAACAAATTGATATCAACGTAATTGTCAAAAGGGTTAATGAAGGGTTAAAACAAAAAGATAACTGCAGAAATGTGATCCAAAATTATGCAAATTTTATTAGATAATATTATTAAATTTTAAATTCATATTAACTTTTAATATTATCAATTTAGTTCCAGTTTTACATTCAAATTGATTTATATTAATTTAATATTTTTGGAAATTCCAAGAATTCCTCTTCCATATTTAAAAAAGGGCACATATCCATTGTCCTTATACCACCATTTTGAGCCTTCTATATAGAACAAAACCTTACAAAAATAAATTTTAAAATTCCCTATACATAGTTTTTCGGTGTTGGTATACCCAAAACACCAACCCTAGGAACCATTTGAGGACATATAAAGGAGTTATTTCAAAGAAGATGTAATCGCTTTAACTGATAACCTTATTTTTAAATTCTTCTTACCACCTATAAATATGTGGTATGTATCATAAAATAGTAACATAGGTATCTTAATTATACTTAAATGTTATTATTTTTATTAATTTACTATTATCCACCATCTTTTCTATTAACTGATAAGCAGATGCATCACTCGTACGTACGTATAACTTACCGTCTCTACATAGAGATACCATTAATTTTCCATCACTATATTTTGTTAATGGTTATTATTAAAATTATAAAGTTTATATATTATATTTATTATATAATTATACTTCTAGAATAATAACATAATATCAATCTACTAACCATCCAATCCTTTGGAAAACAATAACGTTGGTCGTATGTACGTGTAGAGTACTACCTCCATAAAGAGATGTGATTTTATTTTCATTTCCAATTTTTTTGGATGGAAATAAGGATTAATTTAATGAATATATAATATATATGTGATACAATAATTATTATAGAATGATGAATTATTATTTTTATTTCTTTATTTCCATCTGTTGAAAAGTGAAGACATCGTTCATGTATATGTACGACCTACCAACTCCATGAATAGTGTAATCCATTTCTCTATGTATACTTTAATTTATGAATATGAATATGTATATTTTTAATATATATAATATTTATATCATTAATAAAATTCATGATATAATGGGATCATGATCTATGTTTATGGAAGAAAAAAACTGAACCAAAACAAACATGAACAACGAAGTAGATATCCCCTAGAATAAGGATTTTAATAAAGATCATTAATAAATAGGTGATAAAAAATTTATAAGTAAATAATGTATGGTATTATATATATTATTCTTTTCATTTTATATATTTATAATAAACCAATATTTATAATATAGGATTTTCAAACACATACGGGGGAAGTAAGACCTGAGGTAAGGGATTTTCATCTCAATTTTACTTTCGTGAGACACATGCCATATTCAACAATTGTTTATTGTATGTTTTTTATATAATATCCATGAATTTATTTTATAATTATTATTATGATATTTATTGGTATATATATATCTATATATGTTTATTTATTTTATTGTCCTTATGATTGAAACATTAAAAAAGTGGTAAGGGTTTTATGTTATAATCTCATTATTTATCGAGATTGTTTATGATTATGTTTCTGATGTTGAAATATTAAATTATACCTCTCAATAAACTCATAAATTTCCTATAATCTCGTTATTTATTGATACTACTTATTTCCTTGAATTTTAATCACCTTAATTACTCAAGATACAAAAAAAATATTTTTTAATGAAAAATTAATTTATTTCACTATTTTGTTGAATTTATTTTCATCCATATCCACGTTTTATAAAAAAAATTAAAAATGTTTTTAATATTACTAAGTAATTGTTTAAATCCATTTTAAACATGTTTTACATTTTATAAAATGGTTTAAAATCAATCTTGTTGTAGTTTTCCGTATGAGGTACTTTTTGACTATTTAAAAAATTATTTAAAGGAATGTTTTATTTTAAATTATACATCATGAGCATAATTTTCCACCATCATGAAATATCCTTGATTTGAATATTATTTTAAAAGTTTATACTTTTATTTTGAAATAATTGTTTCCCATAAAATGATTATGTTTCAAAAAATTTATTTCAAAGTGAAAATTATATTTTCCTTTTGAACAATTATAATGATCCTTTAAAGGAATTCTTCACCTATAATAACATCCCTATATGTTAAGTATTCATTATTCGGGATATGATTGAAATCTACCATCCTTATTATTTTTATGGATGATTTTAATTTTTTAATGAGTCCCATTTCTTTTCCATGGGTTATGTTATGATGAAATTTTTATGGAACCCATTTCTTTTCATAGGGTTATGATATGAAGAATGTTTTATACTCTTTAGGAACGCATATGTATTATTTTCATTATATGATGGGCGGGACATACATCTCCCCCAATACATTAAGTAAATATGGATAACTAATGATGTAAATATGACATGTGTGAACCTTAATTTCTTGTTCACAATTTCATGCATGGATCTAGTTTTCATGTCAATAAGATTAACCGTGGACCTAGATTTCATGTCCATAACATTAACCATGGAACTGAATTTTATGTAAAAATGATAATGCATGGACCATGTTTTCATGTTCATATGTCTATGCATGGACCATGAATTCATGTCCATAAGATTTTACATGATATTAGTTCCATGTCCATAATTTTATACTAGGGCTTGATTTTTTGTTCTCAACTTGATGAGTTATCTTTTTCCTATTTATACATGTTCAAAATGTTATAATCTTATATGTATGAAACAAAATCATGCATTATTCCAATGTTCTTATATCATATATAATGTTATTTGATTCCTTTACTTTTTATGTCTTATGAATTTCTGAGATTTATTCCATGAATTAAGATTATGATTTTTGATATGTAGGGTATGAATTTCAAATGTTATGATCATGTTCTCAAACTCTTATAGTCATGTAATACTGAAGTTATCATTAGTGCCTCCCTTGTTTATCCTTTCATTTTCATCTGAGCTCATACATTATTATGTTTCCTTTTCCATAGGTTTTGAAGAAAAGTTTTAGGAATCCTTTATATAAGAAGGGTTGTAGTTATGAAGAACATAATGGGAATATCTTAAGAACCAATTGTTTAAGTGTAAAATTTTTAAAAGATACTATTCCTAAAAGATTATATCATAAATCGTTATGATATGTAATGAATATTCATCTAAAAATATGAAATATCAATGTATGAAAATATATGTTTCTATAGTTTATATCAAAGAAAATTTTAGTTAAACATTAACTAATGGGATGATAAAACTAAAGTAAGAACCCAAGGAATAGATGTACGTATAAGATAATATCCTAACGTTTGGATAATGATCATGGATGACCTATTTTAAACGAAATGTGTCATAGATTAAATAGAAGGTATCTTGATTTAAACATCCAAAAAATTATTTTTCATGATTATTTGGTTTTCCACTAAGATTATGATTGACCAAACTATGATTTTTAGTTTTTATGAATGGATGGAACTCAAAGGAATAATATGAACAATGAATGTGATAACCAATGAAGTGAACAACCTTAGGGTAAAACAAATGTATTAAGAGATGGGATACAATAACATGTGACTATTCTCTCTCAAACCTCTCAAGATATTTGTGGTAATACAGATCATGCTGTACTTAAAAATGAACCAATAAGGGAGACACAAAGTTATTGAATCTTTTATATGAAAATGTCCACCATCCTCATATGGGTAATCTGATCCAGTGGTAGTTGAGAAATGGTTCAATGATATAAAAGAAATATTTTCCATTATTCAGTGCTTAGACCATGAAAAATAAATTCATATATATTTATTACTCAAATGTCAAAGAAGATAAATAGTGGAATCTTATTTATAATATGATTAAAGGGAAGAAAATTTACTCCATGCAATGAGATAAGTCTAATGGAATATTTTTCAGTAGGTAATTCCCTCATATTCTACATATGAAAATGGGGCAACAATTATTTAAGCTTATGTAAATAGATGTTGAATCCATTGGTACCTATGTAGAAACTTTTACAAGACTTGAATGGTATGCTTTAAATTTAATCATGAGGCTTGAAAAAAAATGATCAATTTTGTTTATCATTTTTAAACCAAGTATTCACAATCTATAACCCATAAGGGACATTGGAAGTATTGACGAAATATTATGATGTTCATTGAAAGTGGAAATAAAAGATAAAAACCCTCAAGGATATGATGATAAGAAAATGATTATGGAGATTTATAGAATATCCAATGGTTATCACGATGAGGGAATAAAATTATTCAACCTCATACTTTCCAAAAATGTCTGAAGGTGCACTTAGGTGAATTTTTTAATGGAATAAGAAGATGATTCAATTGTGGGAAGCCTGGAAAATGAGAAAATTAATTTATAAGTGATGTGAAGAGGATAGTAAATGAAAAGAATGGAAGGATAGATCAATAGAATACACTAATCAAAATTATATTCTTCAGATGAAAAGAGTTTAATAATTATGAAAATCATTGTCCTAATCCAAGGGCTAGTGAAGATAATAATCCAACACAACATTTGATCTCATAGGGAAATGTAAAATCATAACCAATTACAATATTTTATGAGAATCATGATAGTTATGGAATACAATCATTTAATATACGATTGGGGATTCAATATTGAGTTTTATATGAAAAATACCTCTTAAAATACTATTTTTAGAGACATTTTAAGTGATTTTGAGTATTCATTATCTCTATCAACCTAGATTCCATGTAAAGTTTTTGAATAAGAAAATTATATTTGATATCATTAATCAATATATGATTGAATATATGTAAAAGTAAATACTCAAACCAATAATGGAATTTTTTTCTAAGATAAAATAATATTTGAGGAGTTGGGGGGGTGAATTACCTTTTGGAAGCATATAATCTTTTTTCATGAATTTATTTTGTGAAATTATTCAAATATATTTGAGAATATGTGATCAACATATATAAATTTTGGTTTGATACATTATGAAGTGATTAAAATAATTTTTAAATAGTACTTTGAAGGATATAAGATAAAATCATCTTTGGGTTTTCATATTGGACTTACATATTTTATAGGATTATTATGTTTTACTATTTTTTGGAATGGAATATGATGAAAATTTTCTATTATTGATGAGAAAGTATGATTTATCATATTGGATAACCACAACTTATCATTTTGGTTTTGGTAAATATTAAGATAGAATGTATGACTTCTTATTCTTTTATGGATCTTATGATCCATTAGAAATTAATTTTCATGCTTTAGGAATGAGAAAATAATCTTAAGTTTAAATTTATTGGAGTAAGAGATGAAGTAGAAATCGATCAAAGCACAATTAGAAGATGTAATTGTACTTATGATATGGAAACAAATCTTGTAATTATATTTTATTATAATCTTATTCTTGATAGTATGATATTATCTCAAATTTTAGTAAAGGATATTTAAATATAATGTAATACTTTTACCTTCATTTCCAATGAATCGATTGTCACTTCACCCATAATAGATTCAATGTTTTTTGGTTTCTAACTTTATCCTCAACATGTTATATACCAATCTCTATCAGTCCTTTGGAAATAGTTTTTTTCTCCATGTAAACATTTTTACTTCCCACTAATGTTCACCTATTGGGGAACCAGGGTTTTCATTATTTGAATTTAACTTCATTTTCTCTTTCACACTTTTCAAGGGGAAGTTTAATTAACCCTTTTTATTATATTGGTTTTCAATAAAAAAAATTCAAAAACCAACACCGAGATTACTGAACACAAGGTAAAATTATAAGGAAAATATTTATTAAATGAGGGATAATTTTTCTGCCTGAGACTTTTTAAAGGACATTATGTTCAACAATGTATATGATAAGCAACACCAAGCATAAATAAACTACAAAATATTATTATTTAGATTTTATAGTTAAAATTTTTCCATTAAATTAGTTGGTAGGACTATGATAAAAATATCTATAAAATATATATAATGGTCATATTCTATAAATATTTATGGATTGAATCTTGGTAATTAATCATTCAATTTTTGGAAGACATTTTATTCATCCAAAAATACATTTTATTCAAAAATGGTATTTATTACTTTTTATTAGAAAATATTAAACATAATTATTATAATATTGATATTTTTTTTGATAAAAATGATATTATTTTTTTAGTAGTAATATAAAAATTATCTTATGGTGAAATTTTTATATTTTTCTAAAAAGATTGTTTTTTCAATGAATAGTGAGATATATTGATTTTTATTGAAAATAGTATTTTATTTTAAATTATATGTAAAGTAAAATTATATTTTGCATTAGTTTTAAATCATAATTAGCTCATTTTAGTAAAAAACAATCCAATGGTATTATCTTTAAATAATTTTAAACATTAAATTAATATAAATACATTTTATACATAAAAAAGCACATTTTTATGAAAAATTATTTTTCATTACTTTTTGAAATTTAAATTTTAAATTAAATTATATAATTTATTTGTGCGGAATATAGTAAAATGGATTCTATATTTGGAATCCGGATGTACATATTTGGTGTATATTTATTTTAATCAAATATGAATAGTAAACTTAGTAATGTTTGTTACTATGGTAAAGGGTAAATCATGTAATTAAAGATAAAAATAAAATTATAAGGACTAAATAAGGAAACTAAAATTTCTTTAATTTTATTGGATGAATATATATAGTATAAAATCATCCAAAATTTTAATATATTTCCTTTTTCTATTTGGAAATGATTTTTATATTTATAAATTTTAAGTGAATATAAAACCAAAAATGACACACTATTACTTTATATAACAACAATATTTTTTAATATAAGGATAAATGAATGATATTGATTGTTATAAATATTAATTATAAATCTATACTATTTATTAATTGTGGTATTTTTTATGTTTTTTTACTGAAATAATTACCTTTAATGATTACACAATATTGATATACTGATTATTCTATTAATAGGAAAATAAAAAAATGATCTAAAAATATTTAAATTAATATATTCTGAATTATGTTTTGTTCCCAAATATTTTTGGTTGATAATAATTAAATATTATTTATGTTTTAATACATCATATCTGAATTCCATTGTTGTCTTTTTGTTATTGAAGTCAAATTAAATGAATAGTTCTAAAATTGACATTAAAGATATTTTATAATAAATAATATTTTATTAAATTAAGTAAAATTCATAAAGAAGTTATATTTGACCAAGTAAAAGGTATATGGATTATTAAATCATCCATGATCCATTTATTTTTTTCTTTTATAGTAACTATATTAACTCCTTAAGAGTAAAAAATCATTGATATCACCATAATTGTTAAATGGGTTTAAACAAAAAGATAAAGCTTAAAATGTTATGCAAAACTTGCCAAAATTTTATTTGAATAGATTATTTATACTCATACATAAATTATCTTTTAATATTATCAATTTTGTTACATTTTGACATCAAAACTATTTTATATTAACTCTACATTTTAAGAAATTTCATGTGTTCCCCTCCACTAAATTTAAAAAGGTCACATATCCTTTCTATTATACATACTATTTTGTTCCTCTATGATAAAAAATAAATAAAATACATTATAAAAATCCATAGACACATTATATAGGTTTTTTATTCCCAAAATACCATCCATATAATCCTTATAAGCGGATCTAAAAGAGTTATTTCAAAGAAGATGTAATTACCTTAATTGATCACTTTCTTTTTTTACATTTTCTTTAACTCTTATAAATATATATTATGTATCATAAAATAATAATTTCAGTATCTTAAAAATACATTCTTGTTATTTTTATTAGTAAATATCCATTATCCACCCTTTTAATCATCAAACAGGAAATGAAAGTATCGCTCGTACGTACGTATGGCTTACCGTCTCCACATAGTGATATAATTCATTTTCCATCTCCATATTTCATTAATGGTTATTATTATGATTTTAAATATTATATATGATATTTATGAGATAATAATTCTATTTGAATAAAAATATCAACTATAACTTCATTAATTCTAATCTTATGGAAAACAATCATGTCGCTTGTACGTACATGTAGACTACCACCTCCACGAAATAGTTTGATTTTTTCATTTCCATTTTAATTATATGTTAATAAAGATATATTAAATGATTATATATGATATATATGATATACTAATTCGTTATTAATGGTTAATTATTATTTTCCTTTCTTTCATTCCTTTAATTGAAATGTGGAGACATCATTTAAGCGTACAAGCAGCCTACCCTCCCTATGAACAATATAGTTATATTTTATGTATTAAATTTTATTAAAAAATAGAAATATGTATATAATTAATATATATGAAATTTATATAATGATTAAAATTATGGATATTATGGAACCATGATCAAATTACATATACCAAAACCACCAAACGAAAACATATATGAAAAATGAAGCAGAGATCACGTTAAATAATGATTTTAATATAAATTCATTAAAAACATAGTGACAAAAAGTTATAAGTAAATCATATATGGTATTATATGTATGAATATGGTTATGTAATATATTTATAATAAACCTATATATATTATATAGGGGGTTCGAACATGTATAATATAATTCGAACGAGAGGAAATGTATTTTCATCTCATTTTTATATGTAAGACGCATGCCATATTCACCACTTGTTTCTTTTATGTGTTGTATATACTATCCATGAATTTATTTTATTATAATTATTATGAATGTTTTTAGTATTTACATATCCGTATAAAGTTATTTCTTATATTGGTCTTATGATTCAAATGTTACCAATGTAGTATGGGTTTTCTGTTACAATTTCATTGTTTATCAATATTATTTATGATTATGTGTCCAATGATGAAATATTATGACATACCTATAAATAAACACATAAATTTATTATCATATATATATTTATTTATAATACATATATTTTTTTCATTTTGTTTCACCTTCATTACTCAATAGATTGTAAATATGTTTTTAAGGGAAAAATACTTTATTTCCCTCTTCGGTTGAAAAACATTTTTTTACCATATCCGTTTTTTCAAAAAAAAATTTAAAGTAGGTTAGTACCTTTAAAAAATTAATCTTGAAAATAACTTTTAATCATGTTTTAATTTTTAAAATTTGTTTTAAAATGAATCATCTTGTTTTTTTCCTCACAAGGTACTTTTTTACTTTTTACAAAAATATGAAATGAATGATTTCTTTTAATTATAATGAATGAATAGAATTCCCATATATCATGATGATCAATTATTTGAGCCTTAATTTTAAATTTAGAAGGTTATTTTCAATGAAAATTTTTTCATTAATATTTCAGATTTTTTTGTTGTTTTAAAAACAGGTTATTTCAAAGTGATAATGATAATTTATTCAAGAAACATTACTGTGATCCTTTAAATGAATTGTTAATTTATGATAAAAGCCTTTGATGTTACATATGATTTACTAGGTATATTATCCAATGATATCATAATTATTATTTCAATTAATGTTTAATGATTATTTTTAGAAAATGTTTATCAAACCCATTTCATTTCCATGGGTTAGGCTGTCATGAAATGATTCTGAAACCAATTACTTTTCCCAGGTTCGGATATGATGATGTTTTATGATCTAGTGGTAGAAACATATGTGATTTTCATTATTTTAGGGGTGTCACCTATATTTCCCTCTAATTAAATAGTTAAACATGGATAAATCATGTGGTAAATATGATATGTGTGACTTTGATAACATGTTCACAAATACACGGGTTGACATGGTTTTCATATCCTTAAGACTAAGAATGGACCCAACTTTCATGTCCATAATATTAAGGGTAGACTTTGTTTTTATGATGATAATATTAAGAATGCACCTAGATTTCATGTCCATATGTTTATGTGTGGACCAAGATTTCATTTCTATAAGATTATGATTAGACCTTTTTCCATGTCCATAAGTTTATGTGAGGGTGTAATTTTATGTTCATAACTTGATTAGTGAACCAATATATATTTATACAAGTTTTAAAAGTTATAATATTATGTGTATTCCAAAAACTCATATGTTATTCCAATGTTATTCTCTCAGGGATCATGTTCTTTGATTACTTTATGAATAATGTATTATAAATTTCTAATATTTCTACCACATCACAATATTATGATATATGAAATTAAATGTATAAATTTCAAATGTTATGATCATGTAATTATACCATTATTATCTTGTTATATTCATGTGATCGTTAATTTCTCCCTTGTTTACCCTTACTTAGAATCTAATCCCTCCCTTTCACTTTTTTACTTTTCCCTAGGTTATGATGAAAAGTTTTAGTAATAATATTTTTAAGATGGGTTCTAGTTATGAAGAATATAATGGGAGTCTCTTATGTACCAGTTATTTTTACTTCTTGATTTCTAAAGAAGATGAACCGATACAATTCTTCCATGGATCATTATGATATGTAGTGAATATTAATCTAACATATTGAAATATCTATTTATGAAAAGTATTCTCCAATATAGATAGGTTATAACTGCAACATTTAAATAATATTTTTAAAGTATATTATGATTCTCCTAATGTGTGATGTTCAGTGTTAAGTAATCTATAAAAAATAGTATTATTTAAACCAAAATTTTGAGGTGTTATAACATGTTATAAACTATATTAAATTGAAGTAAATTCCAATACATATTGAAATGATTATCATGGGATTAATGAGATGAAATAAACAAATTACACCAATTCCCCAAAATAATCAATGATTTAAGAGCATCCAAAAGCAAAAAAAAATCCTATAAATGAAATTATAGATATACATGAGTATAAAAAAATAAAGTAGGTAACAAATTGTTGAATCTATGGAAACACATAGTAAAATAATATATTTAAAGATTTTTTAACACAAGGTATAAATATTAGTTTTCACATTCTTTTTAAAACAAAGAAAACATCATGCTACATGAACCTTTCCAAACAACCACTCTTTTATAAAATAAACACGAGGATGGTAATTGTTGTTTCAAAATTTTCCATTTAAACAAGGAAATTGGACCTTAAAACATTAAAAATAAACCAAATCACAATTTTTCCCTCTTTCTAAAACATCACATGAAAACTCATTTTACATGAAAAAAAGAAAACAATTTATTAAATTCCCTTTTAAGAAAACCTAAATCAATTTACTTTTTAAGACACACTTTCAAACTATATAAAAATATCCCATTTTATTGTAAATAATAAGACACTCAAAATGATGCATAAAACACACAAAGGAACCCAAAAATCTAGGAATAAATATTTAATAAATTCATCCAAAAAACTATAGCAATACAAATAATAAATATAGAGGAAACCGAAGCATGAAAAAAATATCCAAATGTATCCTCAGAATGACCTAAGTGTGATGGGAATCATTCCTAGGATCTTGTAATAAATGTTATAAACTAGAGATAAGGAACCTATGTCAGCACTATTGAATATTTTCACATCCTTGACAGCCTCATTAGACTATCGGGAAATAACATCCCTTAGGATCCATTTCTACTATTAGAATAAAAAGTTTCTAGCACATGATAAACCACCCAATCTATATAAGTAACATGTTATATCTGAGCAACATTACCAAGGTAAAATACTCCTATACACAAGACCTTTATCTTTTACAGGTCATCTAATATATTTCTTAGACTCCCATGATAAGTAAAATGGAGGTGAGAAGTAAATAATCACATATAATAAGTATAATGAATTTAATATTACTCAAACCTCACCTCCTACACCTTCACAAGTAAAAACCCTAATCATATATCTATACATAATACTCAAAACACATGTTAATATAAATAATCCCTAATGAGTTCATAAGCTATAATATGCAATGTAATCACATAGCGATTAAATAAGGTGTCCCAAATTCATAAAATCATTCCACATAATGTGCGAACCATGATTTTGAAAAATGATTTGGTGTAGAAGGAATATTTCCACCCTTGAAAACCATTTTCTAAATATCATTGAAAAACTAGTTTCAAACCCCACTTAAAATCTATTTGTTCCAAATCACACTTAGAGTTTCATTTGGAAATAAACTCTTTCAACAAGTTTTCCATTTAAAATAATAAATTTATTCCAATATAAAATAAAAAAATTCAGGAACCCTTTTCACAAAACCCCTACACTTTTTTAGAGGCCATTTTCAAACCACCATGAGACCCAAAACCACAAAATCCGTTCAAAAGAGGTCCAAATCCCATATTTCTATAAAAAAATCCTTTAAAACATTAAAAACCCATTTCAAATTTAAATGGGAATTAAACATACATCCAAAACATTTAAATCCATTTTGTAAATACAAATGGGAATTTAATCCAACACTTGGTAGGAAACTTAAGTCTATGCCAAGTCTATAATCCATTTTAAATCTAAATAAAAGAAAAAAAGGTAATTTTGAATACATTAATTTTATAAGAAACAATTTAAAATTTATGAATTATTTTAAAAGTTACAATTAGTAATGTTTTCAAGCACATATCATGTGACATAAGACCATTCTAAGAAAAATATACATTGAAATACCCACACAAGACTACCATGCCCAAAAAATATGTTTCTAAATTAAAAATATATAATTTAAAACACACAAAATATTTTATATCATGTAATACATGGGTGTTATAAAGAATAACTTACCTTAAATTACCAGCAATCAAGATGGAATGCAACACTACCAATGGTGGTTTCCAAAACATATGAGAAACAACCAAGAACACACATTCAAATACACTAATAATTGATGTCTTCAATAAACTAAAACCTAAAAACCATCAAAGGTTCATTAAAGGGAAAACATATAAATGGGAATTATAAAATAGAGAGATAATAGTGCAATTTTGGAAGAGAAAAAACAACTTAGGAAAATCACATGTTAATTATGGAGCAATGATATCGATTTGAGGGGAGGAGAGGAGGAGAAAGTGTCAGGTGGGGATCATTCTAGGGGTAGTGTATTGTGAGAAAGAGGATAAGAGTAATGGGGATTTTTTTCCTTCATTAAGGGAAAATTTGGAATTTTGAAATAAGGGAACCTAGTTATCCCGTACAGTTTACCCATATGATCTACCAAACAATAAAATACATATGCATTCTATATTGGAAAATAAATACATATTTTTCATGGTTTCTCTAAAACCCCGCATGGAGTTACAACATGTTCTCTAACCATGAAAAATTTTATTGTCCCGTTAATATATCTTACATGTACGTTTTCCTCATGGTTACAATTAACTACACACAACCTTTATGCGGAAAACAAAATTACAAAATTTTGACCTCAATCCTTGGTCTTTAAAAAAATTAATTCACAAAAAATTAATTAAACTAATAAAAAATAAAAGGTTAATATTATACTAGAGTGTCATAGGTTATTCTATATATATTATTTTTGAATCCCTATAAGGGAAAAATATTGTTCCTCAAATAATATTGGGGATTTATGTTTGATTTGATTCTTCCTTGATCATTCAGTATCATGAGATGATGAAAATAGATGAATTCAAAACTATTGTTGTTGATTTTCATTTTATTGGAAAAATATCCAAAATTAGAGGGGAAATCATTCAGTGTAAAAATAAATATTAGGGAAAATGAATCCATTGTTATATCATAATCCATGTATGGTTATGAGTGAAACTACAATTTAAAATATCAATAATTTTAAAAATTTAGCATATTAGTATCCTAATGCACTCAATATTTAAGAATAAGTGTCAAAATAATATATACTCTTTTTGAATGGAATAATAAAAATATAATTCACTATAAGAAAAGATAATAGTATTATTAGAAATGATTCAAATCCGTGCCTAAAGCATTGGATACCACATGGTTCAAAATATAGAAATCATCACCAAAGAAAAGGGAAATGTCCTATGTTGGTTCAAGAAATAAAAAAAGACAAGGAGAATAGATATTTTTTGATTATGATATTCCTTAACAAATCAATCTACCATAGGTACATGATCATGATCGAGAGGAAATTTCTCTAAATTTCCCCAACACTGGAAGTTGTTGGAATTGAGTAGATACCATTATTGAACGCACATTTTCATTCAATATGGAACTTGAAATTATTTATGATGATTAAGAACCTAAAATTGTCAATGAATTCATGATTGACCAAATTAGAATCCATGAATTCTTTTGATCCATATTGAATTAGCTCACTAAATGTGTGTTTTTTTGCTGAATTGTGAAATCCTCATATGTTATTAAACCCACAACATATAAATAGGTATTTTTGAGAAATATAAATAAAAATAATGAACTTGTGAGATATTAAGCATTAATTGTTTCTAAAAGTTTCTCATAAAGGATCTATATTTATTATGATGAAACATACTATATTATTATGTATTTTATAATCTTTTTATATCTTATAATGTTTTTTATACATGAAAAATTAAATTTTGCCTCATTGATGGTGTGATTTAGTACATTTATGTTAATATTGACAAGTATATTTGCATAAAAATCCTAGAAGGACTCAAAACACCAGTGCAATATTTCAAATATCTAGATCATTATTCAGTTAAATTAAACAAATCATTATATGTATTAAAAAATTAGTATGTATATGGTATAACCGTAAGTGAATATTTGATAAAAGATGGTTATAAAAATGATCCAATTTTCCTATGTGTCTTCATTAAGATGTCTAGATATAAATTTGTATACATTACCATATATGTTTGTGATTTGAATATTATTGGAACTCTTAATGAAATTTCCATGGCATTAGAATATTTAATAAAGGAGTTTTAAATTAAATATTTTTGAAATACGTAATTCTTCCATTTATTAAAATTTGAAAAAATTAACAATGAGTTTTTTTCATCAATCATAATATAATACAAAAGTCTCACAAAGGTTCAATTTAGAAAATTCATATCCATTAATTACACTAATGGTTGTATAATCTCTTGATTGAGTTAAATATTATTTTAAGCCATAAGAGGATAATAAATATTTTTTGGGTTATAAAGTACCATTTTTTAGTGTTATTGGATACTAGTGTTCCTTTAAAATAATAAAAGGTCAAATATATCATTCTATATGAATTTTTTGTCTATGTATAGTTCTTCTAATACTCATCAACATTAGAATTGTGTCAAATATATATTAAGACACCGTCAAGGAATAAAATATTATGGTTTATTTTATTCTAAAATTTATAAACAAAAATTAGTTTATTATTCCAACGCTAGATACTAGTCTGATCCATATAAATAAATATATTATACAATATATTTATTTATATATGTAGGAACTTATATTATATAGAATTATAAAAAATAAACCATTTCTACGACTTCCTAAAATCATTCTCAATTGACTGTAATTCATGATATGAGTTGCGAATGTGTTTGATTGAGATCAATTATTCATCATATCATAAGTAATTTTGGATTATATATAAATAATTATATTCTCTCAATATTATATGAAGTAAATTATAATGGTATAAAATAATTATAGGGTGTATCTATTAAAGGTGATAGAACAAAATATATCTCACCAAAATTATTTTTCACTCATGAAATTCAATAGAACGGTGATATTTATATCTAAAAAATAAGGACTTGTGATAATCTTGTATATTTACTTAGGAAATAATTACTAACAACATGTTTTTGGAATTTAATTTATAAAATTTTAATGTGAATACTATGAATTCTATATTAATTTTATGTCATGCTTTTGGGAATACATCACCATTTTCCCCTTCGTTAGGGGTTTTCCATTGGGGTTCCCCAATAAGGATTTTGATAAGACATACTAAATTGGAATGGAATTAAATAACTTAAACTTAACATGTTTTTCTTCCATGGTTTTTCGTAATGATCATATAAGATACAAAATAAATTATGACATACTGGGGAGGGGGAGGGGGTATAAAACATTATATATAGATTTCATAATTATATAACTCCTCATTCCAAAAAATACCTTTCATATAAACAACCCATCACATGAAAAATCTTGGTTTACAACCATTCCATTAGACATAGAGAATAAAGTTATATTTACACCACTGATAGAATTTTACTTGTATATAAAATATATATATTTATAATATAATATAAAGAAATGATAAATTTTTTTACTATATTATATCCTATTCTTCATATTTTCATTATTTCTTCTATTATGCTCATTTTCCTTTGATTTACTTATCTCTCACCATTACTTCACCTTCGATCAATGTTGCATATTGATTTTAATTAACACTCAATCTATTTCATAACAAGTATTTGTGTGTGTGAATATATTGTATATATATATAATTTATAAATATGCACACACATGTATATGAAAAATATTATATAAATATATAAATATCATACTTATATTTCCATTAAAAAGGTATTTAGTTATTTTAGTGAATATATGTATATTTATATTTCTATAAATAAATTACAAATATATATTCCAATGTGTGGGAATCTGTTTATATTTATATTTATCAATATATATATATATATATGTTTTTTTATTTATTTTTACTTATTTGTATAGATATTTTATTATATAAACATATAAATATCATATTTATTTTTTAAATTTTAAAAAATATTAGTTGTATAGTTTTTTTGAAATATAAGTGTGTGTGTGTATTTCTATGACTAACTCATATATATATATATATATATATATATATATATGCGTATGTTAATGTGTATATATATGTGTGTTTATATTTATAACATAGTTATATATACATACTAGTTAAATTTATAAAAAAATAAGAAAATAATACATACGTGAATATTTATATTTACTTATTAATATAATTATTTATTATATTCATAATCATTTAGTTATAAATATATGTATTATATAGTTATATATTTATAATAAATTAATTATATATATAGTTATCAGGGAGGGATTTAAAATCTATACCAACTAAGGACATATATGTCTTATCATATCTAGGATTGATATGATATCTATCTCAGATAAGCATTTCATCTCACCAAATATGGGAAGGATTTTTAATTCATTCTATATAAGAATTTTTGTATTAATATTTCATGGATAAATCTTAAATCTATATTAGATAAACGGTTGAATCCCATCTTTTTTGGAATAGATTTCAAAATATATCCCAAAAATATTAAGGTATACATATATAATGACCTAATGTTATCTTATAAAAATATCATATCTTTTTTAGATGAATATTCATACATATATAAATTACACACCCAAGGAATATGATGATTTAGTGTCTTAGGAGACTTTGTACAAAATATTATTATTTAATGAAAGATTTTAAAAATCACCCATATTGATCTTCCCCATTTGTAATCTTCATAAACATACTCTACATAAAACCATTCATCATAACATGGGGAAAAGAAATATATGAAAGGGTTTGCCTAGATTATTAGTATGGGTAAATATGGGACATATCATTCTATGATCATATATAATTATTAGATAAGAATAAGTGTATGAGATCTTGAACATAACTTACAAAGGTCATACCCAAACATTCATTGATCATGAAACCGAGTCATGGCATAAAGAATTATCATTCCAAAAGACATGATTCTTAACATTGTTAATTCATCATAATTCTTGAACAATAATACCATGTCATAAAATTATTGAATATATATATATATATACCATTTAATTATTCTATCTTAACTACAAATACCAAAAAACATAGTGTATCATACCTCATCACTGATTTACCAATGTGAATCAATACCATTGGTCTATTTCCCATTGGGGATCAAGCCTATCAACTTGTTTACTATTTTTATCTCATGAGATATAAAGCTTTACACAATATATTGGAGGGAAATATATGAAAAAAATAACATAATGTAAAGTACACCTCTATGAGAAACAAGATCATAAAAAATTAATCACATCAGAATCAAAGAAAAGAAATTGTCTTTATAAAACGTTCATCATATCCAAATCCATGAAAAGAAATGGGTTTCATAAAATATTTCTTCATAGCATAACATATGAAAAAGAAACCGGTTTCATAAAAATATTTTCATCACAATCATAATCCAAATAGGGAAAGAATAATTATCCTATTATTAGATCATATCCTCAATAAATATTAATTAAAATCAAATGATGTCATCTTATATGGAAAATTATTCTGAAAGAAAAATAACTTCGATAATTTCTTCAGAAAAATATCCTTTCATTAAAAATAACCACTTTTACGTTATATTTTCATAAAATATGGGGAAATATTTTTCTTTAAAAATAACCTTTTAAAATTATAAATAATTCTTCAAATAAAATTATTATCAGGAGAGTGGGAAATTTTGTTCATTCCATTCACAATAAAAAAAATTTCAATATGATTTTCAGTAAATGCCATATGGGACTTTTTAGGAAAAAGAAATGAGGTTTACATTTAATTTTTTATAAAAATTAAAACATGTATAATAATTTATTTAATAAATAATTTGGATAATGTAAAAAAAATTGAAAATATTTTTATAAATCATGAACATGTATGAAAAAATGTTTTCGATTGAATAGAGAAATGAATTTGTTTTTTCATAGAAATATTATTTTAGTCCCTTTAATCC
Source organism: Viscum album (assembly GCA_963277665.1). Lineage (NCBI taxonomy): Eukaryota > Viridiplantae > Streptophyta > Magnoliopsida > Santalales > Viscaceae > Viscum > Viscum album. Next base: position 1,270,654,925 of record OY728139.1, on the reverse strand, counting down.
ATCAAGAGAGGAAAATTAAGGTAAAAAATTTATCATCCAAAAATTACTAGAGTATAAAAAAATACATCAGTTTTTTTAGTGGTATATCACAATGTTTCACCACCAGAAACATAATAATAAATAATCTTGACAAACAATGAGATTGTAACATAAAACCTTTACCATTTTGGTATCTTCTGAATTGTAAGCCCCATTAAATAATAACATAAAAAATTTAAATATCATGAATATAAGTATATTAATGATATAGAATGTCGTATGTAATTATATAAACTACATAAAATAATATTGGTTCATAACATAAGTTATGTCCCAAAGAAGGCAATTCGAGACAAAAATCAATTACTTTTAGTATCTACTACCTTACTCCAATTTTGAACCACCTAAATATTGAAGATTGTTTTATTATAAATATATTATAGAACAATAAAAATATTTATCATACCATATATTATTTACTTATGAACTTTTATTACCCTTTTATTAACAATTACATGTTAAAATAATGTTTCATGTTATAAATGCTTCATTTTCCAACTATGTTTTGGTTGGGATTCTTTGGGCCTTTAATTTCGATCATGGTTTCATAATATATCGATAATTAAACCTGATATAAATATAATATACATTAATTATATAATTATTTATAGTAATACATAAAATTTAGATATAGACAATTAATTACAATGGTCATGGAGATGGTAGGTCGTACGTATTCCTGAAGCCTGTTTCCATTTTTTCACCAGATGAGATGAAATAAATGTAATTAATATATTAAATTTAAACAATAATATTATCTCATATATATATATATAATATTTTCATTAAACCTATCCTTAATAACTTTTATTTTAAGCATGAACAAATTACATCACTTATCGAGGTGGAAGTCCGCCGTATACATGAGAGATGTTATAATATTACTCTATGAATGGAATTTTATAAGGTATATGAGATATTATAAATATATAATTATGTTTTTTATAAATATAATATAAATTTGTTAAATCAATCATAATATCTTACCGTGAGGGTTGGTGGTGGAAAACGAACTAAATTGGTTCACAAGATTGTAGTCCTCCAGACACACGATTGATAGTTTCGTTTCCCACTTGATGGAAGATGAAATTAATTTAAGTAATTAAATTAACATAATAACATATAATTATATAGTATATCATTATTTTATTATATAATCACCTTTAAATATTATTTAATGTAGGTGGAATAAGAAATGAAATAAAAACATATGTTTAATAATTTTACCTCATCTTCAGAGAACCTCTTTAGGTTTATACTTAAATAATTATTAGGAGGGGTTAATAATAAAATTAAGGGATATAAAATTAGGTTAGTGAATAAAATAATATATTAATGTAGGTATTGGATAAACCATATGGATTTGGAATAGTGAAGAGGTGAGAATATTTGGTATCCTTTTATAAGTGAGAGAGATGAAACACTTGGAAATTTTGAAATGAAAAAAGTCTAACCATATTTTTAAATTTCCAAAAAGAAGAAAAATTTATCATTATTGAACATTATAGAGGATATGGTATAAATATGTCCATCATATGAGATTTTTATGATTATATAGATCATTTAACCCCTATATTTTTAGTTTAACCCCAGTAAACCTGTTTTAACCATAACCACAATAATTAATTTCTACTGTTCTTAATATTAATTTTGATAAAAAATTAAGTTGAAATTATTTTATAATATAAATTATTATGTTTCTAAATACGGAATCATTTTTTTAAAATTCCATTCATATAAATGAAAATTGTTTATTTACAATTAAACCCGTAGATGCAATGAAAAAAAAATATTTTGAAATAGAAAATCTTCAAAAGTAGAGAATGTTTTAATATGAAAATTCAATATATTATAGATTAAAATGAAATAATTTGAATAAATAATTATATAATATTACTTATTTTATAACCATCATAAAATAAAATCATTATTTTAAATAATTCAAATAGAAATTATGTTTTTAATAAAAAACAGTATTTTTATTCATCAAAAATTAATCTTTTCAGAAAATTAAAACCATTTTACTCAAAGATAATTTTGACATGAAATTTTAAAAAATAAAATTTATTTTTTCAAATACATGTCCTAAAAGTTTCAAATTTTTTTAACAAAAATCAAAACAGATAATTTTTTTTATAAAGTAGGTATTTTTGAAGAACATATTTACATTACTAAAAAGAAAGTACTTATTTATAAATATATCATATTTATCTAAAACCATTATAATTAATTAAAAAAAATTATTATTATAATTAAAAAACCAATTTTAATGGTATAATATAACTGTAAATTTCTAAAAATATTATTAATTGTATATCACAGCCCATTAAAACTCAGTGTGGCATATAACAAAAGATATTGAAGAAATTAAATTTATTCAAAAGAATTATTTCATAAAAAAATTAGTGAGTTACAATGTACACCAATAAAATTAATTTAATCCTTGATATGAAATCACATTAGATCAAATAACCAAGGATACTTCATCCTCATTGCATACTTAGGTTTACACATACCTTTTCCAAGTTGGTGGTTTCACAAAAAAACATTCACTTGGTGAGTGGTCTTATTTCGTATAACTTTCTATGTATGATCTATAATCATCACCGATTGTTCCTCGTAAGGAGGTTCATGACTAGTGGTATGACCACTAATTTTAGTACATATAAAGTATCATGTATGTACTTCATCTGGAGAGATACATTGAACACATCGTAGAGATATGAGTGGTTTAGTGGAAGAGCTTATCGATAAGCTATCATCCTAATACGATCCATAATTTAAAAGTGAACAATAAAACTCGGGATTAGTTTTACTTTATTTCTAAACATCATTACGTTTTTTATAGATATATTCTTAGAAACAACTTTCCACAGACATCAAATTCCTGAACACATTGGTGATTGTCAACATGAATTTTCTATAAACATTGTGCTTCCATTATGCGTTTCTAAATGTGTATTGTAAGAATCCAGATCTTCGTTTCAGGTACGCCTTTCCTTTTTCTAGAGTTTTTGAGAAAAATGGAGTTCCTAGAAATTTCTGAAGTACACACCATGTACTTTTTGAGTACACGCCGTGTACTCTTTTTCTGCTCGAAGCCGTGTGCTGGCTGTGTCCGGGCCATAGACACCGTGTGTAAGGGTGACGTGGAGGCCGATTATGGCGGAGTACGGAAAAACCTTGTACACGCTGTGTACTCTAAAAGTACACGCTGTGTAATTTTATTTTTTTTATTAATCGGACTGGGGTCACGCCTGATGCACTGAAACGTCTTCTTCTAGGTTCCTTTTGTCGGAGAGCACCGAGGTTCTGCGAATCTTTAAAGAGCCCACACCTCTCCATCCGTTCTCTGATTTGAGCTCTGTCGAATGCATTGGAAGCGCAACGGTGAGTTATCCGTTCTTCTTTATCCTTGTTCTATGATTCCACCTAGTTTTCAGGTTATCTAAGGTTGAACGTATTGTGTGTTTTCTCAGATGTACGATGTTCTAGGGAGAATCAGTCATCGTGGTTCAAGTATATCGATATCCTAGGATCGAGGTGTGTGGTTTGTGCCATTCTTTAGAATTTATTTTAATATTTTGTGCAATTTCGCCAATTCCCATGAACGGAAATTGATCGTTCTCCTGTTTTCCCTTGTTGTATTGCCTACTCTACTCGATTGCTATAGTTGATGTTTTTCCAGTGATTATGGTTGTTTTTTCTGTACTCTGGATGTTTTCTATGCTTGTTCTGCCTATTTGGCGTTTTTCCAGTTTCCATGCCCAGTTGTAGGATAGTGGAACTGTTGCTTTGTTGTGCTGTTGAGCCTTAGATTGATAGCTAAGTAGTTCTTGAGGTTTACCTGGGCAATACATGCATGCTGAGTGTGTTTATTTCCACACAGGACTGTGAGAACCTACTGTAGTAGACCATAGGGAGAATTGATGTAAGGGCTTCTCCAGAGTTTCTTTTAATACGATGCAAGACCACATGGGGAATTGATGACGAGTGCTTCCTCAGAGAGTCTGTAGTTCGTCGACGTGGTCCACAGGGGGAATGAGACGTTGAGTGGTTCCCCAGAGATCCTTTAGTACAATACGAGACTATAGGGGGAATTGGAGGTGAGTTCTTCCTCAGAAAGTCTATTCTTAGCTGAACTAGAGGGGTGAGACTGTGTGTTCCTCCTAGAGGGTTGCTAGTACTTATAGGTTGAACCATAGGGGTTTAGGCTGTGAGAGCTACCCAGAGGGTTACCTATTTTCTTCTTGTTTCTGGTTGGTTACTTGTGTACTTTATATGTTAGAACTATGGATTGTAGTTATTGTGTGCTTTCTATTTACTGCTTCCTACACTCTTTCATGCCTTGTATTCATTGTCTATTAGGCACAAATCTTTGGGTGATTGCCTAATGTAGATCACACCCTATTTGGGCCATGATTTTGGGCCCAAACAGACTATGTTGTTGCAGGTATATATAAGGTCAAGCGCCCTTCTACTTCAGGTTCTTGATTGCACTGGAGTTGGAGAGCATGGGACCGAGATGTGGCTCGCGATGCTGAAGAGTTTACTTTGTTTTCTTTTGCACTTTGTTTTTCAGTTGTACTTCAACACGTTGGTTTGTTTACTGCTTTCCATAGACATATATACCATGTTGCATCATTATTATTTTATATATTGCTTCTACTGTTCAGTTCAGTTGTTGTATGCTATTTATTGTTTCCACTATTGTGTCTCGTTGTTCTTCCACTGTATACTTTACCGAATGAGGGAATAGATTTCCCACCAAATCACCAAGGCCCTCGCTGCTAGTCAGCAACCTCTGGCATTTGGGGAAACGCGCTTGAGGTCATGTGGTGAACCAGGTATGGGTCCCCAGTGGAGGGGCTTCATATTCAGGTTGTTAAAGGTATAACCTTATGTACCATTTAGTTAAATAAATATAGTCCCATCATCATTCCTTATCTAAATTCATTCCATTACATTGTAGTTCTACAATTCATTACAGAGATTTCTTCATAACGAACCATCTGAATGCTTGCTAAAAATTTACAGATGTATGAAAACTCAACTAGAGGAAGGAGATGATACATTACTACCAAACAGGCCTTTAACAAAGCTAGAAATAGCATTTATCAGCACTAGAAAGTTGATAACAATGTGAGAGACATTAAAATCCCATGACTTTTTTATGTTCTGAAAAATAACTGATAAAGGGAACATTTATCTGCACTGATCAAAGCGATGATAAATGTATCATTTATCAGTGATTTAATAAGCACTGATAAAAACACATTTATTAGTTCTTCTTAAAGAACCTCAAAAATATTTATTTATAATCACTTTGAAAAGAATAGATAAAATTTAATATTTTAGTATACTATAACTGCTCAATATAGCACACATCAACACCATTAGTACCAGAAGCACCAGAAGCACACTAGCTATATCAACAAAAACAAGTGCCAATCTATAATTTAAATGAAATGGAATTCACAACATGAATACTAGAAAAAAACATTATCTTGTAGAAATTTCAAACACTGTTTTATACAATTACATAAATAAAAAATATTACATACATTCGAAAACAATACTAACTATCAATGTTACCACAATTTCCATTGAATTTCTTTGTCAAACTATTAACAATGCGTGAGAATCTTCGAAAAAACCACATTAACTAGAACAATAGAATCCAGTTGTATTAGGAAAAATTATAATGTGAGTAATACTAAGAAGAAATAAATTTAACAAAAATATGAAACAATACATTATTTATGTGGAAACTAATTTTAATGTGAAAACATATAGATTACCTTTGTGATTGAGTAAAGGTGAAGTCATTTCTATTCCTACAAAGGAAGTGGAGGTAACTTGAAATAAAGTGATAAATGCACCACTACAAGTGTGAAAGGATTTTAAGGGAGAATAAGAATGAATGTTATATAGAACACCCCAGCTCAAACAAAATAATCCACCTCTATAAGAAAACAATTATTATGTATGTAATACTAAAAAGATTTTAATTAATCATAAATATGAAATAATACATTAATTCTATGGAAAATGATTTTACTATTTAAACATTAAGATTACCTCTGTGATTGAGTAGAGACATCTTTATTTCCATTCTTGCAATGGCGGTAGAGGTAAAATTTAAGAAAGTGATAAATACACCACTAATTGGGTGGAAAGTTTTTAAGTGAGAAGGATAATTAAATCTAGATAGTGCACCAAAACTCAAACAAAAGAATCCACATATATATGAAAACAATTATTATGTCAGTAATACTAAAAATAAATGAATTAAACCTAAATATGATACAATACATTAAGTATATGTTCAAAGATTTTACTTTGAAAACATCAAGATTACATATGTGGCTGATGAGAGGAAACATAATTTCTATTCATGCAAAGTAAGTGGAGGTAACTCAAAAGGAAGTGATAAATGCACCACTTCATGCGTGAAAAGATTTTAAGGGATAAGAAGCTTGAATGTTGAACATATAACCAAACTCAAACAAAAGAAACCATCAGTATAAGAGTAAAATTATTGTGTGATTAATACTAAAAATAAATGAATTAAACATAAATATGTTGCAATACATTAATTCAATGTACAATTATTTTACTGTACAAACATCAATATTCCCAAACAAAAAACAATCAAATTACCCAATTACCCATGATTCACTTTTATTTGTGCTTAATCAAGTTTCACATTCACATGTCACTAACACAACACATTTACAAACACAATTCATGAAAAACAATGTACACATAGTGTGCCACTACTTGTATAATTAAGAACCATTTGAAAACATACACACACTGAATCAGTTCAAAAACATGCCTCACACCTATTATGTATGATAATAATTCATTTAAAATGTTTTCTAAAATAACCCCTAGATGCACTGTAAGGCATTACATGAAAAACCAACCCATTTTCACATGAAAATGGTACTTGTAAAATAAAATGGACCACATAACTGTATCAAATGTAATTTTCAACACCTATATAAATTAATAAATCTATTAAATAATTTATAGAACACATCCAATTAGAAAAAATATAGTTTACACCAATTCACAAACAATTCCATAGAAAGTACCTTTTTTAAAAATTTGAACACAAACCAAAATAATTCTCAAGCCTTGTATTCAGGCCACTTGGAATTGGGCCTTCAGGCTATGTAATGGGGCTCCCTCTACCCAGTCTAAAGAGGTCTTTGCTTTAAATAATAAATTGAGGCTTCGGCCCCACCTTTAAAAAAATACTTCCAAACCTATCCTCATCTATGAACCTTTGAAAAAATGATTTTCAACTTTCAAACAACCCATAAAATCCTTCCACAGAACACCACAATAAAACACACAGACACACACAACAAGGCCATTTTTCATTGAAGAACCCAAACCGAACAAAAAGTACGCCAAAACCTTTAAAAACAAATTTCACATCACTCAGACCATTTAATAAACCATTTACACATCCAAAATTTTATTTTTAAAACAAATTTTTAATTATTTAAACACTTCACAACTCATACTCAAAAGTGAAAAACAATACTAACATGCACAAAATGATCTCTTTCCCCAAAAAATCATTTTATAACACACACGCACCTTAAGAACCAACAAAAACACATTTCACTTTACTAAAAAATTAATTGAACACTTCTAATGATTTTTCACAACAAGGAAAAAATAGAAACATAACAATTTCTCTTTAGGAAAATTATTTTCAACATAGAGACATGTCAATGAATTTTCCAAAGAATTTGGAACCACCAAAATAAAATAAAAAGCAATAAAAAATTAACCTAGTGAATAAATTAAAATTATCTAAAAATGTTAGGGCCCAAAACCACCCACCTAGGTCTGAGAAATTTCCATAAAGTGATGTGAAACCCCATACACATCACAACCGTAATTAAAAACTGGATATCGGATGAGTTTTTCATGCAACTAGAGCACTGGAAATAGTGGAGTGGTGTGGCTCGAGATTTGATTCACTGAGGAAGAGTGCTGGAAGCTGGTGGATTTGTTGGAAATATCATGATATTGTGATGAGTCTGCAAATGGATGGGGTTTTTAAATAGATCAGGACACTTTTATCATCACTTATAAATAATAACTGATAAAGACACCTTTTCCTAGCTATTCTAACACAAGAATTGATACAAGGAAAATTTATCAGTGCTTTTTTAGCATTGATAAAAATCTTTCTTTATCAGCGATAAAAAAGTGATAATAAAACATGTATTTATCAGTGCTAAAATCATAGCACTGATAAATATTCATTTTATCAACACTTTATCTAGAACATATATATCCTCATACTCATCAACACTTTTTCTGTGATAATATATAATCTTTTATCATCCCTTATTAACGAATCACTATGAGAAGTTTTATAATTTTAAATATAAATTAAAAAGTGTAAAATTTTATAAATACATAATAAATATATACTGATACCAATATACTAAATATATACCTTTTTAAATATATTTATTAGAAGTTTATAATTATTTATTTCTAATTACGGAAGTAGTTTCAAAAAATATTATTTATATCATTATATATAGTTATATAATTAATCATATATATTTAATAAATATATATAAGTATATATATAGTAAATATATTCATTATTTAATTAAATTTATTATAAATTTAATAATTTTTTAAATATATATAATTTTTTTTATAATTATGTAAATACATTTAAAAAATATTTATTTATATATAATTCTAAATATATAATTCTATAAATATAGTGACTGTACATTTATAAATATATATATTTATAAATTTATTTTAAAAATATATATTTTACATTATTAATGAATATCTCATTTTATGTGCATGCATCTATGTTATAATTTAGTGAAATTGAATAAATTAAGACTATGTACACTTTAACAATATTGAAAAAAATTGATAAGTATGGCATATGTGCATTGTATATAAAAATGTATTAATTACATATCTGTAAAATCAAAACAATACACAATTGATCTATGTTAAATTGAAAAATCAAATTACATTCAATTATATGTTGAGTACTATGCAATTAGAGACAATAATTTTAATTCATATTAATTTTTAATTATAAACCATTATTCAATAAACATATAAGTATTTAATGTAAAATTCATAAATATTTTGTAATATAAAAATCATATTTTTATATATTAATGTATATCAATATATTTAATGTATAAAATTTAATAACATTAATTATCATAACTATTTAATTAATAAAATGTTAAATCATTAATAATGTATAATTAATCTATTCATTTTTATCAATAATTATTTAATTAATATAATTTATAATATTTTTTTAATAAACACATTATTTACTTATTTATTTATTATTTATTTACTTTAATTTATATAAATATTAATCAGTAATAAAAATAAAGCTCTAATAAAGGATACCCTGTATAAGTGCTAAAAATAAAGCACTAATAAAGGATATCGTTTTTCTACACTAAATATAATGCACAAATAAAAAATACATTTACTTGTGCAAAAAATAAATCATTGATAAAGGTTTTCTTTTCTCTGTGCTAAAACAACACCTTGATAAAAGGTTAAATTTATCAACACTTTAATTATCTGTGATAAATATTCCATTTATCATCATTATGTTATAATACTAATAATTACAATAACTATTAAAGGCATGTTTTGTTGCAGTGATACCAACCACCTTTGAAATCCATTGAAAAATATGTTACTGTATCCTCTAAAATTATAATTATTCTCTCAGAATGACCATTTTTATGAGGATGATAGGCATTTCTAAAACTCAACTATATTTCAGTATCTTGCTGAAGAGTTCTCCAGAACATTGAGGTAAACCTAAAATACTGATCAGATACTATAGAATATGGTAATTCATACAACCTCACCAATTCATTAATGTATATTCTTAAAAGTTGATCTAGAGATAAATATTCTCTAATAGTGAAGAAGTGTGATACCATTGTAAGGTGTTCGACCACAACCCATATATCATTATTCCCTTTATATGTTTCGGGGATTCGAACAAAAAAATCCATGGTGATGTTTTCCCACTTCCATTTTCATATGGGTAATGGTTGTAACATCTCATTATAATTTTATCTACTATCCTTAACTTGTTGATATACTGAGTACTGATATAAAAATTCTATAATATCACTCTTTATTTTATCCCACTAGAAATAATCTTTAAAATATTTATACATCTACGTACTTCAAGGATGTATAGAGAATAAAGAACTATGGTCCTATTTTAATAGTTCCATCGTAAAATCAAGTATGTAAAACACACATACACGGTTCCCATGAATTATCATTCCTTCGTAATCAATGTTGAATTTAGGAAAATTTCTCACCTTCTTCTGTAGCTCCACATCAATATTCTTTTAAACTTTAATATTTACATGGATAGATATTTGAGCACTCATTTGATAAGGATAAGATCTCTACCCTTCCTTCATAATTTCCAAATACATTGATTAAAAATATAGAAATATTGGATATTTGTTTATCCTTGTTAAGGATAAGTTAACATAATCCTTTCAACTTAATGCATCTAATACCTTTTTCACTTTACCAGGGTTGTAATGCATTGAGAAATCATAATATTTAATTATCTCTAAATATATTCTATTTCACATATTCATATCCTTCTATGTGAATATATCAATTAAATTGTTTTGATAATATATATTACACTTCTTTAAATATATAATTCCTCAATATGTTTAACGCAAAAATTACCACATCTTACAACAAATCAAGAGTTGGGTAAAATTTCTCATGAAACGTCAATTTTCACGAGGCTTATGAGCTAACAATGTAATTGTGCATGATAATACATCCTAATTCCTTCTTGAATTCATAAATATATATTATAAACCCTTATTCACTATAGGACAATGGTTTAATTGGTGTATTGAATAATCTCCTCTTTAGTTCCTTGAATGTTTTCTCACGTTTATCCATCCAGAGGTACATGGATCAATTCAACGTTAACCTGTTGAGTGGATTAGATTGTTAGGGGAAATTATTCAAAAACCACCATTAATATCCCTCCTGACAATGAAATGTTCAGTTCATAGTTATTGTGGTTGGTCTAGTCTAATGTTCAATAGTTTCCATCTATGATGGATCCACCTATATATCATCTGTTGAGATTAAATGACCCCAAACAGAAACCTTTTGTAGCCAAAATTTACACATTATAAATTTTTCATAAAATTTATCATTCCATAGGATCCTTATTAAAATTCTCTATTAATCTTAATTATCTTCCATTCTCGTTGAATATATTAGAATATCATCTATAAATACAACCACAAATTGATGCACATAATCTCTAAAAACTCTATTTATTACATTCACAATGATAGCAGGGGAATTAGTAAAGTATAATGGAACCCCAATATACTCATAGCGTCTATAACTTGTATAGAATATTATCTCTTATATAACCTCTTTATTTATCACTAATAGATGATATCCATAATGAAGACTAATCTTTGAAAATTATTAAGCTCCACATAGTTGATAAAATAAGTTATCAATATGGGTTATAAGATACTTGTTCATTATCATGACCTTGTTTAAATCTTGATAATCAATGCAAAATCACCTTGATCCATCTTTGTTCATAACAAATAGAATAGGTGAACCCTAGAGTGATTCACTAGGGAGTAAAAATAATTTATCATGATTCTGTTTGATTTTCTTCTTTAATTCTTGTAGCTCAATTGGGTTTAATATATATGGAGTCTTCAAAATGGGTACAACTCTAGGAATGAGTTCTATTGAGAATTTAACATCAGTACATTCTAAAAGACTATGAAACTCTTCCAGAATGATATAAAAAAAACTCCCAAATAATAGGCACGTATTCTATGTCAAGTTTCTCCCCAACCACCTCACACAAATATCTTTATTGGTTGTAATTAAGACCCATAAAGTTGAAGAAATCCCCTTTGAAATTTTTTATCTATCCTCAGACTGATAAAGAGAAGGGGGTTTTTTGGAATATGAATTGTGAAATACCTTCCTAAAAAATAGGTATTGGATCCATAAAAATAAATCTAATCCATGACCAAAATCACATAAAAATCAACTAATTAGAGAATATTATGTTTTTTAGGAAGAATATTCCCAAAAACTTCAATCAGATATGAACTAAAGACTTGTGATGTGGCCATCTTACCATAAGAAGTTTTTATTACTAACTCGATATTTAATGTTTGAACTGGTAATTCAATACCCTTTTCAAATTCATTAGATATAAAATAGTGGTTAGATGCAGAATAAAATAAGACATTATCCATTCTATAGTGGATAACAATTTTACCTTTAACCATGTCATTATATTAACCAACATCAACTATCGTGATCACGTGGTATTTCCTTTTATCTTTGGGGTTATGAGGTTGTTGAAACAAATCATAAAAAACCTTCAGATTCAAGAACTATTTGGAATCGTTACCATACTAATTTCAATTTAAGCATTGAATAGTGGGTTGTTCATTACTTGGTATCCTCTACGCCTCCATTTCATTAGTCATCCCATTAACTGCATTTCAATATTCATGTGCTTTATGACCCACCCTCCCAAAATTTAAAGTACCTCTCAATTTCCTTACAACAATTCCCTTGATGTTTCTTCAAACATTTATGGCTTGTAGATGGATGTTGATTTATTTGAGCTATCATGATACTCGGTATTCCTTTTAATATCAAAACCATGGGAATGGTGGGAATATACAATTTCCATGTATAACTTAATCACACATTGGAAAATGTTTTTATAGCAAATAAAGTATTTTATAGATAAATCCTTTCAGAGAAATTATTTAAAGAATCCAAATAAATGATCAAGTTTGATTTTAGGTATGATAATTAAACTAGAGACATACCTTCCATGCATTGTAAAATTATCCTTATATGAACTAATACATTCATCATTATTTTCTTAAGCTCTTGGAATTCCTTCCCCATCATTGTATTTAGAATAGTAGTAAAGTAATTATTGGTATATATCCCCATAACCCATCACATTCCATAGATTCAATTTCCTCCTCTTATGTTGTATTCTTAATAAGGTTTATCTAGGGATCTATTTCACATTAAGAATAATAAATAGCTAGGAAAACCATTTTGTATTTCGATAAATGGATAATAGAAAATATCTTCCCATCGATTCCAATACATTGATCAACCAAATTTGGATTGCAAAAACCCACTAATATAGGTTGGATGTTATATCATGAAGGATTCAACTAAAAATTGTTTTATCCTTTGATCGTTTGGAAGTCCCAGATGATTCATGAATTTAGAATGTTGTGTAAGAATAAAAATAAATTTCATTATCCCAGATCCCATAAAATTTTGTTTCTCAAGCATAAAATGATTCCATTTCCCATTAATTTTATCATTAACATAGATCCTTTGGGTGCCATCCATTTACTGAAACAAAATATCATAGTGTGAGAAATAATAATTATAGTTGGAAAACACATAGTTGTGTGTAATCATTTATAAGATGTCCAATTTAATAGACCTTATTTTAAATCAATGACATTTAATGTATAATTTAGGTCTTCCATAACCATAAAGTACTCAAATATATTATGATGGTTTATAGAGAAAATGTGAATTAACTAAAGGATATCCCCCTTGAGTGTCAAAATCAGTGCACAGTAAGGCCCATTGTCATGTAATCAATAATACTCAAGTCAATCCTGATGCACCTCTTTCAAATTTATTCCCCCTAGGAATTCCTAAACTAGAACCACATCCACTTATAGTATCCTAAAAAGGATTTATTTTTAGGTAAAAACACATAATCTATTCCTTACCAAAACATTACGATGTAATCCTTTACTTAGGCTCATCATAAGGGTTCTCACTAATGTTTTATTATAATAGTTTCCAAAGTTTAAATAAGAATTTATCTGATACCAACTATAACAAACCAATATTTTCACACATAAATATCTCATATTTTTAGTCGAATATTCAACAAATTTGTCTAATACACACCCAAATACCATAATGGTTTAGTGTTAATGGAGTCTAGGAACATAATGTTCTTATTTATTGAAATATATTCAACATATACTTTACATATCCTCCCATTAAATACTCTTCATGAAGATAACCTAATTAAAACCATTATTCAAAACTTGGGGAGAAGAAACATAAGAAAGGGTGATCTCAGATTCTCAGTAAGGGTAAACATGGGATATATCATATTACGAACATATGAAATCATAAAATAAACACAAGGTTATGAGACCATGAACATAAATTACAAAAATCATACCCAACTAGTCGTAAATAATAAGAATGTGTTATGGAATAAAGAATTATCACTTAAAAAACTGATTCATAAATGAATGAAATCATCATAATTAATTAACCATAATCTCATGTGAAAGGCCCTATTATGGGAGATCTCAAATGATTTACAAATTTTAGGCATTTTTGGTGCAACAGTGTGCTTAACCAAGGTCGTATCTCAAAGAAAGAAGTAATTAAAACAATATATTGAGGATATTTTAAAAAAAAATTAATGAAACAAAATACATAAAAATATCCGTGTTTTCTTTAAGGATTATAAAGAAAAAAGTTGTATTATGTAAGAAGATTATATATTTTTTGTTTTTATTTTGGAAATGAGATTGAGAAATCAAAAAGAGAAGATATTTATTTTAGAAAACTATTTTTTATAATTAGTAATTGATCTAAATATACATATTCACATAATTATTAATAATTATCATTTAAGTTAATCACCACTTCATTATAATCCCCTACTACAACTATGTTAATTTTTTATTAAAAACAGTTTTGTGGAAAAAGTGTGAAACTTTCATGTCTAACTAGATACATTAAACAGAGTAGCACATAACAAAATCTGTAAAGGATAACTTAAACTTATTGGATGAGAAGTATTTATATAGTTTCTAGGAAAGATCTATTACATATTTGTTCTGATCATCTTCGAAAATATATTTGAAATGTTTGGTCAGTTCTTCTATTGTTTTCAGGAACTCCACCACTATTAACTTCTTATCACAAAATCCTCTCGTGAGAATTATAAATTGTTTCTCAATCCACCCGGTCTATTCCATGATTATGTCCACTTGCATTAGACATATATTCATCATTTATATATACTCTCTATAAGCTTTTATAGTTAAGACTGTATCCACCATCTATTCGTTAGAGTGTATAAGGAGGTCTCCAATCTTATCTGTGACCTTTGTAACATCTACTCATTGCAAACCAGCAA
The DNA here is from genome assembly GCA_963277665.1 of Viscum album. NCBI lineage: Eukaryota > Viridiplantae > Streptophyta > Magnoliopsida > Santalales > Viscaceae > Viscum > Viscum album. Next base: position 1,270,639,573 of record OY728139.1, on the reverse strand, counting down.
TAATAACCATTGGACCACCACCACTTTTATCATACATCCCTAACAACCCAAACATTCCATCGTCAGAAGTTATATATTGTGTCAGGTTTTCCTACCAACATACTTCCAATTGTCGCACCTCTCTGTCAAGAAATTCATTCATCACTAGGTACTCTTGGCCCTCAGTACCTCTCATGGTAGTGATACAAGATTCTGAGGGATTCTTCTTACTCCTCATTCTGGAGGAGAGTTCCACACCTTCCGTCGATGGAGGTCCCTGTAGTTTAACTCATATACTCTCACACATTTCCTACCCTGATGATCTGGTTGCTATTATCTTTGGGGAGTTTAAATAATCCTTTTGGGGTCTTGATTTTTCTCCCCTTTAGAACAAAGAAATTCCCTGTCATGATTCTCTCTTGTTTCCATTTCCTTGATCCAGTTCCAAAAAAAAAGTTTTGATCATAGACCATGTATGGGTGAGAATCTCCTTATATATTACTTGATTTCTCATCTTCCATGTGTATCAAACTGGAATGTTTGAGCTTCTATCTTGGGATGAATATTTTCCATCCTTTAGTGGCCTCATTCTTCTTCCCATCATGGTTTAATGCCAAGAAACTATTATTTATCAAGAGTGAAGTAAAATATTTTCAATTATCAAGCACCCGGCGGTGTGGAGACACTACCACCTTTCTAGTGATGTTTTGTATCTACCCAAGAACCCTCTCTTCAGCTATAATACACACACCACCTAGATCTGTGTGTTTCTCAGTTACCTGGACAAGATTCACACTGCCACCTTGAAAAGTATCAATAATTGAGGGAGAAGTCATAGAGAAGGGACCTCTCAAGGTCTAATTTGTCAACTTTAGAATGCCTAAACTAGTAAAAAACCATGAAAAAAATGTATTTTACTCTCAGCTTCTATATCTTAATGCATCTTGTCACACCGAGAATTAAGGTTTTGATCCAAATTAAGAGAAACTGGCCCCTATGACTCCTTCAACTTGATACAATTACCAAACCCTCGCGTGCACATAGCCTTCTGATCCACATGTTTGTTACACAAAGAGTAGAAATCAAACCATGCCTCAAAGACAAAATTTTTCTTAAACTATAATCTTTAACCTATAATAATCCACACAAAATCGAATGGACCCTTTGAAACATCAACTTTAACACATATTTGTGGAGAGATCGGGTGGGAAATTGTCCTTTTTCTACTATCAGAGCACAGAAATAAACCAACTAAATTACATAGCATTTGGATGATAGATGGATTCAGAAAAGGGAGTGTAATCATTGGGAATCTAACCCAAATTTCTATAAAAGGAGTGTACCACATCTTAAGAAATCCCTCTGACTATATGTTCCGGAAGTAGCAAAATCCATTGCAAATGATAGGAGTGCTGGACCAAACTTGGATCATCTCAGTCCATAAAGAAAAGAGAATCATAAGGTGACTGCTACTAAGAAGGCCAATAGTTGCACAATCCTGGTCGGATCTGGAGCGGTGATTTCTTGATGTTTTGGGATGTGGGGTTTGGCAGTCGATAGTCCTTCTCACGCAGCCTGAGTTGGCATCCTTATTTAATGGAATTCTGGTTTCTCTTCCTTTCATGCTACATCAACTTTGACTTTGGTTTGGATTCGGATTTTCAAATTTCTTCCATTTTTCGGTGAATGTGTGTTGAGTTCTTCTACGAGTTGTTCAGTAATGGTTCCATTTTTCATTTCTGGTTTATTTTGGTTCTTGTTTTCTCTGGCCGTCGGTTTGTTCACGACGGTGCTGTGTCATGGCTAAGACTGATTTCAATGGTATCCTGCGCACTTGTGTGGTGTTTAGGACGACAACAGTGCTGGAGGATGACAACATTATTGTTTAGTTTTTTGGACGTCGATGGCATCGATGGCAATGGTGATGATGATGAGATAGCAGTGGTGTTGTGTGATGGTAGTGGTGTTGTGTGATGGTTTTGGTGATGGATGACGATGATGATGGTTGATGGCTGTCAATCTTTTTTGGTTTGGCACTGGTTCGTTGGAGAACGAATACGAGGTGGTGAGATGGTTTTCGGTGGCTTCGACGGGCTCCGACATTCTCCGATGGTGTGGTGGTTGAATGTAGATGCCGACAATGAAAATGGATGGTGATGATGACAGGGGTACTCATGATTTGGGTGGCAGGTGACTTGAATTCGGTAGATGTGGTTGAATCTGTTCATGATATTCTAGGTTGTAGTGAAATGTTTGGAATTTTGAACCTTTTGTTCCAGTTCCCACTCACCCATAAAGTGGTTTTGGAAAATCAAATAAAAATAGATTTTGCGGTTGAAACCCCAACTAATCGAAAAAATCAGTTAAACATTTACACTGAAGGTCGATGATGCTTAAATCATGCTACCAGAGTCAGGTTGAGGTGAGAGGAAGCAGTTGTTAATTCTGATGTCATGATCAGAAGATCCAAAAAACCATTGAATAGGTTCGGGACTTTAGGGCTGATATAAATGGATGGGAAAGGTGGAATGAAGTGGGGATTAGAAAAGGGGATTGAAGGACTAAGAACACCTAAGGGCTTAAAAGGTCCCTCCCCCCAAGGGGGATGGACCGAAGCGATAGTCAGCATCGCTGCTAGGGAATCACGAGGGAGTGAGAGGTCAGGAGCATGGGGGAGTTATTGAAGGAAAATATGATATTTACTATAAATTATTATGATCCACTAATTTGTTAACCCTAAAACCCTATAGAAGGTAACATAACCTCAAATATGAAATAAATTAAAACCTAGACTATCTTCAGAATGTGAAATCATTGAACTCAGATTTGATTGATTTTATAAGAATAGTTTATAGTCATAGGTAAATTATGGAACATATCCATTCTATAAAAGTTTTTTAATTCGGTTTAGGTATTATATTTTAACTCTCAAAATTTATCTTATGTTGTTTTTCTTTAGAGATTATGGAAATTCTCTCATAATTCAAACAATTCTCGACCTCACCAGTTTCGTGTTAATTGTTTTTTTCTTGATCAGTTTATTTTAACTTAAAAAAACTATTAATATATGTTTTTTGAAATAATTTATTTCATTTATAGAAAATAAATTAATGAATAATGTTAGAGTTATATTGATTACTACGAAAAACTACTCTTCCATGGGTGGTGCAGTCGTCATTGAAATGTTTTGTATATGTAAAAGTGTAGAAAGGGTATAACCCAATAACATTTATACTCTTGAGTTCCATCACAATTATGTAAATAAAAATTGAAGTAAATTTAAAATAACATATTTCATGGGATAGAAATTGATATTTTATTTCAATAATAGTAAAATTACAATAAATTAGATGTAAAAATATCATTTTGGAGGAGCTCCTTGATTTAGATATTACCTCCTCCAATAGTGTATTTAAGTTGGAAGGAACCAATTATACTCTTCTAATAGTCCTCTAATTCATGTTACATCCCATCCAAAGTAGAAAAACATATATTTATATAGTGGAGGGGAGGATTGGTTTTCAAGACTTCTCATGTGTCAATGGGTAATTCTGCCAAATATTTTAATCCAAATTGTACCATTATTGTCCTCTAAAATGCATGAACCAGCTAACATTATTAAAGAATAATTAGTTTGTAATTTGTTCCTCTATCTAATCCCTAAATTTTATCCCATTTGAATAACTAATGTAGATTATGTGTCCCAAATAGTGATGTGGTATCCAATATGGAGATTCCAGTATATATTTGATTAACAAAACATTTACACCTATCAATTGCAGGATCTATCTCTTATGGTGTGAATGAAAGTTCTTTCCCATTGAGTTCTAATTTTTTTTTACAAAATTATAGGTTCAAAAAATCTATATAAAAATATTTATGACTAAAATACGACAATGAACTTTAAAGGGTCAAAATTGGAATATTCATCAAATTTGGAAATGACTATTCTAATAACTGATATTCTATAAATAAAAATAGTTAATGCAATGTAAAGAAATTGTGTCATTTATTATCAATAAAATATTCAATAAAATGTATTTTATCAACTCCCCCAAACTTACTATTTTTCATTATTGGGAAAAACCTCTTATAATGAAATCCAAAAAATTGAGACAGGATATGCAAGTCGATATTTTCCAATCCATATTGGAAATATGTGCAAAGTAAAAATATCACCATCAAGTTAATATCAGTAAATATGAAATTAATTGTCTCATAAAATGAATCAAAACAAAATCCAATGAGATTAATGACACTAATCGTAGTGAAACAAGATGAGGGTATACTATTCCATTAAGTCTCTACATGTGTGTGTGCCAACCATTTCAAGATCATATCTCAACCACTTATTCAGTATATTTAGGTCATGTAAAAAAATCATCTTACCTCATTTAAATCCTGAAAAAAATTTCTATATTCCTTTGCAATAAATTTTAAGACCCACTCACTCAAACATTATAGAGAGTCAATCCTTAAGCACCCAACCTAGATGTAACACCCCGCCCATACCTCATTGGCTTGAGGAGGCATTGAGGGATACTTGGCTTGAAGTGACGTTCCCAAGATGCCAAAGGCTGGCAATAAATGCCGAGGGCTTTAAGATCAAATTGGGGAACGATTTTATCTTAAGACAAAACCAACCAAACCATCCATTAACAACCACTATATGATGCATGTCAATAAAATATCCCAACATGTATTCCTGAAGGACAACCAAGTTGTTCCACAATACATCCCAAAACCGATACAACTGGATATGTCTATACCACATCAGAGTAAAAAGCGGAAACTAAACAACAAAACCCAACATGATCCATGACACACTTCATGACTCCACACCAAGATCCATGCTCCAAGCTCCACCCAGACATCATGATGCCCCACTAAAGGAGGGTGATGCCTTACCATTTCCCACGGCACGGTACACAACATCTGCAAAGACACCAACATGCCAAACTAGGGGGTGAGTACTAAAACTCAATAGGATTTCCCCAAATGACTTACCTACACATGATACTAGGATAAAACTATTAGCACATTTATATAAAGCAGTTAATATAAAATAATCACAGTGCATACATTACCATAAGCCAAACACACCCTTACCAAGCCATTTCACCCAAACCAAGTAACCCAGGGAAAGCCAAGCAATCATGCCATAAGCCACACATGCCACACAAGGAAGCCAAATCAACCATGCCACAAACTGATTACCTTTTTAATATTTCACTCACAATCCCCATCTACAAACATCACCAGCCAAGCACACAACACATCATGGTGGCACTTCCCGTCCAACCCATGCACACAAAAAACCATGGGGGCACTTCCCATCCACTTGTTATTGATGGTGCAAATTCTTGTCCACTATCGATCCCCTTTTTATAGTGTAACTTCTAGTCCACTTACCATTTATGGTGGCACTTCTCATCCATTGTTCAATGCTTTTTTATAGTCTCCCTTATCGTCCACTTTCACTACATTCAAGCAAGCCAACATAACTGATCATATAACCCATTAAGGCCAAAAAAAATGCAATCAACCATTTCCATTACATGCCAATCCACTTAAATAAATCAAACATTTATTGAAAACACCCTTTAACCATTTTCCATGACAAACCCCATTTCAATAAAACAACCCTTTTTATTGAAAACAATTTACTCAGTTCATCATAATCAACCAACAAAACAACTCATTTAAAAACCCCATTTTAAAATCACATCAAGTGATTTTCGCCACAAGCCCTTCTTCCCCAAAATTCCCAAAACATTACCAAAGGGATTTCCATCAGATTTCACACATCAACAACACAATTAATTTTAATCAACACAAATTAATTGTAACCAAACCAAGTTCTACCCAAGTGAAGTCGAGAGAGAAGACACATACCATTAGGGTTCTAGTGAAATCGAGCCATAAGCAATCGCACCTCAAATATAGTGAACACACCACTAAAACCTCTCTAGATCCCCTTCCCTAACATTCATAAGCCATAAAATCAACATCCAAGGCAACCGAAACCCTATATCTACACACTACAAGTGTAGATCTAGAAAACCAATATAGAGAGGGATGTAGATCTAGAGGAAAACACAAGGAAACCAACAGGAGAGACTTACCCAGAAGAAACCACCCTCAAAGTGCCTTGAAACCCATTTGAATCGCTTACAAAACAAGTGGGAGAGCCCCACCAACCCTTGAGAACCGAAAAACCTGTGTCAGGATTGAGTGGGAGAGGATTTGGAGAGGAATGAGGTAATCCCGAGTGAACCTGAGTTTTAAAACCCGATTTTAAGTGGTCGTATTGTTAGTCCGCACGTCTTGGAAAACCGCGCGCTAACCGTGTGCACACTACTATCTCGAGAGAAAGGGTCCACATGGTTCCCTCGCACGGTTTTGAAAACCGTGAACATTCCATGCGAATCCTACTGTCTCCCCCTGCACAGTTTCCTGGAGCATCCACACTGTTTCCCCTAACCGTGCTCAAACTATGATCCCCTAGAAAATCCTCCAAACTTATCCAAAACCATTTCAAAATATCTCAACATTTTCCAAACTATTTCATGCACTTTAAACACATAAAAATGCATAAAAAAGGCCACATACCTCAAACCTGGGGTACTACATTCTCCCACCATTGGTCTTTCTGTCCTAGGAATGTAGAGAACCCACCCTTTGCCGAAAGATCTCGGGCCACTGCTCGACCATCTCTTTCTCTCACACCCAACTCTCCTCTTGAATCTGACCATGTTGCCACAAAACACGAACTAAACTGATTATTTTACCATGCAAGACATTCTCTTGCCTATCTAAAACCCGCACTATCACATGCACCAATGAAGAATCCAGTTCTAGCTCAGCATTATCTCATCGAATCACATGGTCACGATCTGGCTGATACGTTTTCAACTGCGACACATGAAACACATTTTTCAATGCACTGAACCTAGGTGGAAAAGCTAAATGATAAGCCACCTCACCAACCCGCTCAAGAATCTCAAAAGGTCCAATATACCTCAGGGATTACTTTCCTTACATTCCAAACCGATGATGTCCCAACCTAGGAGAGATCCGCAATAAAACATGATCACTCACCTCGAATGACAACGGTCGTCGACGATGATCCACATATGATTTATGAAGACTCTGAGCCGTATCCATTATTTTCCCAGTAAACATGATCTTATCTATAGTCTCCTGGAAAAGGATCGGTTCAACCATCAAGGACTCACCCATTTCCACCCAACATAGTGGAGAACGACACAGAATCCCATACAATGCTTCAAACGGAGCCATATGTATGGATGCCAGATAAGTGTTATTATACGAAAACTAAACCAATGACAAGTGTTCCTCCCATGAGCCACCAAAATCCATGACACAAGCCAACAATATATCCTCCAAAGTTTGGATCGTCCTCTCGGATTGACCATTCGTCTGAGGGTGATACGCCATGCTCATAGTCAAATCTGTCCCAAGGGCTTGCTGCAAGGATTTCCAAAAAACGAGATGTAAACCTCGGATCTCTATCTGATACAATCAAAACTGGAACATCATCCCTCTTTAACACATCCTAGATATAGATTTTGGATAGATTCTCCACCATATGAGATTCACGAATCGAGATGAAATGGTCTGACTTCATTAGTCGATCCACTATCACCCAATTGACATCATGATTTCTAACCGTTATTGGGAGACCTGTGTCAAAAATCCATCGCTATTTGTTCCCACTTCAAAATAGGGATTGGTAATGATCGCAACATTCCTGCTGGCCTCTGATGCTCTGCCTTGGCCTGCTGACAAGTCAAGCATCTCGAAACAAACTTATCCACACTTCTTTTCATACCATCCCACCTGAACAACGCTTTCAATGCTTTATAAATTTTCTGAATTCCAGGTTGAACAGCCCACCTGGAATGATAATACGCCCTGAGAAGATCCTCCTGACAAGCAACTGGTACAACCATCTGATTCTGAAAACAAAAAACTGAATATCCATTCAATTTTCAACCCTCAATGGTCTCCCCACCATCGAGTCTCGACCCCATGGTCACGCACTCAGAATCAGATATTTGTGCCTCTTTTACCAAACCAACCAAGTCAGTAATAAACAAAACTGGAAAGAAGACCGCTCTATGACCCTGGTCCTCACATTCCAACTGTATATCAGCTATAACCGACATCAACTTCCACGGGTCTAATTCCTGTTTTACCACTTGAGCATTTGATTTTCTACTTAATGCATCTTCCACTGAATTTCCCTTACCTGGTGTGTACATTAAGTCAATATCAAACATCTGGAGATATTTCATCCATCTCCTTTTCCTCATATTCAAATCCATTTGTGAGAAAATGTGTTTCAAGCACTTTTGATCTGTATATACTGTGAATTTCTCACCGAAGAGATAATGACGCCACACATTTAAATCATGGACCACTGCAGACAACTCGAAATCATGAGGAGGGATGTTATTCTAATGCACCCTCAATTGCCTTGCACCATATGCAACTACATGATTCCCTTTCATGAGAACACAACCCAACCCTGATCCTAATGCATCAAAATACACCACGTACCATTTTCTTGGTTCTGGAAAAACCAAGATTGGTGCTAATGTAAGGTGATCCTTTAGTTCTTCGAAACATTGCTGACATTATTCATTCTACTTGTATGGAACATTCGTTATTTTCAAAGCTATCATCAGCGAAGTCAAACGTGAAAAATCACGAACAAAATGCCGATAATACCCAGCTAGACCAAGGAAACCCCGTATCTCAAAAACATTCTATGGAGGATGCCACAAGAACACCACCAACTAATATGATAACATGCCCACTGTTGGTGCCAAAAAACTCGTTGCACCCTGCCTTCCATGCTTCTCTCCTCTAAAGAGATGTCTAACGCCATTGTGTGTCGTAAAAGCCACTGTCCGCGCATTATAGTCAATGTGGGCCTTAAACGCCACCTGCCAATCCATTCCCAGGATTACATCATACCCATCTATCTCAAGCATAGAGAAATTCTCAGTTATCTCAACCTCGACCACAACAATACAACATGCTCTACACAAGAAGGCTCGACACTCTCTTTAACCCAGAGGAGTTTGATGTTTTAAAACCGAGGGCATCATTTCTAACCTTAAACCCAAAAAATCAACCACACGTGCAGCAATAGAGTTTCCACCCTGGGAATAAGTTTCCCTTATCCGCTTTTACCCAGCGTTAGAGTTCCCACTATTTCCCATGGGTACCACCATGCTTCTTCCACCTGGAGCTCCCAAGAGATCCTGCTCAGCCACCAATTCTTTATTCACCATATCTGTGTAATCATCTGTACAAAGCACCACTATCTTTGAATAGATTTCTTTCCTTAACCCTGAATTAAATATCCTTTCTTTCAACGACGCGCTACTCCCCACCTTAGGTGCAAACAACACTAAGTTCATAAAATTCGATGCATACTCTGTCACAGACAAAACCTCTTTCTTCAAACTGAAGAAATCAGCCGTACAATGAATTCTGAACTTATGTGGGTAGAATTTTTTGTTAAACAATTCCTCAAAGCCTTCCCACGTTACACCCTGGTCCGTCCTCGCTTGAACTACCAACTCCTATCACTGAAGGGAAAGATCTTCCAACATATACGTGGCCAACTTCACTTTTAACTCTACTGACGTTCCCAAGAACTCAAAAATCTTGTTAATTCTATTCAACCATGCTTTTACCCTCTCTGGCTCTATATAACCCCTAAAGATGGCTGGATTATGCTTTTGAAACTAAACCTAATGATCCACATGCCTTGTTTCATCTACTTTGTTTCCGCATTCCACAGCTTGGAAAACTTGCACTATACTGTGCACTAACTGCTAGTTCACTTGAGGATCGGGTGCAACCATGTTCTCATTGGCCACTTCCGGTTGGTCTCTACGATGCCTACCTAGTGCCATTTCTATAAACAGAAAACAAAAAACCATGAGTCTCATTTCCGTAGACATCACAAAATCCCATTTCAAATCACATTACACAACACTATCACAACAAGGCTTTCCACCTTTCCACATTTACAATGTTTCACCGTTTTGAAAACCAAACCATTTTCAAAATACCAAATTTATTTACATTACAATTTCACACATTAAAAAAAACATTTCTCAATTTATCCCATAAATCATTATGCCCAATGGAATATACATCCTAGAAGGAAGTCATTTCTACCATGCATGCCATGCTGATCTCATTGGATACACCCATGACAATGAGATACCCAATTCCTTTAAGTGTCTCCAAAACACATATGTAACCAACTCCCTGGTAACTTGAAGTTCAGTATAAAAGGTTTATCTATGTCCTTTTATGATATACATTCCATGTTCTGACATTCCTAGGCCTTGCTACCATCCCAACTCAAGGAATATACCACAATGAATGTCAACTCCAAATCCGGGAATCAACTCCAAAGGACCGAAAAAGCTGATACCATTTGTAACACCCCGCCGCTACCTCATTGCCTTGAGGAGTGAGGGATATTTGGCCATAAGAGACGTTCCCAAGATGCCAAAGGCTGGAAATAAATGCTGAGGGCTTCAAGATCAAATTGGGGAACGATTTTCCCTTAAGAAAAAACCAACCAAACCGTCCATTAACAACCACTATATGATGCATGTCAATAAGAAATCCTAGCATGTATTCCCCAAGGACATCCAAGATATTCCACAATACATCCCAAAACCAATGAAAATAGACATGTATATACCACATTAGAGTACAAAGCAGAAACTAAATAACAAAACCCAACATCAGACAAGACACACTCCATGACTCCACACCAAGCTCCACCCAGACATCACGATGCACCACTAAAGGAGGGTGATGCCTTACCTTTTCCCACGTCACGGTACACAACAACTACAAAGACACCAACGTTCCAAAGTAGCGGTGAGTACTAAAATCCAGTAGGATTTCCCCAAATGACTTCCCTATACACGCTACTAGGATAAAACCATTAGCACATTTATATAAAACAGATTATATAAAATAATCACAAGTTCATCCATTACCATAATCTAAACACACCCTTACCAAGCCATTTCACCCAAACCAAGTAACCCTGGGAAAGCCAAGTAATCATGCCATAAGCAACACATGCCACACAAGGAACCCAAATCAACCATTCCAAAAACCGATTACATTTTTCATATTTCACTCAAATTCCCCATCTACAAACATCACCAGCCAAGCACACAACACATCAAGGTGGCACTTCTCGTCCAACCCATGCACACAAAAAACCATGGTGGCACTTACCGTCCACTTTCTATTGATGTTGGAACCTATCATCCACTATCCACCCCCTTTCTATAGTGGAACTTCTCGTCCACTTACCATTGATGGTGGCACTTCTCATCCACTATTCATCCATTTTTTAAAGTGGCCCTTCTCGTCCACTTTCACAACATTCAAGCAAGCCAACATAACCGAGCATATAACCCATGAAGGCCATAACTGCATGAAATCAACCATGTCCATTACATTCCAATCCACTTCAATAAATCAAACATTTATTAAAAACGACCCTTAACCATTTTCCATGCCAAACCCCATTTCAATAAAACGACCCTTTTATTGAAAACAATTTATTCAATTAATCATTATCAACCAAAAAAACCACTCATTTTAAAACCCCATTTTAAAATCACATCAAGAGCATTTCACCACAATCCCTTCTTCCCCAAAATTACCAAACCATTACCAAAGGGATTTCCATCCAATTTCACACATCAACAACATAATTAATTTTTAAGCAACACAAATTAATTGTAACCAAACCAAGTTCTATCCAAGTGGAGTTGAGAGAGAAGCCACCCACCTTTAGGGTTCTGGAGAAATTGACCCACAAGCAATCACACCTCAAATTCGTCAAACGCACCACCAAAACCTCTCTAGATCACATTCCCTAAAATTTATAAGCCTTAAAATCATCATCCAAGGAAAACACAACCCTATATCTACACACAACAAGTGTAGATCTAGAAAACCAAGAAAGAGAGGGATGTAGATCTAGAGGAAAACACAAGGAAACCAAGAGGATAGACTTACCTTGAAGAAACCACCCTCAAACCGCCTTGAAACACCTTTGAATTGCTTCCTAAACAAGTGGGAGATCCCCACTAACCCGTGAGAACCAAAAAACCCGAGTGAGGCTTGAGTGGGATAAGATTTGGAGAGGAATGAGGCAATCCCAAGTTTCCCGAGTTTTAAAAACCTATTTTTATGTGGCCGTATGGTTAGTCCGCACAGTTTAGAAAACTGTGCGCTAACCATGCACATGCTACTACCTCGAGAGAAAGGGTCCACACGGTTCCCTTGCAAGGTTTGGAAAACCATGCACAGTCCGTGAGAAGCCTACTGTCTCCCCCTGCACGGTTTTCTGGAGCATCCACACAGTTTCCACTAACCGTGCTCAAGCTGTGCTCCCCTAGAAAAGCCTCATAACTTATCCAAAACCATTACAAACTCTCCCAACCTCTTCCCAAAAAATCTCATGCACTTTAAACACATAAAAATGCATAAAAAGGCCACATACCTCAAACTGGGGGTACTACACTAGATATCCCCAAATGATGTACATTTCATCACTACCCTCTTTATTAAGATACTTTATGTTATTTTTTGTGTACTTTTTTGGATTTTTTAGGGCATAAAAATTTTGGAAATCAGGTACATACATATTGGTCAATTTAGTATTGTAATGAAATCGGTTGTTAGAGAAAAAATATATATAAATCAATCATTGATATAAGATGATTTTCTACATAAGTTGGATTGTACCTTAAATTCAGAAGGATAAGTTTCCTAGGCATAGTTTCATGAAATTTGTTGTGGATAAATCAGTCATAGAATTTACTATGAATAAATATCACAAAGAATCATGTCAAAATATAAATGGTTTCATATTGAAAAACCAATCATATCATTAAAAAATCATATTTTTTTAAAAATAGACACTTAATGGTGAAATCCGGCTCATGATTATCATGCTACAATTTGTTTTTTCAAAACAATTTCATTTTTCATATGTTCCACATCTATTTGGGCATGTTACATGGATTTTTTTGTTTTTGTTTTTTGAAAATAAAAAAACATAAAAAAATGAAAAATGAAAATAAGATACCCTAAAATGTTTTCCTATCCAGAACACTTAAAATATTTTATTATCCACAATGTGAACTTATATTAATACAAATGCACAAGAAATGAATAATTTTAAATTAGAAAAATAATATAAAAGTGAAAGGGATAGAGATAACTTGATAATTTCAAGTGATGATGGGCTCATGTAGTTTGATGGAGTCAATTTCATGTGTGGGAATTCCTTCATTGTATCGATTCAAACATTTCCCATTGAATGTAAATCTCATTCCTATTTTTTCCTGGGTAATATCCACTATTAGATAAGAAAAACATTAGATATAAAACAATAACCTTACCATCTGGAATGGAACTTACCAGGGAACATATTCAATCATGAGCTTCAGAGAAGGGCCTTCTCTCCTATATGAAACTACCTTTTTGGATCATTATATCATGACACACTTTTGAGATTTCATTATATAGCCTTATGTTATCATATTATGATAATAAAATCTCATGAAGCCTTTGAAATTGTAGCTTCCTTTGAATTTCAACATTTGTGAAATCTATGTTGCATTTATTTATTGTCAAATATCCCCGATGCTCAACCTCTAAGGGAAGATGAAATTGATTTCCCAAATAATGAGCTGGTAGGGGGTCATACCAATGGGGGTCAAATATACCATCTTATAAGACAAAAGTGCATCATCAAAGAGCTTATTCCAATTCTATCTATTTAGCAGCACTATTTTCTCCAAAAAAAATTAAACTACCTATTTGAAACCTCATATTTACCATTTGTTTGGGGGTGTTATGGAGTATATGTTTTATACATTACCCCACAGTTCTAAAGGAGTGAATTCAAATTCCTTTTACAAAATTTTGTCCCTTCTTTACTTATGATGGCCTTTAGTTCTCCAGACCTATAAAAATCTGATCATTTAAAAAATATACCACAATATGAGAAACATTAGTCATAGTGGCCTTATCCTTCACGCATTTTCTAATATAATAAACATTGAAAAAATCGACAAGAAAAAAAATGAACATATAAAAGTACCCATAAAATTAGTTCCCCAAACCTAATTGTTTTTAGAATAATATGGGTTGTTGGGGAATGTTGTGACTCCTCAAAATGTTTCCAGTGTGATGGAAACATGAGGATGAATTAAAAAACAAATGAGAATCATGGAAAAAGATAGAACAATATAATCTGGAGTCTAAGACATTCATACCTATCTGTTGGGTTCCAAAGTGTCCACCATAAAGAAAGTGTGTGAAAAAAATGAAAAATAGACTCAAAGTCATGATCAGAAACCCATCTTCTAATTACATAGAGACTACACATGCTCCAATGGTAGGTATAAATCCTCACATAAAACCTAGAGTGATACTTAAATTTTTGGACTTGATTTTTCATTAAAGTTTTGGTAATTTCAGAGTAAACAAGGTAGTTAATTAAATCAACATACCAAGTATGTGTACCTTAGAGTGCATAAAGACACTCATGAAGAAATGTGTCCCTATGTGGTACATTGTTTGTTGTATCATGCTCCAAAATTTGGGTTATATATCTTATGTGATCAACAAAAATGTTTTATGACCCCTTGTTATCTCTTATTATGATTGAAAACACTCAAATATAGTTCATCCAATGAATAAGTCATGGATTCCCATCATGCTTCATTATGAGGTACCTTAAAGCTTCAGGATCATAGAAAACAACCACTTTAGATCTAAATAAATAAGAGTAGAATTTGTCTAATGAAAATAAAACAACATGAAAATTCTTTTCCATTATGGTGTAATTTTATTTGGATGAGTCCAAAATCCCTTGACACATAAACAATCACATGGGGCCATCATTCTACCCTATGAGATGATACTGCTTCAACTGTGATTTTTAAAGAATCACACATAAGATCAAATGGGAGATCCCACAATGGGGGTTCTGTGATAGGGTTTTTAGTGATAATCTTCTCTATATAGTTAAATAATATTCGACATAAACCCTAAAAAATAACTCAGTATATTTTTTAAGAAAATTATTTAATGGTAAAAAAATCTTATTTGAATCCCTGATAAAGCCCCAATAAAAACTAGAATTCCTTTGGAATGATTGAACATCACATACGCATGGAGGATATTTCATGGAGGAAATAATTTCTACCATATATCTATCGACATAAATGCCTTTCTATGACAATGAACCACCAAAGAAAATTTTATTATCTAACATGAAATGGCATTTTTCAATGTTCAAAACCAATTTTTTCTCAATGTAGTGATAAAAAAATTTACCCAAACGTGAGATACACTCATCAAATGAGTAAAATTACATAGTAAGATAATCCATAAATACCTCCATGTATGCCTCAAGTAAATAAGAAAATATACTTACCATGCATTTTTGGAAGGTACTTAGGTAATTAAAAAAAATATGTCATACTTTGGTAGGAAAATATTCTAATTGGGAAGGTGAATGTTTTATTCTTCTGATCCTTTTCTATAATGGGAAAATAAAAATATTGAGTGATGACATCCAAGAAGAAATAGTGTGTCTAACATAAAAATCTCTCAAACATCTAGTCAATGAATGTAAGTAGTAAATAGTCCTTATGAGTGGATTGATTTAGTTTTTTATAATCTATGCACACTCACAAATTTTTATGTACTCTCATAAGAACTAATTCATCAGTTTCATTTTTTATAACAGTCTATATGATTTTCTTGGGTACGACCTGGATATGGGTAACCCACTTTGAGTTAGAAATTGTCTAAATGATGTATGCCACAATCATATTTTCCACCTCTTTTTTTCATAACATCTCACTATGTGGGGTTAAGTCTCCTTTCTAGTTGACTAATCAGTTTATCCCCATTCTCCAAAAGATTCCTACACATAAAAATGGAGTGGATAATAACTAACATGTCTACTAAAATTTATGTTTTTTGTTTAGGTATTATTATCAATTATTACAGTAAATTTTTCATCATTCAATAGGTATGAGTATTTTTTCTATGGTGGAAATGGTTTGAGTTCTAGTGTGGGAGGGTTATGTCTTGATGGAAATGACATGGAAACTTATATATGTTCGTAATTAATATTAGGTTCTAAATATACATCCTCAGTATCAGTGAATATTGTAAAAAATCCATATGAAAAATCAATAGAGATTCCATAATTAGAAAGTACTTGCTTATAATTAGAAAAAAGAATCCACAAAACAATTATAATTGGGTGTGGATTGATCATAATAAATCTATTTTTGAATTATTTTTCGACATAAAAAAACCAATTCTCAAGATCTCTTAGAGAATGGAATGATCCCCATTAGAAAAATGTTGAATATATATATTTTTAGAATCATAACCATATGGGTCCAAATTGGTGATAAAGAAAGTAGAATGGTCCTCAGAGTGGTACTTCATAGAGAATAAAATATTAAATTTCATGATATCATCTCTAAACACAATATAAATTATACCTTCATGGACATTTCTGAGTGTATTAGAAGTTTTAATTAAGGGAATTCCAAGAATTATAGGATCATGAGAACTTACATGATCATCATCTATATTTATTACAAAGAAATCCACAGGAAAGATCATGTCCCTTACCCAGAAAAGGACACCCTTGATGACTCCCATCAGATATGTTGTGGCCCTATTCACTAGTTTCTCCAACACCCTTGTTGGAACTAGATTTCCAACCTACAAGGAAGAGGAAACAGAGAGAGGAATAACATTAATATAGGCAACCAAATCACATAAATCATTATAGAAATGAAACTCCCCTATGGTTCATGTAATTGTAAATATCCATAGATCTTTTTCATTTTGTAGGCATCACCAAAGTTGGTGTTATATGTGTAGGGAAATTAATCCCAAATTTGATCATCTCAATGTTCCATTACATATCTTCTATATGTGTATAATTATTTTAAAACATTGGATTAGCTTTAAATTAACTTAATTGATTCAAGAAGAGTGATGTTGATCGCAATGTGCTTGAATATGTCTAAAATAACTTTTTATGCATTTTCTATTTCACTATCTCCTTGGTTTGAGTAACTCAATTTGGAAATGGAATGGGTTTTGTAGGAACATCATAAATCTTTTTCATTCCATATTCAATCTACTATAGATTCCCATAAAATGGTATTTAATGGGGATTCTCTAGGGTTTATGTGATTATTGGTGGAATGGTAGTTGTAGATATTTTATTCATTTGCTTCCTACTTCTCAATGTGATGACACTAAAATTCCCAAAGGTATTTTTAATAGATTGGGTTAGAATAATTTTGGAGTTCTTAATTATGATTTCATAGAATGTGGTGGAAATCTATCTCATTTGTGTCTTCACCTCCATCAACTCTGAATATTGACTCTTCATCTCATTATTTTAATTAAGATCAATTTTAATCAAAATTTCATTAATATTAGATTCCACTTTTCTTTTAGAATTTTATTTTTTCTAAATTATTGATTCTTGGGAATCAAATTTTCTTTGGGGTTGTTGAAAACCCAGTTGGTAATGTGGAGGCTATTGGAATGTTTTTTTAAAAGGGGGCCTTTTTTATTATCCAGAGCTATACCTCATGTCTGGTTGATATTTACACTATTGGTTTTATGTTTTCAAAAAGGAATAATAATTTTTATCAGGATTTTATTGTTTTTTATATACATATGATCTCCTAAGGAATATTATTTCTCAATACTTTTTCTATTGTAATTGGGGGAAACATTCAGTTGGGTGGTCTATTTTAGTGAAAATTCCACAAGGATCTATAGGTGTGGGTTGGGATTTCTTTTGAGAAAAATAATTATGTCTCACTGTAGTGGTAACTTCTTCCAACTTATTATAAATTAAATGATTTTCAATAGAAGATGTATATACCTGATTTATTCCTCTAACATGTGGTGTACATTGATCACCATATTTTTGGGATTTTTGTTCCATCTTTTCAATCAATCCACGTGAAACTAATGGTCTTTTATCCACCAATTACATTCTAGCCACAACATAAACCATACTACTCTCTATAGGCATGAGGGATTCATAGATATATATAATGTAGAGTTTATCATTGATTTGGTGATGTAAGAATCTTGTATTGATTTTCTTAAATTACTTCAGTGGACATACATTGATTCACCTTTAACTTTCTTAATCCATAAGATATCCTTCCATGTGGATGTTTTCCTCAATGCTAAAAAAATATCTAAAATAAAATATGTTTAATGTTGTTACAACTTGTTATGTCTTCTGGTTGTGAATAATACATCCAATCCTTCGTAGTTCCATAAAGTGAAAATGGGAATGTTCGTAGTTTGATTTTATATTCAAATACATGTTTTGGTTTCATTATTGATAATACCACATTTAATTATTTAAGGTGTTTTATTTGGTCCTCACTATATAATCCATGATATTTTTATTGTAGGTGAATTAAACGAAATTTTAGTTTGAAGTTCAATTCGAGAGTTGGATATGCAATGCACAGAGGTGAATAATTAATATCATGTATAGATAAATCTAGAATGGTATTATGGATCAAATTTTTATTATTTTTATCCATTGGATATGTTTTAATATATTTTCTCAATTATCTTCCTATTTCAAAATTCCTATAATTGTGGAATTTCCCATTTTGGTGAATAGAAATACTTTTCATAGACATAGATTGTTTAATTCAATCCCTAAGGTATAACTCAATCTTGAGGTCTAGATAAAATAGATTCTTGGAATGGAATCATAACATAAATCAAATAAATGTGATTATTTATGATTGATAGACCATAATACCATGATAATAATTTTCAATTGATGGTTTATAAGAGTAGAATAATGGGAGTGAAATAAAATTGAGAAATGGGAAAGAAGAAAAAATAATGAAGAGAAAGTAAGGGAAAAAATTGTTAAGTATATTTTTGATAATAAAATTAAATTAAATAAAAAAACTACTTAAAATTATGGAGTTTTGTTTAGTTCTTATAAATCAATACGAATTATGCTGGTAGATATTGTATTTTTGTTTTTATGAAATGAGATTTTAAAAACCTAATGATAATATATTTTAAAAAATATTTTTTATAAGGAATGATAAATATAACTCTTCCTATTAAATTAATTATTAATAATTTTCATTTAAATTATACTCTACTTAATTATAATCCCATATTTTTAACCCTCAAATCCTATAGTGTTAACTTAATAACAATTAAGCAATAAATTAAAACCAAGTCTAGTTTCAGAATGTGCAATCGTAACAACCTATATTGATTGGTGTTATATGGATATATTGTAGTAAATGGTAAATTAGGGAACATATAAATTAGATAAATGATGATTTATTGAGTATATATATTATTTTAACTCTACAAATTGATCCCATGTTGTTTTATTTTACTAATTAAGGCCACACCCTCACAGTTCACACAATTCTCAACATCAAGTATTTTTTGTTAATTGTTATATCACTAGATTATCATATTTTAAGTTAAAAATTAAATTAATTGAAAATTTTATGTGAATTAAAATATCTCATTTATTAAAAATAAATTAAAGATTAATTTTATTGGTTTATCAATTACTTAGAAAAACTACTCTACGATCGGCTGTGTAGTCATTGTAGAAATATTCTTCATGTGCATATGATTCAAAAGGGTACAACCAAATCACATTTTTACTCTTCAGTTCCATCCTAAATAAGTAAATAAAAGAATAAGTACATTAAAAATAACATAATAAATGAGAGATAAATAGGATTTTATTGTAAGAACAACAACGTTACAACAAATAATTGGAAAATAAGCGGATTTTGGAGAAGATATTAGCTTGAGAGTTTCTATAATCCAATGGTGTATTGAAATGGAATTGAACCACATATAATATTCTCTCAATCCTCCCATTAACGTGACACTCCATCAAAATTAGAAAAAACTCATTTATATAGTGTAAGAGAGGCTAGGGTTTTATGAATTTTGAACTATGAATGTGAAATTCCGCCAAATATTTTAATCCATCCTAAACTGCCTTATTGACCATCCAAATTTGTGAAATAGATTTCATTCCTAAAGGGTGATATGTGATGAATTTGGTACCCTATAAACTTTAAAATTTTGATCCCAATAAAATCTCTCATGTAGAAGATATCTCTCAAATAGTTATGTGGGGTACAATATGATCAATCGATTCTAACTTTGATTTAATGGCCTATTTACACAAATAAAAATAATGATCTAACTCATATGGTCTTAATGAATATTATATACCATTTACTGGGGAATTCTATAACAAAATTTAGGTGTAAATAATCTATAATAAAATGTTTCTGACTAAAATTAAATATTGAACTCAAAAGGGTTAAAACTTTAATTTTCATGAAATTTGAAAATGATTGATCTAATCCGAAATATTCTATAAATAAACATATTTAACATAATGTGATGAAATTATGTAATTTTTTATCAATAAAATATAAATAATTTTTTTTATCATCGTGTAATAAAAATCATGGTACCAACATAGTTATAGAAAACATCTTATTTTTAATGGTTAACTACCAAGACCAAAAAAAATAGTGGATTATACCTCATCACCTTTTTCCAATTATAGATCAAGCCCATGGACCTAGTTTCAATTGTGGATAAATCTCTTCAACTTGTTTCCCATAATTATCTCATGATATATAAAGTTTTTACCAATGCATTGAAGGGAGATATAGCTCCCAGACATCACATAATAAAAATCACACATATGTGTGCCACAAGATCATGAAACATTCATCATATTAGAAACCATACAAAAAATGGGATTCATAAAACATTAATCTATAATAATCCATAAAAATAAATGGGTTTTATAATATATTTCATTATATCATAACCAATATAAAAGAAATAGGTTTCATAAGCATCTTTTCATCATAAACATAAACCATCCAGAGAATGAATAAAGGTGGTATCATTGAATCGTACCCCTAGTAAATACTATGTAACATCAAAGGATGTAATATTATGTGAAAAATAAATTTTAAATAAAAATCACCTAGAACATTTATTGATGGAAAATTATATTTGAAAATTACCTTTTAAAAATTATAAATTCATAATGTATCATGGAAATCATTTTATTTGAAAATAACCTATAGAACATGTAATGTAATATTTAAATAAAATAATGGTCATGAAAACAGAAAATTCCATTCATGCATAGATGTTATAATAAGGCTTCTATTCACATTTTTAGTAAAATATATGTATGCATTGTTAAAAAAATGACATGACGATTTATTTTAAAAACCATTGTAAAAATTCAAACATGGATAATAACGTCTTTAATAAATACTTTCATTAATTTTAAAAACGTTTTTTATAAAATAAAAATATTGCATAAAAAGGTTTTTCATCTAAAGGGAGAAATAAAAATTATTTTTCTTAAAAACAATATTTCTGTATCATTAATCAATTAAGAAAGGAAAATTAACGGAAAAATTTATCCTCAATAAAGAACAAGAGGATAAAGAAATACATGAGTTTCTTTAGAGTTTGATCATAATATTTCATCGTGAGAAACACAATCATAAAAAATCCCAATAAACAATGAGATTATAACATAAAACCCTTACCACTATGGAATTATTTGACTCATAAGCCCCATTAAATAATAAAATAAAATGAAACTTTAAATATAATTAAAATAAAGAGATTAGTGATATTCAAAAGGGATAATATATATAACCAATAAATGAAGATATATACAGAAGATAACTTATATCCTAGAGAAAGGAATTTGAGAAAAAAATACCTCACCTTAAGTATCAACTTATTTCATACACATTCAAACCTCGCGTATAATAAATATAGTTTTACTATAAATATATTTAAAATCCATAATATTATGTATCAGATCATATTTTATTTACTAATGACATTTTAGTGCTCATTTTTTAACAATTACTTATTAAAATCACGTTTTGAGTAATAGCTACTTCATTTTTATTGTATATTCTTTTTAGTATCCTTCGTACATTAATTTTTTATCATGGTTAAATAATATTTATAATTTGAAACATGATATAAATATCATAAATATTAATTATATAATTATTTATATTAATACATTTCTGTAAAAGATAAAAAATGAACTACACTATTTATGGAGATGGTATGTCGTATGTACCCATGGACATTGTTTCTATTTTATCAAAGGATAAAAAAAAATTTAAATATTATATTAAATTTATATAATCATTTTTATTTCTTATATATCACACATTTTCATTAAAACTATCTCTATTACCTTCCATGTAAAGCAAGAACTAATGATATCACTTTGTGAGGCGGTAGTCCACTATACACATGAGCGACGTTATCGTATTACCAAATAATGAAAAGTAAGAATGTATATGTTATATTATAACTACAATAGAATAAGTATGTAATAAATATCATTTATTTATGTTAAATACATCATTATATCCATATTTTAGAGGTGGTTGTGGGAAAAACTACATTAGTTCAAGAGGTGGTAATCCGCCATACACACGATCAATGATTTCATTTCCCACATAATGGTAGAGTATATTTATATAATCAATGAAATTAAAATAATAATATATAAATTTATAAGAGGTAATGATGTTATTATAACATCATGGTTGAATATGATTTTAAGGAGGTGGAATTATAAATAAAAAGTGCATAAGTTTAAGAATTTTACCTCTTCTTCGAAGAACCTCTTTAGGTTTATACATAAAACCTTATTAGGGAGATTTACTAATAAAAAAAGGACTGTAAGTTTATTTTATAAAGTAAAAAATATATTTGGGTACTTAATTTCCAAACCAAAGTGTTTTTAAATTTTGAGGAGGTGAGGAGAGGGTGTCTCCTTTTATAAGTAGGGGAAATAAAATAATTGGATTTTTTTAAAAAGGAAAAAGGTTTACCAATTTTTTTCATATAAAAAATGCTCAAAATGAATATTTATAAAACCTTATTTGTTATAAGATCGTAATATAGTCAAACAATGGAGTCTGGACATATTTATAGAACATTTTACCCTTTATATTTTTAGTTTAACCCTTGGTAAACTCGTTTTAAACATAACCTTGATAATTATTTTTTACTTTTTTTTACTGTTAATTTTCAAAAAAAATTAATATTAAAATAATTATACAATATAAATTATTCTGATTCAAAATATAAAATACAATTTTCCAAATTCCATTCAAATAAGTGGAATATGTTAATTTATAATTAAACCCGCAATCGTGATGGAAACGTATTACTAAAGAGAAAATTTTCGGAATTTGAGTAAGTTTTGATTTCAAAATTCAATATAAAATCGATTACTATAAAATAAATTGGATTAATAAATTTTTAATTAACCTATTTTACTTTTAAAAACATCTCTAAATAAAATTTATATTTTAATACCATTATACTAAAATGATTCTTTTAATAAAAATCAGTATTTATTACTATTTATCAAAAAATGAATCTTTTTAGGACAATATCTAAAATTCACTCAAATATAATTTTTACTCATATATTTAAAAGAAATGTTTATTATTTCGAATAAAATTTATATAAGTTCAAAAATTAATTTTATTATATTTTCTTAAAAATAAATATAAATAATTTTAATGAAAAATGTATTTTTGAAGCACATAAAGGATTTACTAAATACTAATTACTTCTTTATAAATTAATTTCCATTATGTAAAAACCTTTATACTTATTTTTGAAATTGTGTTTATTACTATTAACCTCTACAAATTTAACATATAGTTTATGACAATCAAGTTAAAATAAAATTATTAATAGTGTATCATGGTTAGTTAGAACTCAATGTTACTTGTAGTGACAACTATCAATGAAATTAAATTTATTCAAAAAAAAATATTTCATAGAAACATAGATTGTTACAACATGATTATATGGGATTGATTTCAAATCCATCCTCAATAAGCTAGGGAGAAGATGATTTATATAGGATAAAATTAAATTCATCCATACTAATATATATATATATATAATTATATTTTTTACTCATTTCTAAATATATATTTTATAAACATATAAATCTATATATTATAAAGTTTATATTAATAATTGGGTACATGGATTCTAAATATATTTATTTATGGTTATTTTTTTATAAAATATATATTTTTAAAAGAATGAATTTTTTTCCTGTCTATGTGCCACACCATTGAAATACTTTTCATTATTGTTTTACTTATTTATTGATTCTTTTCGTTGTACATAATTTTCTGGATGATATTTTTTCAAAATTTTATTGAATTAGTTCATAGTTTAAGTCACACAGTTAATGAAAAATGTGTAGTCCACCCATGAAAGGTCTATAATATTTTAAAGTGACACTCAAATGGTTCACAGATGATTTTTAAAACTTTTAGGACAAGTCATGCAGAGTTTCCTAGGCTAATCCAGTATGATCCACATAGTTTGGTAAATAATGTGATCAAACCATGAATTCTTTTTATATATTTAATTTTAAAGATCTCAATATTTTCCCATCTCCAAAATAAGACCGCTTCATATCTTCTTCTTCCTCATTCATTCAATATGCTCAAAGGGGATACCTATTACCCTCTCCCCAGTTTTTAACATGGTTGTTTTGGCCATTAAACATCGATTTTCATCAAAAAATAGTGTTTTTACACCTTTTCTTCATTCTTTCTTATTCAGTCTACCCTCCTGTTCCATGGGGCCATGTTGGACAAACCCAAGGATAATGGTTTTTAAAAATTATTATAGTTCTTTGTATCAAGAGTGTATGGATTGTTTTTTAGGTCTTACTCTTTACATATTCAAGGGATACATATCATCCTATATTGATTCGTGGGGGTGTTTCCATAAATGCCCCTTTTCAAGATAACTAATGAATGCCTGATCTTTTCCAAACGGGTTTCCTTAAAAAATTCTTTATGTTTTAGTGAATTACGGTGTGTTTTTAAAATGAGTTTTTATGCATTATAGTTTCATTAATTGATTTCAGATAAAGGTGTGTGAAGTAAGTATTTTATAAAATACATAAAAGGGTTTTAACGTGGAATTTGGATATTAAAATGACTTTTTATAATTTAAATAGATTTAATATGGGATGTGTAATGATCATGAGGTATTATTTATCAGTATTTTTATTTTAAAATTTTTATGTGTTTACTTGAAATTATTATTTTATGAATTTGAGAATTATGTTTAAGATGTTATGTTTTTTGTTCCATGATATTTATCGTATTTTTATATTATGTACTTGATATTTCAAATTATTGTTTGGTATTTATGATGAAAATGTTAATTTAAATAGAAATTTGGTTTATAAAAGGGTTTCCAATGGAGAATCTAGATGTTGGTTTCTAAAATATAAATTCAAAGGCCCATTTGTTATCATTAAAGGAGGTTTATAAATGAAATTGGTTTTTGAAAGGTTTTCCAAAATAGGGTTTCATATATTATTACTAGTTCAAAAATCCAGGCTTAGTTATCACCATACACATATGGTTTTTCATAAAAATGAACAAAACCCTCATTTTAATTCCGTGATATTATGTTACATACAAATTTGGTAATTGATGATATTTATTGATGTTGTTGGATATGTTAAATAGGTTCTACAGATTAGAGGGTATATAAAAGAGATATGGGGAGTTGTTATTATGATATGTGTATTTTTGGATGATATGTAACAAATGTTATCCCACAATCTACAACTAACATTCAAGGGAATCCAAGGATTCTAAGAGAGATACTAAGAGATGTTTTTAATAGTCGATATGAAGAGAATCTGACTAGTATATTCCATTTTTGATTCATCCTGACTATTTGGAGGGCCATCAGTGGGGGGTATCTTAGAAAAATCGTGGAGGTTATTAACATGAAAAATTATAAATATGCCAGTTAATGGTTCTCCCAAGTACATCTAGTACCACCACATTGGATTTATAGGAATTTACTATGATCATATAATCATTATTTTATATTTTTATTACACTTTATTTTTTAGTTCTGCTTTTTATTATTATTATCATTCCACCATGGTATTATCTCACTATCATTCATTTCATATTAGGGTTCTACTATACTTCCATCAATGAGACACTTGATATTTTTTCGTTTGTTTAACTATAACTTATATACATTACTTTTTCTACTTTTTAAAGTCATATATTTTTTCTCTTTTATATTTTATTAGTTGATAATTTATGTATTTAATTTTGAGTTCATCCCTTTTTATATTTTAAAGGTTGATTTTAAATAGGGGACTTCAAAAAGAAACTATTTTAAATATATTATTTAAAAAAAATTATACATGTTTTCTTAAATGAATGATTGGAATTTTAAAAAGGGATATGAAAATGTTTTTTCATTTAATTTATGTGAATAATATTTTTTTAAATGTTGTGTTTTTTACTAGAATTTATTGTTTGTTTAGATAATGTAAATGCATCGAATCTCTAGTGATATCCCACTAGACTATACTATATCGCACTCTAAAAACACTATTTGGTGTCTCTAGATCATTTGGATTTTATTCTTTCAAGATACGGATTGTATGAACCCTTCTTATGGATTTCTTTTTATTCTCCAATAAAACAAGTTTTTTTATTAGATAGAGACCATAGGGTCATAATAATAGCATCATTGTAATATTTATGCTTTATTTTATTTTATTAATTCATCATTAGATTTTCCAATTCATACCTCACATATTTATGAGATTATAGTCATTAATATTATACATTTTTGGTATAATTGTTATGTTTATTTGGTATGGATGTTTACTTTTGATTATGTCTTATTTGGTTTATCTTTTAAAACTAAACATTTCATTTTTTACAGGATTCCGATGTATAGATGAACTATAGAATATTTCTAATAAGTTTGAGTGTTCAATTATATTTATTGAGTGAATCCATTCCCAAATATGTTTCCTTGATACCTAAACACTAGTTTTCAACCCATAGAGACTGACAATTACCTTTGGGCCTTACTATAGACTGGCTCATGTATCTGGTCAGGAAAGACTATGCTAGTTCAGGAAAATGCATGTTATCTGTAAATAAATTAACCAAAATTTATTTATAATTAAATATATGTTTATTTACATTTATATTTAAATATATATCTATTTATTATTATATATATTATTTAATATAAATACATATAATATTATATTTGTAATGAAATATGAATATAAACACACACCAAAATGTATAATATCATTATTATACTTATATATGATTACATATATAATTATAAAAATATTATATGAATTTAGATGAATTAATAATAAGATATGAAAGATATAAATATATATATATATAATTAAATATATTTATAAGAATATATAATAATATATATGTTACTAATATATACATATATCAATAAAATGAATTGTCAATTTACATATAAAATTTAAAATATATCTATAGAAGTTTCAATATAATATATATTAGCACGTAAAAATTATAGTAGAAGGGTCACATATTTTTTTATAATATAGAGGGAGTTGTGGGGGTTAGGGTGGGGGAGCATCGATATGGGAGGGGTGAGGACACATAGATATTGAGGGATGTGGGGATTGGGGAATGTGGTGTAGACATTTGATAAATTGATTGGGGGGGCACATGGATCTAGTGGGGATTAGGTATCACATAGGAGGTTAAATGTGGGTTGGTGTAGAGAATAAGAGGTGGGGATATGATAATTTAATAGGGTGTCTATGATCTTCATGGAAAGGTTCTTGATTAAACGTTGATGGATGGAAAAGTAATGGTTCTTTTTCAATCAGATGTTACCATAAAATGGTTTACTGGATATTCCTATTACTAGAGCGGAAAATGAAATATTAAGTGGTAGGTATACATTTCAAAATAATAATACTATTAATTTTTAATAAAAAAACATTTTTTTATAAATAATATTTGTGATGGATTTAAATTAATCCCAAATATTTCCTAAGAACATGTATTATCGTGGATTAATTTAATTCATCCCATATAAGTTAGTATTTTGGATGGAATTATTCCACCCCCAATACTGATAATTTCATCCATATTTTTTTGATATGAGTAATAATCATCCTAAATAATTTTTTTGTATAGAAATTTATTATCATTTAAAAAATATTATTATCGATGCAATTTTCTTGGACATATATATACCAAAATTTCTAATTTTAGATGGATTTTTAACTTTGTTGGATTGAATAGATCGGTACCTAATGTTATACTTTATTATAGTGAATGTCGATTATAAAAATTAGTGATTTTACATTATAGGAACTTAGGGAATCATATATAATTAAGAAAATAACAATAATATGAGGAATGAGGAAATTTTTTAGTGCATCCTTGATCTGATTTGTTTATTTATGTTCTGATAATTACAATATAATCAATTGGTGTTGGAGAAAAATCAATAATAATATGGTTAAAAAAGTAAATTGGTCACATGAACAAAAATTAATTGACTACCAGAACAAAAATTAAGTGACCACATTAACAGAAATTAAGTGATCATGTAATGAAAAATGAAGTGACCAAAAACATTCTAATCTGACCTATAAAGTTGAAATTTTAAAAAGTGTTGAGCCCAACATATAATTTTGAAATATAAAAAAAATTAAAACCTAACATATGACATATGGTATCTTAATTACTTTTTCATATTTTAACTCAACCATGTTCTATTTTTTATTTAATTTAATAGTTCGATGAAATTCATACTTGTTTAGTTTCTCCTTATGTACGTTTTAACTATTTAAATACTAAGGAATTATAATTGTAATAATTATAAGAATAATTATATTCTCATCAATGCCGTGAATATTTAATCTATTTTCTTGGAAAAACATGAGTTTTGAATTTAATGTGGTTGGAATTTGAACAATTTATCTCGTATAATATATAGGATATTATCAAGGGGTATTAATGATGATTATAAATGTTTGTTGGTACCGTATTAATTATTATAATTTATTATAATTTCAAATTTTTGGTTAATATTATAGATTATCTAATAGTCCCACATGTGTATGTTTTTTATATGCATTTTATAAAGAAATTTCATAATCCTTTGGAAAGGATGAAATGAAATATAATTCATTAATTCAATATATTTTTTATATGAAATATATATATATATATAGATTTATATATATTATAAATATAAAAGGTCAAGGATATTCTAGCACTATAACAATGATTAATAATTTGGTGATCAACTACTTCTCTAAACTAAAGCACAATCATTTGATTATTTTTTATTAGAGAGAACAATATTTCTTGGACACACAGTCGTTAAAATAAATATCTAGTCTTATGATTATACTTATTTATTTTCTTTCATATGCATATAAATATATTTATTTATAATACACATTAAATTTTAGTATAGTTCATTGTTACTTTGAAAAAAAATTTATTAATTAGATTTTCCCATAATAGAAATAATTTGGGGATTTAATGGTTCCTTAGATCAGTTTAAAGGATGGTTTGGTTTTTTAAACCACTTCAAAAAGAATCTTATAGGTTATTCCCCTAGGTGTAATAATTAAGGGTGATTTCATAAATCCACCAGTCATGAAAAAGGGTATCGTATTGGGTTGTGCCTCTATAGGTTAAAAAAGAAGTTGTAAAAGGGTTTTGACATCCCTTAGAAAATTAGATAGATCATTATAGTGGATGCCATATCTCACAGTTCATGAGAGAGTTTAAGAGTATATTGGAACCATTTAGATCCAAAATACTATAAAAATATCATTTTTTATTTCTCTTTATTTTTCTGATTAATTAAATCAACTTTAATAAGTAGTTAAATTTCATTTAAAAAGTCCAATTCACCCCCTTTTTACCATTCGACCATTCTCTTTGGTACTTAAAAATTAGTATTAGTGAATGTTACCTAGATTTAACATAATTTTCTACTATTTATTACATTGAAACCCTAACTTAAATATTCAATGGTATGTTATATATTTTGATATAGATGAAATAAATATGAATAATTTATAGAAACTTTAAATTTCTTTTCCTTATGTTGAAATCAATTATGGGAACTAACTATCTTGAATGAAGGCTTCTCTTGGACACCTAAGAATTGATGATTGTACAATCACATCGAAACCATAAATACTACCTATATTTGATGACAATATGTTAGTTAGTAATCATGAGTTAAATTATATTCTAAATTAAAAGGGAATGAATAATTTTTATTGTGAAATTAATAGGATTTTATATAGTTATATATCTTAATAAAAAATACACATGAAATTTGGAAAATTGTACAAGTTAATAATCTAGGTTTTGATAAGATATGGGAAATAAATTGGTCTTGTTAAGAGCTGAGTATCAAGAATTCAAAATGGGAGAATAAGAAATAATTGATAAAATGTTTCATATATTTACAAGTATAATATATTAAATGAGTTATTTACAATAAAACATAGATAATTCAAATCTCTTTGAATTGTTTTAAGATATATACTAAATAAAGGATATTATAAAAGGTATAAATGAATGAAAGCAAACATTCTATAGAATATACATTAGATGATATTATTGGATCCTAATTGAAATGTGAATTATAATTGGAAAATATTTCTCAAGAGAAAATTTAAAAAAAAAGAAAGATATAGATTTTAAAACAAAAGTGAATGTTATCACCCACTCTTATGATTCAGAATAAAAAAATTTAGAAATATACTAATTTTTATAGGTTTCTCAATGTATAATATGTAATGGTTATTGATGAATGAAAAAAAATTATCTCAAATTAAAGGATGAAAAAAGGGAAATGGATGTTTTCTATTATGAGTGTATTGAAAGAGGGATCATGAATCCTAATTTCCCAAGAATAAATGGTGACCAAATAATTTGAGAAATATACAAAAAGTAAATAAGATAAATGGGAGATAGAAGAAGTTACACGTCTAAATTAAATTATAGAAATCAATCTAATATAGAAAATGGGTAATCAATCCTTTGATTGATTGATTACAAGAAGACGGTAAGTGAATTTGAATATTAGTTATCATCTAAATAAAAATTTTCTAAATATTATTTGTACGAATAGATTGCTATATTCAATAATAGAGTAACAATTTTACTAGATTTTTAAACAATAATAAGATAAAATATAAGGGCGTACTTATATAAAATAAAAAATTGAAAAATATTCTTTCGATCTCAATAGATAAATTATATGTCGATATGGAAAGTGTTAAAATTGAAAATATAAAAATTAATTCTTTTAATTCCACATGTGAATAAGATCAAATAATTATGTTTGAATATGTTTTGGAAGAATATTAAACACTTGGAATTGATGTTTAAAGGTTAAAATCAAATCAATCTATATTTTTTCAAGGAAGGTAAAGTTTTGAAAAGATGGTATGAATGAGAAAATTAAAAAAACAAAGATAGGTCTTGGTTATGAAAATAAATTTCCCAAAATTTGAAAATCGTTATTTAGGAAAGGTTCAAGAGTAATTATTTCACATGTAACATAATTTATAAGCCACATGAATGGACATTATGGAAATGAATATTCCTTGAGATTTCCATAGTCTCTTGTTAACACATATTAATTTATATTAAAATAATTCTTTTTCTTTATTTATTATACAGTCATTCCTAAAATGAGGTTGGGATCCAAAGAATACATTTTCTAACCCAATTAGACCCAAATTTACATAGGTAACAAAGAACTCTTAAATATGTTTCTATAAGTCACTTTTCTTTGATGTATAAAAAACTATTTGTAGTAAATGGATAGTTGAGGTTCCCGACATTTGAAAATGTGATATTTCTATATTTATATCTATTATTATTTGTGATGGTTGTATTGTTACTTTCAATGATAATTCTAAGGTAAAGGAAAAACGTTTCTAGAGAAGATTGAATTTAGAATTCATTTTTTATTTCAAAGGTTTTGTTTGTTAATGGTTTAAAACATAATTTAATATGTATATCATAACTTTCTAAAGATAACAGAAACGTGAAATTTTAAATTGAAAAATGTAATATTTTCAAGGAATTGTCTTTCCTTTCTTATACAAAAGGAAAATACAATATATATTCAATTTTTTTGAGATGACAGAATATAATATAAAATGTTTAAATGATGATCAGTCTAACAATGTTTTATGGAATAGAATATTGGTCCATGGAAATTTGAGAATATTACAAAATATTTCCCAAATTCAGAAGGTTTTGGATCTTCCCGATTTGAAACTAGAAAATACATACGGGTATGATTCAAGCCTAAATGGATTACATCATAATGATTCTTTTAACTCTATCCAAAGGTACAAAAATTTGGACTAAATTAACTTTTTAATTTAGATTTATTTATCCTAATGAAAATGGTTAGTCTTGGAGGTAAATCTTGTGTGTTTTTCATTATTGATGACTATATTAGATTTACCTGGACTTATTTTCTTGCACATAAATATGAAGCATTGTATAAATTTATTTCAAAGTCTATATTGGTCAGAAATTAAAAAGGTTATATTATTTTATCAATTAGAATTCATATAGGATGTGAGTTTTAAAATTTATAATTTGATAAACTCTGTGAATAAAATGGGTACGTATGCAATTTTTTTCCCTTAGGACCGCACAACAAAATGATGTAAAAATAGGAATTTATAATAATTTTTTAGGAAAATGATAAATGAGTATCTTTACCA
Organism: Viscum album; assembly: GCA_963277665.1. Lineage (NCBI taxonomy): Eukaryota > Viridiplantae > Streptophyta > Magnoliopsida > Santalales > Viscaceae > Viscum > Viscum album. The sequence continues at coordinate 1,270,606,722 of OY728139.1, read as the reverse complement.
AAATATTTCTCATCAATATAATTTAACTCATATTTTCATATTTATAGTTTAATTCTTGTTAGAAAAATTTGAAAGAAGACACCTTATAAAATATAGAAAAGAAGGAATCATAGAATAAGGTATTTTAGAGTATTTGGTTGAAAATTTCACATTCTTAATACTAAATATTCACTAGAAATTTTTTATTCATATATAGATTAGGGTTTTTTATATGGTATTTTAATTCAAGTATGGAATATAGTGTTTATAAGAAAATAATATTTGAAGTTGAATAATATTTCCATGTTATATTTGATAAAAATCAATTAAGGGAAATGAAATATTATTTATAAAATTTAATGAATATTTTTGATATTTAAAATTTATTAAACCTAAATATTTATAGTTGGATGAATATCTCGAGAGGGAGGTTACTTATCAGGAAAAAAATTTAAATTTCCATAAATTTAATCAATTTGAAAAAGTAATTGGGGATATAACTACATTTATTAAAACCATAGATTCCTTAATGAATATTTCTTCTTAACAAGATTCAATTACTTATTTGGTGCCTAAAAATATTGATGAATATTTTTCAGCATCAACATGGATTTTAAAAATTAATAATTAAATTATTAAATTTTATATGAAAATGTCAATACATTAGTTGAACCCCTAAGGATCAAAATATTATTGGAAAGAAGTGGATATTTATAAATAATTTAGAGGAGTACGATCAGATGATTAGATATAAGTAGAGTTTTGGGTATCACAGTAACAATCAAAAATAATGAATTGATTTTAAATAATATTTTAAACCAATATATTGACAATAATATAAAAACAAATTTTTTAATATGGATCTATATTTGTATCTAAAACTTTTCAAAGTGATGTTAAAATTTCATTTTTAATTAATATATTTTGGAAAAAAAATATATACAAATAATCATCATAGATTTGAGAATTAATACAAATATTACCACATATTAAAACACTAAAAATATATTCACTATATTAAAAAATATCCTTGAACTTAGAATGAGTGTTTGTATTTATTTATTTTCTATAATGGGTTTGAGAAGAGAATAGTTAATAGATCCTTATTCATCAAATGATCTTTAAAAGATATTTTCATAGTGTAAATAAATTTCTATGATGTTATCTTTAGTTCTTAAATTGATATAATTTGTAATGTATTTTGAATGTTAGTTACTCCAAAATCTGACACGAGCCTTATGGGTGTACTTATGATCATTTTGGTTTTAAAAATTGTTCAAATAAAATATGTCACCTTCCTTAATCAATCAAAATATTCCAAAAAATGTTTAAGAGGTTTGGGCTTGATAATTGTAAAATATTAAATTTTTCATTGAGAATTGTTGTAAGATAAACTATTATGAAGATTTAAAATTGGTTTATAATAATATATTTTGAGCTATATTTGATAGATTTATTAATTTTATATCATCTAGACCAAATTTTCTATTTTTAACATGTATATGTGATAGCATCCAACCTAAACATAACAAAAGACATTTAATGAAATATTATTGTATAATTAAGTATTTTAATGGATCTATGAATCTTGGATTATTTTTTCCTTCTAAAAATCTATTATAGGAATATATTTTTTCATACTCTTATTTTTGTAGATGAAAAATAGATAGAAAAATCACAACATATATGTTCCACACTATTGGTAAATTTTTAGTATCTTGGATGGATCTATAAACTTTTAAAAGTGAGGATATTGATGTTGCATCTTAATGTTTAGAATATTTATGGATTGAGAAAACACTTTCTAACAACATTTTTATTTTTTGAGAAGATACAAATATTTAGGGATTATTCTTATGAAATTTATATTTTTAAAAATTCATTACAATGTTCAAGGACTAGAAAATATGAGTTTTTTAAATTTCAGGCTAAAAAATTAAATAATATTTTAGAATCTATTTCTAAGGAAGGTCAATTTGATAAAATGTTTTTAAAACCAATGAATTTATTTAATTTTGATAAATTTATCTTTTAACTTTAAATAATGAAAATATAATCATACATCATTTATTTAGGGAGATTTATACTTGGTATTTGAGCTAAACCATTAAATCTATTCCATTTGGATAGTAAAAATATTTCATATATTTTATTTTTTTCTTTCACTAGAATGGGATTATTTAGTTTGATAGTATTTAATTAATTAAAAATAATTAAATCATTCATTGAAAATGTTTTATTGTTATTATGGTTCCTTAAAGATTCTAACTTATCTTTCCAATAGAATTTATAATATTATACACATGTTTCTTTTTATATCTATAAAAAATGTTTACAAATGTATAAAATTAGGGAATTACATGTTATTTTTTTTATATAACTTTTTGGGTTAGTTTATATCCTTGTAATTATTAAGGGGGATCTTTTTTTAATGTTAAAATTATAAGGGTAAGTTTTTTTCCCAATAATCATTCATGGGGGTCTTTCCAACTTCAATTATTAATTATAAAGGTCTGTTTCTTTCCAAAAAATGACCATTTATCTTAGGGGGATATTTAAAATTAAAATATTTATTCATTTATAGTGATATTTGTTAAATATTTTTGATCAATGTACAAAAGTTGGTGAAATGTTTTATTTTATAGTTGTTTTTTAATTTCTAAAATAGTGGGGAATATTTAGTGGCTCCGTGATCTACTATTTTTATTTATTTTTTGATAATTAAAATATTATGAATTGGTTTTGGAGAAATATAAATCAAAATATGGGTTTTTATTTTATATGTTTTTAGTCTCTTATTAGATATTAGTGATAATATCACCTTTTCAGGTGACCCTATGAAGTGAAGTTGTGACGTAACCTTGTGAAGTGACCTTGTGAAGTGACCTTGATAAATGATCGAAAGAAAAAAAAATGAAGTGACCACATGAAAATAATGAGGTGACCACATGAAAAAAATGAAGTGTCTGTATGAAAAAAATGAAGTAACTACATGAACAAAAATGAAGTTACGTAATGAACAAAAATGAAGTTACCACATGAAGAAAATTTAATCGACCAACAATTGATGAAACTACCTTATACAGGTGAAATTAGAATTTTTAATGAACCTAACTTATAAATTTAAATTTTTTTAAAAAAAATTATCATAACATATAACCAACGGAAACTTAACTACATTGTCATATGTTAGCTCAAAACAAGATCTATTTTATTTATACTTCAATATTTTAAATCGTTACATGTTTGTTTCACATGTTTACCTTGACTGAATTTTTCCATAAATCATTTTAAATTATTTCAATTCAATGTAATTTTATTTGGATGAATTCTAGGCATGATTAGATGATCATCACATGGTTTTAAGACTCATGTGGATTTCATGGGAATCTCGAGATCCAAATTTTATGTGGTTATAATTTGAATAGTTTATCTTGAATATATTATGGGAGTTTTCCAAGGTAATATAATGTTCAGTAATATTGAATTTGGTACTATATTAATTATTATAATGTGTTATCATAATTCTAAATGTCTTAATATTATATATTATCAAAGTAACCGACATGTGTATTTTTTTTCAGGCGCATTCAATGAAGAAATAACATGTATGTTTAGGAGGGATGACATTCAATGAGTTTAATTCTTTAAATATGTTGTGCATAGAAGAACTCTATATATAGATTTTGATATATATTTATTTATATATGATGTTTTGGATATCATTGAACTATACACGTGCTATATACATTTGTGATTAACTAATTCTCTCAACTGAAGTACAATCATTTGATCCTTTTTTGATATACAAGACATTGATGCCTCAACACTCATATCCTAAATTGTCTATCTGACATATGTTTTTAATTATTTATATTATTTTATATATTCATACTTTTTACAGGGTTATAATACCCATTAAAAATATAGGATAATGGTTTGTGTCACTAAAAAAAGTCATGAATAATGTTCTACTGTAACCAAAAAATGATAGGGATTTCATTGTTCATTAGACCGGTTAAACAGTAGGATTGGTTTCTATCACCACTTCAAATATTATCTTCTAGGTTGTTCCTCCAGGTGTCTTAGGGGAAAGGGTATTGGGTTAAAAACTATTTTTACATAGGTTTTTGTATTGGTATTTTCCTCATGGAATTAAAAAACACAATTGTATTAGGGATTGATATCCTTTCAAAAGTCTGAAATTCAATTGTAGCATGTTCTATCTCTCCCTATTTTTATAGAGTTAAAGAGTAGAGTATGAAAATTCATATCCAAACTATAATAAAAATCATTTATATGACTTATCATTATTTTTACACACTATAAAATAATCCATGATAACTAGTTAAATTTTTTCACTAGGTCAAATCACCCCCATCTTGACCATTCTACAATTACCCTTAGGATAAAAAAAATTAACAAATTTATGCACACATTGTTGTTCCATGTAATCTTACTAAACCGAAAAAGAAAAATGGTTTGTGGTTGAAGGAGTTAAAGTCTTATACTAATAAAAAAATATATTATTAAAGAATCACTATAAATAATGAGAAAGTTGTGAATAATTACAAAATTACACAACTAATGAAAAGGAATAATGTTGAATATAGTGAATATTATTATAAACCTATGACTAAGATTTTTATTTACAGATGGTGTTGGTATTGTAGTGTGTATAGAGTCAAAGCATAATTTTCGGGTACAATATGATTTTATATTAGTAAATAAATTTATATAGAATTGGGGGGGGGGGGTTAAATTACAAATAATAAACCAACATAATTAGAAAATACTAAAGTACATGTAAAAGTAACACTCATATGCTTAAGGAATACTCAAAATATGTAACTAAAAATTTAATACCACTAATGACTACCTCACTATACTAATAGGGAAGCTTAAAAAAGTGTAAATATAAATATCATAGTAATATGAGTTATATTGAAAAAAAATGCGGGTTGAGGTTATATACAATCTGTAAAAGTAAAAAAATCATGGGATCATGGATAGTGGATGCTCCCCACATATGAAGAGTAATAAATATTTTTAATAGAAATTGAATATTGTAATGGAAATTTCATAACATTATTTAATTTAATATTTTGAATATAAATGGTATAAGGAAAACTCAAATTGGTGAGATTAATATCACTTAAAGATTTATTTTCATCCATAATATCTTGAGTGATAGATTATTATTTGTTTCTACATTATGTGAAAATGATAATTATGGATTCTTAACATGCCTCAGGGACACTAACTCTCAAATATGTGGTTGTATGTATTGGAAACATGCTGTCTTAATTTTTAAAGGGATAATATTGAAAATGGAAAAAAGAACATTTGCTTATGAGGATCGGTCTCTAAATCCATGTTCTATCCATTGATGGGGAAATACATATATTTTTATTTTAAGGTTGTTTCAATTTAATATATATATATTTTTATAGAAATATATAAATATCATATGTATATGATTGATATGTATATAAATGAACAATTATTTGATCTCTATAATGTAGATAATGTTTAATAATTCTTAATATTATGTGTGGTTAAATTTATAATTTTCTAATCTTGACTACATATATGGGATGGCCTATTGGATAGTCTTATTAAACCTCTAATAGGACTGAACACACTTTTTTTTTAACATTCATTAAATGGAGGCCCAAATATACCACACACTTTTAGGGTTAGTCAATGCAGGCTTGGCCGAAATGACCCATGTCTATCATGTTAAGAAATCATAATTAAAATTCTATAATTTTATACAAAAAATATTTTTTATTATAATATTTATAGATGGAATCATATTCATTATTGTAAAGTGAACTAGTGAAAATATTCATCATTCCGAAGATGAATATATTTCATTGGTATTGATTATAAAAGAATAGAAATAGTTATGCCATTAAATACATGGTCACTTGAGACAAAAACATAAGAAAATTGATTCATCATAATGAAATAACAGTTTTTAAAAATATTAATTGGTATAGAAAAAAAATCTAATAATGAATTTCACAAAGTGACTATCGTTTAAAATATTCACAAATTAATAGTGAAAGACACCTGAAGTTATACACTCAGATGTGTGTGGGACGATGATCCTAAAATAAATCAATGATGATAGTGCCTCATAAATTTTATTGATGATTATACTCATATTCCTTATGTTCCATTTATTTTGAATAAATCATAGGCTTTGAAAATATTTATATTCTATCTCATATATATTTAGAATAAAATAATGGTATATATTAGCCAATTATTTCTATTCAATTATACATGTGAGCACACAAATTATGAGCTTAAATCATATCTTGAACTAAATGGATTATTTAGGGTATACTAATGATTATTATAACATATAGAAGTGATTAAATACCTTTTAAAAGGGCACCCATGAATGAAATATGAAACCTATATAAAAACTGAAATGAAGAAAACTGTAAATAAAATACCATACACTAAAGAACCTACTAAAATTTACATAATATTTTTTCAATACATTTGATGATGACCACTAAGGTGTTAGGTGAATGTCTCCCACCAATGAAGGTATCCACAAGCTAAGGTAAATATATCATCGCACAAGAGGGGAAATCCTTCACCCATGATGTGATAACACTGTAACATGATAACGATGAAAAAGAAAAGACATTTATGTTTCTAAGAGTTTTTTGCATGCCTGAAAGAATCACACACATCTATAATACAACTGTATGATTTTTTTTATAAATCCACAAGGAAAATCCACAGGATGTTTCATTTAATAATGTATTTGTAACACATTATTATATACTACTTCAGCCAAATCATATATAAATTCATAAATTATAAACTCCATCTCTATTACAGCTTATGTAATGGGTCCATAAATGATATAATTGTTGATGATCAAACGTCCCAACCATAACTGTAATCAAAGATAATATATGATAGTTTTCCCTTTTGTGTATTAAAATCACAATTTACATTAAAATAATAAAATATAGTTCACAAATATATATATGTCTCTTAGGAATATATCCTTCAATCACCCACCTTCACTAAATCATAATAGAATTTGTTTCATTTCACTTTATAATGTATTATATACAATAAATTTTCAAATCAAATAAATAACATATTTTTGATAACATCCCCAAAAAATTTGAAAATATATCATTAAATTATCTATTTATAAAATCATATGTATTACCTTTTGAATACACATATAATTTTTTTGTATAAGCTATAAATTTTTTAAGTTTACCTCTCAAAGAGAAACTAAATCCTTTTTTAGTCAACCAAACATTATGACCCCGCTGGTCTTTGTACCATTGACAATAAATTTGAATAATTAGATACATAAGTGTTAGAAAAGATAAACATACATAAAATAATCTGTTCTACTCAAACTATAAATGGATTAGAAATTATTTCCATCAAACACATGTATATGTATACCTATTTCCACTATTTTTGTATTATATGAAAAAAATAAATTATATTATTTTCACTTTGTTCTATATATCAAGTGATCATGGGTGTCACATCCATGAATTATTTTAAAGGTATTTTTCATTTAATTTTTATTCTTGCTTTGTTTTGTGGGTTTCCCATGAATTTTGGTAGAAATGGGGGGTTTGCAAAATTTGGGCCAAACTGTGAGCCCATTTTTAGATTTAAAAATATATTTTGATTATTTTATAACCCCTTCACTTTTCAACATTTTACACCAATTACACTTTACAATTGTCATATCATGGTATATTAAAACAACCATATCAATTTTTACCCCATAGGAATCCATAATAATGATGGATTTGGGTTTTTCAGTAAGGTGTGGGGATAGCCCGAAATCCCATTTCTTGCTTTAATTTTTTAAGCCCTTAATATATCATCAAATATTTTGGATTTTTAGTGAATCTAACTTTCACCTGAGACAACATAACCAAGGAGTGCTCCAATGCCCTCTTCTCCATCTTTGGAGCTCATTTTCATTGGGAATTTTGGTGAAACTTCTCTTGATTTCTCAAATATTTTAGATTTGAAGAGGTAAATTATTTCTTACACAACTCATTCAATTTTTACTCTTTTTCATCTATTCTAGTTTCTTCATGACCTATTCAACCCTATTAAAACATCAATTTCAGTTTGGATGTTTGGAAATTCAGCTACTAGTGTATTTGGGTCATTTTATTCCAGATTTCTTCAAGTAAGTGTTTCTCTCTTCATTTCCTTCATTCACATTAGGGATTCCTCCCCCTTTCATGAAGTTATAAAATTTCCATAAGTTAGGGTTCATACCTAGTGTATGATTTTGTGTCTTTTTGGGAAAATCTCGGGGTTTTAGGATGGGTTTCACTCCCTTATAGTGTGGTGGTGGTGTTGTTTATGTTTCACACAACGAATTGGTATTTTGACACAAAAGGTTGGTGGTTACATTTGTATACATCCTAAGATGAGTATTCTTTGCTTAATTTATATTTTTTTAGAATGTTATTCATAGATTATGTTGGGTACAAGAACCGTTTTTGGTAATATTGATCAAGTGTATAGTATTAATGTTTCATATTTGTTTGAAAATGAGTGTTTTCATGTGTATCTTTTGTGGTATTATTCGAGGTAATTTTATAACAACTGAGAGTGGTAAAATAAATGTTTGTAGCTATTACAATTCTATTTTGGATTGGTATTAGTGTGATTTTGTCCTGAAAAGAGGGTTTTGAAATGGTTTTTTAGTGAAAAACATGGTTATACCCCTTGCGATAGTTTTATGAAAATTGTAAATGATTTATTGAGTTAAACAAAGTTGAAAAAGGATGTACATATACTGTTTTTGTGAGTGTGTTCACATAATATGGGGGTTTTAAAGCTAAATTTTAGATTTAGGATGTCAACTATTTTTAAAATGTTTTATAAACATTTGGAATGTTTTATTAAATTGCAAGAAAGGCTTAAAACATGTTTGTGGGATTATTTGTGTGAGTATGATGTGAAATAAGAATTTTTTTTAAGAAATGAGTATTATGGGTCATTTATGATGGTTTTTTTGGGTTTTTGATGTAGAAGTGTTATTTTCATGCGTAAATTATATTTCATTTCTTTTTTAACTTGTTTGAGCACAAGCGGGGAACCCGGGTATCTAGGTGGGTGGATGTGTACTAGTATGCTAGAGATCATGTGGGGTTTGGCCCCAGTTTCATGTTGCAAGATTGATGATGACAACACTAACTAAACAATGATGATGATTATGATGATGATGCTGGGGAACCACTAGGTTATGGTTATTCTCCCTACTATTGGATTGTGTGCAGGAGAACAAATATTGTGATGGTTACTTTCACTGATATATAAGCTACTTGGGATCCACAATGAGTTTGTGTCTAGGGGTTATATCCCATTGCTTGTGATCATTAGATAATTTAGGTTTGTAATCTTCATATGGTATGTTTGGCTAGAAAATTAATTATCTTTGTAATTCTATTTAAAAGTTTTTATTCTTTAAAGTATCCCACTTGAAAACATATTTTATTTAAAGTTGCATTTCTTTAAAATTCTTATTAGCTTTTATTGCTTATCAAAACGTGAAATATTTTCATCCTTGAATGTTTATCACATGAAATATTTTAGTGGTGGAATCCTATTGGGATTTGTCTCACAACCTACTTACACCCTTGGGTGTAATTAGAATTGGTTATTTTGTCATAGGTTTGTGTAATTCTTCTAGTTCCAGTACATTAGGTTTCTAGTGGTCCTTCTGGGTGTAGTGTCACAGAGATGGATTGCGGGCAGTGCCCCTTTCCAGGAGGAGGTTCTTGGGATGTCCATTTTGGGTTTTTCATTTGTTATAGTATTTAGGAAATTTTTAAATTATGTAATTCAATTCGGATTTTTTAAAAGATGGTTTGTATTGAAAAATCCTGAATTTTTATATTGTATTTTTTTATTGTTTTATGTTTATAAACATTGGTCCCAAAATCCATTTTGTGATGCCTAGGAATTGTGCCAGCCCATGGGGATCGAGAACGCCCTTCGATCCTTACCACTAGTTGGGTTAGGTGCAACTTGTGATGGCGACCAGATCTGGGTCATGACAAAATTATATCAAAGGAGGTTCAGGTTAACTCTTTGGGTCATGTTATCTGAGAAAGAGTTGAGATAGTTTAGAGAAAGGATTGTCAGTACATGACATTCTGGTTATGGGTAGTGTGCCAGGCCAGCACACTTCATGATGGGATTCGAGTCACCAGGGGATGTCGAGATTTATCTAAGTCATTTGGTTTTCTTGGTTCAATGATGATTAGGGAAAATGAAAAGAGAGTTGGTTTAATGGTGTTCGTGATCTCACAGGGTCTAGAAAGCCATGTTTAGCAAGGGATATTTTCCAATAAAAATCTCTTTGATGTTGAAGTGATTGGCATACGTCCTCCAACCATATGTCAAAGTCACCCACGGAAACTAGTTTCCCATTGCATTAACTTGTATCATTTAGTGTTGAAATTTTGGAAGCTTGGTTTTAAATAAAAATGACATGGTTTTAAGAAGTGCAAAGTTTTTATGAAATTATTTTCTTATAAAGAGAGAATGGTTTGGTTTGTGAAATTTTGGAACTGAATTTTCAGCACTAATATGAAATGGAAAATTGTGTGTTTACACCACTTTCAAAAATAGAAAATTATGTTAAAGATGGTTTAAAAAAGTGTTTCCAATAGAGTTTTCAAATCTACTGAAAGGTGTTTTAATGGGATGAAATGTTTTTGAGTTCATGTATGGTGTTTGTAAATGGATTTTGATTTAGTAATTATAAATCATTTGAAATGTTTTCTGAAATTTTGGAACCTTATTTTAAAATGAGATTAGTTGAGTCCCAAATTTAATAAGGATTTATGAAATAGAGTTTCTCATGAAATTAGAAGTATTTTGAAAAGGGATGAAATGTTTTAAAATTAATGTACATGAATGGAAGGTGATTTTTATTGAATTATTGGTGATATTTTGAAATGTTTTACGAATCATTGGAACATTTAAAAAAAAGAATATATGAGCTTTTCAATGGATGGGTGCTAATCAAATGGTGTTTTTCATAATTCCTGATGTGTTTTGAAAGGGGTCCAGATATTTTGAAATTGATGTGAATATATTGAAGGTGTGTTTCTATTTGAATGATTTTTCCTTTATGACAATTTTTGTAAGATGTGAATTGGGATTTTGATTTTATTGTTAGTGATCTTGATAAAAAAAGTATGTATTGGTAAACTGTTTGAGTTTTGAATAGTTGAATGAATTTTTGGGTTAACCCTTGTTATTTTTGTTGGCGACCACATGCATGGGGTTATATTGGATGTTGGATGGTTAATGGAAAGATTTGATGAGTGCGAAGATGGATATAAGGAGGGTAATGGGCATGGCATAGAAACTTGCATGTGTGAAGCCCTGGGGGACTATTGGTGGATACGCTAACTATTGAACAATTTATTTTCAAAGAGACGATATTTAAGGGAAACATGATGTCTTGATTACTAGTTTGGTATGGTGTGTATTATGTATTTTTGGAAGTTTTACATTTTTTGGTAGTTTTTGAGTCCAAAAACACCTCTTGTTTGAACGTTGTTTTGGGTTAGTGTTTCTTTGTTAAGATGGGTTGAAGGGCTGGTTAGTGGTCTCCTTATGAAAAATGTTTCGAGATGCCTTTATGGTGGTTCCCTGCATGTGCTTGGATCTGTTTTGTGGCGCATTTGGACTAATGGACCAGCTTAGTTGGGTCCTTGGGTTCCCTCGTTGGGTAAGGTAAACCCCCATTAAGAGTTAATGCACGACTGAAGTGAAGCATAGATTGTTTCACCATATAAATATCCTCCAGTTGATCAATATAAGGATTCCTTTTCTCTATCTTTGTATATTGTGAGTAAACCCTTTCCCTTCTTGGTTTGGGGGATCCTCTTGTAGAAAGAGATTTCTTGTGGAAGGTTGGAGAAGACTATAGTTTCTTAAGTTACCTAACTCTTCGAAGGAGGAAGTGGTCTGGGGTTGTTAGTATGAATGGTGGCTATAAGGCCCTGTAGTTCATTTGTAGTCTCTTCGAAGAAGTGGTTCAAGTTAAATAATGTGTGTGGGAAATCTAGTAATGCGAGGATGTTATGGCCACATTCTATAATTGTGTGATGTTTGGGAACATTACAAAAGTTCCTTCTCCAAGTGATGCTTCTATCTGTCGCAATGGTCATGTTCAGTGATGCCTTGTGATGTCATGTGATCAATAGAATGTAAAGGTGAAGTTGTAAAATCTTTTGTGAGTCTTTGTATAAGAACACGGATATTCTTTTCAGGTATGTTTTCCTTCTCTGGTCGTTTTTGGGAAAAGAGGAATTTATGGAAATTTTCTAAGTACACGCCGTGTACTTTATGATTACATGTCGTGTACTGTGTTGCTATAAGAGGCTGTGTTCTACCAGTTTTATGGCCACACACACAGCCGTGTATGGTGACTTGGAGGCTGCTTAAAGCGGAGTACAGAAAAGGCGAGTACACGCTGTGTACTCAAGAGGTACACACTGTGAATTTTCTTTTTTTCACTACACGCACCGGGGTCGCATCTCACGGATAGAAAACCCTTTTTTTAGGTTTGGTTCATCTGAGAGTGAGAGTATGGAAGCGATCTTCCATCGATCCCCCAAGCCTCCATTCGATCTCCAATTCGACCGCCGTCAATTGCGTTGGGACTGAAGTGGTAAGCTCTTCCTTCTCCTAGAGCTTCGTTTTCCAATTCTTCCTCTTATCCATGTTATCATGGGTTGAAAGTTTTAGATTTTTTAAAGATATTCTGCATTTCAAGGTGATAGAGGCTTCGAGATTCATGTATAATGATCTCCAAATGTCGAGGTAGGTGGTTTGTTCCTTTTCGCTGAAAGTTGTTGAATATTTTGCACCTTTGTGCCAATACCTCTTAACATGGTATTGTGCGTTTACCATTTTCCCTTTTGTTTTTGACTGCCATGATTGTATGCTTGTGTAGAGGTTAATTGGATGAGAATAGTGTTGATTACCATGCTTTGGAAGCTTTTTCATGCATGTTCTGTTTATGGCCCTTTTGGGTCTAGTTTTTCCTATTAGGCTATTGCCATGTTATCCCATGCCAAGTTGTAGTATGGAGTGTTTCTTTCTGGCATGTTGTTATGTGGTAGACTAGTTAGCCAAGTAGACATATAGGTTTACTTTGGCTATATTGCATTACTATGCATTGACTTACATGGGGCCGTGAGAACCAGACTGAGTGAGCTTCCTTAGAGAGTCTTGAGCATTATAGACTATACAGGGGTAGAACGAGTGAGCTTCCTCAGAGAGTCTTGATTATTATAGACTATACGGGGGTAGACTGAGTGAGATTCCTTGGAGAGTCTTGAGAATTATAGACTATACTGGGATAGACCGAGTAAGATTCCTCCGAGAGTCTTTGTTTTACTTTGAATTACAATGAACCATCCTAGACTATAGGAGGAATTGACCGAGCGAGCTTCCATAGAGTGTCTTTGTACTACTAGGGATATAAGTGGAATTGACTGAGTGTGCTTCCTCATAGAGTTCCTAGACCTTGGGGATATAAGAGGAATTGACCTTGTGAGCTTCCTCAGAGAGTCCTTCACTACATTTGACTATAAGGGGAATTGACTGAGTGTGATTCCTCATAGAGTCTTATTGAATTATTATGACCCTACCAGAGGGGTTATGCTGATTGAGCTACCCAGAGGGTTTCTTGTACATGTAGGTAGAACCAGAGGGGATGGATGTGAGTACTTCCCATAGGGTTTCCTATAGTGTTTACAAGTCGCTTGATATTAAACTGTGGATTGTTTACTGTTGAGTATTTTCCCTGTTTACTACTTCATGTACTTTACCTTCCATATATTCACTGACTATTAGGCATAGATCCTTGGGTGGTTTCCCACTGGGGTTTAGTCTCACACCCTGTTTGGGTCATGTTTTTGGGCCCAAATAGATTACATTATTGTAGTTATAGATAAGGGAAACCGCCCTTCTACTTCTGGTACATGATGCTATGGAGCTAGAGAGCATGGGACAATGCTTAGTCTTGTGATGATGAGGAGATGATTATATATTTTATTTTGTACTTGGATTTGTATTGTTGTATTCTAGCATTGTGGTTTGTTTGGCTGAATCCTAGAAATATATGTATCATGCATCATTTATATATATATATATGTGTGTGCTCGAGTTGACATCCTTCATTCTTGCACTGTTTATTTTTGTATGGATTATCTCTTCTTCTGCTATTGTATTTTATTTACTTTCGTTGTGTACTCTGCCAATGAGGGAATAGTTTCCCAACTATCACACCTAAGGACCTCTCTGATAGTCGGTAGCCTCTGGAATTCGGGGAAATGCGCTTGAGTCCATGTGACCAACCAGGTACAGGCACCTCTGGGTGGCTTCCGGAATCGGGACGTTACAAAGTGGTATTAGAGGATTTATTTTCTATTGAATTATTGTTTAGAGCCTATAACCAGGTATAGGATGGAATAGGTATTCAGTAATAAGTTATTCCTGAGCGTAGCTAACCCATGTACAGGGAAAAGATGATCTACCTCGAAAATTGCAGTTTTTCTGTTCCATCATTTTATAGTTGATATGATTTCACCGTTGGGTGATTCACAAGCTTTGTGTTATTATTATTGATGTTATTTTGGTTTTATTTCTGTCGTAACCTGATGAGATGAGGGTATTCCATCTAATGCATCATATAGGCACCTTCTAGAAATCACATGTCATGCATTATTACCATGACATTTTGGGTGAATTAGCAATTTCATGTTGTTGTGATAGATGTTTTATAGAATATGCATGCTATTGTGATAGATTCCTTGATAGAATGCCTAATTTTTATAGGTATTTCTTTGTGGAAGGTCTCATTTGGAATGAACGCCAAATTTTGGTTTTTGAGGTGTTATGGGACCTCATGAATCAGGACTTGGTGGACCATTGACTTTTTTTTCTTGTTTATGACATGTATAAGATGCCAAAACATTGATTCGAGGGGAGTATGGGATCTCATGGATTGAAATTTGACACTTTCAATGTGCTTTTCTGTGTTTTCTAGGCTTCGGAGCAGTTTCTGAGGCTACTACCTAGAAAAACCTAGAATACACGATGTGTACTTTTTGAATACCTGCCATGTCGTCTATATTCGTGTCACTGACTATACGACCAGGGACACGGGGTTGTGAAAAATATTGTAGGAACACGCCGTGTACAAGTTTATCACACCGTGTAGTATGAAATAGGTACCAGGCCGTGTCACGAACAACACAGGTCATGTTATCTTTTCACATACATGTCGTGTCTGAATTTTACATGCCTAGTTGTCTGATCTAGATACCCGACCGTTTCCCGAACAACACGGGTCAGTGTTTATCCCCTTTCTCATACACATCGTGTCTCTCTAGAACACATTGTGTAGTGTCAGCCATGTGTCCGGACATGTCACTAACAACATGGGTTGGGGAAGCTCGTTTAGTACACACCTTGTAGTTTTTATACACGCCGTGTAGCCTTGTTCTGATTGAGCCATGTAGCCGGCTGTGTAACTAACAACACGGGTTGTTGAAAACTTGTTTAGTACACGTCGTGTTTGAACCAAACACGCCGTGTAGTCTGGGGTCAAGAGGACCATGTGGGTTAGCTGTGTAAGGGGACTCGGGAAAGGGAATATATTTCAAGTAAACGTCATGTGTTTGGATAACACGTCGTGTCCTTGGGGTGTTACATGACCAGTTTTGGCAGGAGTACACACCCATGTGAATGATTTAAGAGAACACTCCATGTAGTTTTTATTCACGTCGTGTAGTATTGTTTTTGTCAAACTTGAATGCTTTCTGTCTCCTATGCTATTATTATACTTATAACATTTATTTCTTCTCAATCTTGATCTAAGTTGTGTGTTTGACTTTGAGGATTCATTCCACTAAGACGTCCACCTGTTGTTTTTCAGTTTCCAGATAGTGATCATACACCTGATATGGATGATCAAGGACTTCCTACAGATACTCCTGTTGTGCCAGATTTGGCACAAGCCATTGTACCAGACATAGGAGCTGATCCCCAATTCAGAGAGGGAGTTTTGAGGATGATGAAGACTTTTTAGGGAGCACCACCTCCTACCCCGGTGATGGCAGAATTGACGTGGGTCTTTCAACAACAGTATACTCCTAATCTTTTTAGGGGATGGATGACCCCAGGATGTAGATTCATGGCTAGAGTCCACGCGTATGATCTTAGATCATCTGAAGGTATCTACAAATAGGAGGGTGTAGCTCGCTGCCTACATGCTCCAAGACTCTGTCAAGAGGTGGTGGGATGCCATCTATCGGGTGGGACTCCACCAGAATATGGAATGGGAGGAGTTTCAGCGTATCTTCTATGATTTCTTCCACCAAGAGACTTTGAGGGTCGATCGAGCCTTGTAGTTTATTAGTTTGGAGCAGGGTACTCTTACTATTACGGAGTATTCCTCTCATTTCACCGAGCTGCAACGTCTCACACCTATTACAAGAGGCGATGAGTTGTTCATTGAACGGAAGTTTGAGGATTGTCTGAGGCATGACATCTGATCGCTGGTGAACATATTCGTGTTGACCTTGATATCTTTTATTGTCAACCAGGCGCTGATCACAAAGCACAATCTGAGGGATTCTAGAGTAGTGACCCTGGGGGGTTTGACATCTAGAGTTAGTGTTCCTCATTCTGACAATAGGAAGCGCCGAAGGGAGTCTTCACGCTGAGATCAGACTAGGCGCGATGCATCTTCGGGTCACCAGGTAGTATTCTCCCAGTGCGGGAGGAGCGGGCATACTAGGCCACAATGCCAGAGAGACCCGATGGAGTGCCGATCTTGCGGAAAGATGGGACATCTTTAGTGTTTCCGTCAGATCTTATCACCAGCAGCTAGTGATAGCGGTTCATCTATGACTCCTTGTATGATAGCAGTGCCACATGTTTCTCACAAGTCTAGGAACTAGAGTTCTTCCAGCCATTTAGGCCGAGGTGGAGGTCCCGACCATAGTGGTCAGTCTCCAGAATATCAGCAACATCAGGGTGGATTAGCTCATATTGATTAGTACTAGATACAGGTCCGTGGAGCAGGCCAAACCTTTGTAGTGGAGCAGACCCAACAGGAGAAGGATCCCAGACCCTCTACAGTTTGAGGTACGATTCTAGTTTCCTTAGTTTTATCTTCATCTTTTTTCGATACTGGGGCTTCCAATAGTTTCATATCTGTTGCTATCGTGGAGATCCTTGGGCTATGTGTTATTTCTTCTATCGATATCTTAAAACTAGACACTCCCATGGGGATGAGAACATCTAGTGTACGTCAGCTCAAGGAGTGACCTCTTGAGGATGCAAGGTATCACTTCTTTTGGGATCTCTATGTCCTATAGATGACAGACTATGATGTCATTCTCAAGATGGACTGGTAAGTTCTCTTTCAGGCAGTTGTCGATTGTTATCACCGTAGGGTGAGTTTTATATCACCAGAAGGTGTATCTTTTCTTCATAAGGGTAAATGGGACGTCCAGGCGAGCAGAGCGGGACCAGAGCATCATGGGTTAGGAGGAGGAACCACACAAATTGCTAGGTTGTATCTTGATGATCAGGAGACTTCACAGTTAGACTTTCCTCTAGTAGTGGATCATTTCAAGGATAGCCTTCAAGAGGACTCTTCAAGTTTGCCTCTGGATTGTGAGGTAGACGTTTCGATTGACCTCGTGCCAGGAGTGACACCGGTGTCCATTCCTCCTTATAGGATGGCTACACCAGAGTTACATGAGCTCAAGAAGCAGTTGGAGGATTTGCAGGAAAAGGGTTTCATCCAACCCAGTACTTCACCTTGGGGTTCTCCAGTCCTTTTTGCGAAGAAGGAAGACAGTACTCTCAGGATTTTTGTGGACTATCGGAAGTTGAACTAGTTGACGGTCAAGAACTGATATCCCTTACCGAGGATTGATTATCTCTTCAATCAGCTTTGAGTAGCCTGGGTGTTCTTGAAGATTTATCTGAGGTCTGGTTACCATCATTTGCGAGTTAGACCATCTAATATACCTCTTGCAGCTTTCAGAGCAGGTATGGTCTATATGAGTATTTGGTTATGCCATTCAGTCTCACGAATGTGCCAACAGTTTTCATGGCATTGATGAACCGAGTGTTCCATCCATACATGGATTCTTTTGTGGTTGTCTTCCTGGAAGATATCTTGGTGTACTCTCACACTCGACACCACCATGCCACAGATATTGAGATAATTCTTGAGTACACTGAGAGAGCATCAGTTATATGCTAAGCTCTCAAAATTCCACTTTTGGGTGGACCAGATTCAATTCTTGGGTCATGTTATCTTAAATACAGGAGTATCAGTAGACCCCGATAAAGTGAGAGAAGTAGTTTATTGGGAGTATCTGAAGGACAAATTTGAGGTATGATGTTTTTTAGGGATGGATGGATACTACAGACGTTGTATGAAGGACTTATCATGCTTAGCAATGCCACTGACATGCCTGACTAAGAAGGGTGTCAACTTATTGTGGTCAGATTCTTGTGAGTCAGACTTTCAAGAGCTAAAGGGGCAGTTGACGTCAATACCGATACTAGTATTTCCTGAGACAGGAAAGATCTATACTGTCTACTGTGATGCTTTAGGTATTGGGATGGGAGATATGCTTATGCATGGATATGGAGTTGTTGCGTACGGGTCTCGGCAGTTGAGGCCACATGAGAGGAATTACCCGACACATGATCTGGAGTTGGTAGATGTTGTTCAAGACTTACGCTGTTGAATACATTACCTTCTGGGAGATAATATTGTGGTTTTAACCAGCCACAAAAGTCTCAAGTATATTTTCACTCAGCGTGATTTGAATTTGAGATAGTAGAGGTGGGTTGAGTAGCTACAGTCCTTTGATTTCGAGCTTTCCTATACGCCTAGGAAAGGCAATGCAGTGGCTGATGCACTGAGCATGAGGACTTAGATACATGCAATTCAGAAGGCCAGAAGTGAGTGGAATCTTATGGCTCTGTTCTCAGAGATGAATTTGGAGGTGTACGAAAGACAGGGGCAAACTTTTCTTTCTTCTGTAGCTGTTACTTCCACTCTCCTAGATCGGGTTCGAATGAGGTAGCTATCATATTCTGAAGTCATAGTCCTATAATAAGGCATGTCATGAGAAGAACCTATTCTTTGATGGATCATAGATGAGGATGAGATCCTATATTTCTAAGGACATGTATGGGTTCCAGCAGACATACGTGAGGAGCTGATGTGGGATTTTCATTCCTCAGTTTGAGCAGTTCATCCTAGTGTCACCAAGATGTATCATGATCTACACCACTAGTATTGGTGGCCAGGTATGAAGAGAGATGTTGTTGGGTTCATCATGAGATGTTCTACCAAAAGGTGAAGGAAGAGCATCAGTGACTAGTAGGGCTTCTATTGAAATTACCCATTCCCAAGTGGAAATGGAATGATGTCATGATGGATTTCGTGATTGGGTTTCCGAGGTCTCCTCGAGGGAATGACGCAATATGGGTTTTCATTGACAGACTCACGAAGGGTTCTCACTTCTTTCCGATCAAGGAGACCATTAGCGTTGATTATTTTAGATAGTTGTACATCCAAGATATTGTATGTCTACATGGAGTTCTTCACTCCATTGTGTCAGACAGGGATGATTGTTTTACTTCTCGAGTATGGAATGGGCTTCAGAAACCTTTGGTCACACAGGTACTTTTGAGTACAACATACCATCCCCAAACTAATTTCCAGTCCGAGCGTACAATTTAGGTCTATGAGGACATGCTCCGAGCATGCATTCTAGACTTTGGAGGTTCTTGGGAGAAGCATATACCTCTTGTGGAGTTTTCCTACACTAATAGTTTTAAAGAAACTATTTATATGGAACCTTATGAGGATTTGTACGGCAGGACATGCCGATCACCCTTGTGTTGGATGGAGATAGGAGAGGCAACTATGCTGGGACCTCATCTTGTCCAGGAGACCTCAGAGCAGATTGAGTTGATTTGGAAGAGGATGGATATTTCACAGTCTTGTTTTAAATCTTATGTTGATCAGCGGAGACGACCTCTGGAGTTCGAGGTCTGAGATTAGGTTTTACTATATGTCACACCGAGGTTGAGGCACAAGAGGATTATGAGATAGGGTAATCTTTCACCGAGGTACGTCGGGCTGTTTGAGGTGTTGGGGAGAGTTGGGTATGTTTCCTATCAGTTTCAATTACCTCAGAGGTACCAAGCCATGCATGACGTCTTCCAAGTTTTTGAGCTCCGATGTTACTTTTCGGACCTGTCTCATGCTTTCCAACCCGAGGAATTCAAGTTGGAGGTGGATGCATCCTTTAAGGAGCATCCTATCCGGATTGTCAATCATAGTACGAAGGTTCTCCATGGCTTGTCCGTTCCTCTGGTATGGGTGCTATTGCAGCACTGGCAAGTATATGACAAGACTTGGGAGAGGGAGGCCGATACACGATCATAGTGGATAGAGTTGTTCGAGGTTTCATCTTCTGCACCACGCTAGGGAAATTCGGGGATGAAGTTCATTAAGGGGGAAGTTTGTAAGAACCCAGATCTTCTTTTCAGGTATGTATTTCTTCTCTGGTCGTTTTTTGGAAAAGATAAATTTCTGGAAATTTTCTAAGTATACGCCGTGTACTTTATGAGTACACGCCGTGTACTGTGTTGCTGCAGGAGGTCGTGTGTTGGCTGTATTGTGGCCACACACATGGATGTGTATGGTGACTTGGAGGCTGCTTAAAGTGGAGTACAGAATAGGCAAGTACACATTGTTTACTCAAGAAGTACATGTCGTGTATTTTTTTTTTCATTAAATGCACTGGGGAAGAATCTAACAGACAGAAAACCCTCCTTTTAGGTTTGGTTCATCCAAGAGTGAGAGTACGACCGCGATCTTCCTCTGAGCCCCCGAGCCTCCATCCGATCTACGATTCAACCGCCATCGATTGAGTTGGAACCGCAATGGTAATATCTTCCTTCTCTAAGAGCTTCATTTTCCAATTCTTCCTTTTTTCTGAGTTATCAAGGGTAGAATGTTTTCGAAGTTTTCGTAGATATTCGGAATTTCAAGGTGATTCAAGCATCAAGGTTAATGAAAAGAGATATCCTAACGTCAAGGTAGGTGGTTTGTGCCTTTACGTTGAAATTCATTGAATATTATGTTCCTTTGTGCCAATACCCTTGAACGGGGTATTGTGCGTTTACCGTTTACCCTTGTGTTTTTTCCTGCCACGCTTGTATGCTTGTGTAGAGGTTAATTGGATGAGAATGGTGTTGATTACCATGCTTTGGAATCTTTTCTGTGCATGTTCTATTTATGACTCTTTTTGGTCTAGATTTTCCTATTAGGCTATTTCCATATTTTCCCATGCTTTGTTGTAGGATGGAGCATTGCTTTCTAGCATGTTGATATGTTGTAGACTAGTTAGACAAGTAGCCCTATAGGTTTACTTTGTCCATATTACATCACTATGAATTGACTTAAACGGGGCCGTGAAAACCTGGACTAGTAGACTATAAGGGGATAGACCGAGTGATCTTCCTTAGAGATTCTGGAGCATTATGGACTATATGGGGGTAGACCGAGTGAGCTTCCTCAGAGAGTATTGAGTATTATAGACTATATGGGGGTAGACTGAGTGAGATTACTCAGAGAGTCTTTAGAATTATAGAGTATACGGAGATAGACCGAGGGAGCTTCCTCAAAGAGTCTTTGTTTTACATTCAATTACCGTGAACCATCCTATACTATAGGAGGAATTGACCGAGCGAGCTTCCTTAGAGATTCTTTGCACTACTGGCGCTATAAGGGGAATTGACCGAGTGTGATTCTTGAGAGAGTTCCTAGAACTTGGGGCTATAAGAGGAATTGACCTTTTGAGCTTCCTCATAGAGTCCTTGACTACCTTAGACTATAAGGGGGATTGATTGAGCGTGCTTCCTCAGAGAGTATTATTGAATCATTATGACCCAAATAGAGGGTTTAGGCTGAGTGAGATTCCCAGAGGGTTGCTTGTACTTGTATGTAGGACCAGAGGGGATGGCTGTGAGTACTTCTCATAGGGTTACCTATTGTTTTTACATGTTGCTTGATATTAAACTGTGGATTGTTTACTATTGAGTATTTTCCCTATTTACAGCGTCCTGTACTTTACCTTCCATATATTCACTGACTGTTAGGCATAGATATTTGTGTGGTTGCCTACTAGGATTTATTCTCAGAACCTATTTGGGTCATGCTTTTGGGTCCAAATAGATTACATTGCTATAGGTATAGAAAAGGGAAAGCGCCCCTCTACTTCTAGTACTTGATCCTTTGGAGCTGGAGAGCACGGGACCAAGCTTAGGCTTGCGATGCTGAGGAGATGATTATCGGTTTTCTTTTGTACTTGGATTTGTATTGTTGTATTCCAATGTTGTGTTTTGTTTGGATACATCCTAGAAATATATGTATCATGCGTCAAATATATATATATATATATATGTGGGCTTCAGTTTACTTCCTTCAGTCTTCCGCTATTTATTTTTGTTTGGATTATTACTGCTTCTACTGTTGTATATTGTTTACTTCCGTTGTGTACTCTGCCAATGAGGGCATAGTTTCCCCACTATCACACCCAAATCCCTTGCTTCTAGTCGTCAGCCTCTGGCATTCGGGGAAATGCGCTTGAGGCCATGTGACCAACAGGGTACGGGCACCTCTGGGTGGCTTCCGGAACTGGGATGTTACACTTTGTTTTTCCTGAAGTGTGTCTCCCAATGGAAAATATCGATATCCTTTTTATAGGAAGGTTTTTCTATATATCCTTTTCTCATTCCATTTCTCATATGAAGAAAACAAAGCGTGATGTGTGTGCATATTCTAAGCCATTTTTTCAAGAAAAATGTCATGTTTTGGTTGAGTGAGTTTTGGAGTGTGTTATGTCTTGGTGAACCCAACTGGGATTACGGTGTAGTTGTTTTTAGAACTGGAAGAAGAAGTTCCATTCAAGGGTTTCTAAATCCAAATAGTGTGGCTGAAGATGCTTCAATCCTTTGTGCTCCAACCATAGGCCCTAGAGAGAAGCTAGTGTGTAGTCATGGGAGATACTAGGGTTGATCAAACACATGTACAAAGTCCTATCCTCATTATAAAATATGGGAGTAGTTTAAACCTATAGTGTCTTCATCTTTATTTTGTTGTTCCCATTCAATGGAATGAGGTGGGAGGACCTCGTGTCCATGTTTTCACATAATTTCATTCCTTCTCCATTAAATAGTTTTTTGAGAAGGTTTTAAATTTGGCTAGACAGGTTGACAAAATGGTTAGTAGTAACCATTCCCTTGAAAACCATACAGATAATAGGATCCCCATAGTCATTGCATAGTTTCCCAAACCATGAGAACTAATCGTGTGGCCATCCCAACTCTTTACATTTGGGTTCTTTTTGTGACGGACCATGCTGGTTAGTTAGGATGGTTGGTTCTTATAGTGGGGAGACCCACTATGATTCTCATGTAAGTTCCATTGGAAATTTTGAATTGAATTCAACCCCTTGTATCAGAGACTCCATTCAGGACTCCCCTATTAGTGTATTGATTCTGTCTCAGGAAAATATAAGTTGTCTCCTATAGTGGGGAGCCCATTTGTGTCTCATCGTACTAGTAACTCAGATTTTTCCTTAGTCTTGTCCTAGTGATAGGTAGTCTCATTCAGAGATATCTAACTAAAAACCTCTTCCTTTGGTCAACGTTGAGATTGGAGAGCGCCCGACAGTTTAGTTATAGAAAGGTATGTGTAACCTTCTTCGTTGTTGTTGTTCGTTTGGGTAAATTTCTTGAGTCTTGTTCGGATAGTGTTTGAGGAGTTTTCTTTTGGGATAAAGTTTTAATGTGATTCAGTTTTTCAGGAATGTGGTGTAAGTTTTGGTTTTTGAGAGTATTCATTTTTTAATTGATCACTGGAGGTGTTTTGTCCTTTTTTGGGTGGGCAAAACATTGAAAATGAGTCTATTTCGGCCTTTCAGTTGGGTTTGGTTTTTTGATTTTGGCCTTGATGTGGATTTATGAGGGTGGAAAGTATTATTGTGGGTTGAATTATCACATCCATGACTTCTTTTAAATGAATGTTTCATTTAATTTCCTTTCTTTCTTTGTTTTAGGGGTTTAAAATGAATTTTCGGGGAAATGGTGGGTTTTCAAAATTTTGTCCAAACAATGAGCCCATTTTCAGATTTAAAAATAAATTTTGTTTCTTTTATAACTCATTATTTTTTAAAAAAATTATTCAAATTCTACTTCCCAATTGAAATTCCTTGGAATATTAAAACCACCATATCAATTTGGACCCCATAATAATCCATAATAATGATGGATTTGGATTTTTTTAATAAGTTGTTGGGCCAGCCCAAAAGCCCATTTTCTAGTTTACGTTTTTTAATTCTTTAATATATCATCCAATATTTAAGTTTATTTGGTTATTCCTACTCCCACCAGATCCCACAAACACAAGGCGCTCTCCCAGGCTCTCCTACCCCTATTTGGAGTTAATTTTCATCGAGAATTTGGGTGGAACTTCTCTAGATTTCTAAAATCGATCAGATTTGAAGAGATAAATTTTTTATTTTGTGAATCCTTAAATTATTACTCATTTTGCCCCGATTATAGTTCCTACATGACCTACTCAGCATTATTTTTACCTCCCTTACATTTTTCGTTGTTTGGAAAATTAGCTACTGGTGTATTTGGGTCATTTTATTCTATATTTCTTAAAGTAAGCGTTTCTTTCATCATTTTCTTCCTTCTACTTAGGGTTTCCTACCTCTATCACGAAGATATAAAATGGCCAGAAGTTAGGTTTCATGCTTTGTCTATGATTTCGTGTCTCTTTGGTTCAGTATTTCGGTTTTAGGTTGGGTTTCACTCCCTCATGGTGCAACGGTGGTGCAGTTGATGTTTCACACAACAGATTGGTGTTTTGACACAAAAGATCATCAGTTACATATTTAAGAATCCTATGATGAGTTATATTTGCTTCATTTAAATTTTCTGAATATTCTTATTACATTATGTTTTGTGTTGAAATCATTTTTTGTAATATTGATTAATCCTTTAGTTTCAAAGTTTCATATTTGTTTTAAAATGAGTGTTTTCATGTGTATTGTTTGTGGTATTTTTCGTGGTAATTTTATAACATTTGATATTGGTCAAATAAATGTTTCTAGGGATTCCAATTCTGTTTTGGATTGGTATTGGTGTGATTTTGGCCTAGAAAGAGGGTTTTGAAATGGGGTTTGTTTGAAAAACATGGTTATACCCCTTGGGATTGTTTTTTTAACATTGTAAATGATTTCTTGAGTTAAACAAAGTTGAAAAAAGATGTGTATGTACTATTTTGGTTAGTTTTTTCACCTTAGATAGGTTTTTTAAAGATAAAATCATGATTTAAGATGTCAAAATTTTTTATAATGTTTTATAAATTGCTAAAATGTTTTATCAAATTCCATGAAAGGCAAGATACATATTTGGGGGCTGTTTTGTGTGAGTATGATCTGAAAAATTAATTTTTCTTGTCGAAGGAGTATTATGTGACATGTGTGTGGGATATTTGGTGGGTGTGTGATGTGTAAGTGGTATTTTCATGTGCCAATTATATTTCATGACTTTTTTAACTTGTTTTAACATAAGAGGGGAAACTGGGTATCTAGGTGGGTGGGCGTGTACTAATATTCTAGTAATCCTGTGGGGTTTTCCCCCAGTTTCATGTAGCAAGTTTGAAGATGACAAAACTAACTAAAAAATGATGATAATTATTATGATGATGTTGGGGAACCTCTAGGTTTTGGGTATGATCCCTACTTGTGGCTCATATTCACAAGAATAGATGTTGTGAGGGTTAATTTCACCGAGATATGAGGTTCATGGGACACACAGAGAGCTAGTACGTAGAGGTTATTTCTCGTTGCTTGTGCTCATTATATACATTATGCTTACCGTCAGCATATGGTGTGTTTGGATGAAACATTTAGTAGCTTTGGAATTATATTTAAAAGTGTTGATTTATTAAAGCATCCCACTAGAAAACTGTATGTATTTAAAGTTTCCCCTATTTAAAATTCTTATTAGCATTTCAGGTAAATGAAAACATGCACGCTTTTAATCCTTGAATATATATCACATGGAATCTTTTAGTGGTGGCATCCTACAGGGATTTGGATTACACCCTACTTACACCTTTGGGTGTAAGTATACTTGGTTATTTTGTCGCAGGTTTGGGTAAAGCTTCTAGTTCCAGTAGTTCAGGTTTCTAGCGGTCCATCTTGGTGTAGTGTCTTAGAGATGGCTTTAGGGAAGTGCCCCTTACCATGAGGAGGTTCTTGGGATGCCTATTTTGGGTTTCTTCATTTTTTATAGTCTTTGAGAATTGTTTTAAATTTTGTAAATAAATTCTAATTTTTTGTAAAATATGGCTTGTTTTAAAAAATACAGATTTGTTATATTGGATTTGTTTTTTGTCTTATCTTTATAAATTAGGATAAATCATTCCCAAAATCCATTTTGTGTTACCCTGGAACTTGTGCCATCCCAGCTAGATTGGGAACACCCTTCAGGACTTACCATGAGTCTGGTCAGGTTCCAGTTTTGATGGCGACCAGATCTGGTTCGTGATAATGGGACATAGAGCATATTGATTCCATTTAGAAAATTCATATATTTTTTATTCTCAGAGTATAGAATAAACTGGTCTATCATAAAATCACATTTCATTCAACCTTATAAATAAGTGCATCATATTCACTTTAATTGAAGAGATAATAACAATATATTTAACATCTCGGTGTGTCCACACACTTTACATCCTATGTCAATTAAGGGTCAAAATTTCATACTCATCATACGATAGAAAAAATATCAAATTGGTTAATATTCTACCAATGAAATTATTAACAACATACCCAACCAAAATCATATTAACTAAGGCAACTTGTATATTCTTTTAAGTAGGGTATCAAAGTATGAAGGTTCTCATGCTAGGTATCTCACAAACTATAGGTAGGGGGACTCAAATATGATCATTAAATCCATATAATACCAAATTCATATGCATTGAGATACATATTATACACATTATGGTTCACACAGTACTCAAAAAGAATCATTTTTTTGTGCTTAATGATTATATTCCGTATCTCTATAAAATAATCCTACTCATTATAACCTTAATATTTCATCATAATATATAATAATCCATGAAAACATTATTTAGGGATAAATAAAAGCTAAACATTGAGAGGCCAATTCACATTTCATTTCATGAAATTTATATCTATATATACATTTACACCACCAACATGAAATAAGGGAAAGGTTAATATTTCATAATATAAGATACATTTTATATCCTTAAGGCTCTTTTAATAATACATAACAAACCCAATATAAGTAGCTATCTATTATATCATAAATAATATAATTACAAATCTACCTTATATTTGATGAAATTTTAGGATCTTTTTAACTCATTAAATTATATATAATTCAAATCACTTATCTATATGACCTCCCACTAAACATTTTAGTGATAAATTTTTAAAATGTATAAAATTATGAATAATAATGAGATTTTTGAATCATTTTTTGAACTGTTGAAAAAATTGAAGATATTCAATCTCCTTAACATCAAAATATTAAATTTTATAATGTTTCAATCTATTTTATACTTAAAATTATTTATAGGCTCATCATCATCATCCTTGTATCCATTTCAATCAAATATTTTCCTTGAGATCTATTAATAAGTAAAGCAATTTACATTATTATTTTACCAGCACATCCTGGAATTTTATTATGAGGTGACATTCACCTTGTTATGGTAACTATGGTAACTCTATAAATTCCTATTTAACACCATATATTAAATATATCTTAGAATATAATTTTGAATACAAATTTTAAATTTACCGGGTATGATCTTATTAGAAATAGCCATTTCAACTTATTCATGATAACTAAATGTAATTCTTTACATTATTCTTTCTCATAATATTTCCTAAACTCATTAGTATATTTAGTGAAATAAGATTAATATTATGGTGGTATAATATTTTATTTTTTAATTTTAAACATATCTAAGCCAAAAAATACGCCCACTGAGCTTTTAGTCCTTGTATTATTCTCATAATATCATGGCGTGGTATAATACAAATAATTTCATTTTTAATAAATAACATATATTTGATTTTATGTAGGAATACTTAAAAATTGGTATTCTATGTGTTTGATACATATTTATGTTTTTTGGACAAGATTTTATTATAATATATAACCAATGTGAGGCTATAACACATTCCCTCATATTTTAACAATCGTCTGGATAAACATTTTATCTTGGGTAAAAAAATATTATCAATTTTTCTATTATCAAAATATATTATATAGAATTAATTGAATTATAAACCATGGGAATATAATTAATTATCTCATTTTTTTCATGAAAATTATTTATTAGATAAATACTTCTCTTATCATATTAGAGTAAATAGATAACGATACACATCCTTAATTAAATTCCTCTATGCTTGACACAGTTTATTACAATTAAATATTTTATGTAGAAACTACATTCTTTATTACTTGAATAATTTATACAAGATCTATCAATTCTTAATTTTGTTTTGAACTCTTATATATTCACCAAATTGGTAAAATATATAAATGGTATCACATACACTTCAAAACTAAATAATTAATTTCTATAACATCTTTACATACCGTTGATATTCCATAGAGTTTCCTAAACTCATTTAGTAATTTGGAATAATAATAATATAGAAATATTATTCCGCTTTCTTGAAATCCCTATATTTTAACATACTTGATATCTTATTAGATAATCATTTTTTTACCATTAAACTTAACTTCCCCTTCTAGTTTTAACTTTTACCCACTTGAACTATTGATCTAGTACTAAAACATAAACATCCCAGGACTAGTTCATTTATCCTAAATACATTGATAATATCATGTAAACTTTTATTTAATTCAATAAAATTGTTGGAACATTTCCATAAGTGACAATAGGATGAATTCTATAACTTGAACTATCCATTTTCGGCTCACTTAATTCATGTTATAGAATATTACAAATCATAACTTTGTGTATCATAAACACCATATAATTTCATTAAACAAAATGTATTTACAAGATCTTACCTAGAGTTAAATGAGATAAAAATTTACATCTTATGACATATTCAACTAAGATTAATGTATCCACGTATGCAATGTAGTAAAAACATTACCCCATTACTTGGAAAAACTCCCATGATTAATCATCAATCTTTATAATCTTCTAAACGCCTGTATATTTAAAATGTTTTTAAAATATACAATTGATATCATATATTTTTTATAATAATATAATTGATTTCTATAACCAATAAATATTTAAGGAAAATTTACTCTCACTGATCCATTAATATATTCATCCATATTGAATATCGTCTGGTATACACAATTATATTTAGTATATGAGACTAAATTTCCTTAAATCATTTTTCATATAATGCCTTTGAAAGCTAATGTCCATCTATTTTCTTCAAATGGAATCTTGATTCCCTTGTTGAATAATTTCAAGACTTAGAAAACTGGGAAAAATTACCACACTAAGAGTTTTTCTTAAGAACTTTTCTTAAATCACTATTCTTGATTATGAAAATTTCTTATGTTACCAATATTATGAGTGGATTATAGTTTACTTATCCTTCCAAGGATTAATCTCAATGTTGAGTTTGATGATGATGATGTTATTCATCTAAAAAATATGATTTTATAACATTAATATGATATTTTATAAAATTTATATCATATTTTATTATCATTAAAAAGGAATTTTATTTATTGGGATCCCTCTAAAATGATGTCCCATGTTAAATTTCACAATAACCATTTGTGGGAGAAGATTAAAATTTCTCTAGGAAATGAGTTTACTTTAGTGTTCCTCTGACCACATAGTTATTTTGGTAGTTAATTACCAAAATAATATCATATATGAATCCTATATAATTGAAAGGACAATTATTTTTCCAACTCTTAATATGGATAAACCTAACTCTATTCCTCTTACATCCTTCATACCCATTACATTTTTCCTTTCACAAGATAATCTAGGGGTACTCGTGTTGAGGTCGAGAATACCTAGTTAAATGATCAAATTCTTGATAAGATATTATTTGGACTGAATTCAACATTTAGAATTTAAAGAGGATTTAATCTCCCCACCCTATCAAATTTTATTAACTTTTATATATGCAAGACTCTAGTGATTTAGTTTTGAATATTATTCCCTGAACAAAAACAATGTGTTTTAACCATATTGATGTGTAACTCATTACATATCCCATAAGTTTGTGTTACTCATGAAAAATTAGAAGTCAGGTATATCCATAAAGATCCACATGTATCATTTTAATAAGGTATATTTATAATTTATTCAATGGATTAGTGTTATATGTGATTAACAATATCCACATGAGTAACCCTGAAGTGATAGATAACCATCCAAATTCACCAGTACAGAAAAGGCATAAGCCTATAGGCCGATAGGTTGTCTTACCTCAATTTCCTCTATACAGGGATAGTTTACTCCAAAAAGAATTCACTACTTAAAAAATCCACACTTAATAAATAGAAACTATTCCCCACAACGAAATTCAAGCGAACAAATTCAATTACTAATTGGGGTCAAGGTAGATAAAAAATGAAATTCATTTTCACACCTAGAATGTAACTACTCAGATGCATGCATGTATGTCTCATAAAGTAATTTATGATTTAAACTACATCGCACATTATTCAATAAATAATGAGTTCATAACAATGAGTAAGATAGAGAATAACCTTTAAACAAATGAACGATTAAAATATTTATACATAACATAACCATTTATGAAAAAATAATTAATAAAATATATTTATAAAAATTTTATAATTTTATTTTTATATTATGGAAATTAAATAATTTTGTATATAAAAACATTATATTCCCTTTTAATATGAACTTTTCATATTATTCATTATTTGAAATTTTAAATATAGGATGTTTTCATTATTTCTTAACAACTTTATAATCAAGTTCCAATTATGTAAACATGATCTAAATGTCAAATATTTAATTATTATTTATACTTGGATCCTATAAATCCTCAAAACTCATTTTTGACATGGTTTAAAAAATATTACAAATAAGGCCCTCTGATTTAAAAGAATTAATATTTTTATGTTATGAAATATTCACATATAAAATTTAAACATCTTTATATTTTTCCCAAATCTATGTACTTTATACACATTATAAATTAGACTTAAAATCTGTAACTGAAAAATTTATTTTTAGATCATAAGGTATACCATATAACATGATAATGATATTTAAAATATTTAAAAATAATATTTGGAATAGTTTATAAATAAATGTTTCATAAAAATTTATATATAATTATTTATAAATAAATAACAATTAATAATATTATAAACCTTTTGTAAATTTAAATATCCCCAAAATACCCCTAATCCTAATTTATAATTTTTTTAAAAACATAAGAAAATGTCATAAAATAAATATTTTTTATCTTTTTTTGTCTTCAGTTATTAATTAAAGGAGATCAGTGTATAGGTAGAATCCATTTTCATTATACAGGCTGACTACATAAAGGTAAGTGGTGATGACCCTTACATAGACCACTCTATGCATGTGTAATAATTGATGGACCTTTTATATAAATATATATATATATATATAAGGGTAATTTTCAATTACATTTACTTAGAAATATCTATATAAGGACATGGAGATATAAATATTTCATAAACTACTCAGTGTAAGGGTAAATATGGATGACCCATATGTAATGTATTTCAATATAAGGGTAATCCATGACAACCCTTACATAAAATGCATCTATGTAAGGCAATTCCCTGATGACCACTATGTAGAACACTTCTAAATAAGGGTCATCCATTATGACCCTTACATAGAACCACTCTACATAAGGGTAATACATTTTATGTTAATATATCATCCAATGCATTATAATACACAAAGTTTAACAAATTATTCATTTAACCCGAGATTTAAAATATCTAATAAATGGGATAACATTGATACCACTGAAGGGATTCATTAGGGTTTAATAAAGAATATTAGAATTTGAAAAAGTGATTAAATAACTTTCCCAATTTTACCCATGTAAGAAATATGAAATCTGTGTAAAAGAACAGAAATGAAGAACATTATAAATGGCATAACTTACACTCAAGAAGCTGGGGAAATGAACTTCGTCTTTATTCAATAATTTTATTAGGATCACTAAAGTGGAAGATGAAATACTATCACCTCTAATGGAATCTACAATTTTAACTAAATCTATAGTCCCATATGAGGGACTCCCTTTCCCCCAATGTTCTAAAACCTCAAGGTGTTATGGATGAATAAGACGAAGATATATTCAAGTATCTAGTATTTTTGACCAATAAGAAAGAAATCACACACTAATATACTACCATTATATGAACATGTCATATAAATCCATAAGCATTATCCTTAGGCTGTTTCATTTATCAATGAGTTTATAACAAGTGAGTAAATGTTTCTATGGAAAAGTCAAGTATAAATTCATGAATGATGAACTCTTCATCAATTACAAATTGAAAGTTGATTTTTTTTCTCTAATAATCCACCTTTTGAACATTTGTTAAGTGGAAATCATTACATGACCTAGAGTCTGAGATTATTACATGACCTAGAGGCGTAGAGTCAGAAGGATCATTTTATGAACCAAAGGCCCAAATACCCGATTATAGTGGAACTACCGTTCCCCTGTATCTTATTTAGTGATTGATCCTAGCTCCCCACCTCGCATGGATGATAAACTAGCATTTCCTCATATACATGGAGCCTTTCCCAGTGTCATATTTTTCAATGTTCCTCTCTTAATTACCAATCTAGTTAGCTCTGTGATGGTGGCATATCCTTCCTTTGGTTCCTCCTCTAGGGCATGCTCTTATGTTGTCTGACCTGAGTGCCTCACAACAGAGGGGAATTATGGTTTGAAGGCCCAATCATGGCATGGATATAACAACCCGAGATTTTATAAGATATATTATTTTTAATCTCTTTCATATATTCTACTGTACACTACACCAAGATTATCTTGTGCTATACGCAACACTGTATTAGCTTGCAGTATATGCAACACTAATCTTGGTCGTGTTACACACAATTTCATGTTTTTTTGATAGTAGTTATTCTACGCAACATTTAGTATATATATATATATTTAATGTATTAATGAAATATTGTTTGATTTTGTTATATGAAACAACAAAGGAGTCGTGCACTAAACGCAACCCTAACATGACTTGCATTACACGCAATCGCGACCTTCCTCCATAGCATGTGTTGTACGCAATACCGAGTTTTACTAAACGATATATAGTTATAATATTATTATGAACTAGCCTTTATAAATAGTATTAACTATATTTCTAATTTTACAACATTATTATTCATCTTACACATTTTCTAGAATATGGTATAAGAACAAAATAATTGTTTTGGGTAAAATAAGTATTTTTTAAAAAATGCAGTTTTCCCGCCTTTTGATGGCGTACCCACATTAAATATATTTTTTGACATGTTTATAAGTTCAATTTGACAATATAAAATTATTCTTTGGAAACAAGAAATAAAAATTTACTTTGGATAAAAGTTTCATATTATTTTGGTAACTTTCACAGTTTGATGAATAGTAAAAACACGCTATATTTTAATTAAAAACAACTTTTTTCATCGCAATAATTTATATGGTTAAATTATAATATTTAATGGTTTTAAAGTATAAATAGAATATATTTTTACCATTTAATATAATGTATTTCATTAACATTAATTTTACATTGAATTCATAGGTAAAAACATTTCAATCTTTTGCAATGTTATAACTTTTATAACACGTTTTCTTAACAAGAGGATTAATTTTAAATTAATTTCATCAAATTTTGTGTATTTAATTTATAAAAATGGATTCCATATTTGGAATCAGTGGGTCGAAATTGTGTTAATAAGCTACTTTTTATTTTTGGGCATTATAAATAGTAACTACGGTAAATTTTATTTACCATAGTAAAAGATAAATCAGGTAATTAAGGGTAAATATAATATTATAAAATTACCCTAACACTTATCTTAATATTATTGGATTCTTATATTTTGTCCTAAGTAATATTTGGGTCAAAATGGAATCCATTGGAACCTACTTGGAGGTAATTAGGACCTTTAGTTTATTTTATTTAAAGGAAAGTAAAATATGTCTCACTCAACTTTAATAATTAAAGTATTTTTAGTATAAATTTATACAGAATATAAATTCGGTTATAAATACTCATTTGAAAGATAAAATGTTTTTATTTATCATGGTAATTTATTTGTAATTTTTAAGAGTTATTTAATTACCTTATTATCTTATACATTAATGATGCATAAATTATTTATTTAGTGAAAAATCAATAATATAGTTTTTATAGAAATAGTAATACATATCAAAAGGCCCAAAAATCTGCCCAAAACTTATTATTAGTGTATATATAAACCCTAATCATCCACTGGCCGATGTTTTGAACATTTGGATCCTTATTAAGGCGATTATGACACTTATAATATTTTATTTTAAATGATTCCAAAGTTGTCACTTTCATAATTTAGTAAAGATAACAATTTACATGTTGTTATTTTAAGATGATAAATTTGAGTAAAATTATTATTATAGAGGATTTGATATTTATCGTAATAAAAGGATTTTATTTTTAATTTTTATGCAACAAATATGTATATTAAATAATTATAAAAATATATTGTACAAATTATTTTATTAATAGATATACCAAATAAATGGTTTTAAAAATATTAAAATAAATATTATATGAACTGTTTAATGTTCTCCATGAAGATTATAGACAAATTTAACATGATAGGAATCTATTAAATATTTTAGTTCGAATATATCCTCTATGTTGATTTTATTTAAATTCAAATAAATGGATAGTGTCAAAATTGACACTATTGTTATTTTATAAAAATAACATATTATAAAATTGTTTAAAAACACCAAAAATATTTAAAAATTATAAATTAAATTTTATATAGTCGAAAATGGCATAAATTCTCCAATTATGGAAAATTAACAACACATACGTGATTATTTATAACCATTTAAAATTTAGAATTTTATTATCACAAGTAAACTTAAATAGATTAAATTAGGATAAATCAAAATGATAAGGATTAAAATAAGATCAAAACATGTATAAATTTGATTCGTTGATGGGATTACAACCCTATCTCATCTAATATTCGAATTGAGTCATTTTTGGATGTCTTAATGTGTGGTTTGAATTTATATTAAACTAATATTTTTGAGGATTCCAAAGGTGCCCCTCTCCTCCCTTATAAAAGTGCACCTACTCCCTCTCCTACTTACACCACTTTGAGCCTTCACAATCGGCCAACCCCTGCCCATTTCACTTCCCCAATTCCTTATAAACCTACTTGAGGTACTAGTATTCTCAAAAGACCAACTCTAGTGCCCTAACCGAAAGTATAAAGGAGGCACTTCGAGAAAGAGGTAATACCTTCTACCTTTTTCTTCAAATTACATTATTCTTATACTCCCTCTTATTTAGTTGTTTCATTATGAAGTAATAACATAATTATCCCTAATATAATGATATGTTATTATAAATATGAAACAACCCTATTACACCTTCTATCCATCCTACGGAAAACAAAATCACCGTGCGTGCGTACGTATGGAATACCGTCTCCACGTCGTGGTGTAATATATTTTTCCACCAACACCTTACATGGATGGGTATAATGGTGTAAAGAATAACTATATATGTTTATTATAACATCATACTGATTCTGATATATTATACCATCCACTCCAATTCTATTCAATAATTATGGGAATGATATCATCGCTCGTGCGTACGTACGGACTACCGTCTCCACAACGCGATGAGATTCATTCTCCATGTTAACCATACATGAATGATCATAAAGTTTATATAATGAATAATAATGAAATATATGAAATACTAATGCTACTGGATTTATGTATATATATATGTATGTCATCTATTAAGTTTCATTCAATTCAATAAGGAAACGAAAACAACGTTCATGCGTACGTACAGCCTACCGTCTCCATGAATGGTGTATTTCATTCCTTTTATCGATCTATAATATATATGTATATGATGAATATATATTATATATAAATATTGTTTCACATTCTGGAAATATGTAAATCAGGATATAAATAATAATATCAAGAATGACAAGTCGAAACACATACGATAAATGAAATGATTTTACCCAAAACACTGCTTTAACATGGAATTTACAAAAGAACGGGTAATATAAATTCATAAGTGAAACATATATAACATCATAACAATTAATATGATTATGTAATAAGTCAATGGCATTATTTAAATTTTTATACAAGAGGTTTGGATCCATACAAATCATATCAGACCTAAGGTAAGGGATAATTATTCCAATCTCATTCTTATCCGAGATTGTTTAATAGTAAGTATTTACTGGGGTTATATTTATCATCCATGTCCCTGATTTCTAAAAATGTTTTCATGTATTTTTAAAGTACTTTTTACCCATTTTTTACTTTTACTACATGGTGTGTAAGGAATCTTTCTTTTACGAGGAACTTTTTGACTTTTTCGGAAAAAGTACGAGAAGAATGTTTTTTAACTTATATGGCATGAACGGATTTTTACGGTTTTATAAAGCCTTATTTTCATGAAGCTTCCTCCAAAATATTTCATGACTATTTTCAACAAAATATTTATCTTTTGAAATTGCATGATTTTTTGTGAAAAGAAATTGATTTTGAAGAAGAAAGGATATTTTTCTCAAGAATTCAGTTCAAGTGTTTTATCAAAACCATTTTCCATCTAAGATGACATTATTTCATATGTGTATGTTTCATGTGTAAAGTATCTATGATTTACATGGTTTCACTTTTCTTATTATGAAATGATATCCATTTCTTTTATATGGATTATGTGATGATGGGATGATTTTTATGAAACCCATTTTATTTGTTGGGTTATTATGAATGATGTATGTTTATTTTGTGGAACAAGTACGTTTGATTTCATTATGAGATGGGTGTGACCTATATCTCCCTCCAATGAATTGGGTAAAGATTTATATCTCATGAGATAGACATGGCTAGAATGGTAAGTTAATCCGGTTTAGTGTTACAGGACTGAAACGAGGAATGAACTAGATTCAGAAAGGGACTTTGCCCACTAAGATGGTATTGGCAGCAATGCCTTGGCTACTGTGGAAATCACAACATGTGCTGAATGTTTTCTACAATTACATGTTTTATTCACATTATATTTTATCATGGTTGATGTTCCATTATGATATATACCTTACATACTTCCATGATTTACGTCTTTGCTTAAGATTTTGATGTTTAAATTTCATGTTAAAGTTTTTGCTTTCAAATGCTTATGGATTGTTTTATGTTCTCTATGTTTTCCCTTACTGAGCATTTGAGATCACCCTTTTTATGTTTTATTTTCCCCAGGAAATTGAGAAAGGTTTTAGGTAAGGAAACAAAAAGGGGAAGATCGTTATGGGAGTTTCTGAAGATCTTTCAACATGATTAGAAGTTTATATTTCATGTTTCCAAAGACACTAAACTATTACGATCCATATGTGTCTGTTTTTGTTATGTATTAAGTATTCCACAAAAGTAATGTATTGTCCATGTACGTCAATATTTGGGTCTCTACAATGGAATACCTTGGCCCAAAGGTCATTGGTATCTTAGAGTCCCTGTGACCTAAATTACCCATGGCATAAAGGCCCAAACTTGTATCACTTATTACTAAATTAGCTGAGTAGTTTGGCTAATAAAATAAATTTGAAAATATAACCACACCCAAATATAAACCCTTGTCTTTTGGATGTCAATATGCAGCATGTACAACTTAACTACATGCCCATTTCCATTTTAAATACCACTTAAATGATAGCATTGTAGATTTTCTTTTTGGATTTGGTGTCCCAGGACTCACTATTTGTTCATTGATTACATGTATATTCGATGTATTGAATATTATTAAAACATAATATTACACATTATTTTTTGTTCAAAATGAATATAATGTAATAATGTCCAAGAGTATATGTCACATTGATAACATTATATTATTTCCCCAATACGATGATAACATTGAGGTACTATGATGATACTATTAAATAATGTTCTATGGTTAGATATCATACTAAGATGATACACATATTACATACATAGGTAGTTGTGAGTACTCGTAATTAGTTGATGTTTCTTCTCATGAAGTTCACACATTGCAATCTCTAATATGCGATATAATGAGAATATTACAAATAGTAAAAATTCATCATGTTTTGGTGTCATCTGGTATTCCTATATGTGAGCATGTGTGATGCTCCTTAGACATTAATATTATTATTAATGCATATTAAAAATCATGCACTTAAATGTATTTTCTTAAACCATGATGATAATAGTTAATGGATAAATTGGATACATTAGGTGCATCATGAGTGACGTGTCAGTAATTGATAAGTCGATGAAGTATTTTTCATTTCCATATTTTTGGAAGATAACATATCATCCCTTTGATCAGAGTATAAACATAAAATTAAATTCCATAGACATGGTTTAATGACATGTTTATTTCAGAAAGTCAATGAACAACATATTGAGTATATAGGTCAGTAACACAGATGTGAAACATGTATGATGATATATTATGATAATGGGATTATATTACACAGTTAGTATTCACATATGGTTGTCATAATTGGGACATTAATTTCATTATCTCGGGTTCCTTGGCTCATTTATTGACTATATAATTGGATATTAGGCAAGAACACCTAATAATAATGAGAATGAATCCTAGAAGTTCACTCACTAAGTTTCTCAATTAACATATATTAAATTCTATTTGAATTTATTTAATAGAGTAAATATTATTCTCAAGACTGATGAATAACTTTTTTCAATTCATATTGATCACATAAATTAAATAAATTTTTATTCACTATCATGGGAATACACATATTTTTTTACATTATTAAATATTTATAAAATATTTATTAATCAGCATGTGAATGAAATATTTTTTTATGAATACAATATTTCGTCTAGAATTCAATAAATACTAAGGACTTTGAATAGATCAAGACCAGGTTTGGTGATAAATAATTATTTAAAATCCAATAAATTTTATTTATGATTTGTGCAAGATGGTATACACTACAAAATAATTATAATAATAATGTGGAATGGGGTTCATTAAATGTTATAATATTATTTAATGGAGGACATTAAATTAAGAATTATTTCAACCTAAACATTAGCTCTATGAATTGATAGTTATGTCTATTATGTTGAGAGTGAACAAAAAGAGAGATTGTTTGCGCATAATGAATTCTATTTTGACTCCTTCATATCCCTCCCACTCAAGAATGAGAACACAAGAGAGATTTATTCAAGGCTAAATAAAGATAGATCAATAATAGAAAATATAGGAAATTCGGTTGTCTGTGTTAGAACTCAGAGATCATGTGGTGTTTATAAATGATCATTGTAGTGCATGTGGATCACTACTAGAGGGATTCTACCCTTGGATCCCCAAAAGTGAAACTAAGGAAATTTTAATGGGCGTTTTCAAATGAAAAACATTAAAGAAAACAATGAAACCTAATATGAGTTAATTGATTTCTTCCAGCCTAAATAAATTAATTACAGACCTAACAAGAATGATCCAGATTTGAGGTTATGAGAAATTGAATTTAAAATAATTTTTTATTAACAAATCTCCCACTACACATCTCTGGTCCTCTAAGAACCTTCAAGTGGTATCAGATCTGTCATGTTTGAATTTATAATTATTATTTTTGATCTATGTGCAATTTTGGTTAGATTTTTATTTCATGTT
Organism: Viscum album; assembly: GCA_963277665.1. Classification (NCBI taxonomy): domain Eukaryota; kingdom Viridiplantae; phylum Streptophyta; class Magnoliopsida; order Santalales; family Viscaceae; genus Viscum; species Viscum album. The sequence continues at coordinate 1,270,566,585 of OY728139.1, read as the reverse complement.
ATTTGTTCCTTAATTCTAGCTGAATTAACATGCTTCGATATATTAATCATGTTCATTCAATGGTTCATTTTATTAGAAGCATATGAATAGATAAAGAATGATTAGAGATTCCATTAGAAACTACAAGATGTTTTGGCCAACAAGACATAGTCACATGGAATGTACTAGAAAGTAAATGTCTTATACCTTAGTGAACTTTTTCTAGATGAGTTTAGGGATACACATCATGACACACATTCAATTACACATGGTGTATGTCGCGTATTGACTGACTAACCTGGTATACTATTTTCATATTACTTGAAGTGTATTAGAGTACATGTCATGTAGTCTATATGGGTTATTAGCATAAATCTTATAATCCTTTTGGTCATTATACATGGTCAAAACAATGTGAGATTGAAAAACTAGAGAATTTATGATATACACAACACGTGTGTGAGGTACACTATTTGTTGATCATCAATTCCCACATTAGAAACAAATTCGAAAGACCATAGAATACATCTCAGAGACATGGAAAGTAGAATACATGGAATGTAATTGGTATATACATGCCATGTAGTATGGCCTAGGTGCACACCACATACCCAAGCATGTACACTCAATTCACGATAATCATGATACCCAATGTGTGTCTTATATGTACATGTAATCTAGTATCACATTATATAAAATAATTAAAATTTACATTAAATTGAGAAATTGTAGCATTAAAAAAAAATTTTGGGTTGAAACACCAGTGTGAGTACGGAAATTTAATAATGGTTTGAAAGAAGTTTAAATTCTCAATTAATTTACTGTAATAATTATGTTACTATTGGTTCTTCCGTTTATTTTTCATGATTTCAATAAATGATGATTATCTCCAATAAATTTTGGATAATCAAGGAGATGAAAGGAAATTAATTAATTAATGAAAAAATGTTCAACTTAATAATAACGAACAGTTAAAGAAATGAATTATAGCTAGTTACTTTTGGGTATTCATTTATATATGACTGATCAAGAGATTGACCAAGACCTATGTATGTGTTGGTATTTATTTAATTTAATTTATTGCATGGGTTTTATATTATTCAATATTAAATTAAATGATGTCATATTAGTCATCCCTCCCTCCATTATCATGTAGGATATACACTTCAAATGATATTTATGCAATCCCCTTTAAGAAATATTTTGGATCCCATCACCAGTATATGATTAATAAATTATTCTAATTAAGGGAGAATCCCAAGGCATGTGGAGGTTGTTCAAGAAGGATCCATGATTATGCAAACATAGTGATACAAAAATATTTAGGTGGAATTCTATAACAAATATAAGGCTGGAAAATGTAGTTATTCTCTTATGTTATATGTTGATTTGATATCCGGTCATTAAATTAACAATTAGATAAGCTCTTGATCAGGTAATTTACTTTATTTATTTATTTATTTATATGTATTATGTATTTTATATATGCAAGAACTCTGTCACATAAATGAATGCATTAATATGAAAAGTTGAAAATAGATAAATTAATTATACATAAATTTTTTATCTAACAAGGTTAATTAATTATGTAAAATAGACTAAATATTAAAAAAATGTAAAATATAATTCAAGATAAAATTTATACAAAAATTAATTGAAACACCTCAACATAATATTATGTTAGACCAAGCATTCGATTACTTGATTGGTAATCAAACTGTAGAACTAAGTGTAGTACATGGCCAAAGTCTAGAAACATAATTTTATCTCGGAATTCTAATGAGTTTTTTGGGTTTAATTAACAGAAATTGTATTTATTTTCACTAATAATTTTTGTTTAATATAAATTTGGAGTAATGTTTTGAATAAATCCATGTTAATAATTAAGGATAGAATAATCCACTAAACATACCATAGAGCTGCAAAACTGTAGTGGGAAGACCACCTACCTAAATAATTTTTTATGCTTTTCATGGACAAAGTATGGATCATTTATAAAAGTAATGGGGATCCTTACCACTATAATTTCATATAAAATAAACATTCCAATTTCATAGTTGATGGATATTTGGAATTGAAAAATATTGAGAGATTTAATAAAAACATATTAATTTAATATTTCTCATATAATTTGTAATCAAGAAAAGTACTAATAATATTATATTTTTAATTGTTGAATAAAATGAAAGTGATTCAGAGTTCTTCTCCATGAAACACATTTCAAAGATTCATTCAATGTTTACGTTTTGTTGATTTCATCTATGTCTAGTGAACTCATGAAGTCTCAGGAAAACATGGATGCATATAGAATGCTTGAGAACCTATATAGTCATTACCGAGAGATTTATAGACAAGAATAGTTTGAGATATCCAAAGTGTTCTTTTAGATAAATCTTGGAGAGGGTTCCCTAGCTAGGCCTCATTTATTTAAGCTCGTTGGCTATATTGAGTGACTAGATGTTCTAGGGTTTTAATACCTCAATGAACCGAGAACTAATCTATTTCTATCATCACTCCCTCAGATCTCCTCCAGAAATATAGTAAATTAAAATTTGAAAAACATTGATAAGTTTCTTCCAAATATTCTTACTCTCCATTTCCAAGTAGATAAGGATACAAATAATGAAAATACTTCTATACTTATAGTGAACACAGAGAAAGTGAAGGATAATAGATTTAATCACAAAACATCTTCAGACGCTTCCAAAAAGAGGAAGGTCAATGGGAAACTAAGGGAACATGATGTTTTCTTTTTAAAATGTGGTAATTGGGGACACTAGAATAAAAATGACACCAATCCAAAGAGGCAATGGGAAGCTTCAAGTGTATTTGATATCAAGTGTAATTTATATGTTTCTAAAAATTGGGTATTAGATAAAACTTGTGGTTACAAAATATTTATTCAAATATTTGAAACAAGTAGATTGTAAATGATTGACTAAGGGTAGGTAGATCTAAGGGAATCAAACAGAGCTAAACCTACTACTATAGCAATTGGGTACTACCACCTCACATTTCCAATCAGAATGATCTTGGTTTTAAAGGGTTTTTTGTGACTTCAGTTAAAAAAACATTATTCTTATATCCAAACTAGAAACATATATATTTATTTTCAAATTGGTAATAAATGTTTCTTCATTTATAAATATATAATTAATTATGGTAAGACACATTTATGTAACTGTATTTATGTGTTGAATTAAATGAACATGGTAATGAAAATTGCTAATGAATTTACTTCACGTGACTCAATCCACACACAAATTTGGCATCACTAACTAGGTCATGTAAATGAAAAATGATTTACTAAATTACATCAGGATGTATTTTGAAATTCTTTTGAACTAAAACCACTTGGTTTATGTCACACCTGTTTATAAGTAAAAATAACCAAACAACCATTTTAGTGAAAGGTGACAGGGATAAATATGTACTTGTATTAGTTCATAATGAGGTGTGTGGACGATTTTCTATTGAGCAAACTAATGGGTACTCAGACATCATAATTTTTACTGATGATTTGATTACATATAGACTGGTCAACTTAATGATGTATAAGTCATGTTCTTTTGATAAATTCAAGGAATACAATAATGATTTTTGGAACTAGATTGGTCAGAATATTAATAAACTCTTCTCAGACCATGATGGAGAATATATTAATCAATACTTAATTTATTATTTATAGAATGTTGGGATACTATCTCAACTAAGACCTCTTTATACTCCTTATTAGAATGGTATATAGAAAGTGGAACCACACCTTGTTGAACATGTTGAGATCAATGACGAGTCATGAAAGAATTCTATTATCCTTTTGGGTATATGCATGAAAAACAAAAACATTCATAACAAACCAAGTTCAATCTAATGAGATATATCCATACTAATTATGTAATTGAAAGAAATATGTGTTGTTTTACATACAAGTGTTGGGTTTTGAATCATTTGTTAAGGCCTCTTTAGGGAACAAGTTTTAAACTAGATGAACAAAGTATATCTTTATAGGAAATCCCAATGAAACAAAGAGATATTACCTATACAATATTTTAGAAAAAATTGGTCATGGTTGAAAAAACTCCCACATTTGTTGAGAAGGATGTTTTCTCTAAAAGTTATAAAAGGTGAGAGATAGAAATCGATGAAGTCCAAGACCAAGATACAAAAGATTAGACATAGGGACAAATTCCAAAAAGCCTCAAGGAAGAGGAAATTATTCCAGAGATGAAATTACTATATAGTAGTACTAGATAGGATAGAGAACCAACAATGTATATTTTTATAGTGAAAGAGTATGGAAACTCATTATTATTTGATAATCATGAACCTATAACCTAAAGGGATGTATTTAGTGGGAAAAATGTTTCCAGGTTAAAATAATACATGAATTCTAAAATGTATTCGTTATAGAAAATCCATGTCTATAATTTGGTATCCCTATAGTAGATGTAAATCCCATTTTTTATAATGGGGAATTGAATATGATACCTTATATAGAAAGAAAATTATGTACCTATATGGAAAAAATGGTTGTGAAAGGGTTTAAATAGTGTCAAGGCATTGTATACGATGAAACATTTTCCCCAGTTTCAATGCTAAAATCCTTTAGAATTATACATTCCATTATGCCCTTCTATAATTATGATATCTTGAAAATGGATTTCAAAATAACCTTATTTAATGAGAAACTTCAAGAAGATGTCTATATCAATCAATCTGAAGGGTTTGTGACTCTAAAGGATGCCAATAAGGTATGCAAGTTGCAAAGATCCATTTATAGATAAAATCAAGAATCTAGGTTATGGAACATTAATTTTGATGATACCATAATGTAATTTTATTTCATAAATAATGAATATGATCCATGTGTCTATAAACAGTTTAGTGGGAGTGAAATAATTTTCTTAACAGTATATATCCATGATATATTACGCATTGGAAAGGAAATACTAGTCATACTATCTATTAAGGTTTAGTTCAGTAAATTTTTCTCAATAAAGTTCTTAGGATAATCATCATATATTATTGGCATCAAGATCTATCATAATATATTTAAGAGGTAGTTCGACCTAATAAAAAGTACATAAATTGACAAGATACTGAAGATATTTAGTATGGAATAATCTATGTGGGGGGGGGGGGTCTTTTTATGCATCACATGAAATTCATCTTTCCATGAAAATGTTTCCTCAGATACATGAGGAAAGAAATAGAATGGAAAAGATTTTATTCAAATCAATGGTTGGATAAACCATTTTTGATATTCTATTTAATAGGCTAGATGTTTCCTATGAATTATGTTCATAAGGATGATATAAATATGATATAGGTTTCTTCCACAAGATGGAAGTCAATACCATCCCTAAGTATATAAGGAATTATAAGGATATTTTCCCAGTTTATAGAGGTGATGAAGAACTATTTATCAAGGTATTTGAAGATTTTAGTTTAAAAACTAATCAAGATGACATGATGTCACAAACAGGATACATATTAACTTTGAATTGTGTTTTTTTGATATGAATGATCTAAATGTAGGTTGTAGTCACAAATTCTACCGCAGATTACGAGTATATTATGTCTTATGAGGAATATAAAGAAGCATTATGAATGTAAAAAATAATCCAAGATCTTGAAGTGGTACCTTGCAATAAAGATCCTTTCACACTCTATTATGATAATTCTGTAGCAGTGGCTCTTATTAAACAGCCAAGGTTACATCAGCATAAGAATCACCTACTTTATAAGTATCATATCTTGAGGGATCTATATTAGATAGGTAAAGTTACAGTGAGTAGTATTTCCATAGAAGTAAACATGAAGAATAATTTTCATAAATACTTGAATCAATAGATACATTATTATAATTTGATTTATATATGATTGAAATTCCATTGTAGTTGGGTCAAGTCCAAGTGGGATTTTATTGAAATTTTTTTCAAAATAAATTTTTTTGTACTTTTATTACATATATATTTGATGTAATTAATATTATTAAAACATCTTTTTATATATTGTTCATTGTTCAGTATGACTCTAATGTAACAATGTCCTAGAGTATACCTCACATTGATATGGTCATTGAAGTTCTTATCCATGATGAGATCATTTATGTTCTATGAGTATGTTCTTAAATAGTCTAATGGGGCTGCATATTATACTATGATGAGACACATAGTAAATAGATTGTTAGGTGTGATAACACATAAGTAGATAAGAATTATTCTCATGAAGTTTTCACTTGATAATCTCTAATATGGGATAATATGAGAATAGACAAACCCGTAGGAATTCCACAAATTTTGGTGTAATCAAATATTCCAATCTATGAGTATGTGTGTGTGTGATGGTCCTTAAACTGTAAGATTATTATTTTTGTATGTTACAAATGTTGTACATTGATTTATTTCATAAACCATGATGATAATTGTTTATGGAAAAATAAGATATATTGGGTTCATCACAAGTGATTTGTCATTAATGGATAAGTAGATGAAGGATTGTCCCCTTCTATTTTTAAGGATGCTATTATATCTTCCCTTTATTGGAATATAATCATCGCATTAAATTCCTTGGACATGAGGTAATGAAATGTTTATTTTTTATAGTCATTGAATAACATATCTTATATATAGTTAAGTTACATTGATGTGAAACCTACATTAAGAGATATAGGAAAAAAGGAATTATATTACAAACTGATCATTTGTATGTGGTTTTTGATGTTGTAACATTATGTTCTTTCTCTAGGGTTCCTTGAACTGTTGCAAGAAAATAATCATGGAATTTAGGAAAGCCTACCAAATTCCAACAAGAAAGAATCCTAGTTGGTCACAAACTATGTGTTTCATTTGATATTAATTAAATTCTATTTGAATTTAATTAATGGAATAAATATTATTCTAAAGATTACGGAATACATTTTTTCATGTTATATTGATGGCATAAATTAAATAAATATTTACTCACTAGAATTTGAATACCTTTTTATTGAATATTTAATAAATATTTTTTTATTGATATGTGAATGAAATATTTATTTATGAATAAAAATATTTATTTAGTTATTCAATAAATAACAAAGAGTTTGAATAGACCAAGACTGCATCTGATGATAAATAATTATATAAAACACAATGAATATTATTTATCATTTGTTTAAGATAGTGCATTCCACAAAATAATAACCATTATTATTGTGGAATGTGGTCAATTAAATATTTTAAATTTATTTAATGTTATAAATTCAATTGAATAATTGTTTTAACCTGAAATATATCTCTATAAATATATGTTTATGTCTATTGTGCAGGGAGTGCAATTAAAAATAGATAAAATTGTTATGCACAAAAAATTATATTTTTACTCCATCTCTCTCCCTTTCAGTAACGAGAACACAATAATGATTTATTCAAGACGAAAGAATGGGAAATCATGAACAAAAAATGAAAGGCATCTAGTTTTCCACACAATCACCCTTAGATTGAGTGGAATTTCATAGATATCGTTAGAGCACGTGCGGATCACCAATAGACTTATTATGTCCTTTAATCCTCACAAGAATTTGGAAAACAATATGAATGGGACTTTTCAGACTATCAGAATCGACTATAAAGATAGAAACATACGATGAGGTAATTGATTTCTTCAAATCTATTTAAATTGACTATAAATTTAATATAAAATATCCTCAATTCTTGTTTTCTAAAATTCAAATAAAAAAATTAATTATCAAATCACCCACCCTATGCTTACGCTATGCCCGAAACCTACAAATTGAACTACCCAACCATTATTGTGATCATAGGAAATATAAAATGATATAGAAATTTATTCATGAAAATCACAGTTTTCATGAAAATTGTAAAATATAACACACACACACAAACACACACACACACATATGTAATGTTTTAGGACATATCTACTTCATGAACATCTTGATATGACCCATAGATTTATCTCTCTATACACTCCTTGAAAAAACAGAGTAGTAGAATAGAAAAATAAATATTGGTTGAAATGCGATGTATAATATTATTAGATCATGGAACAAAGAATTATTTTTTAGTACATCCACATCAATAGTGATTTACTTTGAAAATAGATTTTTCATCAAACAAATTCCATCAGTACACCATATGAGTTATGGTTTAGAATAATTTAAATTTATAGAACCCAAGTGTTTTGAAACCCTTTTTTAATGAAAATAAAAGGAATAAATTTTGATATGTTACTTAAAAGAGATAATAATGGATTTTTTCTTTGTTATACATCCAATGTAGGAAGTTATTAATGTTATAATAAGAATATAAAAGTGATTGTGTAAAATTTTAATATTATTATCTTTGATATTGATGGTTGTCAGCCAAAGTCATCATAATTTAAATATGATATTTAATATTATTATAGATATTAATAAAATCAACATTATATGTTTTAGACTATTAAATAATATTTGAATTAATAAGATGTTGATTTTGACATATCAAGTGATGATAAAATAATGAATCCTAGTGTAATAAATTATAAAAGTCTTAGAAACTTTTTTTAAAAATGAAAAATCATTGGTAATATCAATCATGGAGTATAAAATCAATGTAATTTGTTAAATTATAATCATACAAGCTTACTTTCCCATGTTGAATAGAAAGTGTTAATGAATATTTATAATCTGAGGATTGTACATGTTCCACGAATGATATATTGAATCAAATTAAGAATAAATCCACAAAAGAGAAAATGAAATATCTTAAAATAAAGTTAAAAATATAAATAAATGATTTTATGGAATAAAATCAATGAAAAATGTGAAGTAGAATGAAACAAGAAGTGTTCAGTTTTTAAACGTCATTATCAAAATTATGGTGTAAATATTAATGAGTCATTTTCTTAATTAAAATATTTTAAATGATTCAAATAATTATTCAATTTTTTAAAATTAATTATAATATCATTCATATTGATGTAATGTCACCATTATTGATTGTGATAATGACTACATATGAATGTTAATGATGGAAATTCATTGTCTTAAAAATGTACTATGTAATTTCATTCAATATTAGATCACTACTTTACAATTATGATTATCAAAAGTTTTAGAGTGTATAATAATATTTATATCCATGAAAAAACACTGATTCACTCAATATGATATCATATGTTGATGAATGTATTTTTACTAGAAATGAGAAAAAATATTGGAAAAAATAATACCCCAATTAATAATCAATTTTATATATTATTTATTGGATAAAATAACTTTTTATTTGTTTTTCATGTGTTTCATATAATAGGTTTAATATTTTTATCATAAAAAAATATTATTTGGAGTTAAAAAAACAAGGATTTAATACTCTGTGGTATCCAATCCAATGTTTATTAGACGTAAATATTCAAAGTATAATCATTGTAATTCTATAAATGAAAAGGATTCTATAAGATTTACTGTTAATCTATTAAATAGAATGATATCCAGACCTGATTTTGTTTATTTGTGACATTACATGATCAATTACAAAACAACATGAATGAATCACATCTTATTATAGTAAATATGATTTAAGGTACATCAATTCAAATCTTGAGTATGGATTTAGGTATGGAAAATAAAAAATAATTTAGATTTTTTAATTTTCATATACATATTAGATACATGATTTCAGTGATAGAAATAAAATTTCTATAGGATAATACTTTATCATTGAAAAATGTGTTGCATTACACTCTAGGAAAAAAAATACAATCACTCTAACCACTACTCATACTGAATATATTTTAGAATCACATGATATAATACAAAGGTTTGTATGAAATTTTAAATTGGGGACATGAGAGTATAAAATTTATATCCATTAGCGATTTGATATAATAACTAACATGTAATATGTTTTTCAAAAAATATAGTGAAACTTTTTAGATAAATAAATTTCAATATCAATTACAATTTAATTTAAGGATAATTTAAAATTCAATTAAATCAACAAAGAATATGTTTTTATAATTGAATTAGTAGAAGATATCTTGAAAAACAATATTTCAAATACATGTTTTCCAACACCTTTTACTGTTTTTGGGAGTACATTATCTCTTAAAATATCTAGGATTGTGTTCTTATATTTTATCTCTTACATTCATTTGTACTTTTTGAAAAGGGTGATACTTTTCTAACATTTATAGTAGAATTTATGTAATTACTTGTTTTTAAATGGGGAATTCAAGTATTATAATAAAAAGTATTTAGCATGGGTTAAAAAAACTATGGATAATAAAAATAGATAATTTTTTTAAAGGGGGATCAAATCATAAAGAAAATAACGAAAATATGATTAAACAATTTTATGATGCCTTGAGAATTTAATTTGGACCATATCATGTTTAAAAAAAATATTAGTTTGTGATTAAATAAGTACAAATGAATGTAAGAGAGAAGATAGAGGAACACAAATTAAAAAGGCATTGATATTATAATGAAAATCAGGAGGATAATTCCACCCCATTATAATGAAAAGGTTTTTGAACTTTAGTGAAGAGATCTTTCCAAACATTCTCTGGACAAACTGCTGAGAAGCCATGTTGCAAATGAAATAAGAGTCAAACCATAAGACACAATGACTCATGTGAGGACGGAAATGCAATTCAAAGCCATGGGAAATCTAAAATTTTTATTAGATAATATTGGTGAGGACAATGAAGAGAAAGGAATTATTTCTCTCATTTCCATGAAGTACAAAAAGAGAAATAGAAAATTTAAGGTTTAGTTACCTCTGACTTTCTTACGTTGCAGTAGAGTTTGGAAAATTGCATCTTAGTTCTCATGAAAATTCAATGATGAAAAAAAAGCATAAAACATTAAGAATCCTCAAAAAAGGTTTCTCAATAAGGGGGACATAGAATATGGAAATAAATTAAAGAAGAAGAGTTTTTTAAATGAAGAGGAAGATAGTGATACTACATTCTGTGGAGAACAAGAACCAGACATTAAAACTGGAAACCACGATTCCATGATAGCTACCATTGAAAAGTCAGAACCGTTGAATGATAAAGCTAGAGATAACCAGCTGACAGATAATTATGATCTAAAGATTCAACATAAGTATGCTTTTGGTAAGCTTGAGAATTAGTGTATGAGATGAAATAAGTGGAATGAAAAAGTGGAAGAATCATCAGATTTGTTGATCATCATGAATTTGAAATTGAATGACATGAAGAACTAGTGAAAGTATAGTAAAAAATCCTTGAAATGACTGATGATGTAGTGGAACTAAATCTCAGAATCGAAGAATAGGAAAAGGTCATCAATGAACATACCTCCAGACTAGAGGTGAAGTCCAAGACTTTAGAGGGACATGAATATGAAGTTGTTACTCTTAAGAGAAAACTCGAGAGTCAGTCAAACTTAAAAGATGGAATGAAGAACATACAATTTGAAAAATTCTTAGAGGCTCAGTTGATATAATGATGTAAGAGTTCTCTAGAAGTAGTTGAAAAGATCTTGAGTGATCAAATGCCTATTTTTAATGGGAAATAGTGGAATTAGTTGTGAAGCTGATACATAAGCTACTAGAAATAAAGTGAACCAAAAGAAAGACAAGATTAAATTTGAACACATTGAACATTTGTATGATGTTCTGAAAAAGAAACCATAAATACGAATAAGAAGGACTGATAAAAAATATCCTTAGGAATAAACACATGATAGGTAGTAAAACTATCATCCCATCAAAGTAAACATGAGGTGGAATAGAAATGTGAATAAATTTCCTCTGATGAAATTTCAATTTGGTGGTTATATAGGCCAAACCATGCCTTACTGTGAAGAAGCGAGGAGCTATTTGAATGGGGACGATATAGGAAGTCAAAAAAGGAGAACAAATTAATATCCTACATCTTATTGAGGAAATATATTCTATGGATACTGTTTTCATTTTTCTAACATTGGCCATAAATCTGTACATTACAGGTTGAGGTATGAAATGATATTTTCATTCAACACTTAGAGACTGGTGAATACTCACCTTCCAGAATGTATTTTTATCTAAAAAAAGATTTCTATTTTTGAATAAGAGTATAAATATGGCTAACCCATGTAGATTGAAGAGGGATTTGAAAGGCCATCAGTTTCCTATAATATATCCAATATCTCTTGATAAAGAGAGAGTAAAATTAAAAAAATCCAATCCTGAGGAATTTTCCCTCGAAGATACAAAGAACAACAGCATGAGGATTCTTGATAGAGAATGCTCATCCCTTATGATGGGTAATGATAACCTGTTAGAAATTTCCAGAAATGTTCCAATGGAATAGTGAGGTTTGGAAATGATAGTTCATTGAAGATTAAAGGCAGTGTAAGTACTGAGCTAGATAATAGAGAGATGAAGAAAACTAAAGTCCTTTATGTAGAGAGTTTGCATCACAATCTCCCCAGTGTGAGTAAAATCTTTGACTCTGGACTTAAAGTTACATTTAATCAAAAGGTATGAACTATAAATTTAAAGATAAGAAATTATCTCAAGGATGGATATATAACGAATGGAAACTTTAATTATGTTGACAGTAAAGAGAACATTTTCTATCTAATAGTTGAATAAGAAAACAACTTGTGGCATCAGATATTGGGGCACATCAATCAGAAATTCATGGAAAATATATCTAAGTTGAAGATAGTCATGTATATCCCCAACATGAAGGGTGAATGAGAAAAGGACCATGATTCTGACATACGAGGGAAGACAGTCTGTCGTTATTATCGGTCAAAGAAGAAAAGTGCATCAGATCTTCTTGATCTCATACATATAGATGTATATGGACCATTAAACATTTTTGAGACTCATGTAGATAGGTACTTAATCCTTTTCATTGATGAATATATTTGAATGGATTGTGGGATAGTTATATACAGGAAGTGGAAAGTGCCTGATTACCTAAAAAAGTATCACCGAATTTAAGATAATGATATTGGACAGACAATAAAAGTTCTAAGATATGAAAATGGAGGGTAATATGCTTCCATTGAGTTTGAAAAATTTCTAAAAAACCATGGCATACATTATGAGGTGGTTGCTCTGGGAGCTCCGTAGAAAAATGGAGTAGTTGAGAACTGAAATCAGTAGGTGAAAAACATGGCTAGAACTATGCAGATTCAGAGTCATATCTCTAACTATTATTGGAATGAAGCTGTTGAATCCTCACTGCACATTCAAAAACAAATGGTTATTTATATTAGAGAGACAAATATTCCATATGAATTGTGGCATGTAAGGAAGATGTATTTGAAATAAATTTGTGTTTCTATAAGTAAATTTTTCATCTGAAACAAAGAAGGAAATCAAGCGAAGTATGGTGACAATGTAGATGAATGAATTTTCCATGGATATCCAATGAAAAATAAAGCCTAAAAGTGTTTCAATAAGTTCTTGGGAAGGATCATTGAAAGCAGTGATGTTAATATCATAGAATACAAAACCAAAAATTCTTCAAGGAATTCCTATTCTGATGAGATAAAAGAGGAGGAAGAATGTGAACATTGAGAAAATAAAAATACAGAAATAGTAGAAGGTGTACAAAACTATCGGGAGTCACATCATGATGTTTACTTCCAATAAGAATATGATGATGAAACCATGGATGGAGATAATTCGGTTTAACCTCAAAGGATTAATCCAAGAGTATAAATTGATCAATCCAACATCATTGGTGATTGGAAAACTCCCACACAAATGAGGAAAAGGAAGAGTAATACACAATATGAGTTTCTATCAGTTATAGAACCATACTCATTTGAATAATATGCAAATGATGAATCATGGGTGAATTCTATGAATGAAAAGTTATATCAGATGTACAAGAATTAGACATGGGATCTAGTCAAGATACATAAAGGACAAAATGTGATTGGTATAAAGTGGATCTTTAAGAACAAATATGATGATCATGGTAATGTGATCCTAAATAAGGTGTTACTGCTGTTCAAGGGATATTCCTAGATTAATGGTTTCGATGATGAGGAAACATTTACTCATGTGGCTAGACTATAGTCAATCGGGATATTTCTTTCCATGGGAACCCAGAGATGGTATAGAGTTTAACAAATGTCTTTCAATATAGTATTCTAGAATGGATTTCACGAAGAAGAAGTCTAAATTGAACAAACAATGGGTTTTTTCTTGGCAATGATAAACCAAAGGTTTGCAAACTAAAGAATGATCTCTATGGTTGGAATCCAAAACCACAAGCATAGAATTTCTGACTGGAGTCTTATATAAAAAATATGGAAATCAAAAGAGGAGGGGTTGATCACAATCTATATATAAAGAACTCTCAAAAAGATCAGTTTATGGTGATAGTATACATTGATGATATCATATTTGGTGTTATAAGACAAGAATCAATGGATGAATTTTCCAATCACATGAAATCAGAATTTAAAATGCCTATGATTAGTGAACTCATGTAATTTTTAGGGTTTTAGGTGATTCAGATGAAGGATTACACTTTTATTTATCAGGGAAAATATGCTAGTGATCTTCTGAAGAAATTTTATATACATGATTCCAAACCAATGGAGACTCTAATTTAGTTGGAAAAAAACTTGAAAGAATGAGGATGAGAATTCTATAGATCTCAAAATGTATAAGAGAATCATTGGATTCTTACTGTACTTGATATCAACATGGATAGATATTGACATTGCTACATTCTTTGTTCCCACTTTCATAGTAATATGAAGGAAGAACATATGGTGGTGGTGAAAATAATCATGAGGTATATTCAAGGTACTCACAATTATGTCTTATACTTTTCTGGAGAAAGGGATAGAAAAATATCATCATTTTATAATCCTGAATAGGGTGGAGATATAGTAAGAAGAAAGGCCAAAAGTGGTGGCACATTATATATTAGGTGGAAATGTGTAGACATGATGAGAAAGATACAAGAAATTATATCTCTTAGTACTACTGATGCGGAATATATGTATGCTACAAAGGCATCCACTCAGTTACTTTGGATGAAGAAGAAATTGAATGACATTGATGATGAGGTGAAACAACCAACAATGATTTACTGTGATAAATAGAGTGAAATTGATCTTATGAAGAATCCTATTTAGAACTCTCATATGAAACATATGAAACTTATATATCACTTGATCATGTAAAAAGATGAAAAAGGCATGATTAAAATGGATCATGTGGGAACTGATGAAAAAGTGGAAGATATCCTAACTAAGCCACTATTAGAGGCTATGTTTGAGAAACATCCGTTGAATGTTGGATCTGAATCTACGGATTACACACAAGAGGGGGGGTGAATTGTGTCTTTTCAAAATTATTACAATCTCTTAAATTTAGACAAATTCTGTCCACTATGCTTTTAGCACGATTAAATATGCAGCGGAAAAAGTAAAAGCATGAACACACGGATGTATAGTGGTTCGGGGAACAGAAGGCCCCTAGTCCACTCCACCAACGCTCAAATCCACGAGCTTGGCGATTTTCACTATCTGGTCCTCGTTTCCACAGACCTGTTCACAACTGAGTACAGGCAGTTGACACCTTTACAAGTTTCAGGCAAACACAAGCTTCCTGGTTCAGACACGAACCCACACAGCTTAGAACGAGAAGCTGATCACTCAAAAAATAAAAAGAGTTTCGATAAAGAAAACACTTCTCCAGTTGTTCTTCACAATTGCAACAGAATGCAATTAATAGTAGATAGATCGTCGTCTTCAGAAAATAAAGATCTGTAATCAAAAACAGTTCTGAGTCGATCCAGTTGCAATAGATATTACAAGAAATTTCACAACTTCAGCAGCAGTAGATTCACAACAGATAGTCGACGTAGAACACGTGAATCTGCTATCAAGATCTTCCTTCGGTAAAAAAAAGGTTTTACACTTCTTCTCGATCACCAGAAAAGAACGCTTTTACACAGTCTCTGTTTCTTGCTCGTTAAAAGATCAATCTCTATGTTTCATATACTTTCCTATGTATATATATATCCGAAGTTTCCAAGATAGAACATATATATTCAAATATGAGAAAATCTTCCGCATAAATAGATCCATGAAAATCTCCTTTAGATTCGCGATATTAAATGAAATAACAGAGCCGTTGTAACTCCCCTGAAGAATCGGCATAAAAAGCTCTGTTTAAATCAATAATTAATCCGTTGAAAATCGTCTTTGATTCAGTCAAAGTCGTACTTAAGAATCGGCTCGAAATCCGCTTAATAATCCACCTGTTTGACCAAAGCAAAAGGAAATATCGTCTGTCAAAAATATCCCGACGCCAAACGTAGGGTTAATGACGTGGCTCCAAATGTAGGGTTCACAAACGTAAGGTTCACAAACGTAAGGTTGAACATACATACTTTCTCTTCAGCATTCAAACTTAGGGTTGATCATCCATACTTTGTCTTGCTTCAACTCTCCAAAGAACGTACGGTTGATTATAAAAGTAAGGTTGATGATCCATACTTTTGAGAAACAAACTCAACACTGAAAACTAACGTACGGTTTCTCTTGCATACTTGTCCAACAACAAAAACGTAAGGTTCCTTCCAAACGTAATGTTCTTCTTCCATACTTTTCAACAACGTAAGGTTCATTAACCATACGTTTCAAAATAACGTAAGGTTCCTTAACCATACGTTTCTTTTAACATAAAAAGTAAACTTTTCATCCATACATTACGTTCATCAACGTAGGGTATGAACAGTGATTCCAGTACGCGCTAAAACTGATCTTGCGCTACAGTGATTCCAGAACGCGCTAAAATTGATCTCGCGCTACAGTGATTCCAGAACGCGCTAAAATTGATCTCGGAATAAATGAAGTATGAAATCTTGTTGTATGAAATAAATAAATAAAATAAATTCCTGCAAAATACTCAACGAAATAATTAGTAAATAATTAAGGGTATTTGTGAGCATCAAAATCATCATAAAGAGACAGAGTATTATTTAAAATAATCTCCCCCTTTAAAAAAACATTATTTTGAATTGTTTGAAAACAATACATTGCTCAACAATCTCCCCCTTTTTGATGATCACAAAACCCATAAAATAATAGAACTAATTTAATTGCAATCTTTATTGAAAAATTAGTTTTATAAAATTTTAGAATTTTGAAAGGATTAAAACAATATTTAATTATAATAAAATTTCTCCCCCATAAAAATAAATTTTCAGCTAAAAAAATAGATAAAAGATAAATGTCGTATATATCCAAATTCTCGTATATATCCAAATTCTCGTATATATCCAAATTTCTTCATAGGAAACAAATAAATTTAAATGTTGTGTTTATCCAAATTCTACCCCTTTTTGTGATATCAAAAAGAATGAAAAATTACGGATTTGAACACATTCAATATTGCACTGAATTATAAGTAAATGCTATAGTTAACTGTGTATGAATAAGTGAATTTGTTATACTGGCTAACTCAATCATAAATCAATAAACAAAAAAACAAAAAAGAAGTAAGAAAAGAATTTTCATTCACAAGCTGTTATATATAAACGATTGTGATATACAGAGGAATCAAGGTTCATAGATAAGACAGGGAAAAAGGTGTCTATTTCCTTTGAATCGCGGTCTTTATGTTTGTAAACTGTTCTCTGAGCCTCTTCATCATCCCATCTCCTAACTTGATGATAATATCTCTATTCTCTTGAGTCATATGAATATCTTCAATCAAATTAACTCTGAAAAACTCATGCATTCTTTCTTCTTTTTCAACAAAAAGAGTCAGTTTTTCTGATAACTGATTCAAAATAATCCTAATCGGTTGCTCTCCAGATGTCAACTGATCCACTAAAAATCTCTGATTATCTAGAAAAACTGAAAAAGGGGCACTATTACACTGAATATCGTGTAATCTGTCACTCATATTGCTCATTGCTCCAGTAATTGCTTGAAATCTCCGAATCAAATCAGGTGAATAGCCTGATCCACTCACAGCACTGTTTGCAACAGACTCAAATTTATTCTCCATGTAAATCTTCAACTCAGACAAATCATCTTTATTTACCATTTCTGATTTTAACTGATCAACAGCATGCAACATATCAGTCTTAAACAAATCTACTTCCTGTCTTGAAACAGTACATTCTTTCATCTTCTGAAACTTCAACTGCTCTAAGTTCAGAGAATTTCTGAGACTAACATTCTCAGATTCTAACTGAGAGATACGCTTGTACAACTCAACAACTTCTTCTTTTCTCGAATCAGGGGCACCCTGTGCTCGATTCTCAGGTCCAGGATTAGGTTGATGAAGTAGGGAAAGTGGTAAGGAATCTGCATCTGACTGTTCTTTGTCCTTGTCCTGACGAGGTTGATCCACTGAACTATCTTTTGAAGCCTGAAACTCTTCCACTGAAAAATCTTCCTGAAGTACCTCTGTATTAGCTTCAGAAGTATGTTCATCACGAACAGTAGTCTCTCTGACTTCTACTGATTGGTCAAGAACAATATTTTCATGTAAATCTTGAGGTCCGGCCACTTCTTCACCAGGAACTGCCTCCATAAGTTGTTCTTGTTGAATTACTTTTTCAACAGCCACAGCAGCAGATTGAGGTTCTTCTTGAGTTTCTGTTTAAGCTGCTAGTTCCTCTATCGGTGCAGTCTGCTCCACAACAGCTTCTCTCACAAATGAATAAGTAAATACCGGTTCAGAGGATTTCAAGGCAGGAGAGATAACTTCTTCATCAATTGACCTCTTCCTTCTATATTGAAGTCCTTCTTGACTTCTCTCTTCCTCAACTTCCTCCATCTCAAAACGAATTCTCCTTGCCACTGTACTAACTCTTGATTCTTCTTGTCCCTCCTTGGACTTAGCCGGTTGAGCCTGAGCACTCTCCGAGTTTTCCTCAGCTCCAACAGGTAAGAGTTTTCCTTTAATTGTGCTCCAGAATTATCCTACTTTCCTTAAAGTTCCAGCATTGAAAACATTACTGTGGTTACATTTCACCCCAGCATCTACCAATCTGATCATTCCTCTTTTAAACAAAAACAAAGAAATGAACCTTCTATAAGGGAAAAAGGTCATTCTTGCTTCACTCTGACAGCAGTAACTCAGATATCTTATCATAAACCGAGGAAAATTAAACTTAATATCACACATCAGAAGATACATTATGTACATGTCAGGGTATAGGATTTTCTCCATCTCAGCCATTCTTGGTGCTAAACCAGTCTGAACAAATTTTACCAAAATTTTCTGATCGGGCTCCAAATCCTTAATAAACATCTTCTTTATCACTCTGGTTCCAAACAGAAAAGACATAATGTCTTCAGACTTATGTACAGAATCTCCAATATTCCGTAAATCGAAATGAAAAACTCCTTCATGAGGGCAGTTAAGAATTTGACTTATCTCTACAGATGATATTGAAAAGTCCTTATCCTCTATTTGAGCCAATAAACTATCCTCTGTATCTCCAAGGCTAAACTGAACAATTCTAAAGAAATGTCTCATTTCTGCCTCATATAGAAACTCAGAATTTGCACTATTAAAAGCTTGCTCAAGGCTTTGGAACGACAACGCTTGCTTCAACAGTAAATTAGTTTCAAACAGCCACTCTAAATCTATGACATTACCTTGCAGTATTTTCCGACCTACTACCTTAGGTTTCTTTGCAGCACTGCTCTCGGCTTCATCTGGACGCTTAGTCTTTTCCATTCCAACAACGATTTCTGAAGGTTCGTAAGTTTAGGGTTTAAAGATTCAGAAAAGGGTTTTGGAGCAGATGTGCGGTTTTAGGTTTTCGAAAGGGTTTCCGAAAAAAGGTGAAGCAGTTTAGAAGGTGAAACGGTTCTGACAGCCTTGATTCCCGTGTAATCACTAATCATTACTTTTATTTAAAACAAAATAAAATTACTTATAGCGGAAAACAAAATTAAGCAGAATTCGAAAACAGAATAAGATAAAAAAACTATTTAAAATGAAATAAACCTAACTCCCCCTTAATAAATTCAAACCTTGTCGTGGGAAGTGGTTTAGTAAAAATATCTGCTAATTGATTTTCTGTATTTACAAATTCTAAAAATATATCCTTTTTAAATACATGATATCTTAAAAATTGATGTCTTATATCAATGTGTTTAGTTCTAGAATGACTAATAGGATTTTTTGAAATATTAATTGCACTAGTATTATCACATAAAATAGGTGTATTATTGAAATTTAATCCAAAGTCCATAAGAGTGTTTTTCATCCACAACACTTGTGCACAGCAACTACCTGCAGACACATATTCTGGCTCGGCTGTTGACAGGGCAACTGAGTGTTGTTTCTTACTAGACCATGATACTAAAGACTTCCCTAAAAAGTGACATGTTCCTGAAGTACTCTTCCTATCTAATCTACAGCTTCCAAAGTCAGCATCTGAATATGAAATTAAATTAAAATCAGAGGTTTTTGGATAAAGCAGAGATTGATAAATAGTACCTTTTAAATATCTAAAAATTCTTTTAACAGCAGTTAAATGGGATTCTTTGGGATTTGATTGAAATCGAGCACAAAGACATACTGAATACATTATATCTGGTCTACTAGAAGTAAGATATAACAAACTACCAATCATACCTCTATATAACTTGTTGTCCACTGATTTTCCAGTTTCATCCAAATCAAGTTTTATATTAGTACACATAGGAGTTGTAAATGGCTTTCTGTTTTCAAGTCCAAATTTCTTAAGTAAATCAGTAATGTATTTGCATTGATTTAAAACATTTCCAAAATCTTTTTGAAATATTTGAAGACCCAAAAAGAAATTTAATTCTCCCATCATACTCATTTCAAATTCTTTTTGCATTAATTCTGAAAATTCATGACAAAGAATTTTATTGGTTGATCCAAAAATTACATCATCAACATAAATTTGAACCAACAAAACATTATTTTTCACAGTTTTCTTAAAGAGTGTTGGATCTGCCAGTCCAACAGTAAAATCATTTTTCAAAAGAAAAGAACTTAGTCTTTCATACCAAGCTCTCGGTGCTTGTTTAAGGCCATAAAGAGCTTTAGTAAGTTTGAAAACAGAATCTGGTTTTTGAGAATTTTCAAAACCAGGAGGTTGCTCAACATAAACTTCCTCCATTAAATAACCATTTAAAAAGGCAGATTTAACATCCATTTGAAATAATTTAAAATTCATATAAGATGCATAGGCTAAAAGGATTCTAATGGCTTCTAACCTGGATACAGGTGCAAAGGTCTCATCATAATCTATTCCTTCTTCTTGATTATATCCTTTAGCTACTAATCTTGCTTTATTTCTAGTTATTATCCCTTGATCATCCTGTTTATTCCTAAAGACCCATTTAGTTCCTATTACTGGATAATCATGTGGTCTTTTAACTAATTCCCAAACCTTATTTCTCTTGAACTGGTTCAATTCATCCTGCATTGCAATTACCCAGCTCTCATCATCTAAGGCTTCTTCTATGGTCTTAGGTTCTTGTTGGGATAGGAAAGCAGAGAATTCAACTATGTTTCCAAGGTTTCTTCTAGTTTGAATACTAGTCTCTAAGTCACCTATCACAGATTCTGAAGGATGATTCTTTAAGGTTCTAGACTGTCTAGGCATTACATTCAAAGGTTCTTTAGTGTCATGTTCTTCTGAACTGGACTGAATTTCTTTTATATCATTTTCAAAATCATTCTTTAAATTCTCAAGTCTCATGTTTTCATTAGAATCTGGTTCATCTATTTGTTCTATCCTTTTCTCAAAAGGATCAGATTCATCAAATTTCACATGAACTGATTCTTCAACAATCCTTGACTTTTTATTATAGACTCTATAAGCTTTGGAGGTTGCAGAATATCCTAAGAAAATACCTTTATCAGATTTTGGATCAAATTTACCAAGATTATCTTTGGTATTCAAGATGTAAACCTTGCATCCAAAAATTTTAAAGTAATTTACTTTAGGTTTTCTGTTATTCCATAGTTCATAGGGTGTCTTTTTCAAAATAGGTCTTATTAAAATTCTATTCATTATATAACAAGCTGTATTAACAGCTTCTGCCCAGAAATATATAGGTAGGCTATATTCATTTAACATAGTTCTAGCCATTTCTTGAATAGTTCTATTTCTTCTTTCTACAATCCCATTCTGTTGAGGTGTTCTTGGAGCAGAGAAGGTGTGTTTAATACCCATGTTTGAGCAAAAGGAATTAAATTCCTGGTTCTCAAATTCTCCACCATGATCAATTCTCAATGAGATTATATTAAAACCTTTTTCATTTTGAATAGATTTACAAAAACCTTCAAATAAACTGAAAGCTTCACTTTTAAATTTCAAAAAGAAAATCCAAGTAAATATAGAATAATCATCAACTAATACATAAACATATAATTTACCAGCTAAACTTGCTACTCTTGAAGGTCCAAACAAATCCATATGGATAAGTTCTAGAGGTTTAGTTGTAGCAACTTTATTAATAGATTTGAATGATGATTTGTGTTGCTTGCCAAGCAGACATGCATCACAGAATCTGTCATTTTCAAATTTGAGACTAGGAAAATCAGAAACTAGATGTTTCTTAGATAATTTATGTAAAGCATATATATTGCAATGACCAAGTCTTCTATGCCAGATCCAGGATTCACTTATATTAGCAGTTAAGCAGTTTACTTGTTGTTTACACAAGGAATACAAATCCAAAGTATAAACATTATCAGTTCTGGGTGCTCTAAACGTAAACAGTTTATCTTTAGAAACAGTACAACTATTGTCAGTAAAATCAACAGTGTATCCATCATCACAGAGTTGAGAGATACTTATCAGATTGTGTTTTAACCCTTGTACATAAAGTACTTTGTTGATTGAGACTGTCTTTGGATCTCCAACTGTTCCAATACCAATAATCTTTCCTTTGGCATTGTCACCAAAGGTGACAAGTCCTCCTTCCTTTCGAGTAAGAGAAGAGAAATTAGCTGAAGTTCCACTCATGTGTCTTGAGCAGCCACTGTCCATATGCCATATTTCTTTCTTTCTTTGGTGACCTGCTACCTGCAAAGACATTCAAACAAATTGCTTTGGTACCCATATTTTGTTGGGTCCAGGAGTGTTAGCAAGCAGTGATCTGGGTATCCAGATTTGCTTTGTTTTCTTAAAATTGATTGAATCATATAGATCATTGGAAATATAAGATTTCTTAATTCCACATATTTGAGGTTGTCTTAGAAAACAGTTTTTAGCTATATGACCTTTTGTTCCACAGAAGTTACAAATAACCTGTTTAGTGCTAGGAACAAAATAATTTTTGTATAACTTAGGTTTTTCTCCTTTACTTCCAATTCCAAACCTTTCCTTTTTAATTACAGTTTTTCCAAGTATCTCATTTAAGGCGTTTTATCCTTTTGTAAATACTAATGCAGCCTTTTTATAAGATTCTACTTCATCCTGTAGAGTTTTTATTTTTGATTCAATATTAATTTTATTTGAGTCAGCAGAGTTGTATTTGTCAATTAATTCTTTATGTTGTTTTAGCAAAGTATTTCTCTCATCTGAAATAGCTTTATGCAAGTTCTTTATAGATTTATATTTTTTAAATAATGAGTCATACCTTTCTTCAAGCATATTGCAGTAAGCTGTAAGTTTTTTATTTGAGAAGCTTGTTTCAGAGTTTGATTCATTATTTGAGTCAGAGGAGTAGTATGAGTGTACCTCATCAGTTTCAGCCATGAAACACATATTTGCTTTTAAATTGGCTTCCTCCTTCTCTGAGCTTGATTCAGAAGAATTACTTGAGTCTTCAGAAACACTCCAAGTAGCTTTCATAGCTTTCTTGTCTTTCTGCTCATAATCATCTATTTTGAAGATTTTCTTCTTCTTTGCATTTTTCAATTTTGGGCAATCCGGTCTGATATGTCCCATCTTTTTGCATTCATAACATCTCACTTCCTTGCTATCCTTCTTGAAGGATTTCTTGAAGTCTTTCTTCTTACTGTAGAACTTTCTGAATTTTCTGGCTAGCTGAGCCAGTTCTTCATCCGAATTTGAAGAATCAGAGCTTTCTGATTTAGCAATTACTTCTCTGTTCTTCATCTTTCTATCCTTTTGTTGAGAAGTCACTTTCAAAGCAGTATTTTCCCTTTTTATGTAGACTTTATGCTCATTTACCTCATCTTGCATTTTAGCCTCGTACATCATCAATGTACCAATCAGCTCTCTCATAGTTAGATCTTTAACAGAAGTTGATTGTCTGATTGCTGTAGAGATTCCATTCCATCGAGTAGGAAGTACTCTCAGTACCTTTAACGCTTGATCAGCCTGCTTGATTGGTTCTTCTAGAGCTGTTATATTATTGACAATTTCTGTCAATCTTCCATTCATCTGAGTGATGCTCTCTCCTTCAATCATTCTGAAATTATCGAATTTTAATTTAGCAGTTTCATATCTCATCTGTCTTACATTATCTGTTCCTTCATAAGCAACAGCTATTGTTTGCCACATTTCATATGTAGTCGGGCATTTAGATACTCTGTTAAATTCATCCGGTCCTAGACCACAGATGATTGAATTCATAGCTTTTGAATTCATGTCATACTCAGCCTCTGTAGCAGCACTCCATGTATCGGGATTTTCAGGAATTTCATAGGGAGTCAGAATCTTTGAATAGACTCTGTAACCAAGATTTTTCAGATAAATAATCATACGTGATTTCCAGTAGCCATAATTATCTCCATTAAAGTAAGGTTCTCTGACCATTGACATTCCCTCTCTCGTATCATCCATGATACACTATGTATAATCTTTAAATACTTCTAGCTTGATAAGACTTTAAAAATAAGAAGCTCCTCCTCTGATACCAATTGTTGGATCTGAATCTACGGATTACACACAAGAGGGGGGGGGTGAATTGTGTCTTTTCAAAATTATTACAATCTCTTCAATTTAGACAAATTCTGTCCACTATGCTTTTAGCACGATTAAATATGCAGCGGAAAAAGTAAAAGCATGAACACACGGATGTATAGTGGTTCGGGGAACAGACGGCCCCTAGTCCACTCCACCAACGCTCAAATCCACGAGCTTGGCGATTTTCACTATCTGGTCCTCATTTCCACAGACCTGTTCACAACTGAGTACAGGGAGTTGACACCTTTACAAGTTTCAGGCAAACACAGCCTTCCTGGTTCAAACACGAACCCACACAGCTTAGAACGAGAAGCTGATCACTAAAAAAATAAAAAGAGTTTCGATAAAGAAAACACTTCTCCAGTTGTTATTCACAATTGCAACAGAATGCAATTAATAGTAGATAGATCGTCGTCTTCAGAAAATAAAGATCTGTAATCAAAAACAGTTCGGAGTCGATCCAGTTGCAATAGATATTACAAGAAACTTCACAACTTCAGCAGTAGTAGATTCACAACAGATAGTCGACGTAGAACACGTGAATCTTCTATCAAGATCTTCCTTCGGTAAAAAAAAGGTTTTACACTTCTTCTCGATCACCAGAAAAGAACGCTTTCACACAGTCTCTGTTTCTTGCTCGTTAAAAGATCAATCTCTATGTTTCATATACTTTCCTGTGTATATATATATCCGAAGTTTCCAAGATAGAACATATATATTCAAATCTGAGAAAATCTTCCGCATAAATAGATCCATGAAAATCTCCTTTAGATTCGCGATATTAAATGAAATAACAGATCCGTTGTAACTCCCCTGAAGAATCGGCATAAAAAGCTCCGTTTAAATCAATCATTAATCCGTTGGAAATCGTCTTTGATTCAGTCAAAGTCGTACTTAAGAATCGGCTTGAAATCCGCTTAATAATCCGCCTGTTTGACCAAAGCAAAAGGAAATATCGTCTGTCAAAAATATCCCGACGCCAAACGTAGGGTTGATGACGTGGCTCCAAACGTAGGGTTCACAAACGTAAGGTTCACAAACGTAAGGTTGAACATACATACTTTCTCTTCAGCATTCAAACGTAGGGTTGATCATCCATACTTTGTCTTGCTTCAACTCTCCAAAGAACGTACGGTTGATTATAAAAGTAAGGTTGATGATCCATACTTTTGAGAAACAAACTCAACACTGAAAACTAACATACGGTTTCTCTTGCATACTTGTCCAACAAAAAAAACGTAAGGTTCCTTCCAAACGTAATGTTCTTCTTCCATACTTTTCAACAACGTAAGGTTCATCAACCATACGTTTCAAAATAACGTAAGGTTCCTTAACCATACATTTCATTTAACATAAAAAGTAAACTTTTCAACCATACGTTACGTTCATCAACGTAGGGTATGAACAGTGATTCCAGTACGCGCTAAAACTGATCTCGCGCTACAGTGATTCCAGAACGCGCTAAAATTGATCTCGGAATAAATGAAGTATGAAATCTTGTTGTATGAAATAAATAAATAAAATAAATTCCTGCAAAATACTCAACGAAATAATTAGTAAATAATTAAGGGTATTTGTGAGCATCAAAATCATCATAAAGAGACAGAATATTATTTAAAATAATCTCCCCCTTTAAAAAAACATTATTTTGAATTGTTTGAAAACAATACATTGCTCAACACCTCAGTGTATAGACACTTCCCAGTGCATAGGAAGGCTATAAAATTCCCATATCCCTAGTTTTCTAATTCTTTCTTATCTATTTGTGGAAGTGATACAGGTTTATGGGGAGATACGATCTAGGGAATGTTTGTTCTAATCTCTATAGTGGATGATTATCATTCTTTGTGTTTATTTCTAATGGGGGATAAATGGATAAATTCAGTAAGGAGAATAGAGTGTGGTGAATGTGATGTTTTTGGTTAAAAGAATATAGAGAGAATAGAAATTTTCAAAAATGATTCCTTGGGAAAAAATGTTGCAATGAGAGAGAATGATGAGTTAGGAAAGTAGAAATTCATAGAATATGATGCGTGAAAATGTTTCGGTGTTATGATAAAATAGTCATAGATTTCATTTAAACACACAAGAACATAATTCATGTCTTGTCCCTTATTTTCAACACTAATCTTTACTCATGTTGACTTAGAGTGTTTGATGAGTTGATTCTTATGAATTAGGTTTTGATAAATATTGGTGATCTAATTGAATTTATTTATAGATTTTCAACAATCCCATAGGGGGAGATTATTGGAACCAGAGATACTCTTTGATAGAAATGGGGTATGGTTTGTGTTTATTTTCAATCATTACATGGAAGACCAGGGATCAGAGAATGAGTTCTCATTGATTATGAGTTTTGGAGATTTGTGATCATTTATGGAATTCATTTCAATTTTTATGGGTACCAAAAAGGGCTTCTCATTTGGTGACGGTGTTCTCCAGGGTCGTTGATAGAATGATTTTTGATTTAGATGGGCGTCAAGAAGGGTTTTGATTAAAAAATATTTGGTTATGATGATATTTGAAAACCGAGGATTTCAATGGTTATTTATGAAGGGAGGAGAACTGAAAAGGCAATTTCTATGATTCAGAAAATCTAAAAAGAGATGGTGGAGCTTTGGGAATAGTCAAGTCTATAAATATGAGGCTACCCTCTTCACTTGAAAAAATTGTTTTGAAGGAAAATAAAGAAATGTTGTGAGTTAGAAAAGAGCTTCATGAACTACGATTTCTCTAGGACCGTGAGCATCGCGAAGAGACTATAAGTCTCAAATTAAGTTTAATAAAAAAATTTGAATGGTACATAATGATGATGAGGTTTTCCGTGTTGACTCAGTGAGGTTCACGAAGGTTGTTTCATGAAATCAGAGAAGCTTCATAAATGAATGTTGTTCTGTGAAAGGAAAGAATCTTCATGAATGAAGGTTTGTCTACAAAGGCCTGGGTGCTTCATGAAGGATTGTAGTTCACTAAGGGGCTTCATGAATGGAATTTTTGAACATCATGTTTAAGTGGAAATGGATTTCAATAAGCATCTACTAAGTTTTTTGATGCAAGTAGTGTCTTGTGTTGAACAAAGAGAAAGACTTCAATACCAATATTTTGATGTGACCTTCATGTCAATAAACTGAGTTATAATTCTCTCAAAGCAGTGTGCTAGGGGTAGTCAAAGTATGTCATCTTAAAGATATAGTGATATATCCCTAAACCATTGAAAAGGTAGTTCACCTCGCATATAGTGATTGTGACCAAGCATTGGTATTCCACATCTAGTAAAGATTAGTGGAATTTGGTTCGACCGTCACATTGTCAATGTATGCTCCTTAAACGTAGCCCATTGTGGTGAACCAAGTAAAACTATTGTGTCCTCTCTTTGCATCCATTTGTCTGACATGTTAAATAGGTTCCTACCTATGTGGTAACAAGATCCAAAAGTTGAAGAGAAAAAATTAAAACCATGATTCACCTATCCCCTATCAGGGTGTTCCGAGGTCCTTCAAAACAATAATGGAATGATGATGAAAATGAAGTTAATGTCACTGGATATAGGAAAACCATTGACATCATATTGTACATAACAAAAAAGAATTGATATTATTTTTTCACATTTTGAGTAGAATGATATCAACAAAATCCCAAAGAAGCCCACTTTATTTTAGTGAAAATAATACTTTGGAATATCAAGGGATCATTTGATTTTGGTGTCCTTTATATTGAGATATTTCTGCAAGAGTAATTTTTCTATACAGATGCATATTGGGACAGATCAGCAGATGATAGAAAATCAACATCATGTGGTTCATTATAGAGGATTGGGTATTTCTTATATAATAATGAAATAATATTTCATTTCATTGATCATTATAGAATAAAAATGTATTGTGACTACTCAAATTTGCAGATAGTTATTGTGGATGATTCATCAACTTAATGATATGGGATTTGAAGTGATGTATGTGATCAGAATCCATTAAAATAATTCAAGTGCTATAAATCATTTAAAAACTATATTCTATCACTCAAGGATAGAAAATATTGAAATCAAATATTATTTTATCAAGTATAATGTGGATCATGGTCATGTGAAGTTGGATTATGTGCCTATAGAACTACAGGTTACATACATTTTGACAAAGGCCTTTCACAAAGAATCATTTGAACGACATCGATCAGATATAAGAGTTCAGTCGACTCCCGACACATAATTTTTTTTAAGTGGGACCATCTCTCCCTATGGTATGGTAAGTTTTTTCTTACTATATTGATATGTGTTCATTACCCAATTGTAGACCAAAATGAATAGACATTCAAGTTTTTTGACAAAGGGGGAGAAATTGTGGCTATTAAAGGGGTGAAATGTCTTAATCAAGATAGGGGACAAGCTGACAGGGGGAACTATTACATAGGGGGAGATTCAATGTTAAGGTTCCAGGTTTTTGAAAAACCATGAAATGATTCTGTGATATGATGAGAGTTAAATTCTATGTAGAAAAAAATCATGGCTATCAGAGCATATCTTCAACATCATTAAGAATTCATCCTAGATTAGCTTGGATATCTTTAAGAATTAAAAAGAAAGATAACCTAAGTAGTGAAGTTAGGGTATTTTTTAAATATGATTATGATAAAGGTGATCGATCAAATGATATATATCATTATAGATGGTTTGTGAGATGAAATCATTTGAGTAGTTTTCAGTAATAATGTGATTCATTGATGAGATTTACATGATACTCTTGTTTCTATTAGTTACCATGGATCATGTGGGTTTAGAGTATGTGTTGAGTAAATATCTGATCTCAATTTTAATTGGAAGATGTGAGTGTTGGTAGAATATGGAAGAATCATTAACATGGTATCAAAATGTGAATATTTTTCAACAGAACAAAAGGAGGGTATTGTTGAAAAATATGATTAAAGTTAACATTGTAGTATTTTTGGGTTAATAATGTTTGTTGATAAAGAAGGTTTCCAGAGTCATTTTGGGAGTTCAAGAGATATTCTTGCCATGTTATAAAGAAACATATCCAAGACCATAGAATGGATGCTCTGATGGTTGTACAAAAAGATGCGTATAAAAGGGGGCACCATTTTCCAGTGTTTGGAAAATTTTTGTGGTCCAAAATCTGAAGTAAAGAAAATAGTGTTTTTGGAAAAGGATGTATTTTTTTAATAAAAGTAAAATATTTCCCATAAGGGATTTTGTGAATCTCAATGTTCCATTCAAGTCAAAATTTAGGATCGTCATATTAAAATATGGATATGAAAATAAGTGCATAAAATATTTGAATGTGTGAGAAAGATGAGTTTTCACAACAATAGAAGAGTTGCGCACATCAGCTTAATAGAGTAGGAGCTTGTGTTTGAAAGGATTTAATTCCCAAAATATGATATCAAATTGATATCGTATATGCTTGGGGAAATTTTACATGTACAAAGGAATTCATGTATGAATATTTCACATAGAGTTGACCAAGTCAATAAATTGATGACTACCCCCATCATTTCCTAATCTCAACCCTAAGAGAAAATCAAGCCTCAAAATCAAATAAGAGTTGTGTACATGGCAGTAATGTTTCATGCAATAAGAGTTTCACAAAGTAATGAATAAAATATTTTTTGTGAATGATAAGGGACTTGAGTTTTCATGACCAAGGGAGTTGCAAGAAAAACATAAAATTTGCACATATGTTAGAATTCTATAAAAAAGTTAAATGTTGCATGCAAGTTGGTAATGTTGTGAAAAATAAATCCAAATGTTGAATAAAAGTAAAATTGGGAACCAAAAGGGATTTCCCAGTAAATCTGTGTTAAAGTTATATTCATCATGTGGATGAAATTGGAACATAAGGTTAAATTAAATGATATGAAAAAATATAAATTCAAGTAGTGAAATAAAGATATTCTGAATAAGTAGTGAGAATACATAATTTGAGATAGTAGTGAGATTTCATATTGTGATTGGTTGTAAACAAAGAGGGATAGTGAGTCCGATTGAAATTTTGTAACAGTAGGTCACTTTAGTGGATTTGGTACATAGGGACATTGCCTTTGTATGCTCCTTAGACATAGCCCAGTGCATGTGAACCTCGTAAGGACCTTGACCCCATTATCCCAGAGTCAGTGACTTAATTTATTACATTGGTATGATTATAAGGAATATGAATCCTGAAGGACAGAATAGTTTAGTTGTTTTGGAAAACCAAATTAAATACATAAACATTACATTACAACATGAAATGAAATAAAACATATAAAATTATTTTGAATCACACATAAACTAGTAGATTATCCCTACAAGTCATTCATAATGCACATCTTCACATCATGGGAAAAATAATACATAAGAAATGTGTGATGTCAGATACTCATTATGGGCAAGAAATAAAAGGGAAGTATAAATAATGAATAAAGCATGGGGAATGACTAAAAACACAATACATTAAAAGTAAACATGAGAATAATATGGAAGAAATATAAACTGATCAAATAATTCCATAAAAATACATAACTATGGAAATTCTATTAGTAAAGTAATCACATGGACTATCAATTACCAGCTTCATAATAAGTGAATACATAATTCCAGATATCATAAACATTCCCTCAAGTACTCAAACACGACACCATACATAATGTGTAAAAACCTCAAGAGAACTACGGATACATCGATGGGATATAAAGGACCCCACCAATAACTACTAATTTCAATTAATTCCTCATATGAATGGGTATACACATAAAAAACATATACATATGAAATGTAATTAACTTTCCCCAATCTATAAACTTAATCACTAACCATTCTAAGTAGTATGGTTAATGTTATCAGCATAGCACATTAATAATCAATCTGATCATATACCATTTAATAAAATATGGTGGATGATTAAAATAAGAGATTAACCTGAATAATTTATAAAATTAAACAAATGTGTTTATATAGATGAAAATACTCAAATAAAATCATTGAGGAATTATTAGAGAAATACATTTTTTTTCATTGCAACGAGGAGTTCTTATAGAAAAAATCATATGTATTTTTCAAGATTGTTTTTATAAAAACATAAATGAAAAAATATAGTTTTTCATGAAAAAAGTAGTTACTTTATAAAAATAAAGGTTTCTTAAAATATATTATGTATGGTGATTGAAAATGGGTATAAAATCAAGATGTTCCATTTAATTGGTCTTGTGTATCAAGAAGAAATGAAAAGGAAACCATGTAAAACATGATTTTACCATTAAATATAAATGAAATAATATAGATATATGATTATGGAAAATATAAACATAAAATATAATAAGTAAATACAGACACAGAAGTATTACATTTTGGTTATGATAGTCGAAGAATAACCCAAAGGAAAAAAATGATGATTTGGGTAGAATCCCTTACCATATTTCCAAATGTGTTATACAATTGAACTTAACATCATGAATAATTAAATTAGGTCCATAAATTATTTTATTAATAACCCTATCTACATTAATTTTATTTTTTATGATTTTATAGAGTTCATTTATGGACTTTTTGATGATTTTTAATATATAACTATATTGCTCCGGAGTGTTCATTTCCTTGGATTTCACATTCAGAATACTTGTATAAAAGTAATGAAGTTCATGTAAAATGGGTATAATTCTCTAGAATTCGAAATAAATTTTATAAATTAATAACCAAAAGTGTAATTGGTATTATTTATTCCATTGTTTTTAGACATGTGGATGAAACATTTGATAACATGTTAATGATAATAGTTTAGCTTATTTTTAGAGTTTTTTCAATCATAATGAACAAATTTTATTCAATTATTTAATATCCTGTATATAAAATGGTTCTAGAACCTCTACTAAGATATAATACATATTTTATAATCTGTTTCAACCATAAAATACCTCTCATGACCAGTCTTGAAGGAGAAATTAAATAATGAAAATTTGGCATCCATGGAGTTTGTTAATCGACACCTATTGGACAAAAATATCATTTTTTAAATAAAATAGAGTGAGAATAATGACATTGATAATAGATATTAGATTAACATGATAAAATTATATTATATATATGACACTAGATATATCATTATCATTTTGATAGATGAGGTGAGAAGAAGATAAGAAATGAAAATAAATTGAAATGAAATTAAATGAAAACGGAAGAGGGTTTATCTCTTGAATTATCCTCCTTGAGAACCTCCTTAGGGAAGGGGTTTTGGTATTTTGCTTTGAAGATTACCTACTATACATGGGGGAGAGACTTAGGACGAATAT
This sequence comes from Viscum album, assembly GCA_963277665.1. Lineage (NCBI taxonomy): Eukaryota > Viridiplantae > Streptophyta > Magnoliopsida > Santalales > Viscaceae > Viscum > Viscum album. Next base: position 1,270,533,456 of record OY728139.1, on the reverse strand, counting down.
TTGGGTAGAATTTCGGCAATATTCAATGTATAGTGTCGTAACCAGAAGAGGGGTGATGGGTGGTGTTTAAAGTGGAGGAGAGGGGTGATTTTTCATTATTTTATTCATTATTTTATTATTTTCCTCAATACATGTAATAGTGTTGATTCTTGTGAGTACATATAGTAATATGTTTATGTGATTTCAAACCTAGGATGATTAAATCATCCAAACATCACCTACAACTCAATAAATTTTGTATTTATCATTTATCACAAATTATCATATTTTACTATTCAAAAAAATCATGACTTTTAAAAAATATAAAAAAATCCCCATAACCATTTTTTAATGTTTAAAATTAAAATAATGAACTCCATTTTATAAAAATAATTTTCTAAATATGAAAAATTAATCTTTATTTAAAATATTTATTTACTTGAAAAGTACAATTTTTAAAATTATAACTGATTTTATAACACTTTCAAAAATTTTCTAAGGTATCATAAAACCACCCTAAAATAAATAAAATTTTAATTTATGTATACATTTTACGGAAATAAATTTTATTTTATTTCGTTTTACTAATTATAAAATTATAATTAAATATTTATGATTATAAAAATACCAACACCTAATTATTAATTTTTAAAATATATTCTTTCTTATACTATGATATAATTATATCATACTTTCATTTATAAGATGTGTAGATTTTATTTATAAAATCATGGGTGAGGTTAATATTCATTTGAATGATTTACAATTTATAAGGTTTATATTACTATTCCTAAGGTCATGTTACCAGTTCATCGGTATATGTTTCTTAACTTATAAAAATACCTCTTATTTCATTAATTATTCGTTTATGAAGTATGTATTATGTTATCTAATTTTTTTGTGATCTATATTATATTATATAAATATAATAAGATAAATTTTATTGATATAGTTCTGGGTTATTACATTCTACCCTCCTACAAACATTTCATCTTTGCAATTTCTCAATTTTCACCCAAAAAAAGATTTGGGTAGTTATTCAACATAATATCCTTAGGATCCTACATCACTTATTAAATTTTATGATTTTTCCAAAGTACCTTTACTAGAAGAGTTTTCTAATTTCTCAACACATATTATTTTGTGTCTCCAATCCAAGTAGGCTCTTCACTGTAAGAGAAATCATGTTCGAATTATAATTCCTCATATGTGAGAACATGTGTTGGGATTGGAATATACTTCATTAACAAAGGGATGTGGAACGCATTGTAAACATTGGATAAGCTAGTATGCATAGTCAAACTATAATCCATACCTTCAATTATCTCCATAATTTCAAGAGGACCAATGTACATAGGACTTAGTTTCCATTTATTGCAAATTATTATAAAACATTTCCATGGAGATACTTTTAAGAAAACATGATCTCCCACTTGAAATTCCAAATCCTTCCTTCGATTATCAGTATAACACTTTTTCCCACATTGATGTTCTTTGATATGTGTTAGAATAGTATTAACCTTTATTATTGTTTCCTCTACAAGGTCTAGCCCACAAACTTCCTTTCACTATGTTAATCCCAATAAGTTTGTGTACAACTTCTCCTTCCAGACAATGATTCATATAGTACAATTTGAATACTAGAATGGAAAATATTATTGTAGGAAAACTCTGCCAAAGGTAAATACTAGTCCCACATACCTTGAAAGTTATGTGAGAATGATCTCAACATTTCTTCTAATATTTGGATCTTTTTTTCTAATTTCCCTTCAGTTTTATGGTGATAAGAAGTAATCAAATAAAGTTCAGTATCCAAAGGTTTCTGGTGAAATTTCTAGAATTTTCATTTAAATCATAGATCATGACCAGACACAATTTATAGAGGTGATACTTGAAATATAAAAACATCATTAATATAGAGTGGTTCAAGGAACTGTAGTGTAAAATCCATACATATAGAAAAGAAATGTGAATATTTGGTAATTGATCAACAATCACCCATATTAAATCATTATTTATAGGATTTTTTGGTTATCTAGTGAAACAATCCATAGGGATGCCATACCATTTACATATAAGAACTAGAAGATGTTTATTTACTTCTTTAGGATGTTTTCTGTCATCCATCACAAGTTGACAGACTAAATAGATTGAAACATAATCAGTATTTTCCTGCTTTATGTTATCCCACCAGAAATATTCCTTCAAATATCTATACATCATAGTGTTATTAGGGTGTATAGAGAAATTAAAACTATTGGAATCATACAATAACTCCCTTTTTTATCTTGGGTATTGAGATAACACATATCCTTCTCAAACAATTTATGATTCCATGCTCACACATAAAGTCTGGAATCATCCCATGATTCACTACATGAGTTTTCTTTTGATTATTCTCATAATCACACAACGAACTTTTAATTATATCCAATAAAGATGGTTAGGAAACAAGTTGAAAAAGTAATAATGCTTCACCTTCCATGATAATTTCCATATCCATCTTTTATAGATCTATGTACATAGGATCCTTATCTATCCTCATTTTTTCATAAATCCATGATCCTTCCTACTCAAAAAGTATCCTACCTTATTTTCCTTCCTAGGTTGGTAGTGTATTGAATAATAATAATCCTTGAGTAGCTCAAGCCATCACCTTTTCCTCATAGTGAGTTATTTCTATGAGAATATATATATTTTAATCTCTTATAATCATTATATATCACACATCATTCACTATAGAGATACTGTATCCATATATTCAAAGCCTGGATTACGACTGATAACTCCATATCATGAGTTGGATAGATTTATTCATGCGTTTTTAACAAAATTGATGCATTGGAAATAACTCTTTCATTTTTCACAAGGACACATCCATGTCCTTTCTTTGATGCATCCCTATAAATCACAAACCCACCATTTTCTAATGGTAGAGTTAGGATTGAAACATTAATCAATATCCTCTTTAATTCTTCAAAACATTCTTCACATTATTTCTTCCATATTAACATAACCCCTTTACGATTAAATTTGGTTAACGGGATAGGTAATTGAAGTATTTTTTTGAATGAAACCATAATAATGACCTTCTTAACAAATAATACTACATACCCCAGTTATGTTCATTGGTGTAAGAAATTCCAAAACTTCCTTTTTCTTCATATCATCAACTAAGATTCCAGCATTAGAGAAAATATTTACAAGAATAGAAATTTTATAAATATATAATTCACACTCTCTAAACATCCCATATGACATGATTCTTCCAGGAGCCTTTAGAACATTTTAAAAGTGACCCTCATGATATTTTTAGATTTTATAATATACAAAGATATAATCAATAAATACCATAACAAAGGAACCACAATATTCCTTGAGAACTCTATTCATTAGATCCATCAAAATAGAGGGCCTATTAATCAGTCCAAAAGGAATTACTGTTCACTCATATTGCCCATTCCTAGTTCAAAATGTTGTCTTTGGAATATCTTCATTCCTTAAATGGAAATGATGATATATACATCTAAGGTCAATATTTAAAAAATATTGGGCTCTAATAAGTTGATCAAATAAATCACCAATGCGAGGAATATGATACCTTTTTTTATCACAATAGCATTGATTTCCCTATTGTCAATACACAGCCTCATGGAACCATATTTCTTCTTGATAAAGAGAACCGAGGCACCCAATAAAGAAACACTTGGTCAAATAAATACTTTATAATTAAATTCCTATAGTTGTTTCTTTGGATCCACTAATTCTATTGTGGTCATTCTATAATAATTCTTTGATATTGGCCTTGAAAGAGGAATTAAATCAATAAAATCACTATTTTCTTCTCAAGAGCATTTCCAGGTAAAATCTCTAAAAATGCATCAATGTATTCATGCATAATAGATATATCACCGATTTTAATATTTCTTTCCTCAACTATAGATATTGTGTTCTCTTCCACCCTAAGAACAATATTCAGTAGACCTACTAGGGGTGGATCTAGATAATAATTAGATAGTTAGGATTCTCTTATAAAGATAAGTGACTCAATATCATTCAAAAAAAATTTAACTTCCCTCTTCTTGCATTATATTTTCTCAAAAATAATTTCAAATCCAATCCATATGAAGAATTATATCAAATTCAATAATAGGTTTGATGATTTGGTTAGCAGCTAAATCACTTTTATGTGTCATAAAGGGGATTAATTAACATATATTTGTTGTAATGATGCATCCCTTAAGATTTTTTAATGAAAAATCCATTATTAAATAAAATCAGAAAGGTATAATTTTCCACACAAACTGGGATGATATAAATGAGTGCGATGATTGAGAATCAAATAAATCATTAGATTGTTTTGAGGAAATGACTAAAGTATATACCAACACATTATTAGGAACATAAAGTTCTGCAGTTGTGACTACATTGGCTTAGACTTGAAACCTTAGGCTTATTTGGGGAAATATTTTGTGGCGCTTAGGACAATAATTAGCATAATGGTCCATTTATTTTCAATTATAGCATTAAAAATTGGTAGTTTCTTTCTTTCCCTTTCAATCATGTTCCTGGTGGTGTTTTTCTCTACACTAGTAACAAAAACCCAAACCCTTTAAGAATGTAGTAGGGTGTTTCTTCCCATTATTATCACAGGATAGAAAATCAACTATTAAATTTAACCCATTTACCTTATTTCATTTTAAAAAGTGTTTAGTAGCCCAATTATTCTCCTGATTTAATTTTAAGTCATATGAATTGTACAAATCTTTTTCTATGTTGATATAACATGAGACTATATCTTCATATGATGAGAAATTTTATGAGATGAGTTTTTTTCAGAGGAATAGTTTTAAACCATTAAAGAATTCATCAATATTTCTCCTCAGATTAAATATGTAGTTCACAACATTTTTTACTAACCTTGTAATGTTGTCTAAATACATTTGGAAATTTTCATTCCTTTCTGTATTAGACTCAATAATTACCTCTCCATCTATGTGCGCTGATTCCAAGGAAAATATTTTTCGTGGAAAATTTTATTAAAATCCCTCCATTCCATATTTGAGATTTCTTCTTTCTCGTTTTAGTTTTGAATTAGCAACCACCATTGATCAGAATATCCTGATAGATGATAAAATTCCATAACAACCTTCTCCCTTTCGTTACTTCCCAAAGTGAGAAATATCTTCTCTAAGAAACATATCAGCTACTCTACTACAAATGGGTTTACAATCCGATTGAATAGAAGAGGTTGTTGTCCCATAAAGTGGTCTAACATATCTCCTATATATTGTTGTTCATGATGGTCTATATGGGTACAATTATTGTTCATAACCTGAGTCAGTTGTCCCAGGATAGTTATAATTTTCTCCTCACCAGTCGTGACTCCAATACCAAAATCACTATCTTTCATAGAACGGAAATCCCTAAATTGAATATGTGAATTGAGAGGGTTTCCATTCATTACACTAGGTGACGTTTCTAAATAATGGAATACACTATATTAAGTTACAAATCATAATTTATAATCTCAAACTTGCAAAAAACATAGCATAAATTGAATTTTCTGCATATCAAATACTATAATCATAAACATGGTTTCTTTAGGGACATATTTACTTTTAAATCCTTCATAATGACTTGTATTGAAAATGTGGCTTATCTAATCTAAATCCATAGGGAGTTTCAATGTAGGTTCATATTAATATACCTTGTACTGTACCTAGTTACCTCGAGTCAGGTCTGGGACACCTTTTTAAAGTTGTTACCCTTAGGTACATCTGTTCCAGAACTGCATACAATTATAGTTTTGAGATATGGATGTATTTCTTAGAAGATCCGCATAATATATACCTTACCAAAATTCAAGGATTTTATTCTATTCTTACCCTCAAAGTCTATCTTAGGTCTATGTTCCTTGATCTATGTTTCCTAATCTATTTTACATGGTTTCTACTAAACTTCTTCTCATACCAACTATAAGGACCCCGACCCTAGTAGCTCAAAGTTGGTTCCTTACTTTATTACATTAGTATGATTGCAAGTAATACACACCCCTAAGGATAGAATAGTTTATAAGTTTTGGAAAACCATATTACAAATATTAATAACACTTTAAAACATCAAAGGAAAAAAAACATATGAAATTCTATTGAATCCCACATAAACTCCTAGATTGTATATGTAGGTTATTCATAATAAACATCTTTGCATCCTAAGGGAATATTTAACGTAAGAAAGTGGTAAACTTAGATTCTCATTAAGGTTATGAAATACAGTGGAAGAATAAATAAACAATAAGGTATGATGAATTATTGAAAACACATTCCATTCAAAGTAAACTTCAGAATAATTTGGAAGAAATATGAACTGATTAAATAATTTCTTAAAAATACTAATCCATGGATATTGTACTAGTTGAATAATCACATGGACTATAAATTACTAGTTTCATGATGAGGGAATTCATAATGTCGGATATCCTAAATATACCATCAAGGCCTTATCCAAACACCATATATAATATGTAAAACCCACACTAGTTTGTCTCATCTGACCTTCCGATGCAACGAGGGGCTATATTGGGACCCACATATCACATAATAAGTTCAATTAATTCTTAATATGAATGGAGATAAACATAAACATCATATATATATATGAAATTTAAATAACATTCCTCAATCTATAAACATAGGCAATAACTATTCTGAGTAGTATGATGAATGGTATCAAGATAGCACATCCACAATCAAATTGATCATAAACCATTTAATAAAAAAATGATGGATGATAAGAATTATAGATAAACATAAATAAATTATAAAATTAAATAGATGTGTTTAAATATATGAAAATACTATAATAAAATCATCGTGGAAATCTTTAGTGAAATACCCCGTTTACTTTGCAAAGAGGGGTTCTTTTGAATTTTTTTTGTATTTTCGATGATTGTTTGTATAAAACCAAAAATGAAAAAATATAGTTTTCATGAAAAAATTATTTATTTTTGAAACGTATATCTTTGTTAAAAAATATTATTGATTGTAATTGAAAATGAGTATGAAATTGAGATGTTTCCATTAATCGGGCTTGTGTATCAGGAAGAAATGAGATGGGAACCATGTAAAACATGTATTTACCATAAAATATAGATGAATTGATATGGATATATGATATTAGAACATATAAAAATAATATATAATAATTAAAAAAACAAGGAATTGTTAAATTTGGGTAGAGATAATGGAAGAATAATCCAATGGAAAAAAATGGAGGTTCAGTTAGAATACCCAACCTTATGTCCGAATGTGTTCTACACTAGACCATAATATACTGGAAAATCAAATTAAATAGTTTAATTTATTAATTAAGAAACTTATCGACAAGTATTTGATTTATTATAATTTTATTATGTTTATTTATGACGTATTTTATGAGTTATAAGATACAATTTTATTGCCTGGGAGCGTTCCTTTCCATAGGTTTCACTATCATTAAACATGTATATAAGTATGGAAGTTCATTTAAAATGGGTATAACTCTCAAAAATTGGGATAGAATGTTATTAATTAAAAACCATAATTTTAATTGGTATTATTTATTATTTTTTCCATATATAAATATTAATAATTTGATAACATATTATTGATAATCATTTAGCTTAAATTTAGCGTTTTTTTGATCACAATGAACTAACTTTGTTCTATTATTAAATATAATGTATATAAAATGGTTCAAGAACCTTAAATAATATATAATACGTATTTTATAATCTTTTTAATCCATAAAAATGGTTTCATGACCATCCATTAAGTATATATTAAATAATGAATGTTAGTCATCCATGAAGTCTATAAATAAGAATTTCCCGGGAAATGATTTCATTTTTAAAATAAAATAGAGAGAGTAAGGAGATTAAAAATGGATATTCCACTAACATGATAAAATTAAATTATATATATTATACTAGATATATCATGATCATTTGGAAATATTATTTGAGGATAGGATAAGGAATGAAAATAAATAGAAATGAAATTAAAAGAGAAAGGAAAAGGGTTTACCTCTTGAATTATCCTCATTGAGAACCTACATTGGGAAATGGGTTTTGGTATTTGGTAAGACCAAGAGCTTATGGATTCGGGGGAGAGACTAGGGAAGAGGATTTGGGTAGAATTGTGTAATGCTTCAAGGTTTAGTGTGGTGACGAGAAGTGGGACTGAGGGATTGAATTTATATTGGAGGAAAGGGGTTACTTCTCATTATGTTATTCATTATTTTATTATTTCACTCAAGATAAGTAATAGGGTTGATTATTATGACTAAATACAAAAATATGTGCATGTGAGTTCGAACCAAGGGTGTTTACATCATCCAAAAATCACATATGACTCAATAAATCACGTATTTATCATATACCATAAATTATCATATTTTACTATTCATAAAATAAGTATTTTAGAAAAATCCCAAAAATTAACCCTAATTTTTTTTTTCAATTTATACAATTATAAATGAACAAAATTTTATAATTGTTTTCTAAACATGAGAAATTTGACTTTTAATTAATATTTTTATTTACTAAAAAAATATAGTTTTTAAATTTATAACTGATTTTATAACACTTTCAAAAATTAACTAAGGTCTCATAAAATTATCCTAAAATCATTATAGATAAAAATAATAATTTATGTATAGATTTTCAGAAAATAAATTTTCATTTAAATCATTTAAATAATTATAAAATTGTAATTTAATATTTATTACTTAAAAAATACAAACACCTAATTATTAATTTTTAAAATATTCACTTATACTATGATATAATTATATCATATATTCATTTATCATATGCCTAAATTTTATTCATACAAACATGGGTAATGATACAATTTATTTGGATGATTTACAATTCATAAGGGTCATATTACTATTACTAGGGTCACATTATTATTTCATTAGTGTAGGTTCTTTAACTTCTAGGAATACATCTTATTTCATTCACTATTAATTTATGATGATTGTATTATGTTCTCTATGTGATTTTATGTGATCTAGAATACATGAAATAATCATAATAATGGAAATTTTATTGATATAATTTTGGGTTGTTAGAAACCAAGTAATCTTTTTATGCCTCATTCATGCTTTAATTTCTATTAATATATTGCTACAGGAAAGGGAGTGAAACATTTTTTGTTTAAAAATGAACCAAGATCTGAAGGGGAAGTTTTTTTAATATTTAATACCATGATTTACCCCTCTATCTGGGTATTTAACCTATTTCGGTTTACATAAACAGCGTTTTCATGATTAGGCCACAACAATTACTCTAAGAAGTCAACTATGGCATGTTTATTTATTGACCATTGGCCACATGGATTGGAATGTGTTATGGTGTGTATTAGGTGGAACCAATATTTTGATTCATGAGGACTGTCAAACCTTATAGTTAAGAATTGGTGAACCATTTGATCCAGCTATTTAAAATGAAATGTGAAATGAACAAGAAAAAAATTGAAATCGATCTTGGTGAAATAGATAACTTAACCTAGACCATTATTTTTAGTTGGAAGTAGGAAGTGTCTTGAGTGAATTGTTTATCTATTTATTTTTAACAATACTATATTTAAGAGTAGGCTATATGGTATTACTAGTATTATAGATAGGTTTTGACCTGTCCAAAATATTTATCTATAAAAATATCAATCAATATTTTCTGAGGTGTTTGTTTTGCATTATAGAGACATGCCACCACGACTACATCGAGTCGTATGCCCGAAGAATGGAAAAAACCATGATCTGAAGGTAGTGGGAAATGGGATACTAGGGGATCCTCGAATAGTTCTGGGTGAGGAACCAGTAATTGTTCTAGTCACAGTTTCAAAGTCATAGTTATGTGAGATTTTTTACTTACATTTTGTAGAATTTTAAGGGAGAACCATATCCTTCCTTGTATTTGGATGAGCTACATGTGTGATAAAATAGAACCATCCACCCACTGTTTTGGGGGATGGTGGTCCATTGGGTGCTAATATATTCTTTGAGACTACTCTTTCCATATTAAAGAATTTAGGGACACCACTTGAGAGGAGAGTGAATCTTGTTACATACATGCTTCAAGGAGAAACAAAGTGCTGGTGGGATGTTTGAACTAGATTGGCATGCTGGGAGACATGTATTGAAGGGATTTATAAACCCAATTCAGTAATTTATTTTTCACTAAGACTCTATGAGAATAGTGGTCCAAGGATTTCTTTCATTTGGAGTAGGGAACGATGAAAGTTATGGAATATTTGACACACTTTACAGATTGGTAGCGTTTTTAACTCATTTAACTTATTGATGAGTCATCGAGGGTGAGATGCTTCAAGGAAGGTCTCAAACATGAATTTTTTATCTTAGGTAAATGTGTTTAGATATGATTATATTATAGAAATAGAGAAGCAGGTTCTAATTACATAGAAAACCTGAGGGAAGATAGGAGCGTAGAGAAGAGAAGTATAGTCTCTGGACGTAGTGGTTCAACATCCAATGGAAGGAAGAGATGTTTTAAGGATTCCAATGGGATGAGAACTAGACTAGACAGTTGTGTTGATAGTTCTATTTTCTATCATTATCATGGAATATGTGGAAACATGAGGAATCAGTGTGATCAGGACCCACTCATGTTCCGATCTTATTCCAGGATGTCCGATGTGAATTTGTTTTGAAAGACCTTCCCTCCAAAGTTGGAGGAAGAGGGCTATATATAACATTATGTTTATGACTGGGATTTATAACTCCACGTTAGTCTAAAAGATGGGTTAGTAACATTCTTTTAGATTAATGTGGTGGTAGTATTATCCAAGGCATCCTAACCGCAGTTGTACTGAGATGGAAGAGTGGGCCTACTATGGGTAGTGAGGTTGTGTCATAGGGTCATGGTTCAAGCCAAGTATATTCTAGACAGCCTACCCCCAAGGAGTAGGGAATATGATCATCTACATTAAGAGGTATGGTATTAGTATCATCTATGATAGTATCTACTATTTTTTATACAGGTTCAGGAAATAGTTTCATATTTGTAAATTTTTTAGAGATCCTCAGGCTCATGGTGTTGTTTTGAGAGGCTATTATGACACGTTAAATTATTTTGGGAATCAGTTTGGAGAGTGTATTCCAGTGTAGGGGGTTCCCCTTAATTTTTTCAGGTTTCACTTTGTATGGTATCTCTTTTTGCATGACATGAAATGTTTTGACATCATACTTAGAATAGATTAGCTAGTTTCTTATTGACAATACATTGATTTATATCTTCACAGGGTGACATTCAATTCACCAAAGGGTATATTATTTATTCAAAAGGGTGAATGGGAAGACTAGGATATATGTGATGGACTAGATCATTATGAGATGCGTGGTGTGAAAATCCAGATTAATATTTTGTATCTGGATGATCAAAGAGTGTGTCAAATAACATTCCCTCCATTATTATATCATTTTAGGGATGTTTTCCCGGACGAATTTTCTAGTTTGCCTCTAGAGAAATTGGTGTAGTTATCTATTGTTCTAGTTATAGGATCTTCACCCGTATCCATTCCTCCTTATAGGATGGCTACTACAAATTTTCATGAGCTCAAGATGTATCTAGTGGATTTGGAGGTGAAGGGTTTTATACAACCTAGTACTTTTCCATGGGTTTCGCTAGTCCATTTTGAGAAAAAACGAATATGGATCCATTAGGTTATGTGTGGATTACTTAAAATAAAACTAGTTTACATTTAAGAAATGATATCTGTTTCCATGGAATAATGATATATTCGACCAACTATGAGGAGCATGAGTTTTCATGAAAATTGATTTGAGATCAAGATATCATCTGGTGAATGTTAAACTAGGAGGCACAACTCGTACAAATTTTCATAGAAGATAAGTTACTTATAAATATATGGTTATGCTGTTCATCCTCACGAACATGACATCAATTTTTATGGTGCTGATTAACTAATTTTTACATCCTTACTTAGATTAGATTATTTTTGTTTTCATGGATGATATATTGGTGTATTATCTCAATTGACACCACCCTACAAATAAAATTGAGTTCATTTTGGAAACAATGAGAGATAATCAGTTATATGATAATCTCGAAAACTTCCATTTATGGATGCATAAGATTTACTTCATGGGTCATATTATCATAGAAACAAGATTATCAGTTGACCTAGAGAATGTGTAATATGTAGTTTCCTAGGAGGATTCCATGAACATATTTGATATTAAGAGTTTATAGGGGATAACTATATATTATAGGTGATTCATACAAGGCCCCTAATATTTATCATTAGCATTGAGGCATTTTACATAGAAGGGTTTGATGTTTTTATGGAAAAATACCTATGAAATAACCTTTCGGCAACATATATAGAGATTGAATTCCCTGTCACTCTGGATTATATCAGAGATTGAAAAATGATAAAATGTGTATTGTGATGCATTAGGTATTAGGCTAGTATTAGTTATCATGTAGTGGGATAGAGTTGTGGCATATGTGTTTCAGCATTTGTAGGCACCATATCGGAATTACTCGATGCCTGATCTCAAGTTGGCTATATTTTTTCATGTTTTGTGCTATTGGGGACCGTATCTACTAGGAGAAAAAAAAATTTGTGTATAAAAAACAAAAGGATCTAGTGAATGTATACATAGTGTGATCTGAATATGAATCAAAGATATTGGTTTGAGTATGTAAAATGGTTTGACTTTGACAAAACCTATATTCCTAGAAATAGAAATGTAGTGGAACATTAACTGAGTAGGTGTACTCAGATTCAAGAAGTCCATAAATCTAGTTTTGAGTGATCATACATGGATTTGTTTTCAAAGAGGAACATGGAGGTATAGATTGGTCCGACATAACAATTTATTTATTCTTTTGTCGTGACCTCAACTCTTCTAGATATAGTCTGAATGATAAATATTTTATATTTGGAGGTCATATTCTTATGGGAGTGTGCTAGGTGAGGTCCCACCTTTTGTCTAGACTATTAATGAGGATGAGATACAACATATCCATGGTCCTATTTGGGTTCTATGGACATATGTGAGGAGATGATGTGAGGGTTTTGTGCCTTAGTTTGGGAATTGAATCCCGGTGTTACCAAGATGTATTGTGACTTACATCGCCAATATTGGTGGCTGGGTATGTAACATGAGGTAGCTAGTTTTGTTATGTGGTTTCCTACATATTATTAGGTGAAGGGAGAACATTAGAAACCAACCATAATTTTACAGAAGGTACCTATTAATGATTGTAAATGGTAGTATTCTGCGATGGATTTCATGACAAGTTTTTTGAGGTCACCTTGAAGTAGTAGTGCTATATGGGTTGTTGTTGACATGCTCATGAAGGTTACACATTTTCCACTAACCAGGGAGACAATTAGCATGTATGATCATTGGAGTTTATATGTTCGTGGGATAGTGTGACTTCACAGGGTCCCTTATACCATATTCTTAGATATGGATTCTTGGTTTACATGTCATTTCTAGCATAGTTTTTAGAGGGCATTATGTACATTGTTGATTCTTAGCATGATGTACCACCCTCAGAATGATGTTCAGTTAGAGCATATCATAAAGTCTCTTATAGAAATGATGAGATCATACATATTGGTTTTTTGGGGTTCTTGGGAGATACATATTCTCTATGTTGGGTTTTCCTACAATTATAGTTATCAGAATACCATATAGACAAAAACTTATAAGCCTTTATACAATATTCCATGACTGTCCCTCCTATGCTGGTTAGAGGCAGGTGAGATAGCATTATTAGGATCAAATCATGTGTAAGAGACTTCTAGGAAGGTCTTGTTGATTTATATGCTGATGGATACCTCATGTCATAACAGAAGTCATAAACCAATTATCGTAGATGACCTCTAGAGTTTGAGGTTTGGGATCAGTTATTTTTATATATACCACCGAGGATAGGACATTGAAGTATTAGGATACAAGGTAAAATTTCCCCACAATATGTCTGTCTATTTGAGAATATAGAGAGATTCGGGCTAGCAACCTATAATTTGTAGTTTACTCATAGGTACTGAGCTAGGAATGAAATCTTCCATGTTTCTCAGTTGTGCCTTTTTCGCTCAAACTCATCTTACATTCTATTTCTTGAGTAGGTGTTGTTATAGGTTGATGTGTCCTTCTAGGATAATATTATTCATATTATTTATAGAAGCATGAAGGTTATCTATAGCCTCTCAACTAGTATATAATGGGTTCTTTGGAATCATGATCATTTATAGGATGAGACTTAGGAGCGGGAGGCTGACATACATGCTAAGTGTCTAGAGTTATTCTCTAATGATTATCAACCTTCCTTGATAGGGAAATTCCGTAACAAATTTCTTTAAGTATAAAATATTATAAAATTTATGGTTTTCGTATGTGGTACATATAATTTTTTAGTTTAAATTTCTAATTCTCGCCTAATGTGAATAAAAGTTTAGGTCATGGGGTATCATGGTTTTTCAGGGATTGTTTAGAGAAAAAACCCATCATTTGGAGTAAAAAAACTGGTCCACATGGTTTGGAGAAACCATGTGACTCATGCCACATATTTTGATGAAACAATTCAGGGCTGGAAGGAGGACTTCATGAGCGGCACAATTTGAGGAAATCTATTGGAAGGAGGTGCATTCCTATATGAGGGCCTCTTTTTTTGACAATGGGAAGAGACATGGTTTACACATGGTTTGGAAGACCATTCATACTAACCGTGCAAGGTTCCCCTTAACACAGTGAAGGGCACATGGTTGGTGCATGGTTTTAAAAACCATATGCCCAAATAGTTCAGACCATTATTTTGAGGAATAAATGCAAATTTTCACTTAAAATATTTGAAAACCTAAAACATAATTAATTTCTCCTCTATTGAAATGTAGTGAGGTGTGGGGAGCTCATTTGATAGGGAAATACAAGCCTTTTACATCATTTTTTACATTCAAACTCAGAATTGACCTCTGTAAGTCTCATTGCATTAATATAGGTGAGTACTCCATTTATATTATTCCATTTTTGATTCATCTTAGTATAAACTGAGCTATTTTGGTGATACATAATGTTTCATATTTTGAGCAATTTTCATTCATTCTTCAGTTTTTCTTCTGATGTGATCCGAATAAGAAGCTGATAATAGATGGGCACTCCACTACAAACCTACATAATGTGGTATATAACCTTCCTTAATGGGTTGGTGATTTATATTCCTAGTTTATATTTTTCTACGGAATTGAATTTCAGACAGAGCCCATTAATTAATTGAATAAATGAATTGAACGTATTGTAAAATGTTTAGGTTCACCTTGAGTACCTTGAGATAATTTGAGGATGTTTCCCAAACCTAGGCCACCCATGGGGTGTACCTTTTATTTTACATATTGTTATACCACCCATTAGGTTTGTATGTTTTTGAACTAGCCTAATTAAAGGAAGCCCAGTTATAAAGGAACTGAATTAAATTCGGAAATTAGGACATGGTTATGGCTTATTTTCCATGTGATATAAGATGTAAGTTGATTTAAAAGGTTTCAAAGAAAATTTTAATATGAGTGGGTAAAATCATGTATTGTGATTGTTATAAAATAATGATTAAATTGAATTATGAATGTTTTTATAGGACTCCATGGGTGTGCTACGCCATGGTCCAGGATAGTGGTAGTGAATGGCTTGGATGATATTACTCCTTCAGTATTGATACTGTGGAAGGCATGAGGCCTTGCTACCCTTTGGATCCGGATTAGTTGGGATGATAGTAGAAATGGTATATTTATAGTCTACTTAGACCATAATTAAAGTATAACTACGTTTCCATCGAGATGATCCTGGGAATCAACTATGATTTCTTGGCCCACTATACCTTGGATCTAGCCCAGTGGGGTCTGACACATCAATTTTTATGGCTCAGCTATAGTAATTATGACATGATTGATTATATAGTTTATCCGTGGTAGATCTGACACATCTATTTTTAAGAGAATAGATGTGGATGATATAATATATTATGTATATTGCATGGTTGTGATGTTTATATTTTCTATATTTATATCCTCCTAGTTATTAAAGCATTAACATTGTTTTTAAGGGGTCCATGTAGGGCTACATAGTTTTACTTTACTTTTTTTCATATTTTTTGGGTAATTGTTTCGTTTCTACTATACCTGTATTATACTCTACAGATTTCTTATCTTATAATGCATACCCTGAGTTGTTATAGACACCCTTTGTGGAGGCATATTTTGATTTTATCTCACAACCTATATAGGGTTATGATTTGGTACCCAACAGACTATATAAATATAGGTATGGATCAGGGAGAGCACCCATAATTTGATTCTCAACATTTTCCATGCTTAGGATCAGGGGAGAATAAGAATAAGAAGAGGCTCTTAAGTTATCATGTTATTTTTCTTTTTAGTATTTTTTTGATACATTTATTGAACTGATATCTGTATACCAATTTTAGATTCTTTATAGACAAATGACATGACATGATCATTTTTTATATGATATTACTTATGGATTGTATGTATATTTCAATTTATGGATGTTCATCTATTGTTCAGTTATTATTATTCTTCCACTAAGGTATATTATCGGTCAAGTGCTTGTAGTTTGTATTCCAGATACTTATTAATTGATACAATGATTCTAATAGTTTATTGATATGATATTCCACTATGTTACACTCTAACAAGATGGAATAGTATCCCTATAGACACAACCTAGTCCATTTCTATTATTTAGAAACCTATGACATTTAGTGATATGATCTTGAGGACATGTGGCCCACCGGGCTCGAGGCATCATTCAGTGTCATCCGGGTTTTGGATTTTACAGTAAATGTGGAAGGAAATTGATAAGAAACAAACTAAAAATTATGTAGGTAAGCCAAAAACATTTTCTAATTGTGGAAAAATCCATTTTTTGGGAATTCATGTTAGGATCTAGAAAGTGTTACCGATATATTATGTTTGGCC
Source organism: Viscum album (assembly GCA_963277665.1). NCBI lineage: Eukaryota > Viridiplantae > Streptophyta > Magnoliopsida > Santalales > Viscaceae > Viscum > Viscum album. The sequence goes on along the minus strand of OY728139.1, from coordinate 1,270,516,447 downwards.
ACAAGGTTTTTAACTGTAAGGAATAGGGTCCTGAAAAATCCCACAACGAGACAAAAAAACATTTAGTCAATATTAATATTAATTAGTTTCAATTAATTGGGATATTATTATAACATGTTTCAAAAGAAACATACTCAGGTTGGAAATTATCTTGATAAAAAACAAAAAAGGGATGGAAAAATCAATTTTTACTTCTACAGTTGATGTTAGGACATCTAGTGAAGTGGTGACCTCTCTAGGGAACTCGGTATTTTTTGAAGGTTGATCATAAGTCCAATGTTATAGGAATACCTCATTTAATGTTTTGAATAATGCAAATACCTTGGGAGACTTTTATTTATTTTTTATTGATTTATGAGGTATATGATTAAAATTTATTTGAGGAAGAATACCACTACTTGTGTAGACATAAGTTTAATGGAATTTATACCATTATTGTTTTCTATCTATTGAATAATTTAGTTTTATCTTTGGGTATAACTATTTAAAATTATATATTAATATATTATCACATTACATGAATGTTTTAATTAACTTATTATATGCTAACCACTTTGGTATTGGTTAAAATCTAAATATAAGAGAAATATTGTGTTATCCTTTTGAGGATTATGTGATCCGTTATAATTCTATATTGGTGATTTAGGAATGAAAACTCATTTGGGATAATCATTATTGGGAGAAAGAGAAGATTCTATAGTGAAAATTAATTAATGGATGAATCTATACTCCTATAGTAAGTATATTTCCTTTTTCTCTTTGTATAGATGATGGAGGAATCCCTCAACTCTATTTAGAAGATCAAGAAATAAAATGTTATCATATTATCATATCGTACATTGATATCAATGACCTTTTACACACCTTATTTTCTTGTAGTGCTGTCATCATTTTCTTCATATTGAACATGTTCATTAACACACTCTATATGTCCATGAGAATTATTTTTCACTTCCAAGTCCAAATTTTAATATCCCACCAATGTTTTCCCTTTGTGTAATCCTAGTTATGCATAATATTAGGTGACCTTTAATTTTCCAAATTTCCCTTCTAAAGAGAATTTTTTATTAACCATTTTTACAATGTGGGTTTTATTAATTAAATTCTAGAAATCTCAATCCTTTGATAACAAAGACAAACTTTGAGGGAGAAATTCATTTTAAGTGGTGTAGGATGTAATATCCCATGATTTTATGAGATATATTTTTCCATAATAATTTAAATTCTTTAATATATTTCATTAAACATAATACATAGTTTAGCTTTAATGACACACACCACTATATTTTTAGTGTGTATCACAAAACAACATGTTATTTTGATGTCTTATGCTACACACACGCCCGAGTCTTACTAGAATACAATATAATATATATATTATTATGATAGTTATCACATAGCTGTTTGAATGAAGGGAATCAATGTGATTAAAAAAATTATTAAATTATAGTTTACACATGTTTATAAAATAGATTCAATGGTTACCAATTAATTATAAATGAAAATCAATTTGAAATAAATATAAAGGATGTGTATTTATTAAAAACTTTTTTTATTAACCGGAATGAAATTTTATCTTAATAAATTATATTAATAACTATTAGTGAATGCTATTAATGAACCATATATTATATATATTTAATAAAATGTTATGAAATAATTCTAATACGTTTTACAGGATGAATATCAGAATAAATTTAATTTTAAGAATAAAAATCTATATATTTTTAAAATGTAGTTTTACGGCCAGTTAATGGAAGAATTGTTTGAAAACTAAATTTACACTCTTTTATGTTTTTTATTTAATAAAACAACATCATTTATAAAATAGTGATGTGAAAATTTACTCAGGGTTATTTTTTTAGATTTATTCTTAGAACATTCATTTTTTAATAGTAAATAATATAGAATTTTAATTGAAAACTAATTTTCATCATAATAATTTTCAGTGTTAAATTATATTTTTAATTGTTTTTAAAGTATAATTAAAACCATTTAAGTTAATTTAATTAAATTTATTCATTTTAATAAAATTCACATTGAAAATGGATATACAAACATTTGAATATTTCAAACTTTTAAAATTTAGAAACCTACTTTCTCATTACGTTTGTGAGATTAATTTTATATATAATTATTCCACAAATGTTATTTGATTTAGTAAAAATAGATTAAAAATTTACAATAATAATAATTTATAGTTTTTTGTAAGTTCATCTTATCCTATGATAAATATATTAGTAAAATAAATTAAAATTAATTACATCGATTATGGTTAAAAGAAGAAAACTTAGTAGTTAAATATTAATATTAAGTGAATAAATTACATATAAACTTGTAAAAAACCAATTTTTAGTCAATATTTATACCACATACCCACTTGGATAAAACAGTTTCTCTTATATTAGGCACATGATGTAAGGGATACGTCCCAATAGAATTTACCTTTTTGTATTTACAAGAATGCTCCACCTTCCACTATAAAAGGAACTCACTCTCCCCACGTATTTGAACCTATAAATACCATTGTATCATAAAAAAAATAACATAATAATCTCCAAAAATCCATTATATCATCTTAGATTCAACACTTTGGAAATAAATCAAACCAAGGAAGTCCTTTGGTGAAAATCAAAAGGGGTTAACTGAACAAGAGGTAACAGTCGTCAATGACTACTTTTGTTTTATTTATTTCTCCACCACAAAACTTATTATTATTCAATGATTAAATAATAAACATAGTATAATACATATAATATAATGTTTTTATCTAATTTTTTATACCTATATCCACCCACAATTCCATCAAATGTCTAACAGAATCACTGTTTGTGTTTACGATGGACTACCACCTCATGGAATGATGTCATTCGTTTTTCCCTTTAACACCTCTCATGGTTGGGAATTATGATGTAAATAATTTATTTACAAGATATATATGTGATTCATGATTTATTAATACTTATTTATTATTTATATAACACATAAATACATGATTTTTATTTTTGGGAATATGATAACATCGTTTGTGAACTTGTGAACTACCAAATCCTCAAAGCGATGGGATATTTTCACACATTACATGGAATGTATTAAAGATTATTTCAATAAACATTTGTGATTTAATTAAATACATATGATATTAATGACATAATTAATTTTTATAAATAGAATAAATCATTTTCTTTTTCATGTTTTCACTCACTGAAAAAGTGATGACATCGTTCGTGGATATAGGGACTACCGCCACAGCAAAGCGATGTGATGGATTATACTTTAAAAGAGTTATATATATATATATGGTTAAATATAATTTCAGTTATTATATAATTATAATTATTCAAGGATAAATGCTACATACCTTCTTTCCAGGATGATCATTAAAAAAATGGCAACCCTACTCATCAGTACGTGCGACCTACCATCTCCATGATTGTAATGTTGGATCATTTTTAATAAATATATTTCATGATCGGTTTTAAAAGTATAATGGATGTATAAATATGATAATTATTTTATGATTATTATTTTGGAGATGTTTTAACAATGACCCCTTATACCTTAGTCTACCAACCAAAGTCATTTTTTGACATAAATCAAATATGGTCCAAACATCCAACATAAAATTAATTGATTATGTAATTGCATACACCATTATAATATGTGAAATAAAATTAATGATAAAATTTAAAATGTCTCATAAGTAAGTAAATAATTATCATAATTATTATTATTCCGGAAGATATTGACACATGTGACACGTCAGAATCAATGTATGGGACTTCGTCTCAATCTCCTTTCATTAAGGCATATCTTCATGTTATTCACCTTTACTATTTTACAATATGTTTATAAGGACCATTCGGCATGTTATATCACGAATTTTATCTTTTTAAGGATATTTAGAGTTATTATTTAATGATTTTTATGACTCGAATATTTCATAGTGTTATGGTTCACTTTTATTTAAAAATATCCTTTTAAATGTTTTAAGATTTAATTTCAAAATATTTTTATCCATATCAATATTCTCTTTATTATTATATATGTTTATTTATATAATATAATTATAAGTTAAATTTTATTTCTATTTTGAATTTCATCCAAATTTGTTTGAAAATAATTATTTTTACGTGTTTTGTATGGAATGTTTTTAAAAACAAAAAAAATGAATGTTCTATTCGTAACATACACAATGACAATGTATTTTCTACTAATCTAGCCATTTTTTATTTTTGGATTAATATTAAATATTTTATGTTTCATTATATGAAAAACCACCTTTAAAAGTTTTGGTATTTATGTATTGAAATTTTTTTTTCAATGAAAAGAGTGTTTTACTATTGAAAATGGATTTCTAAAAGAAAAGGTTATTTGTATCTGAAGGTGTTTTTCATATAGGTTAAAAAAATTGTTTTTAGAAGGGTTTTATGATGATTTTGTTTTACTATTTATATCTTACAAGATAATTATACTGAATTTGAGGGATTGATATGACATATATAATGGTTTTATCTCCATTATAGCTAATGGGTGAGCTCAGTATAACTTATACGAAGGGTTGAGACCCATTATAGCTCATTACAAATGGGTGATCCCAATATGAATTTTACAATGGGTGTTACCAATTTTAGATCTCCAATTCATTTTTAATGATAATATTGGAAGTTGACCATATGTTTATTCCACATGAAATGGGTTTAAAAGTATTTTATGAATAGAATGTTCTAAATCAATTAAAAGAGTTTTAATTATTATCTACGGATTTTGATGATTTTATGTAGGTGTTTTTTTCATGTGAAAACGTTTTTTTGAAGATAAATATAAAAGTAATACGTGATTTCATATATTTACTTGAAAAATAAATTTCCTTCTTTTGTATCCATTACTGATATGTTTTTTGCTAATCCCACTTTTATGAATGTTATTTATAGGATTTAATGATGGATAAGGGAAAGGAAGAAGTCGTGTTTAAAGTCATAGTGATTTTCCATTAAAAGAAATCATTATTTATTTTAAAAGTTTTATATTATGGAAAAAATTGACTCTGATCAGATGTTTCCACTTTGTATTTTATGGTTTTTGTTATGTAAAATTCATGGAATTATTATCTAATACTCGAAAACGGAAAAGATATTTATTGTAATAGGAGGTAAAATTCATGACTAAAACTTAATATTATGTAATGATAAAGGATGGTTCCTTATAAACACCATCTGTTAAGATATATGTTGTCCCAGAATATGGACCTCCGAAATCCAGAAGAGGTACTTCAAGAGCTTCCTGCAATGCCGATGCTCATGGAGTATATCCAAAACCATCCTCAAGTATCTCGCATGCTCCTCCTTAGATGATGAGTACATAAGGATATCATTGATGAAGAATACCTAAATACCAATCTAAAAATGAATGAAATATTTGGTTCATGTGTCCCACGAATGATTCTGGGGTGCTTTTCATGCAAAGTGGAATCACCAAGTACTCATATAGACCATAGTGACATTTTAATGTCATCTTTGGTATATCCTTTTCCCATACATGCAGCAAGTGATATCCTGAAATGGGGTAAACCTTTTATAATCATTATTCCTCTCTCAACTATTCAAAGAGACCATCAATCCATGGTAGTGGATACCTGTTCATTCTGATCACCTTGTTCAAGTTCTTGTAGTCCACACATAACCCCAAGCTCATATTCAACTTCTTGGTGAAAAAAACTAGGGCTCCCTTGGGTGAAACATTGTGTCTAATAAATCACATCCTCTGAATGTCATCTAATTACACCCTTATCTCATGATGCTCTATGGGAGTCATCCAACATGATGGCATAGATTTTGGGGTTTTTTTAGTGCGTAGATAATTGAAAAATTCTATCTCATGTTGGGGAGGTAATCCGGGAATGTTCCCAAGAAATAAATCCTTATACTCTTCGACCACTATAGGAAACTGAAAAAACATAACATCCACTGCACCAAGGGTAAAGCTAGCCAACTGATGAGAAATTAGTTAAAACATACTATGCAACATTCCATCCAATTCTAACTAGGTTTTCCTTTTACCCAAAATGTATAACTTGGTCTCATCATTATAGACACACCACATCATCCACATAAAACAGTCAATCTGGGAATGAACTACAGACAACCAGTTGTAACAATGCTAAATTTTGTCTTTGGAATTTACCTTCATATCATTGTTTTTTTTTAAAACATACATCACAAAGATAAACCAGCAAAAACTTATTCTAATAGATGATACATTAGTCATGTAAACAAACCAATAAGAATACCACGAATAAAAAATGATAATAAAAGTAGGAAAATTTAGATCTGCTCGATCCACTAGAATGACCACACTCCTAAACAAATCTCTAAAAATAAAACATAATAACAAAATAATCATTTATAGGATGATAGTATATTTATCAACATGTGATAAAATAAAAGTGAATGAAAAATGAATGAAATTTGGGGTCTTAATAAGAATTAAGGTTCTTATATCATTTTAATAGTAACATTACCATTGGAATAGTAATTTAACCATTATGAAAAGTAATCCATCCATCAGAAAAATATTCTCACCTATGAAAGTATAAATATAATTTAGTTAACTTATAAATGAAAATATGATATATTTATATCATCGTATAATTAAATAAATCTTTTAAAAATGATAAATTAATTGTTGGTATTTTTTGTGAAACTTAAATGTTTATTTACCACTGTATAATTACTATAATGATTTAAAATAATTTCTTTTTATAAAATATATTAAAAAATTAATATTTTTTGTATTATCATTATATGATAATTTAATGAGACCTTAATTTATTTTTCAAAGGATCATAAAATCAGCTATAATATTCAAATCAGTATTTATCGAATAAATAACGATTGTATTTAAAATTGAATTTTTGAAATTCAGTAATTTATTATAATAAAATTGACTCCATTTTTTAAATTTACACTTATAAAAATTATTATGGTGATTTTTTAGTTTTTTTAAAAACAGTTGAATGTTTGGTGAGCAGTTAATTATGACAATTTAGAGTATTTAACATTTTAAGGAAAATACATTAATATTTATTTAATAAATCAAGTAAAAAAAATTTAGTTCAAATTAAAATGAAACACTTCCTATATTTAATTATTGGAATCAACATTATTTATAATCTGTAGATAGAATAATAAACTAATGAATAAAATAATAAAAAAACACCCCTCTCATCCCCTTTAAATACCACCCTTCCCTACCTCTTATTCTCATTACTTATAAGCCTGTTATAATATCTAAATTCTATCAAATTTACTAAAAACACCTATTACCCATGTCCACTATTTTTTATTCTCAATAAAAATCCAATCCCACATTCCTTAAGGATGTTCTCTAGGAGATGATATTCAAGAGGTAAAATCCTCATTAATTATCTTTTAATTATCTTTTATTTTTTATCCTATCCTAACCTATCATATACAAGTGGCATGAAAACTATATTATAATATATATATTGTAATTTTATTGTGTTGATTGAACATCCATCATCAATCCAATTCCCATCCCCTTTTATTCTTAAAAAGAAAATATCGTTTGTGATGTGTCGATTCACCTCTTTCATGGAAGAACAGTTTTCATTTTCTATTACTACCTTCAAGGCTACTAATAAAACAATTCATATTGTTAAATAATATTTTTATAAACATATTATTACATATACCGTTTTTTCTAACTAATATATAATAATATTATTAAATAAATTGATACTAGTTTGTGATGGTCATAAAAGCAACCAAAATAAATCATACATTTTCATTAATGTTTTTTTCTAATGAATAAATCTAATATATGAAAAAATGATATATGGGACCAATTAAACTTATAAAATCATATTAATACAATTTAATTCCACTTATGGAGTTTCACTTCCATTTTATAATAACTCCCATAATTTTACTTAAGTGAACATATCATAAACCAGGAAACAAAAATTCTTTGAACGAAACTTTTATACTATATAAATTATCAAAAGAGACATAAAAGAACATAGATACATTTATAATAAATAAGATTCATTTATAAGATGTTATAGATATATTAGTTAATTAATTAAATTTAATTATTCCGGATATTAAGTTAAAGTGTAGAACACATTCAGACATAAGGTAAAGGGATTCTAAAACCCAAATATCTTTCTTTGGGTTTTCTTTCTTTCACACAAATTTCAGTATGGATGTTCCTTATATATTATTTTAGTGTTGTTAAATTTTTTGGGGATATATATGTTTATAAACAAGATTTTATGGAAAATATAAGCATTTACCAGGAGAACTCTTAATTCTAGAACACATATTAATACCCACTGAGTTATTTCTTCTTCACTCAAGAGTAATGATTTATAAACCAAATATGATATTAATTTTTCTTTTTTGAACCCCAATGTTTATTATTGAATTAATTATTTATGGAATATTTAATAAACACATTAATTTCCATATTTTTTCATTATTATTATTTTTATATGTTCTATGTGGCATGGATGATAAGGTTATGTTATGTTGTGAAGGGTGGACCCAGAATTATATTTCTCTCTAATACATTGGGTAATGTGATGTATCTCATGAGATAATGTGTAATATTATTGAATATGATGACATATTTTTTCAAAATTATTATGTTGAAAATATTCACATATTTTATTCATGAACATGATGCTAGATTTATTCACAAGTATGTAGGGTATTTGACAACTAAGTGAGGAAGTTTCATTTTTATGAATTTCCACATTCCGTGTCTTTATCTAATTTTCAATATCATAATTATGATGATGAAACTTTGATTATTTTATGATAATGATGATTATGATCACCCATATTTTTTTGATTCATGTCATAATTTAACCTCTTATTGGGGTTTTATCTCACCCCTTTATTTTATGTAAATCCTCATGTGACTACATGTAGTAAGGAAAACATGAGATTTAGAAGTGTAAGGGTCAATATTTTAAAAAATATTTTATGTTTTATTTCAAATAAGTGATTTATGATCCTAATTTTCCCATGTTATTAAACATATTATCTGAGAATGTATCATTTTTATATTGTTTATCTTAATAATTATATAATATTTACACAAAAATGTAGGCTTACTATAGTTGGTATCATAGAATGGTTTAGTTAATTTGTTAATTATTATTAGGAAACAATATTGACAACCCTTAGTATGAGATTTAGTATATGTAATAATAAATGATTCTTTTAAAAAAAATGCTAAACATAGGGAACCCATAATATATTACATTAGTGTTATGTTCAAAAAACAATAAATTATTTATTCAAGAATTTTTTACCTATATGTTTTTTTAAAACTTTTCGATTATAGAAAATGGTGGGTACAAGGAGAATCTAGGCCACAAACCATGTGATGGATAATGATGCATTTTCCTAAATGAAATATCCAATGCCTTGGGAGGTGGAGTTCAAAACATCATGGAAATGATTACATAGTTGTCTTGGGAAATGAATAATAGATTTAACTGTACGGAATGTCCACCTTCACCCAAGGAAATGAAACAATCCATTGAATCCTTTTTGACTAAACATTCACCGACATTTAGTGGATCTTATGACCCACTTATGTAAGAAATGTGGGTTAAATCAATAGATAATATATTTTTTTTCCTTCCACTGTTATGAAAAGGATAATGTGATTATACCCATCTATATTTTAGATGGAGAATCTGATTAATTTGGTGAATTTATAAAGAACTCCATGATAAAGGATATAATTTTAGTGATAGAGTGGAAATACATTAAAAAAATACTTCATAACAATCATTTCCCTTGAATTATTCATAACGAATGGAGGCAGAATTTATAGATCTGAAGAAAAACGAGGGTGAATATATCATGAATATTAAATAAAAGATCACAAGGCTATCAAGGTATGCCTCATGTTTCCTTATGAATTTTTTTAACAAAATAGATATATTCTTTAGTGTTTTAAAACCACACCTTTGAAAGGATATAACTATATGATAATTTGTGAGTTATTAATAAGTGTTTCTATGTGATCTAAAAGTGAAGATAGATTTTTTAAAATAGGCCAATGAATATGAAGATAATAAACAAAACAAGGTGTTTCAAGATGGATGATCTAATGAAAATGGTGGAAATAAATCTCCCCCATTTCAAAAAATTGGGAATAAGCATCATGAGAATTGTCTCAAAGGGATATTTAAATTCTTCAAGTGTAGGTGATAAGGCCTCCAAGCTCATGAATATTGAATAAACATGAAGAATATGTCAAAATTTATATAGAGAATGGGAGAACCACCCATGGTTCAATGTTTCAATTGTAGGGAGAAAAACAACTATAAAATATAATGTAGTAAGCCTCGAGTCATTGAGGGTAACCAAAATTTGCATTCAAAAAATCTAACTGATAAAGAGAATGCTTATTACATCACTAATAATAATGTGGAGAAATAGAATGTCATTTTATAAGTTTCACTTATTATTCAATTAATAATTGGAACATATTATTTTATTTTAGTTCTATCCATTTCTTTATATCTGATAAGTTTTTTAAAAAATTGAATCAAATCCCTGATACCTTGAAGTATATTTGTTTGAAAAAATAAATAGTGGTGTGATTATTGAAACCCAAGTATTTGAATCTCCTCCTATTGGAAAATGTGGGAAGATTCATCTCTAAAATATCATAGTATTTAACATGGTGGAATTTGTTTCTATATTGGTCATGGATTGGATATCATAATATATAAAACAAATCTATTTTTTGGAAAATGAAATTTCTTTTCATATTCTAATACAACCTATGCTCATCTAAAAATGCAAGGAATACCATAAATCTCCTCTGGAAAATCCATCAATAGTGTGGTTGTTGATTCCCTTTGAAAAATCATACCATGCTCAAATGTTTTAGTCAAAGGAAGGTATCAACCTAAAAGAAATTCTCAGTTTTAGGGAATATAATGATGTATTTCATAAATAGTTACAATTAATCCCTTAGATAGATACGTAGTGTTCTCAATAGAGATTATACTTAAAGTAACTCCTATCTCAAAATTCCTATATAGGATGGCCCAATTGAACTAGAGGGGTTAATGAAGTAGCTATAAGATCACATAGAAAAAGGTTTATACACCCTATTAAATAACTTTGGGGTACAAAAATTTATTTATAAATAATAATGATGGATCATTATAGTTGTGTAATGAATACATGGTTCTTAACAAGATCACCATAAAGAACATGTATCCTCTTCCTAGGATTTATGATTTGTTTTGATCAAATATAATGAGATTAGTACTTCTCAAAGGTGGATATTAATTACCAATGGGGAAGAAATAATATATTTAGAAGACCATTTTTCTTACAAGGTATGGGAATTATGAGTTCCTAGTGAGTCTCTTAGAACTTATGAATTCCCCTACAATATTCATGGATTTGATTAATAGAGTTTTAGAGACTACCTTGGAAATATTTTTTTATTGTTTATCAACAATATTCTAATCTACTACAAGATAAAGGAGAAACCTAAAGAACATCTAAGGATTGTGCTGGTGACATTAAAGAAGGAGAATTTGTATGCTATGTGCATCAACTATGAAATTTTTATGTGGTTCGTCACATTTTGTGGACACAAGATCACATGTGAGGGAATTAATGTGGACCCATAAAAAAAGTTAATTGAGGAATGTTCTAGACCCACTAATTTCAAATAAATCCAGAGTTTGTTTGGATTAATAGTTTACTACTGATGTTATTTGAGAAATTTGTCAGGATTTTCTAGACTGCTATCCAATTTAACACAGAAAGGGGTAGGGTATGTTTGGAATGAATAATGAGAGGAAAGATTAAAGGAGATTAATAAGAGGATGATCACTGAACCTATTTTAACACAGCCAATAAGTAGAGAAGGTTTTGTGACATGAAACATTGCTTTAAAGGAAGCATTAGGTTGTGTACTCATGAAGAATGATAAAGTGATAGCCCACACATTACCAATGTTGATGATCTATGAGAAAATCTACATGACTCCTGATCTGGAGAAATAAACTATGATTTTTACCTTGAAAATATTGTGGAAGTACCTCTATGGTGATAGGTGTGACATATATACTAATCACAAGAGCCAAAAGTATATATTTACAAAAAAGGATCTCAATATGAATCAAAGGTTATGGTTATAGATAATCATGTACTACAATTAATATATTCACCATCATCCTAGGAAGCCAAATAAGGTATTTTATGATCTTAGTATAAAATAAAATGCTACTATATCCATAATTAGAATTGTGAAAGAACATGTCTTCTTATATATTAAAAGGATGTATTTTGAAATAATTATTGGAGAGAAAACATCCAATATTTCCCAAATTATTTCTAAAACATATATCCCTGATAATATCAAGGAAGAACAAATAGATGATATAGAGATTCATAAGAAGTTGAAAGAGGTAAAGGAAGGGAAGTTAAATGAGTTCCACATTGATGAGGATAGTGTCATATGATTTGGAACAAGTATTTTTTTATCCTTATTCACCTGAGATAAAGAAGGATATATTGGATAATAAGCACAACTCATCATTTTCAATCCATCTCAGAAGTACCAAGATGTACCGTGACCTCAAGGAGAACTTTTGGTGGGACAACATAATGCAGGAGATTCATAGTAAATCTCACGGTGTTTGTTATGTCAGAAAGTTAAAGGAATGTGATATAAGGACTAAGGGATTATAAAACCATTTCCTAACCCACATGTAAATTGGATAATGTCTCTACGGACTTTTTCAATGTTCTTATGAAGACATAAAAATGAAATAATGAAATATGGGTATTAGTGGATTAACTAATCAATATAAACCAGTTAATTTCTATTCAAGAAGATTTATCTCTTGAAACAATTTCTAGTATATATGTGAAATAAGTAGTGAGGATGCATGAAGAGCCACTTTATATCATATATAATCATGATCTATGGTTCATATATCAATTCTAGATATTTCTTCAATATTGTTTTAGTATTCAATTAAATTTCATCATGATCTATCAGCCCGAAACTAAAGACCAATCTTAAAGGACTATTCAGATGCTTGAGGACATGATAAGAGCCTACTCAATGGAATTCAAAGTGGATGGGATCATAATCTCTCATTAGTGTAGTTCTCCTACTATAGTAGATTCCAATCAAGAATTCATATGTATATATATATGAATCTCTATATGATATGTGATGTATAACTCTAAATTGTTGGGACGAAGTTGGTGAATGGAAGATATTGTTACCCAAACATGTGTAAGTGAAGATAGAAAAGGTTCCAGGCATCAAAAAAAAACATAAAAGCTTCATAGAGTTGGAAAAATAGTTATGATAACATATGTTGAAGGGATATAGATTTTGAAGTTAGAGAAAAAAAATTCCGTCAAAAATCTCCATGGAAGAGGGTCATGCGGTTTGGAAAGAAAGGGAAGATTATCCCTTGGTACATTGGACCCTTTGTAATCCTTGTTCACATAGTAAAAGTGGAATATTGGCTTTAACATAAACCATATATGGATCATGTTCATGAAATGTTCCATGTTTCTCTCCTGAGGAAGTACATACCTGACCGCTCACATTTACTAAATTCTAATTTGGTACAATTGGAGGACAACCTATAGTATGAAAGGAAGTCGATGAAGATCATGGATTATAGAGAAAATGTAATACGAAATTGGAAAACTCAACCTATCAAAGTCTTGTGGTGGAACTATAAGTACAAACTGGTGACATGTGAACTAGAGGATGCAATGAAGGAGAAATACCCTCACTTGTTTTCAACATAGTATTTAAATCTAAATTTTATGGATGAAATATCTTAATGTGGGAAGAATTTAATCACCCAAAATTTAATCAATGGAATTTACATTTATATAATTATGTCATAGAAAAAATACATCAAATTGAGAAATAATAAAAAACTTTATTCTACTAAATGATGCACTTTTCATGTAAACATACCAATAATAATTCCAAAAAATATTATAATAACAGTAGGAAAATTTGGATATGCTTGATGCACAAGAATAAACACTCAAAAATAAGGCTATAGAAATAAAACATAATATTGAAATATTCATTTTATGGATGAAATTATATATATAAACATGATATAAAACAAAAGTGAATGAATGATGAATGATATGAGAGGTCTTAATAAGAATTAATAAATCTATATTGTTGGAATAATAACTTGACATTTGGAATGGTAACCTTACCATTATGAATAGTAATACGACAGTTAGAACAGTAAAATCATCAATGAAAGAATAAATAAAATTTACGCATCTTATAAATGAAAATATGATATATTTATATCATGGTATAAGTAAATAAATGTTTCAAAAATGATAAATTATGTATTGCTATTTTTGTGAGACATAAAAACTTATATAAAATTTTATAATTATTTTAAGGATTTAAAATATTTATTTTCATAAAATAGTATTATAAATTGATATTCTATTTTATTATAATTATAATAAAATTTAATGAGACTTTAATTAATTTTTCAAAAGGTCATAAAATCACCTATAATATTAAAATTGGTATTTTTCTAATAAATGAAAATTTTATTAAATATTAAATTTATTATAATTAGAAAATTACTTTCATAAAATAATTTCCATTTTTTAAATCTACACATCATGAAATTGTTAGGATGAATTTTTGGAATTTTTCTAAAATGGATGAAATTTTGGTGAATAGTGAAATATTGTAATTTAGTGTATTTAAAATTTTAAGCCAAATATGTGAATTTTTATGTCATTTATTATGTAAGAACCCATTGGTTCTAAGTATCCTAAACCAATTACTAAATATATTTATATAAATCTACACTATTGATATCCTTGGGCCAAAATAATAAACATACGAATTAAATAATAAAAAACCCCACTTATCCCCAATAAATACCACCCCTCATCACATATTCTACACTCACATTCTATGTATTTTAGATTTACTAAATTATATCCAATTACTTTCCCAAGCCCTTACCTTTTTCCATGATATATTGGTATCATCAAAATACCAAACCCAGGTGGCTTAATAAAGTTACCAAGGAGACGTTATTCAAGAAAAAATTCCCCCTTCTCTCTCTTTTAATTTATTTTGTTTTCATATCCACAACAAAAATCTCTTGTATAAATGTAATGATAAATCTAGTATCATATATATACTGTAATTTTATTTTTTTAATGGAATATTCATCATCAAAACTTTTATTTTCTCCTTTTTCTCTAAAAATGAAAACATTGTCCGTGATGTGTCGATTCACCGTCTTCATGGGCTGTTAGTTTTCATTTTCCATTACAAAATTAAACGATGGTAATAATACCATAATTAAGGATAAATAATATTTTAATATACATATTATTTCTTTTTTCAATTTCTTTATCCAATATATAAACATAATATTAAATAAAATGATACTAGTTTGTGATGTTCATATAAACAAACAAAAAAAATTAATAAATTTAATTAATGTCTTATCTAATTAGTCATTTTCATATAATAAAACAAAACGATAAATGGGAAAATTTAATATTATTGAATTATATTAATACCATTTCATTAAAATTCTATAGTTTCACTTACATTTGATAATAACTATCATAATTATACTCAAGGGAACCAACCATAAACCTTGAAACTAACACTCCCATGAAGAGAAAATTTAACTCTATAACTTGTTGAAGCCACCATAAAAGAACATGACAAATTTATAATAAATAAAATATCTATATAAGAGGTGTTGTATTAGGTAATTAATGAATCTAATTTTATTATTTAGGATATTAAGTGCAAGTGCATATTTTATTCAGACATAAGGTAAGGGGATTCTTGAACCCAACTCTCTTTCTTTGGTATTCCCTCTTTGGCACCATTTTTTGTATATATGTTCCTTATATTTGATTTAATTATAATTACCTTTTAACAATTATGATTGTTATACATTTTTTGTGGCATTCATGGTTATGTTAATGTTATAATGCGATGGGTGGATCCAGAATTATATATCTTTCCAATATAATGGGTAATTCCATGTATCTCATGAGATAATTTGTAATATGCATGAACATGATTCAAGGTTTGTTCAGAATGATGATGTTATAATTATTCACATATTTAATTAAATAACATGATGCCAGAATTAATCATAGCTATGTGGGGGTATTTGACCACTAATACATGATGTTTTATTTTTATGCATTTCAACCTTCGATGACTTTATCTAATATTTCCACTAGTAATTATGATTATTATCCTATTATTATGTTATGATCATGATGATTATGATCACCTATATTATATTGATTCATGTCTTTTTTTATCCTCTTGTCGGGATATTATCTCACCCATTTGTTTGATTTTTATCCTCAATTGACTACATTCACCAGAGATAAATTGAGATTTAGAAGGATAAAAAAGAAGATTAAAAATAAATGATTATGTTTTATTATGGACATGTGATGTATGGTCTTGATTTTTCCAGGATACTAAATCCTTGGATCCTGTATGGTAATGTTATTTTATTATTTATCATAAAATTTATGTAATATATATGTAAGAATAAAAATGAAAATGGGTATGTAATATTTATGTAATAAAGAGTAGGGTTTCAATACCAATCCATACCTAAGATGAAGTCATAAGGCCTCATCATTTCTATAAATAGTTCCAAACAGAAAGTCACCCCCTCCAAGAGTTGGGTCAAACTATATACTCAAGTGTGTTATCACAATGTCACCTCCAGTATTAGTCTCCAAGAATAAGGGTCGAGGTAGGAGATGAACTAGAATCTCTATGTTCAGAACTTGATAGGTGGAAAGAGATGAATGAGTAGCACCTATGCATATCAGTACTATAACTATGGTATAAAATAAATAGATCATACCTCATATAATTCTAGAAGCCTGTGGTTCATATTCCTTAACCGCCTATAGTTACCCCCACCCATAACCACTAGCTTTATGAGCTTGGAATGGACTACCTAGGGGTTGTGGTGGTAACATGTCAAAGTGCCTACCACCTCCATATTATCTCCCAACTCCTCTTCCATTTTCACTACCCATACTGACCTTCTTAATCATGCCACTAACTCTACCTCATATTCCCATCCATGCTCTCCATTTCAGCCATACGATGGGTCAGAGAATCCATCAAGAGATGTCCTCTACTATCATATGAGTAGCACCACCTCTACCTGGGCTGACTGGAACCATCCTATGAGCCATGAATCATAGAAACGTTGTCATGAAACCTCCTCCTGAAAAATATCTCACATATAGGTCCCTAACATTGACATCATGTCCATACTACCAAAGTCTCCACTCTTGCTTTCCAATTGCAGGGAAACAACCATATGAGTTTTATAAACCAAGAAACTCTCAACCACAAAAGCTCACTCTAGTACCCAAACATAGGTAATAATGAAAATAGGTAATGGATGAAACATCCCCCTTGAAGTTTATCTTTCAGGCTTAACTAGTTGGCATACCAAGAAATGATATACAAACTCCAAGATATGTCTCTTCATTTCATCCCACCATAAGTATTCGTTCATGTCCCTGTACATCTTCGTACTCTAAAGATGAATAGATAATAAAGATCTATGAGATTACTTTAATATAACCTTCTTCAAATATTGTATGGAAGAAACATATACACAATCTCTAAATATTATCATTACATCCTGATCAAGTTTAATCTCAGAAACATTTATAAATTTACTTAGTATCTCAACATATTCCTGCTACGCCTACTTAATCTTTAATTGGATATAGGGTTGAAAATTAATTTTGGAAATATAATATTTCCCCCTTCCTTCATGATTTCTAGATCCATCATTTGAATATATAGAAATACTGAATCTTTTGTGATCCTCATCATGGATAAGATTTCATAATCCATCTGACTCAAAGCATCAACCCCCATATTCACTTTCCTATGGTGGTATTTTATTTAGCAGTCATAATCCTTTATCAAATCTAACCATATTCATTGGTTCATGTTCAAATCCTTCTATGTGAATTTATATTTGATACTTTTATGATCAGTATATATATCGCACTTTCTCCATAAAAATAATGCCTCCATATCATAAATGAAAAAATTATCGCTACTAACTGCAAATCACAAGATGGGTAATTTTTCTAATGAATATTCAACTACCATGAAAAATTAGAGACAATCATGTTATTATGAATAAGTACACACCCCAATACATTCTTGGATTCATCGCTATAGATTTCAAACCCATCTCCACTATAGGGTAATGTAAGCACATGTGTGCTGACCAACTATCTCTTTACATCCATGAAATTTTCCTCAAATTCATATGTCCCGAAGAACTTGAAATCCTTCCAACTTAACATGGTAATATGATTAGATAGTCATAAGAAATTATCTCCAAACCTTAAATAATATCTAGCTTAAACACAAAATATACAAATACTAGTCATCTTGGTTTCTCTAGTTCAGAATTCAATAGCCTCTGTCTTTTATGGATCTTCTACTCTACCATCCCTTTAGACTATGTGAGCAAAAAACTGAAATCTTTTTCAGCCAAAATTTGCAGTTTCTAAAATTTTCATATAGTTTCTCTTTCCATGGGGTCTTTAGTAAAATCCTCAAATGATTAGAATTACCTTCCATTCTATTTGAATAAATAATAATGTCACCTATAAAGTCTACCAAAAACTAATCGAGGTAAACTCTAAAGAATCTATTCATTAAATCCATGAATATGGAAGGAGAATTAGTAATATCCAAAGGAATCACTCTATGTTAAAAGTGTCCTTAACTTGTATAGAATGTTGTATTGGTAATATAATCTTTATATACCCTCAATTTATGATATCCGTAATGAAGTTAATTCTTGGAGAAGTATTGAGCTCCACGCAGTTGATCAAACAAGTCATCAATACAAGTAAGAGTATACATGTTCTTGACTGTAATATTGTTTAACTCCTGATAATCAATGGAAAGTATCATTGATCAATCTTTCTTTTTTCAAAATGTGAATAAGTGCAACCCAAGGTGACCCACAAGGATGAGAGAATCCCTTATCAAGGAGTTCATAGTATTGCTTCTTCGATTACTACAACTCATTTAGGGTCATTCTATAAGGAGTTTTTTTAATTGGTGTGGAACCAGCTATTAGTTCTTTTGAGAACTCAACTTCATGTTTTGGTGGAAGGGTAAGGAAATAATCCAGAAAAAATCAACAAATTCGTGAATAATTGGATTATCATTGATGTTGATTTTCTCCACAAAATATTATAGATAAAAAACCCTTTTGAATTTTATTTAAGGCCCATACACTAGATGAAATCTTTTTAAGAAGTTTATACTTATCGTTACATTGGTGGACTGTCACAAGAGGGTTTAAAATATCAAACATAACTTCCCTTCCTCGATAATTGACATTGGATTTATGTAGATAAATCTCATCCATTCCTGAGATGACATGAAATTAAATCAAATGAATAATGACAATATTTGAAGGAAGCACATCCACAGAAACTTGAACTATAGAGGAATCATAGAATTAGGATGAAATCATCAAAAAACATTTTTTTCATTGTTAGTTCCACATAAATTTTTTTTTTGTGGAATATTAACCCCCTAAGAAAATTCATTAGATACAAAATAGTGGGTAGATCCATAATCAATTAAGAAATTAGAAGTTCTAGAGTAGATGGTAAGTTTACCTTTTATCACATCGTTATCAGACCCCTCGTCAGAAAGAGTGATTACATGAGATTTACCCGTGAACCTCATATTAAGAGGAAGATGATGTTGATCATCATCACTAGACTGTGGTTTTGGGAATTGGTTATCATAATTCTCATTATCATTGCAATTTTGGCATTGAATCATGGGAAGTTAATTCTGAACCTCTTTTTCTCCATTCACACCATTCCCTAACTTCTTCCCATCACATCGACAATCAATTTCCCGATGGCCTTCCCATGCACACATAAAAAATTTATTAGACCCCTTAAGGAAATTTCCCCAATGATTCTTCCCATACTTAATAGAATAATGGAAATTCCATCTTATTCTCTTCATTGTTTTTAGATATTGTTTTAAAGGTCACCTTTATTTTCTTATCAAAACCATGATATTGATACATGAATCTAACCACCATATCAACCTTGATTTCAAAACAAAAAATTTATTCCTTGCTACTAAATTATCTTATGGACAACACCATTTTAAGGCATTAATTTATTCCACTGAAGAAAATATCAAATTTACTTTTAGGCAGGATGATAATTACAAAATAATTCTTCATAAGTCTCATGAAATTAACCCTGTAGGTGCCAACCAATTCATCATCCTTTTCTTCATCTCAAGGAACTCTTTCCCCATCGTGGTAAAAAAGATTCATGGAATTAATTTAATGAAAAATAAGTTCTTTAACTAATTTAAATCCAGGGATTCAATATCATATTACTAACTCTTATTCTTGATTATAGTTCACCACCTATCTTATTCACCTTCTAACTGATAAGAAACCATAGTGACTTTCTCATGGTATGAAAACCGGATAATAGAGAATAACTTTTTGGTAGTACTAATATATTGTTCACCAACAAGTGGATCAGAAGACCCTCTAAATGAATGTGGACATTTCCTCATGAAGGAATCAACAAGATGTTGTTCCCTCCTTTTCTCTTTTGGAAGTACACCATGATTCATAGATTGAAAAATGTGTATAAGAATCAAAATGGTTTTTTCATTCCATCACCCATATAATTCCATTTTTCGGGAGGACAATTGTTTTATTTTCCATCGTAATCACCATTAACACAATTTCTTTAGATTCTAACAATTAACTAAAACTAAGAAACATATAGTAAGAAATAATTGTCTTATTTAGGAACCACATAATCTTGATAAGTCACTTATAAAGTTTCTAACTTATCACACCTTCTTTAATCTATGAAATCCTTAGTTTTATCCTTGGGTAATCATAGAAAACCTTTATTTAAGACCCCCATGATGGTTTATGAATGTATATGAATTCCCAAAACAGATCCCTCAGGAGTGTCCAAGCAGTTCCATAGGAAGGCCCATTTTTGTGTACAAGATTACCCCAACTCGGGCTTGGGATATCTTTTATGAGTTTCTACCCCTATGTACATTTGTGCCAGAGCCTCATCAAATTATAGTATCAAGAAAGGTATGTATTTCTAGAAAACCCCTTAGTCTATACTTTACCAAAATTATAGGACATTTCCCAATACTCTTTATTATACTTATAATTTCATTATACCTTAAATTATGGTTATCAATAAGGATTTCTCATCCAATATCACATAGGATGACTACACCTTTTCTTTTAAACTATATATAGAAACCATTATTTTTTATAGAATATCATTATATAACTTTTGTAGAATACATAAAAAAATATAAAAACAAACACCCAAATACGGTACAAGTCTATTGCTTTTGGAAACATGGAAACATAAACACTGGTACAAAAGTGATCTACCACATCTCCCACTAGTTTCTTCATGACTATAATCCTTATTAGAAATATTAATCAAAATAAATATCTTCATAACATGGGTATGGAAGCATGAAAAGGGACGATATTTGATTCCCATTAAGGCTAAACAAGGGATACCTGTAAGAATAAACATGAGGATAGGGGTATGAGAACATGATCATGGAAACAGATGATCATACCCTTCATTTCAATGATCATAAATAGAAATCATGGAATAAATATTGTTAGCTAATAATACATGAATAATAAGGAAATGAAGAACATAATCCAAGCAATCATGACATTGAAATAAAACATGGAATTGTGGAAAAAATAAGATTATAATATTATTTCCATAGTATTCAAGGAATCACGGCCAAGGACCTATTGGAGGTTTTGGTTCACTCCTTATACCATATTGATAGTCATGGTTTACTCCCATATCTATCTTAGTAGCATGAGTTTATTCCTCATACCATAATAGTAGTCATGGTTCACTCCCATGGACACTTAGTAGTTAAGGATCACTCCCAAGAGCATCTCAGTTTATCTTACTAGATATAAATATTTACCCAATGTAATAGAGAGAGATATAGGTACCACACATCTCATAATGAAATCATACATACTTGTGACACAATATAATTAAAAAATATCATAACCAAAGAAAATAAATGGGTATCATAAACATGTGGAAAATGATACAGGTTTCATAATCATTTCATCAAAATGATAACCTGTGAAAAGAATCAGGTTTCAAAATCATATAATCCATGCAAGATAAATGGGTTTCTTAAACATCATTACATCAAAACATAACCCATCAATTTAAATAATATGAATGAAACCATTGAGTAATTTCTCTAGAAATAAATGAGTAACATGAATATATGTCATCTTATATTTTAAATAATTTTTAGATATCCATTAAAAAAATTCTTGAGGAATATATAATTTATTCATAAAATACATTAATTTATAGTATATACATCACACAAAATAAAATAGTGATGTCTAAGGCATGTATCTCACATAAATAAGAAGTGAGGTGAAATTCCCCTTACCCTGTATCCTGACTCTCTTTGTACTCATACAAATTTACTTTTATATTAAATTTACCATTATTATAAATATTTTAAAGAATAATTGTAACACCCCTAGATTTCATAGTATGTTATTTTTTCAATGTAATTTAATAACTTGCACTACACACAACACTGAGTTCAAGCGCACTACAACTTACCAAACTAGCCATTCAAAAGCGGTTATGAATAGTATTAACTGAATTTTGAACTTTATATAACCCTTATAATTTTAGAATCCATATTTTGAGTTTCTTAGACATAATTTATGAACAAATTCATTTTTTATGATAAAAGAAGTATTTTTACAAAAATGAAATTTTACCTCCTTTTAATGGAGAACACTTTTTAAATCCAATATTTGAAACTTTAATATATTAAATTTGAGAAAATAAACTTCTTATTTAGAATTGGGACATAATAATTTAGTTTCAATAAATATTTTGTGTTTTTCTGATAACTTTTATATTTGGGTGAATAGTGAAAAATACTACATTTTAACTGGAAATAAATTTTTTAATAAAAATAATTTATAGTATTAAAATATACATTTTAGTGGTTTGTAAGTATAAATTGATTATATTTTTACAATTTAATCCAATTCTGGTCATTGTATGTAATTTTTCATTGAAATTTAACAGAAAGAAGTGTCAATCTTTTGATTGTTATTATTTTTTTTAAAAATATTCCTTTTTGTTTTGACAACGGGAATTAATTTTAAATTAATAAATTCAACTTCTATGTATTGAATTTGGTAAAATAGACATCATATTTGGATTTGGAATATCAAAAATAGCCTAGGGTGAATTTTTGGTATTTTTCTGAAAACATTCATTTTTTGATGAATAGTGGAAAACACCGAGTTATTGTTTAAAACCGGCTATTTATTTAAATAATTATTTATATTATTTAAATTTATTTTAGGTCAGAATAGTTACATAATACCTATATAAATTCAATGTAATCCATTAGAGTCAGTTTATAAAAATTTTAGAAACATAAAAATTTATACGTTTTCACCGTCTTTTACCCACCTCACAGGAGAATTTATAAATTCACATAAAACTTAATTTTACCGCTTCTATGAGTTGAATTTAGAAAATCAGAGATACACAGTTAATATCTAGGAGTAAAATGAGTTTCAATAAGTTAAAAATAATTTTTGGTGAATAGTAGCTTTTTACTTTTATTTACCACAGTTAAAAGTAAATAGGGTAATTAAGGGTAAAAATGATATTTTTATCACCCTAACACATGTCCTAATTATATTGGATATGTGTAATTAGACCAAAAACGACCTTATGAATAAGATATGACCCTTTAGGTACACTGGGATTAGATTAGGATATTTATTATCATTTAATTTAAAGAAGAGTTAAAAGTGTTAAATTCAATGTTTTTTAACTAAACCATTTTTAATATAGTGTTATGCATAAGATAATTCGACTATAAATATTAATTAGAAAGATAAAAATATTTCCTACAACATGGTATTTTATTTATAATTTTTATTCATTAAAAAAATTAAATTTATTTATGACACAATGATGATGCAGTAATTATATTATTAATGAAAGAATCAAATAAATGGTATAATAAATATTAAAATAAATAGAATTTCAATGTTTTTAGGACATACACGAATTTTCTAGATGACTATGACATGTTAGGGCTGATTTAATGTATCCTTTTCTAAGTAATCAAGTTGTGATGACTTTCACAAAAACAAAATACCAAATAGTGTCAAAATTGACATAAATTAATATTTAAAACAAATACTATATTATTGGTTGATATAATATTCCTACAAATGTAAGGTTCGGACAAAGGGATTAAATAATATTATATATGTCATTAATCAGCCACTTTAGGTTCTTTTTGAAGTTTAGAGTATGTTTATTAACCATATAGAGTAAGAATACATGAAGACATGGTAAACGTTAAACTATTTAACTAAGAGTTAAATCTAAAAGATAAGGTTAAAATGGTAACCTAAACTTGTCTAAAACCTATTGGTTGTAGGGAATTAGACCCATATCCATCTAAGGATCGAAATAAATTCATTTTTAACCATTATAAACCGAATATTATTGTATAATAAAATAATACTTTAATCTTTTCCTAAAGTGACCTTCACCCCTCTTATAAAAAGGAACTTCCCCTTCTCTCAAATTCACACCTCCAAAGCCATTTGGCTCGTCCAAACACTTCCCAAATATCCTCCCAACTTCCCTCACTTGATCCTATAGGCTTATTTTGATTAGAAATCCAACTTAAGGAACCTTTTTGATCAAATCAAAAGGAAGAACCCGAAGAATAGGTATTGATTTCACCACCCTCTCTCAAGTTCACTTATTCTACCACTTACTCTTTATTTGTTGTTTCCATTCTAAAATAATAAATCCAGTATCTTATATATACTGTGATGTTATTATAAATTTGGTAGAACTATATTCATTATTCTATCCATCTTATGAATGTTAATGTTACCATGCGTGCGTATGTACGGCTTACCGTCTCCACGCCGTGGTATA
Organism: Viscum album; assembly: GCA_963277665.1. Taxonomy (NCBI): domain Eukaryota; kingdom Viridiplantae; phylum Streptophyta; class Magnoliopsida; order Santalales; family Viscaceae; genus Viscum; species Viscum album. The sequence goes on along the minus strand of OY728139.1, from coordinate 1,270,491,260 downwards.
ATTTGTTATTCAACACTATGTTATTTGGATTGATATAATGATGAGTAATATGTATTTAAATAATTACAATAACATGATAATTTATCTATAAAATTAACAAACCATCCAATTCCACACCTTTAAGGAAATGATATTGTCGCTCGTTCGTACGTACGGATTATCGTCTCCATGACATGATGAGATTCATTTCCACGTTCAACATTCATCGACGATTATAAAAATATATATTACTAATAGTTATGTAATATATGAAATAATAATGCTAATGGAGATATATATATATATATATATACTTACATATATCTTGTTCACTTAGTTCCTTTCAATACGATATGAAAACAGAAACAACGTTTATGCGTACGTACAGACAACCGTCTCCATAAACAGTTTTTTTCATTTCATATATATGTCTATTATTAATTTTTATTTTATAAATATATATGATATATAAATAATGTTCTATATTCTTTAAGTATTTAAATCTTGATCTAAGTGATACAATCAAGAGTAACAAGTTAAAACATGTACGATAAAGAAAGTAATTATTACCCAAAATGTTAATTTAAAATTGAAATTATTATTAAATGGCAAGTATAAAGTCTAAATGAATCATGTAGGATATCATAAATATTAAAATGGTTCTAGTATAATTTAGTAACATACTACGATCTTCATAGATGAGGTTAAGCGTACCCTTGACTAAAGGAATGTTCAACGTAAGGGTTAATTCCTCAATCTCATTATTATCTGAGATTGTTTATATGTAAGTATTTACTGGGACATTTTTATCTTCCGTGTCCATTTTTCATAAAAATGATTTAAAAATTAATATTTTAAGGATTTGTGAAAGGTACTCTTTATCAGGATCAGAATTTTAAATGTTATAAAGATTTATCTTTCTAAATATTTTAAATTAATGTCCATGTTTTCAAATTTTTTTAAGGATTTATTTATATGGACATCAATGTTTTTAAATGATAATTCATTTCAAATGTTTCAAAGTGGTATGGAACAATTTGATGCAAAAAATATCTTTTAAATTACTACTTTTATAAATGTGTGACTTTTAATGGATTTTACAAAAAGGAAATTTTTTCAAAAAAATTTACTCATCATTTTCAACTATGTCAGCATCCTTTACGAGATATTATTGTTGATTGAGGTTGATTTATTACAATACAATCTTATATATTGTATTGAATGAGTTATGATATGTTTGACTATGGATGTTCTATTTTTATACCATTCATGGTTTATGGTTAATGTATTGACATTTCTTATGCTAGTTTTAATATAAATGTTTATGTTATGTTTCAACTACTCATATGAGGAATGCAGTGGACTTAGTAAGTGACGGGTGGAGCCCTATATAGCTCCTCGATGCATCGGTAGGTCTCATGAGACAAACTAGTGTCTTGGAATTAGGCCTTGACAAAAAATTTATTTGTAGTCATGGCATGAGGCCTTGACTCTGTGGTAATGATGTCCATCGTTAGGCATTCCCTCATTATGAAATTAGTTATTACATGTTATTATTCGACTAGTAGAATATCCAAGTGCATATTTATATGGTAATGTTTGATTTATTTTCTTTCCATATTATGTTCAATTTTATGTTTTAAAAGGATGTTGTTTTTATCACACATCATTCCTTAAAAGTTTATAGCTTCTGCTAAATTATTTACCCTTACTGAGCATCAGAGCTCACCCCTTCCTTATGTTTTATTTTCCCAGGATTCTAAGAAGAGTATTATGATTGATAAGCAGGGTTAAGCTTTGGGATTAATGGAGTTATCAATGAATCATTTATGTTTTGTTTTATTTTCTAATGTTTAATGTAATGTTCATGTATGTAATCTGTTTTCCAAGACTGCTAAATGGATTGGTCCTTCGGGAATTGATTCCTTGTAATCATGCCAATGTATTAAAATAATGTACCGAATCTGGGTAACTGGGGTTGGGGCATTACAGTTGGTATCAGAGGAAGTTAAGCAATAACCTTGGAAACTAGAATTAGGTAACTCTTATTAGAGAACATAGCCCTAAGAGAGACATTGATTATTAGTATAGAAGAACGTCCTAGAATTTTGGTAATGTAGATATTTTGTGAGTTTTCCAAGAAATACATCCCTGTCTGGATATGAGAAGGTAGAGGCGGCTCTGGCACAAATGTATCTAGGGGTAAAACCCGAAAACAATACTTTCAGCTAGACTCAAACGGGAACTGGTGCATGACAACAGGCCTTGCAGCACTCTTGGTTACAACACTTCCCGAGGGATATTCTTAGGATAATTCTCATTTTCATTACAGACCACTATGAAGGGTTTATGAGTATATACCTCCTAAAAGAAAACAATTTAGTGATTATAGATTATATCTATAAACTATTCAATTTACGTAAGGTATTTTACATGTTTGGAATTATGAATTGCAATTCATAAACTGACCTAGTGTATGTCATTGTATAGAAATGGCATCCAATAGAAGGAATGTGAACTCTATGAATATGTATGATTCAAAGAGTAAGAAGTATCATATCTTTCATAGTATTAACCCAACATTTAGAAGGGAAATAGTCTACCATGTATTCTCAATGTATGAAGAAATAATATCATTTGTTAATAAGATAAGTAAAATAATATCTGAGTCCTATGGATATGAAGGTAAACAAGAGAAGAAAAGGATGGAAGAGAGAAAGATGGATAAAGGGAAGAGGGAATAGAAGGATTTTCCCATATTTGATAACTGTGGAATGAATAACCATGGTAAATGCTTGAAGGTAATGGGAGTTTGTTATAAGTTTGGAGGAAAAGGGTACTAAGTATGTGATTGATAGGGTAAGAAAAAATTTCAAATGTACAATGCTTCATCTGCAATGAGTTGGGACACTACGCCAATCTATGTCTCAGTCATCAGTGTATACCTTAAATGATGCTATTGGATAATAATCAAGTTCTGATACAACCTCATGTGAAGAGGAATGACTACTATTTTTATGTTATTAATAAATAATTATTTCATTTGAGTGTTGTATCAACAATATACTACTTATATGAATTATGGAGATAAATAAGAAATATACTACTGTAACGCCCCGACCCCAGTTACCCAGAGTCGGTGCATTATTACATAACATTGGCATGATCACAAGAAAGATCAAATCTCGAAAGACCGATTGGTTTAGTAGCCTTGGAAACACTAGATATATTCATAAGTTTTACATTACATCATAAAATGAAAAACTACTACAATAACATAATGTCTCCATAATCCACACTCATATCCCCACATAATATCCCTGCAGGTCATTCATAATTTACTTCTTCACTTCTTGGGAAAAATAAAACATAGAAAAGGGGTGAGCTCAAATGCCCAGTAAGGATAACAATATAACGGAAACTTTCATAAATAAGAATAAACATTTAAGGCAATGTATAACTAAAACAAAAGCCTTTTAAACTTGAACATTTAACATAGTATGGCATAAATAAAATGAAATAATGCCATTTACTTATTCACATGGTTATTCTACTAAACGAATAATCACATGCAAAATCAATAACCACTTCCATTATGATGGAATGCATAATGTCAGACTATCATAACCACATAGCCAAGGCCTCGTGCCAAGACTACAAATAAGATTTTGTCAAGGCCTTGTGCCAAGACACTAGTTTGTCTCATGAGACCTACCGATGCATCGAGGAGCTATAGCGGGCTCCACCCGTCACATATTAAGTCCAATGCATTCCCATATGAAAAGGTTTAAACATAACATAAACATTCGTATTAAAACTAGCATACGAAATGTCAATACTTTCACCATAAACAATGAATGGTATAAAAATAGCACATCCACAGTCAAACATATCACAAAACCTTCAATAAAATATAGAAGTTTTGTATCATAATAAATCAACTTCAAATAATCTTAAAATCCATCAAAGGATGTTGACATAGATGAAATCAAAATTCTTTTTAAAGAAATATCTCCTTTTATTTTGAAATAATTTAAGATCCATATAAAATAAAACATTTTCTTTGAAAATATTCTTATAAGCTTGTAAGGGAAGCTTTGAATATTTTATAACGGCGGAAAATAGCCGCACCCGCCGTATAAGTTAAAAAAACATTCTTACCTTAATTCTGTCGAAAAGGTTAAAAAAAGACCTTGTTTTGAAAACGACCAAAAGATTCCTTTATAAACCACTTATAAAAGTCAAAAAGGGTATAAATGAATTTAATTCATATTCTAGTAAATAGTAAAAATGTTTTGAAATGCATTTTTAAGAAACATGGATGTGGATGATAAAGAGATCCCAGTAGATTATTACGTATAAACAACCTTGGATAATGAAGAGGTTGTAAAGTAAACCCTTACCTTGTACTTTTCCTTGGTTGGGGTAGGTTAACCTCCTGTATAATGGTGAAATAGTTGTTATTAAATTATACAAGAATCATATATATTAATATGATATCATATATGATCTTTTAACATTGATTTGTTAATAATATCTTAGAATTATCGTCGTTTCGGGAGTTAACTTACTCATTTTCTTTTATATGTTTTGTTACATAAGCCATGGTTGTTGTATATTATTCATATACAGAATGATATCCAGTCCTTAAACATCATTTTTAAATCATCAAATGATAATTATACTTGAATGGATACGATGGAGAATGAATCTCATCGCGTTCGTGGAGACGGTAGTCCGTACGTACGCACGAGCGACAATATCATTATTTTGATATTAAAATAATATATAAATGGATGGTATATCATATATACAGAATCATTAACATGTTATATTTATTATTTACATGAGTTACACATCATTATTATACCCATCCAAATAATATTATATTGAATAACAATTACACCACGACGTGGAGACGGTAAGCCGTACGTACGCACGTATGGTGACATGTTATTCAAAGGGTGGATAGAATACTGAATATGATTGTACCATATTTATAATAACATCACAGTATATGTGAGATACTGGAGTTATTATTTTAGAATGGTAAGAACAAAGGAAGAAGAAGTGGAAGAAGAAATGAACATAGAGAAGGGTGGTGAAATCATTACCTCTTCTTCGGGTTCTTCCTTTTGATTTGATAAAAAGGGCTCCTTAGGTTGGCTTTCTGATCAAAATAAGGCCTCTAGGTTGTAGTGAGGGATGTTGGGAGAGTATTTGGGCAGAGTTTGGCCGAGCCAAAAGGCTTTGAAGGTGTGAAGAAATGAGAAGGAGGAGTGCCCTTTTATAAGAGGGGTGAGGGGCACCTTTGGAGAAGTTAGAAATATTAATTTATAATAAATTCATATTCGGTTTATAAAGGCTCAAAAGTTGATTATTCAAAGGTTAAGGTGGGGATAGGTCGAAAACCACTCAACCAATATAATTTAGACAGGTTTGGGTACTTATATTAACCTTATCTTTAAGTATTAACTCTAAGTTAATTAGTTTCACTTTTACAATGTCTCTTTGTATTTTTATATAATATGGTTAATAAACTTACTATATACATCCAATAGACCCCCCAAGTGGTACATTAATGATGAACCTATCATGATATAAGTCTCTTGGCCGAACATTAGATTTTTAGGAATTTAATATCAATTAATAATATAATATTTGTTTAAGAACTCTTTTATGTCAATTTTGACACTATTCAATAGTTGATTTTTTTGAAACTCATAACAGATTGATTACTTAGAAAAAAGTCAATTAAATAAATCCTAATATATCATATTATCCTATAAAATTAGTTTAATTCATTAAAAGTTTCATATTATATTTATTTGGGTATTTATAATATCAATTATTTTAATTTTTCACTATTATAGTAATTACTGCATCATCATTTTGTCATATATAAAATAAATTATTTAATGTCTAAAAATTATAAATAAAATATCATTATGTAGGAAATCTTTTTAGATTTCTAATGAATATTTATAATCTAAAATCCAACATATATAACCCTATGTAACAATTGTTGTTCCAAAAGATATATGCTTGTGTCATTTTTGTATTTATTTTAACTAAATTAAAATAAAGTGTCATTATCACTTACAAGTGGATCCATGGGGTCCCAAAATAGACCCAAAGATTCCCATGGTCTACCATGTATCAACCAGTAGGGTTAAGACACGTTTTAGTTTAATTTAGTATTATTATAATATTATTTGTTTAACCCTTATTTACCGGATTTACCCTTAACCATGGTAAATAAAATATTTACCGCAGTAATTTTTCAAAATGTCTAAAAATAAAAGTTACCTATTTACACAATTTGAACATCCTGATTCCAAATATGGAATCCATTTTCCTAAATTCAAAACACAGAAGTGGCAGAAATTAATTTAAAATTAATTCCCGCTGTCAAAACAAAAAGTGTGTTTTTAAGAGATAATAACTATCAAAAGATTGACACTCGTTTATGTTCGGTTTAATTGTAAAATTATGTCCAATGACCAACATTATATTAAATGGTAAAAATATATTCTAAATATACTTTAAAACCACTCAAATTCATAATTTATCACTATTAATTATTTTGATTAAAAAAGTTGTTTTTAATTAAAATTTAGTAATTTTCACTATTCATCAAAATATGAAAGTTATCCGAAATGTACCAAAATTTCACCTTAGGCTAAATTCGATATTCCGAATCAAAAAATGAAGTCCATTTTCAAATATAAAATATATACAATTTCAAAAAGTAGGTGTTATTATTCATAACGGCTAGTTTGATTAGTTATGGTGTGTTAGAACTCGGTGTTGCGTACAACACACGCTATCACATTATTCAAAGAGAAGCGTACCGTAGAAGCTTGGGGTGTTACATTCTCCCCTCCTTCAAATAATTGCGTCCTCGCAATTTCTAGGGTATTACTGCATAAAAAGACTCGGGTGGTTCTTCATCATAAGTTCCTCGGGTTCCCACGTTGCCTCTTCCATCTTATGGTTTCTCCACAAAACTTTTACCAGACGCGTCGTCCGGTTTCTCAGTACTTGTTCTCTTGTATCAAGAATCTTGACGGGCTCTTCACAATAAGACAGATCGGGTTCCAGTTCTAATTCCTCATAGGTGAGTACATGCGTTGGGTCAGGCATGTATTTTCTCAACAGAGATACGTGGAACACATCATGAACTTTGGAGAGACTTGGTGGCATTGCCAATCAGTAAGCTACAGCCCCAATTCGTTCTAGAATTTCGAAAGGTCCGATGTACCTGGGACTCAATTTAACTTTCTTTCCAAAACGTATGACTCCCTTCCATGGAGATACCTTTAGGAAAACATGATCACCGACTTGAAATTCCAAATCCTTCCTTCGATTATCGGCATAGCTCTTTTGCCTACTTTGAGCTGCTTTGATGTGATTTTGGATTACTTTCACCTTTTCCACCGTTTCCTCCACCAGTTCTGGGCCTACAAGTTTTCTTTCACTAACGTCATCCCAACAGGTTGGTGTACGACATCTCTTTCCATATAACGCTTCATATGGTGCCATCTGAATACTCGAATGGAAGCTATTGTTATAGGAAAATTCTACCAGTGGTAAATATTGATCCCACATACCCTGAAAGTCAAGTGAGCAAGATCTCAACATGTCTTCTAGGGTTTGAATAGTCCGTTCTGATTGTCCATCTGTCTGAGGGTGGTAAGCAGTGCTCAAATGAAGTTCAGTATCCAGGGATTTCTGAAGACTTTTCCAAAATCTTGAAGTAAAACGGGGATCACGATCAGAAACAATCGATAGGGGTACTCCATGAAGTCTCACAACTTCATTAATGTATAGTCTTGCTAGACGTTCCGGGGGTAGATCTTCTCTTATAGCAAGAAAATGTGCTGACTTGGTAAGACGATCAACAATAACCCATATTGCATCGTTCCTTCTAGGAGTCTTTGGTAGCCCCATGACAAAGTCCATCGTAATATAGTCCCATTTCCACTCCGGTATGGGAAGAGGTTGCATGACTCCTCCAGGCTGTTGCCTTCCAGCTTTCACTTGTTGACAAACCATACATCTTGACACAAAATCAGCAATCTCCCTCTTCATGTTGTCCCACCAAAAATGTTCCTTCAAATCTCTATACATTTTGGTGCTCCCAGGGTGTATATAGAAATTGGAACTATGAGCATCATCTAGCAATTCCCTTTTTAGATCAGGTAAATCGGGAACACAAAGTCTCTTCCCGAATTTCAAAATTCCATCTTCATACACAAAGTCTCTCAATCTCCCATCATTCACAGCTTTAATCTTCTTCTGAAATTCTTCATCATCGTTCTGAGAACTCTTAATCCTTTCTAGTAAAGATGGTTTGCCAACCATTTGAAAAAGCATTGATGTTTCACCTTCCCTGGTTATTCCCATGTCCATCTTCACTAGATCCATGAAAATTGGATCCCTTTCAATTCTCATCATGTTCAGAACTCCATGGTCTTTTCTGCTCAAAGCATCTGCTACTTTGTTTGCTTTCCCCGGGTGGTAGTGTATCGTACAATCATAATCCTTGAGTAATTCAAGCCATCTCCTTTGCCTCATGTTGAGTTCTTTTTGTGAGAAAATATACTTGAAACTCTTCTGATCAGTATAAATCTCACATTTTTCACCATAGAGGTAGTGCCTCCATATCTTCAAAGCAAAGATCACAGCTGCTAACTCGAGATCATGAGTAGGATAGTTTTGTTCATGAATTTTCAACTGCCGTGATGCATAGGCAATAACTCTATCATTCTGCATAAGGACACAACCAAGTCCTTTCTTTGATGCATCACTATAAATAACGAACCCATCATTCCCCGATGGTAGAGTCAATATAGGAGCATTGACTAATCTTCTCTTCAGTTCTTCGATACATTCTTCACACTCTTTTGTCCAAACAAATTTAACCCCTTTACGTGTGAGCTTCGTTAATGGGTTAGCCAATCGGGCAAAATTCTGGACGAAACATCGATAATAACCTGCCAAGCCAATAAAACTACGTACCTCAGTTATACTCGTAGGTGCTGGACATTCTTGGATTGCCTTGGTCTTAGAAGGATCAACAGATATTCCATCTTTAGAGACAATATGGCCAAGAAAAGAAATCTCCGGAAGCCAGAATTCACACTTGCTAAACTTCCCATATAATTCATGCCTCCTCAGAGTCTTCAAGATAATGCGCAAGTGATTTTCATGATCTTCGTAGGTTTTGGAGTATACCAAGATATCATCAATAAATACCACCACAAATTCATCGAGATACTCCTTGAAAACTATATTCATCAAATCCATGAATACAGAGGGTGCATTAGTCAATCCAAACGGCATTACAGTAAACTCGTAATGCCCGTACCTGGTTCGAAATGCTGTCTTCGGAATGTCTTCCTTCTTCACACACAACTGATGGTATCCAGATCGAAGGTCAATCTTTGAAAAGTATTGAGCTCCATGAAGTTGGTCAAATAAATCATCAATACGAGGTAGGGGATACTTGTTCTTTATCATTATAGCATTGATCTCCCTGTAGTCGATACATAACCTCATAGATCCATCTTTCTTTTTAACAAAAAAAAAAACAGGGGATCCCCATGGAGAAACACTAGGGCGAATAAATCCCTTATTACTCAATTCCTCTAGTTGTTTCTTTAGTTCGACTAACTCTACAGTGGCCATTCTATAAGGGGTCTTCGATATAGGCCTTGATCCAGGAATCAAATCAATGGAAAACTCAACTTCTCGTTCTGGAGGATGTCCAGGTAAATCTTCCAGAAATACATCTACAAATTCTTTCACAACAGGTACATCCTCTATTTGAACATTCCTTTCCTCACCCGCAGTTATTTCATTCTCTTCCTCCCCAATAATTTAATTTAGTTGAGCTATTGAGGGTGGATCTAAATAAGAATTAGGAGGTGACTATTCTGCTCTAAAAATAAGGTGTTCCTTATCATTATCATCAAGAATCGTAACCTCTTTCTTCTTACAATAAATCTTCGCATCATAGTCCGAAAGCCAGTCCATACCGAGGATTATATCAAACTCAATCATAGGTATGACGATGAGATCAGCAGATAAAGAAAATTTATGTGCTCTAATGGGGACTGATTCACAAAACTTTGTTGCAACGATACATCCCTTAGGAGTTTTAACTGACAGCTCCCTTATTAAATCAAATTGGAAATATCTAATTTTCTTAGCAAACTAGGAAGATATGAAACAATGCGATGATCCAGAATCAAATAATGCATTTGCTAAACTTGCGGAAACCATTAAATTACCTGCCACCACGTCTTTCGGAGCTTCTACCTCAGCAGTAGTGATAGCATAAGCCTGGCCTTGATCCCTTGGCCTTTTCTGAGGTAAATTCTCCTGACGCTTAGGACATGAATTTTCATAATGCCCCATCTCCCTGCAATTATAGCACTGAACGTTGGTAGCTTCTTTCTTCCCCTTGCAATCATGAGCTTGGTGGCCTTTTTCACCACACTTGTAAAAGACTCCCATTCCCTTCAAGCAAGTACCAGGATGTTTCTTCCCGCATTTACCACAAGATGGATATTCAACCTTTCCCTTCTTCCCCTTATTTCCATTCCCAGATTGATCAGCAGGTCTCTTCTTCTCTTGCTTTTCATTAAAGTCATAAGACTTAGAGAATTTATTTTCGGTCTTGATAGCACATGAGACAATGTCTTCGTACGATGAAAAGGATTGTGAGACTAATGCTCGACGGAGAAATGGTTTTAACCCATCAAAGAAACGATCAATCTTACTTCTTGGGTTGCGAATATAATCTCCAGCATACCTCGCTAACCTTGTAAAGTTAGCCTCATACTTTGTGACATTCTCATCCTCCTTTTGTCTCAGACTCAGAAATTGTCTTTCCATATCTGCTCGATGGTCGCGAGGAAAGTATTTTTCTAAAAACAGATCTTTGAACTCCCTCCATTCCATATTTGATACTTCATCATCTTCCTTCATTTTCTGAATCAATGACCACCATTGATCAGCATCTCCAGTGAGGCGGTAAACTGCCATGATAACTTTTTCGCTTTCACTGCTCCCCAAAGCCTGAAATATTTTCTCTAGGGAAAATATCCATTTCTCAGCTACTAAGGGATTTGTATTCCCATTGAATGTTGGTGGTTGTTGCCTCATGAATCGATCTAACATTGATCCTCCACGCTGCGGATCAGGGTGCTCCATACGGGTAAGGTTATTATTCATAACCTGAGTAAGTTGTCCCAGTATGGTGATTAGCTGATCATCACCAGTTGCATCACCAGCCCCACTATAATTATCTTGAGCAGGAGGGCAATCCCTACATGGAGTGCGTGCATTGATACGGTTTCCATTTCTTCCACTAGGCGCCATTTCTAAACAATGGCATAAACTAGATCAGTTTATGAATCAAAATACATAATCCCATACTTATAAAACACTTAACATAAATTGAACTATTTATGGATATAATCCATAATCATAGGAATTTTTTCTTTGAGGATGTATATACTCATAATCCCTTCAAAATGATTTGTAAAGAAAATGAGAGTTATCCTAAGCATATCCCCCGGGAGTGTCGTAACCAAGAGTGCAGCAAGGCCCGTTGTCGTGCACCAGTTCCCGTTCGAGTCTAGCTCAAAGCGGTGTTTTCGGGTTTTACCCCTAGGTACATCTGTGCCAGAGCCGCCTCTACCTGCTCGTATCCAGACATGGATGTATTGCTCGGAAAACTCACAAAATCTCTACAATACCAAAATTCTAGGAAGTTCTTCTATACTAATCCTCAAAGTTCATCTTAGGTCTACGTGCTCTAATCAGAGTTTATCTAAATCTAGCTTCCAAGGTTTGTACTAAACCTCCCTCTGATACCAACTGTAATGCCCCGACCCCAGTTCCCCAGAGTCGGTGCATTATTACATAACATTGGCATGATCACAAGAAAGATCAAATCTCGAAAGACCGATTGGTTTAGTAGCCTTGGAAACACTATATATATTCACAAGTTTTACATTACATCATAAAATGAAAAACTACTACAATAACATAATGTATCCATAATCCACACTCATATCCCCACATAATATCCCTGCAGGTCATTCATAATTTACTTCTTCACTTCCTGGGAAAAATAAAACATAGAAAAGGGGTGAGCTCAAATTCCCAGTAAGGATAACAATATAACGGAAACTTTCATAAATAAGAATAAAAATTTAAGGCAATGTATAACTAAAACAAAAGCCTTTTAAACTTGAACATTTAACATAGTATGGCATAAATAAAATGAAATAATGCCATTTACTTATTCACATGGTTATTCTACTAAACGAATAATCACATGCAAAATCAATAACCACTTTCATAATGATGGAATGCATAATGCCAGACTATCATAACCACATACCCAAGGCCTCGTGCCAAGACTACAAATAATATTTTGTCAAGGCCTTATTCCAAGACACTAGTTTGTCTCATGGGACCTACCGATGCATCGAGGAGCTATAGCGGGCTCCACCCGTCACATATTAAGTCCAATGCATTCCCATATGAAAAGGTTTAAACATAACATAAACATTCGTATTAAAACTAGCATACGATATGTCAATACTTTCACCATAAACTATGAATGGTATAAAAATAGCACATCCACATTCAAACATATCACAAAACCTTCAGTACAATATAGAAGTTTTGTATCATAATAAATCAACTTCAAATAATATTAAAATCCATCAAAGGATGTTGACATAGATGAAATCAAAATTCTTTTTAAAGAAATATCTCCTTTTATTTTGAAATAATTTAAGATCCATATAAAATAAAACATTTTCTTTGAAAATATTCTTATAAGCTTGTAAGGGAAGCTTTGAAGATTTTATAACGGCGGAAAATAGCCGCACCCGCCGTATAAGTTAAAAAAACATTCTTACCTTAATTCTGTCGAAAAGTTTAAAAAAGGACCTTGTTTTGAAAACGACCGAAAGATTCCTTTATAAACCACTTATAAAAGTCAAAAAGGTTATAAATGAATTTAACTCATATTTTGGTAAATAGTAAAAATGTTTTGAAATGCATTTTTAAGAAACATGGATGTGGATGATAAAGAGATCCCAGTAGATTATTACGTATAAACAACCTTGGATAATGAAGAGGTTGTAAAGTAAACCCTTACCTTGTACTTTTCCTTGGTTGGGGTAGGTTAACCTCCTGTATAATGGTGAAATAGTTGTTATTAAATTATACAAGAATCATATATATTAATATGATATCATATATGATCTTTTAACATTGATTTGTTAATAATATCTTAGAATTATCGTCGTTTCGGGAGTTAACTTACTCATTTTATTCTATATGTTTTGTTACATAAGCCATGGTTGTTGTATCTTATTCATATCCAGAATGATATCCAGTCCTTAAACATCATTTTTAAATCGTCAAATGATAATTATACTTGAATGGATAAGATGGAGAATGAATCTCATCGCGTTCGTGGAGACGGTAGTCCATACGTACGCACGAGCGACAATATCATTCTTTTGATATTAAAATAATATATAAATGGATGGTATATCATATATACAGAATAATTAACATGTTATATTTATTATTTACATGAGTTACATATCATTATTATACCCATCCAAATAATATTATATTGAATAACAATTACACCACGACGTGGAGACGGTAAGCCGTACGTACGCACGTATGGTGACATGTTATTCAAAGGGTGGATAGAATACTGAATATGATTGTACCATATTTATAATAACATCACAGTATATGTGAGATACTGGAATTATTATTTTAGAATGGTAAGAACAAAGGAAGAAGAAGTGGAAGAAGAAATGAACTTGGAGAAGGGTGGTGAAATCATTACCTCTTCTTCGGGTTCTTCCTTTTGATTTGATCAAAAGGGCTCCTTAGGTTGGCTTTCTGATCAAACTAAGGCCTCTAGGTTGTAGTGAGGGATGTTGGGAGAGTATTTGGGCAGAGTTTGGCCGAGCCAAAAGGCTTTGAAGGTGTGAAGAAATGAGAAGGAGGAGTGCCCTTTTATAAGAGGGGTGAGGGGCACCTTTGGAGAAGTTAGAAATATTAATTTATAATAAATTCATATTCGGTTTCTAAAGGCTACAAAGTTGATCATTCAAAGGTTAAGGTGGGGATAGGTCGAAAACCACTCAACCAATAGAATTTAGATAGGTTTGGGTACTTATATTAACCTTATCTTTAAGTATTAACTCCTAGTTAATTAGTTTCACTTTTACAATGTCTCTTTGTATTTTTATATAATATGGTTAATAAACTTACTATATACATCCAAGAGACCCCCAAGTGGTACATTAATGATGAACCTATTATGATATAAGTCTCTTGGCCGAAACGTAGATTTTTAGGAATTTAATATCAATTAATAATATAATAATTGTCTAAGAACTCTTTTATGTCAATTTTGACACTATTCAATAGTTGATTTTTGTGAAACTCATAAAAGATTGACTACTTCAAAAAAAGTCAATTAAATCAATCCTAATATATCATATTATCCTAGAAAATTAGTTTAATTCATTAAAAGTTTCATATTATATTTATTTGGGTATTTATAATAACAATTATTTTAATTTTTTACTATTATAGTAATTACTGCATCATCATTGTGTCATATATAAAATAAATTATTTAATGTCTAAAAATTATAAAAAAATATCATTATGTAGGAAATCTTTTTAAATTTCTAATGAATATTTATAATCTAAAATCCAACATATATAACCCTATGTAACAATTGTTGTTCTAAAAGATATATGCTTGTGTCATTTTTGTATTTATTTTAACTAAATTAAAATAAAGTGTCATTATCACTTACAAGTGAATCCATGGGGTCCCAAAATAGACCCAAATATTCCCATGGTCGACCATGTATCAACCAGTAAGGTTAAGACACGTTTTAGGGTAATTTAGTATTATTATAATATTATTTTTTTAACCCTTATTTACCGGATTTACCCTTAACCATGGTAAATAAAATATTTACCGCAGTAATTTTTCAAAATGTCTAAAAATAAAAGTTACCTATTTACATAATTTGAACATCCTGATTCCAAATATGGAATCCATTTTCCTAAATTCAAAACACAGAAGTGGCAGAAATTAATTTAAAATTAATTCCCGCTGTCAAAACAAAAAGCGTGTTTTTAAGAGATAATAACTATCAAAAGATTGACACTTGTTTATGTTCGGTTTAATTGTAAAATTATGTCCAATGAACAAAATTATAATAAATGGTAAAAATATATTCTAAATATACTTTAAAACCACTCAAATTCATAATTTATCACTATTAATTATTTTGATTAAAAAATTTGTTTTTAATTAAAATTTAGTAATTTTCACTATTCATCAAAATATGAAAGTTATCCGAAATGTACCAAAATTTCACCTTAGGCTAAATTCGATATTCCGAATCCAAAAATGAAGTCCATTTTCAAATATAAAATATATATAATTTCAAAAAGTAGGTGTTACTATTCATAACGGCTAGTTTGATTAGTTATGGTGTGTTAGAACTCGGTGTTGCGTACAACACACGCTATCACATTATTC